>OZ018336.1:59702852-60302852 GCA_963969495.1 Ceratothoa steindachneri
TAAACAAAAATACATAATGAAAGCCATACACCTGATCACCAGGCTTTCTTGCATCCCATTGCAAATCTTCTTCACTACTTTGACTTTTCATCACTTTCAGTCCGTTCTGTCTATCCACACATTCTTTGTCCCAATCCACACACACACATACACACACACATACACTACATTAAATGGTAGTTTTTCGGCAGGTAACGAAGTAGAAAGTTACACATAAAAAACGCTCACTCAAAAGTTATAAGGATAGATGGAAATAAAATGAAAATATAAAAATGATATGTAAGTACATATATAGAATAAAAACTGACCTTACTAGGAGATGTGATCTCCTACCCCGAACAATGAACCAACAGAGCAATTGAAACAATTTCTAACCAAAATAGACAACCGAAGTGAACTTACGAAACATGACGAAAAAATGGAAGCGGCAATTAACAATTTGACCTACGGGAGGCGGAACGGTGCACACACACCCCCTCCCCTCCCATACCCGCCTAGGAAAAACACAAAAGTAATAAAGGTTTTTACGCTTTTCAACAAAGGTAAACAAATCATATAAAATCAATTAAACACAGAGATTAGCTTTTTCTTCAAGCTTGATAGAGATGATACGGTTTGATGCCGAAAAGAAAAAGTGTAACAGAAAGAATGATAGAGTTATCGGATCTCCCGATAACTATAATCCACAGCATCTCAAGGATTTTGAATGTGAAAAAAGAAGAATGAATCATAAATAAATGCAGTATGGCTGATCGGATTCCACATGAATCAGCAGTTCCTCCATGTCCTTTGGGCATGGGTATTCCTCTTTCACCTACAACTACCAGAGTTGCTCATTCATCCTCCTCACCAAACTTTATCTCTTTTATTTTCACTTTTTCGCCTCCTACAATAAACTTCCCTCTACTTAACCTTACTCTGGACTTCCTACCAAGCACTTCCACATCGGTTTACTTGAGCTGAAGTTCAGAATTGTGGAAGTTTCACCAGAAGGAAGTCGGTTGCACGCCTTCTTCTCTTCTCTCCTCCCCTGAACAAGGGTGGAGGGCAGAGGGAAGGAGGGGCGGCGAGCCGTTTTTCCTGCCTAAAAAAGTTCAAGAGGGTTTTTTTCTTAGAATATATATTCGAAGGTTCTCATGCCTATTGAGTTGGGTGGTTAGTAATGACCTAACTAAGCGGGGGTTTAGCCAATTAAATATTTTAACATTATAGGGTATAATTCATAATTTTATATTTTAGATAAAATGTGACTGAACCTGTTGTGTTGATGCTGACATTTTATATGTCAGACAAAATTGGTATCATCATTTTCGTATATCTTCGCATGTATAGACATCATTTTGGCATTTTTTATATGGAATCAGCTTTATGACATATTAAGGCAATTTTAAGGTCTCCCATTGAGCAACACAAGTTGTGAAGGCGTCGACGAGCTCTTAAAAGAGCCGGGCTGTTAACAATTATCTCATCTTTCTTGGTATCTTCCCTCCATTTTTGCGATGCCCTGATGGAATCTCTCACCATGCTTCCGTAAGGAGTTGCGAAGCCGCTCCTCTTGTGAATCTATAGTGACGAGACGAGAACCAAGAGATTCCTGGGAAATCTGCAGCCCGAACTACCGTATGTCGCTGCGATGAGGCACAGCAAGAGCCTTGGTATTGGCAAGGGTATGTATCAACATAAGGGATAGCCAGCGGCAGAAGATGCAAAGCGAAAAGTCAAGCAAAGCAGGCACTTTAAAGTGCAGGCTCACCGGTGTGTGGACAGCTCCCCTCCCTTGTGAGTTCTGCCTCTTTAGGCAAAGAATAGAGAAAGGATACCCAATCACAAACCAGGATCAGGAGTGCTTATAGGTGAGCACCAACAGATCGGTGTGTCCCGGCAGCTCCCTGCCGCCGAAGATAAAACCTGGTCGTCTCGGGCCTCTCCTGCCACCGGGGTCCTTCTCCCCTCGGTCAAGATATAGGTCCGAAGACTGCACACATACATACCCGTTTAAACCTAGTGCAGGTTGATGCCCTCAGGAGGGCATCCGTCATCATCGATTTCGATGTACTTCCCAAAGCCAAGCTTTGTGTTTAAGTAGTGTCAAAATTTGTGTTTGAATTTTATTATTTTGCTGGATTCTCTTTGTCTAACCCTCCCGAGAGGAATGTTGCCAGTTTGTATTTTTACCTTGGAGCTAAATATGGAACATAACGATCGAGACCAAAATACAAAAGTAACTATTTGTAACTATTTGTCTGTAAGAAAAGTATTATTTTTATTTTTGGTAAGATTAAAAACACAACAGCCGAAACCCGAAGTTACAATCAGTAATGTATTACGTTATCAAACCTCTTTCGAGTGCAGAGAATTGACTATCAAATAATTT
The DNA here is from genome assembly GCA_963969495.1 of Ceratothoa steindachneri. Lineage (NCBI taxonomy): Eukaryota > Metazoa > Arthropoda > Malacostraca > Isopoda > Cymothoidae > Ceratothoa > Ceratothoa steindachneri. The sequence continues at coordinate 59,705,227 of OZ018336.1, forward strand.
GTGATTAGTTCATCGATCAGAATTAAACTTGTTAATTTTATAAAATATAAGATAGATAATTTTATATTAAATCTTAAAAATATAATGTCCTTTCTCTTCTATCTTTACCAATTGGAATTTTAGCCTTGGAATTCAACCATTTGGGTGTGTATTTTGTCATATACAGGTGTTTTTACAGTACCAGTGTCTACATTGCTCAATTAAAAATAATCTTTTCCTTCGTTTTGCAAAGTTGTAAATGCCTGCGGATAATTTATCAAGAACATCAAAGATCTTGACTCACTTTATGACCGTCGCTTAAATAATTAAGTCATTCTCTGAAAAAAAAATTAATTAAATTGATAAGAATTAAATATCTTAAATATCTTATCTGAAATAACTCTATTTATTCGATAAGATTAGGACAAAGTAAACATAAGTGATCTTCAACTTAATGAAAATAAACGGAATACTAATTAATTTAAAAAACAGGAAATTGTGTTACAGAAATCAATTAACCTCTTGACTTTTCTCCGCCCACATAAAATAGGGAAAGAATAAGGAAAAATAGGGAAAGAAATTGCATTTACATCTTCACATGTTGTTAATTTTCGCCTTTATGAACGCCTCCTCTTGGATTACAGAAGTGCAAGGATTGGTTGTCGGTTCTATGCTGGATGATTGGTCTTATTTTTGTGCGATCGCCGTTGATCCTCATGGTAAAATTGATCCACCTCTCACCACCTTTCGATTAGTGGCAAAAGGGTTTCTTGATCTCGTTGTTCAACCACTTCCATATACCAAACCACCAGGGGAACAATTAGTATATCCTAGGCCAACCACATAAACTTGAATTCTAAGGTCCTGACCTCGTAGGTTAGGTTAGTTTAAGTTAGCGAGGGATATAGTTATGAGGAGATACCCTCATAATGCACATGGCACGTCTGAGAGACGCTCTTCATACTCTTGCTTGGCGTGGATGAAGAGCGTACCCCAGGTGTACCCGATGAGGTGTGAAGGTGGTCACTCGTTGCTTTACTAGCTACAAATCATGAGTGGGTACATTACATTATTCATAACCTGGTTAGGTTAAAATGAACCAACCTAACCTAACTTAAATCAACAGTCAGAGGTTAGGAAAATTTTATTTACGACTGCATATGCTAAGAATATCGAACTGAATTTTACCATCTCAAGAATATCGAATTGAATTTTACCATCTCAAGAATATCAAACCAAATTTTATCATGTCAAGAATATCAAGCCAAATTTTACCATGTCAAGAATATCAAACCAAATTTGACCATGTCAAAAATATCGAGCCCAATTTTACTCTGTCAAAAATATTGAACCTAATTTTACCATGTCAAGAATATCAAACCAAATTTGACCATGGTAAAAATAGCAGCCACCGAAATCGCCTTGTCAAGAGTAGCAACCACGACAGGTGTTGTGATCTCTTCTCTTGGCATGACCTAAGGTTTTCTAAGAAATTTGTGAAGAGTGGGATAGGAAAAGGTGTTGAAGAATTATTAGAGAATATTTACCTACTGTTATATATCTTCTACACCTTATCACTTTCCCTTATCTTTACCATTTTCATTAAAGATCTCTCCTTGCAAATCTTTCCTAACATATCCTAAACTCTATGGTCCAACCCAAGGCTCTATATGACCATCCTTGTGATGAAAGAACATATTTTCCATACACATTTAGTGTCAGCATATATGTACGCCTACACCCTATCAAACATTTTCATTCTCACCACGAGTACCAAAATCTACCATCTATCATGCCCCAACCTTTTCTTCCATTCATTTATCCTACAACCATCACCGAAAATACTAATGCCCAATTCCGTCCACCACTCATCCAATGCCACTTTAGGTCTGTTCTTTCTCAGCTTCACTTCTTTATTTATAGGGGCAGTGTAAAGGTAAATAGATAAAACTAAAACCTGAGGAAGAAAAACGTCCTTTTGTCCCAAGGACTGCATATGTGCACCCTCCTGGCCCCAATTGATGCAAGTTGAGCGGCGGCTAAATATTTTCCACAATTTTAACTTTCTGAACAGATCTCTCCTCATTTTCTGCGCTTTAAACTTAGAGAAAAAAACAAGTCGAAATTAGCTCCCAGTCTCCAAATCCACTTCGAATGTAACCCCCACACTCTAAATCCACTTAGAAGAGTAAGCCCCCACTCATTAAATCACCACCGAATATAAGCCCCCACTCACCAAATCACCACCGAATATAAGCCCCCACTCTTCATTGCACGGATGAAAATAATCCCTCACTTTCCAAAACAACGTCAAAAATAAGCCCCCACTCTCCATGTCCACGTCGAATATAAGCCTCTACTCTAAATCTACGTCGAATATGATCCCACACTCTCCAAATCCACGTCGAAAATAAGTCTTATTCTCTAAATCCACTTCGAAAAATAAGCCCCAACTCAGAAATTCACCACCAAATATAAGCTCCCACTCTCTAAATCCAAATCGAATATTAACCCGTACTCCCCATTCGACGTCGAATATAAACCCCCATTCAAAGTTGATTTGTCGGCGTATGTAATCAAGGCTTGGATGGACAGAGTAGAAACGGAGATGTCTTGTTTTTTTCCAGGAGGACTATGATGCTGCACACAAGGCAAAGGAAACAGGCGTGGTTGTTCAACAACGTCCGGTTACAGTGGTCACCAACCTTGTGGCTACCCAACTATCTCGACTAAAACCCATTAGATTATTTCATTTAGGAGTTGTTTAGAAGGATGTTACTGAGGCTGCTCACAATTCTAGGATCTCTGAGGGCCGCCATTGTGGAGCTAATGTCATCCATTGTGTATAAATTTACATCAAAATATGCTGCTTTGCTTAGTACACTTGTTTTATCTTTTTGTGTAAATTTGTATCGACTAAGCTGACACCTCCTTTATTATCCAAAATATAGAATCGAAATTTGAAGTGCGGGACGCACTTCGCTCTTCCTTCCCCGCGATAACGCCGAGATCTGGCTCCCATACCTCAAAGGCATTTTTTTTCCTCGCGAACGCGGCCATACAAACACAACCCCATATCATGAGGCAAATTTCGCTGTCTGATCTAACTCGTTACCTCGAAATAAGTTTGCATAGACTGACGTCGAGAATTCTCTGGGGAAGACCATGCTCTGAGGCTATCTAACGGAGAATAAGTCTGCCAGTTCCTCCGTTCAGACCGTTTGTCTGATCTCCCGCGAAGTCTCGCAACTCCTGTTCGAATCGTACCTCGTCGTTAAGATCTCACCAGCAGATCGCCCTTCGTGAAGCTTTGGCTCCTGTTCAGAGGAAAGCTTATCGAGCCACCTACCTTCTTTTCGAAGAACTGTGCGACCCCACTCATCTCGCACCATTCTTCAAGCCTCTCGATCCCCGTGTCTGAGACTCCCTGCCATGCCGCAGAACCATCTCGTGTTTGAGATTCTACCTCTCTGGAGCAGAAAAAATCTCGTTATTCAACAAACAGTACTCACCCCCACCCCCATCAAAGACCTGTGCCGTTGGTCTTCCCCCTGCGAACAACTTTAAGCTTCAAGGAAAAGCGATTTTGCGTTGTAATTGCCAAATTACACGCCCCATCAATCGTCACCTACCTTCCCTTTTAAATTGACTTCCCGCTCAAACTTAAATAATATCCATTATTCGAATTAACGTTAATATGCACTCTCCACTTAACTATCTTTATAAATCACAATTTGTTCAACTTTTGGTATATATATATATATATATATATATATATATATATATATATATATATATATATATATATATATATATATATGTATGTATATATTTCGCCGTTTATTATCTATATTCAAATTATATTTTGGGGTCTTGATCTGTATATACATATATAAATCGCGGCCAATCGTAAACGCATTCGAAATCAAGGAGGCGGCTTTCCCCTCCTTTAATTTCTCCAAAGCATATCGCAGACGGCCGAGAGTCAGCTATCTGCCTTTGCATGTGTATGCACCCTTAATCCGAGCAGATCAACACAGACACAATCCTTATAATGAACATCAGGAGACGAGAGCCTAGGAAAAAAAGTGAATCGCATAAAGACCTCAAAGGCTAAGAAAAACTTGGGAGAAAATCGCAAGGAGCATGGCAAGAATATCTAATGTCACAAAAACAAAAAGAAAAATGCGACAATTTAGGACAAATCTCATTCTAATTAGTAGAAAACAGGTGCAGACGACCCTAAACTCAATCCATACTCAAGTAGAATTAAAATATTTAAACAGAGTTAAATCACATACACAAATTAACAAATAAAAATAATTAATAAAAAAGGACAAAAACTGACAACTACTAGATAGTTCCCTTCTAAACCGAATACACGAAGCAAAGTACAAAAGTAGGCAAACAATGAGATTCTCTCACCAGGTACAGATCTACTTTAAATATCTTTCATATACAGCATGGATTCTAACGAAAAATCTCGCTTTCTCGCATACACTCTTTCTAAATAATTTTACTCTCCACTTCATATTATGTTCAAACTCTGATCTAGACTTTGAAGATGAATGATGGGAGTTATTTTTTTTAAATTCGAGATGCCGCAAATATTGCTAACTTGGCTGTCGACTACACTAAAAAAATGTATCCAGGAGGTTTTATATATTTTTCTGGAATATTTGGCTTTTTTTATTCTCTGCCCTCCTCTGTTTGTAGACGGTTGTGATTTGATTCTAAAAGGCGTTTCCAAGATTCTTTGGTATATAGGTTAGTTACTTTTTCTCACTTTATATTTTTATTTACATAATTATTGAAAAAATGACGTTTGGGTGCGTATCACTCATTTTATCTTATTGAGGAAAACCTTTTTAGTTTCCTTATGTCCTCTACTATAGTCCCATTTTCTACTATTACTTAGGCCTAAATATATAAGGTATATTATAGAGGGAGGGGAAAATCACGAAATTATGGCAAGAAACATAACTTGTGATGGTTGACAGCTTTCTGCACAGGAAAGTGGGTTAAACCCTCAGTTTGACAACCCTGACTTGCAAACTTTAATTTTTTTTAAAAAACTGTTACCAATTTCTAATGTCTCGTTGCTTAGTCAAGAAACTTTAATTTTGCAAAAGGGCTCTCAAATTTACATTAAGAAAGAAAATTTGTAAGATTATAATAAGGAAAAAGTGTTGGATAGTGTCGTAGAATGACTCCCGACGATACCATATATTACACTATTCGTTGAGGGAACTTCCTTAATTATCTTTAGAGTGCGTTTACTGTCTGGCGGCCGATATTATGTATCTTCAAAATGCTTAAGAAGTGGAACTGAGCTCAAGGATAATAATATTGCTATCATTAATAAAATAGAGTTTTATTAATAATAACTATAAACAATACACAAAAACGGAAAATATTGACATAAACAAAATGGAAAGGGTCGTGGAGACTCGGGCTAATCCAAGGATTTAAGGGATTAAAAAAGGTAAAACAAATATAGAGTTAAAGAGATGGGATGGTTCGATAAACAATTTAAAGCACAGGATAGAATTGACAAAAGGGGATCAATACTCAAAAGGTGACGTTTGGCTTACGTAACTTTTCATTAGGGTGTCGTGGAAGGTACTTGAAGGAATATTCGGTCCGCTGGCGAGTTCCAGCCGAAGGGGGGGGATAAAAGGATCCTGACGAGGCGTCTTGGAAAGGAGAACCGTTACTCGACGAACGGCTTGAAGAACAATGGCTGTTCTACTTTGTTCTCTTCTGAACAAAGGGGGGAATGAGAACCGTCTCTTGTCTACGGGCTCAAGAACAATGGCTGTTCTAATGTTGTTCTCCTTGAACAACAGGGGGGTGAGAACCGTTTCTTGGCGAAGGGCTCAAAACGAACAATGGCTGTTCTAATGCTGTTCTCCCTTGAACAACAGGGGGGGATGAGAACCGTTTCTTGGCGAAGGGCTCAAAACGAACAATGGCTGTTCTAATGCTGTTCTCCTTGAACAACAGGGGGGGATGAGAACCGTTTCTTGGCGAAGGGCTCAAAACGAACAATGGCTGTTCTAATGCTGTTCTCCTTGAACAACAGGGGGGGGGGGGAAGCCTTGGGGACTTGTCGTCGGAAAGGCTCGAACCTTTGGCACTCAAGGAATATTGTCCTCCTTCTGGACAAGTGATGGTGAATCTCGAGGTCGAGGTCCCTTGGCGCACAAAGGGAGAGAGGGTCGTGGTGATGTTTCGCGACGAAAATCTGGATCTCCAATCTGCTCTTAGTGGTAAAGTTTCCATATAAATAGCCAGGACATCTCCTTGGCGTGGGGGGAAAATGGAGTGAAAGCTTGGAGGGAACGCACAGCCGGGCCGGAGAAAAATGCCTTATCTGTTCATAAGCCTAACTCGATCTGGCGAGGTCGGCGTATGGGGACGAACGGGGGGACGATAACCTCCTTGTTTAAACATTGGCATCCGGTAGCTGAGATAAGACTCCAAGCCTCGAATCGAAGATGCACGTGGGCAGCATCGTGGTTTTAAATAATACGGGGTAGGAGTTGAAATTAAACGCAGCTTCAACACGTTCTATCACACCCCTCCATTCCAGGGGAAGTTGTCACTTCGAAAAAAAAGAGAGAAGGGACAACGATAGAGCTCCGTTGTGGGGAACTCGTTTTCTTGTACCAACCGTACCTTCCTGCACCTAACTAGTATTTCCTCAATACATATGATTATTTTGATCTTTAGATTACAGGGGAAAATAACCTTTAATACAACTTAATCAAAGAAAAAAAAAGGGCATGGAACAATGAATTGATATAAACTTAGTACATACGGGACAAAATAATTTATACGTAAATTAATAAGAACAAATATATATACATACAAAAATTAGACATTGAGCGTTACAAAATTCAGACATATACATTAATTAATTATATTACAAAAGAATCTTAAATTAAGTCGTACAAGACGGTATATACCTACCATGGAGATACTAATCCTATGAATACAATTATTCTACGCTATTCGGTAACGCATTTCTACTGAGGGCGTCAGCGACCTGGTTATCGGAACCTTTTATCTAATTTATTTTAAACTGATACTCTTGCAAGAGTAAACTCCAGCGCATGATGCGGCCGTTTGAGTGTCTCAAATTCCTAATATAGGCTAACGGACGGTGGTCGGTTCCTATTTGAAATTCTTTACATATCAAGTACAGCTTGAATTTGTCTATGACCCAGATAATTGATAGAGCTATCTTTTCTCTAGTGGCATATCTCTTTCCGCGTGGTAATAATTGACGACTAGCATATGCAACTGGATGACTCGTTCTGTCATCCACGTATTGAAGGAGTACACCTCCAATGCCCTCGTTGATCACGTCGGTCTTAACCCCAAAGGATTTTTCCGGGTTGGGAAACTTAAAAATGGGGGCAGAAAGGAACTTACTTTTGAGCTGATTAAAATGGGAAACAGCGACATCATTCCAACGTAAACGATCGGAGAAATTCTTTTCCTGAAGGGGGCATAGGGGGGCCGAAATTGCAGCGAAATTCGGAACAAATCGCTGATAGGGAGAAGCTGATCCTAGGATCGATCTTAATGGCTTCTTTGTAATCGGGAGGGGCATGTCGGCGATTGCCTTAATCTTGTTCTCGTGGGGACCTAACTTGTTTTGTCCTATTTTGAAACCCAAATATTTGATGGTTTCGTGGGCAAACTGGCATTTGCTGGGGCCAATGGTGAGGCCATTTTCACGCAGTTGCTCGAAAAGAGCTAATAGGGTGGGTAAATGGTGATTCCATATAATTAGTTCTTGTAGCTGACTCTTCTGACGTGGTGTCAGCTGCGCGTCACTATCCAGGTCAGAGGGTTCCAAAGACTCACCTGGTAGGGAAGGAGGAGGGTAATCGGCATCAGGTTGGATGCACACTGTCTGGATTACATTAAGGGACTCCGCGGGGCAATCCTCTTCAAGCGCCGATGCTTCGTCCAGTTCTACGAAGGTATCTCCATGGGCGCGTTGGGGGTTCTTTTTTTCTTGGGGTCCAGGGACAGTCTCCGTGTCCTTGTCTGGGGCCTTATCACCTAAGGGTGTTAGTGATTCACACTCCTCATTTTCCGTCCTAAAGTCCTGGTTAGGGGTCTCCGAGAAATCGGACGGTATCGGGGTTCTGATGGGGACGGGCTCCTGGGCTTTTTTCTTAACTCGGCCTTGAGGAAGGGCGGCCTGAAACACAGGGTCGAAACTTACTTGGGGGCTCTGTCCTATAAGTACGGAACAGAATTGTATGGGTGCTACAATGACTTCAGCCCAGCCATTATAATATTGACACTGCAGGTAACATCTAGCGACGGGGAATCGGTTCGCCCGCCCAAGTTGGTCATGTACCACCGCAAATTTTTCGTGGTTAGAGGCCACTGGGAGGAGTTCGTCGGACACGATGAAGCACGTACATCCTGTGTCCCTGACGAGAGTCAATACTCGACAGCTGTCCACGCTGCCCTCCTCATATTTCAAAGTTCCCGATGAACTTTTACCAAAAACAAAATTTACCTGGTGGCCTGACGGAGGGGGAGAAGTTTCTGCTTGGGTCTGCACCACCGGGGGAGCCGGGGTTGCATTAATCTGGTGAACTTGGTGGGCTGGTCCGCTTTTAAGCCTAGAATTTTGGGGGCAATTCCAGCTCATGTGGTTTTCTACACCACAGGTGAAGCATATGGTTGGTCGCTTCGGGAAGAGAGATGGAGGAGAAGTCTTAACGGGAGGTTTGGAGTCCCGTTGTTGGTTTTGGGGAAAGAAGTTTTGGGGTTTTACGGGGCTCGGAAACTTTGTCAGCTTTCCTGGGAAGGGGCGCGAATCCGTCCTTCTTTCTTCTCGTTGGATTTCTTTTTCTCGTTCTTCTCGTTGGATTTTTCCTTCTCGTTCTTCTCGTTGGATTACTCTTTCCCGTTCCTCTCTTTCTCTTTCTTTTTCTACCTTTTTTCTTTGAACTTCTGCTTTAATCCGAGCTAATTCAATCTGAAGCTCAGCTTGTCTTATCCGTTCCCCTCTTTCTCTTTCTTCTCGTTGTATTTCTCTTTCTTCTCGTTGTATTTCTCTTTCTTCTCGTCGTATTTCTCTTTCTTCTCGTTGTATTTCTCTTTCTTCCTCTTTTCTTTGTATTTCTCTTTCTTCCTCTTTTCTTTGCTCCTCTTGAATGTACTCAATTAGTTCTTTTCCGGAAAGTCCACAGGATTCTCCTTGCGCTTTAAAGATTTCAAACTGAGTCATCTTTGCACTTGGGGGCGCACTAGTCAACCAACTAAAATTCCTCGCAACAAGAATTATGCCTCTATAGAATTAGCCTACCTAAATATGGGCACTGACCTATTCGTACTTGGTTTCTCAATCTAAATAACCACTGACTAAAATCACAAAAAAAACAAAACAAATTATTATAACCGTTCCTTGAGCTACTCCAGCTTCTTAAGTTTTTTAAAAAAAGGGGGGATAGCAATCGTTAAAACAAAAGGGAACTACTATATTCTATTATTATAACGAATAACACTATGCTTTACTCGACTGAGACCAGTGTTTGCAAAGAAATAGCGTTAAACCTTACACACCTGATACCAAATTTAAATAGTATATATATATATATATATGTCGTAGAATGACTCCCGACGATACCATATATTACACTATTCGTTGAGGGAACTTCCTTAATTATCTTTAGAGTGCGTTTAATGTCTGGCGGCCGATATTATGTATCTTCAAAATGCTTAAGAAGTGGAACTGAGCTCAAGGATAATAATATTGCTATCATTAATAAAATAGAGTTTTATTAATAATAACTATAAACATTGGCATCCGGTAGCTGAGATAAGACTCCAAGCCTCGAATCGAAGATGCACGTGGGCAGCATCGTGGTTTTAAATAATACGGGGTAGGAGTTGAAATTAAACGCAGCTTCAACACGTTCTATCACAGATAGTTTGAATTCGTCGAAAAAACGTTGCTTCCAAATTTCAAGTTTGAAAAGGCGCTACCAACTTTACTGTATCAGAAAATTCTTTGTTTACCTTTGCTTTGTTCCTAGAGTTGGTTTTGTTGTACTTCGCTTTCTCAGCAAAAATCTTTTCATTATTTAACCTTTTACTTTTTTAATTGACCAATTGAAGTATTAAATTCGTCGGAGTCATTCTTTGGAGCATCATTTTTGGGGGTTTCTCCTGGAATTTTGATTCAATTTTCTCCCTCAAAGAAATGGTTCAGTGATGTTTGTTTTACGTATTTCAATTCAACCTTCCCTGTAGATCGGTAGGAGGATTTAGGGAATTATAATTGGTTAAAATACGTCTCTATTGTAAAGGTGTAAAGTAAAGAAAGCGATAGGATAAGTGGCTCTAGGAAAAATAGCAAGATTACTCATATTATCTATAGATTCACCTATACATCTGTCAAATAATTGACATCTTTCTTTGAATAATGGTTTATTACATGTTTATTAAAATGATGTAAGAGAGTAGGATTTAAACCAAAAAAATTAAAGCGGAAACATATGATGGCATCTGCTACAGAAAGTTTGTAAGTAGAGATCTACTAAGAAAGTGGTGAAGATAGAGGAAGCGAAAATCTGCCATTGATATAGCACCTCAGATCCTCTATGGGCACGCAAACACCTCAGATGCCATGTGTACCATGCAGTTCATGCTATGCATTACACGACGCATAGTGGGGGAGGGAGGGCCTGTCAATGCTTTAGGTTTTAAGTATAACGGAGTTTACCACTGCTACACGAGCCACCGTCTTGTAGGGAAGAGAAAGAGGAAGGGGTTGGTAATAATAACAAAAATATTCTTATTTTGCGTTCCTTTACCTCTAGACCGGACGACCAATTGACATCTTTGGTCAATTGAGTTTTACCTCCTGATTTAAGAGTCTTTTTATTTCTCTTTGGAGAACTACAAGAAACTACAGCGTATGGCAACCATCGTGAAGGCACCCGAATCTTGTCCCCATCCGGCTCCTCAACACACCCGATGTAGCCTAACTTACAAGTAATCAGAAGCGATGTTTCCACTCGGCTAGGAGATAAAACGACGAACATAAGCCCTCACTCTCCAAATACCTGCCGAATATAATCCCCCACTGTAGAAATTTACGTGGAAAATAAGTCCATACTCTCCAAATCCACGTCTAATATAAACACCTACCCTGCAAATCCACGTCAACTGTAAGACTAACTTACCAAATATGAGCCCCAAATCTCCAAATCCACGTCGAATCTAAGCATCCACTCTTCAAATCACCGTCAAATTAAACCTTCACTCTACAAAACTACGTCGAATATAATCTCACACTCTCCAAATCCACGTCAAATATACGCTCCAACTGTCTAAATCCACGTCAAATATCCCTGCCGAATATAATCCCTCACTCTCCAAATCCACATCTAATATAATCCCCCTTTCACTAAATTCTTGGTCAAATATAAGCCCCCACTCTCCAAATCACACTCAGTTCACGCATAGCTTCGGATTAAATACAGGGAAGGACGCATTCTATGACCTACTCGCCCATTAACCTCATTTCTTATTGAATTTCGAGGACAAAAACTTCGGGTGGACTGCATTTCAAGCCAAGCACCCCTTATCTATGCTTATTCGCCTACTAAGAGTCGCATTTGAGGGCATTTTAGGATAAATAGTTTGTATCGAGGAAAGTTAAAATCTCTACAAGGCCTTTAGTTACATAGTATAGAGAACTAAAATGTAATGGGGGAAAATACCCAATTGCCTATTTTCTAAAGCCCAATAGCCAATTGGATTTACTGCTAGAGCGTAGATTGTCGTAGGGTGACCCTAAACATCGGACACCAGAATATAATAAAGATGTCGTAGGGTGACCGTGAAGAGGGCACTCCAGAGAAACTGGGACACAGATCCCAGAGCGAGGATTGAATAAACAAAATCGATTGCGGTTGGCCTAAGTAATCAATTCTTAGAAGTACTGGGATTAGAGAAAATAATGGTAGAAAAATATATGACTTTACTATATACAAAGAAAATATTAATAGCACAAGTAAATATAATGAGACCCAGGGTACCCAACAGGGAGGTGGGGATAAAAATGACTCGACGAGTACGAGAGTCCGATAGAGGATGGTGATTCCTTCCAGAGAAAATGGGAGAGTCCAATTATCGGGGAGACTCACGTAAACTTAATTGACTGGAGGCTTGACTACGACGAGTAAACGTGGTGCTACAAAGTTCCACTTGCAAAATTCCTTCTTCTTTAACCTCGCTAGGAAATGAGCGAAGGAGTAGTCCAGTGATTCACCGAAATCGAGAACCGAGTAATAGATGCCTGTTCATGTCCATCGTTTGTCGGCGGGAACTCTGCCCCAAGGCTGGGTAGAGACTACACGTCGCATTCGCAGCTGGAAGCCGTTGGGAGGCGAAGCAGGTTGTATCTGACTGTACGTGGCTGCTAACCAAGACGGGGATGTATGGTACTGCCTTCTCAAAGCTTTTCTCGAAGTATTTATACTGCCTCGGCGAAAGCGGGAACACAAGAGCCTAAAAAAGGGGACTGAGATCTCATTAGACTTGGCGCGCCAGGTGGAGGGGGAAGGATAGTCTCGGCGGCCTCTCTTTGCGCAAAGTTCCTTGGCGCAATGGGTCTGGCGTCGGTTAGACGATGACATGGGAAGTTAAAGAGAACCCAACCCGGGTCAGCCGACCGCGCTAAGTTTCGATGTTTCCTTGTGGCTGTCTGGCCGTGCAGCTGCATCTTTCTCTGGCGCCGCGGGTAGGCGTTGGGTTCTAGGGGGGGAGGGGTAACTTCCTCACTTTGACATAGATATTTGGCGAATATACACTCTCCCTATCTCTAGACCTGTAGCACCAGGGCCGAGAGGGCGAGAAAGCGACTGCACAACTACGCATAAAAGCATAGCCACGAAAAGCATAGCCATCAAACTTATTAATGAGACTATGCTTTTGTTATAATCACATTAGTAAAAAATAAACGGAAAAAATTAACAACAGACTTTCAAACCAAATGCCCACAGTAAGGATAAGATGAGTGCTACAAAAATAGCGCTGCGTCTCGCAAAGTTAAATTCCATTCATCAGTCTAACATCTTCTTTGTCATGCAGCCCGAAGTGGGGACCTGAATCTTCTCATTTATGCAGAAAGGGTGAGAACCAAACACTGATCGGGTCGCCTTATCTGTTCAGAATATTCGGCGTCTTCATCAGGAAGCTAGTTCTCACATAGCCAACATGTCCGGATACTATGAAGCAGGGGTTACGGAGAATCAAATACTCAAGGGCACTCAGCCCACTCTATGATTCAATGACATCGTATTCGTTCTCCTAACCAGGCCGTGAAGGCGAAGAGACCGGGAGAGCCCCCATCTTTCTTAATCTGATTTGGAACCATCAGTTTACATTGCCATGACTCCAGCGTTACCCGACGTATGATTTAAGAAATAAGATATAATCATTGGTAGAAGGCTGGAGGCGAACAAACATTCCGAGGTTGTACCCTCTAAGGTGGCAACCTGAGAAGCATTAGCAAGTGCTACCAGCCATAGAGTTACGTCAAGCTATCGAACGAGTCTCTTGCCCTTAACCCAAGGCCTTATGGTCTTTGGTAGCGTATCACGTAGGCATAGGTAGCTCGTCTAAGCCATTGGGCTGGAATGATGCAAAACTGTCTTCACTGTTGCTGGTCGGCCGTGCCAGAGAGTGGTAAACATAGATGCTGCACGCAAGCTAGGAGGACGTACCTCTTGTCCAGGCACCAGGTATAAGAATCTAATAGTGTAGCTACAAGCTGGTTGGAAGTCGTGTTGTATAGCAGCACTTCCACCAGACGGAGGTGTGTCTTAAGAGGTACTCGCACACTAAAACAACAACGTTTGGTGAGATTTAACCTTTTTTGCTGTTTCAAAACTTTTGCTTGCAAGCTGACTCACAAATAATTTCAGACGCTTATGACAACTAATAAGAAAAAATGGGCTTGATGAGCTATATCCCGTGTTCAGTTCCTCTCATTTAGCGCAGCTCTCAAATTCTACACTAGAGAGACAGGTGGTACAGAGTGGAAGCCCTAATTAGCAGTTACTAGTCTTAGATGCAACGGTCAGAATCTGAAGATCTATCATGAGACAGACACCGAGACGTGGCCCATTAATTTATATTGCCTAACAGCCAATAAGGCAGTAGTAAATCCACCCAGACAATGCAGTACAGCTATACACAGCTAAGAACTGTCGCAGAACGGCTGGCTATCCTATTATGTGCAAGGAAGAGGTTATTTATGTGTAAATCGCATTTCGCATTTTTCACCCCCAAGGACCAGGGCGCATCAGAAACATTCTTTTGCAACCTGTTGCTGTTAAAGGGCGTTGTTCATAAAGGTTATAAAGTCTCTCTCCTGATACTGTCCTAAGTAGCTGCTCAACTCCTTGAAACGGAATAGATGAACAATCTATAGGAGGCTCGGGGCGTTACTAGAATCACCAGCTTATGAAGGGTTTTATTCGCGATGCAGGGTTACCCGTAAAGGAGTGTCGGACGAAGGCGTTTGAGGTCTCACCATCGAGCTTGCTCTCCTTTCGAAAGTTCTTACGGAGACTCCCTTTATAAGTTGGGTTTGAAATGTAACTTGGCCATTACTGGATTAGAGGAAGGACTCGAAAGTAAAATGGTGTTTTGTAGGCTCTAATCTTGGCTTAGGACTACCTTAATTGGGGCAAACGAGATAGTCTAGTCTTACGCGGTTTTTTTTGCAAATTTCCCTCCACGTTAGATAGTTAGGGCTAGGATGGCTGGAATTAAGGACAAGGAACGGACTCGTGACGTTAATAATAAACAAATCAGAATGAGAATAATGATGAATGAATAATAATCATGAGAATGTTTCAACTCGTCTATTTATACCACCTCCAATTAAGGAGGAGTGACTTCTTTTCTCCTAATCTGGACGCGAGGTGAAGCTTATAGAGTCAGAAGTATGTTCTTTTGTTCCTTTGTTGAGACTGCTGGGTGGAGTCAAAGGGTGTGTGAGTTTTAATGTAGACACATTTGGCCCATCCGGGCTGGTAACGATAGCAAGGTGATAGCAAAGTTGATTTTGTCGTTTCGCCGGTCCACGTCAACTTTAGCTGGTCAAACTTAACTCCATTACGGCTGTTTCGTTATCTTGCATCAAAACCTTTGGCTGGTAGCTGTTTCATTGGTATGTGTATTTGTGTGTTCGCGTGGGAACCTGCAAAATTTTGCGCACCTTCTTACACTAATGTTTTTCTTAATACATGTACAATGGTCATTTCTATTACATGGCAAATTCCTTCCGTAGTTAATATGTGTGCCCAACTTCAAGATTTCATAGATCCAACAGGGTGCTCACTTGTGAGGTTCCTCGTTAAGCCTACCTCACCTTGCAATTCAGGCGTCGCTTCGAAGCAAGCAAGAAAAGATAGTCAGAGATTTGGGAGAAGTGCGAATGAGGAACCAAGAGTAGGGACTATTCTCTCTTGGCATTGGCTGTAGTGGTATAGTTACCACCATTGCCTAAGAACGCCTCGAGTTTGAGTTAATGTAGGCAAGTTATTAATGTGCCTAAATAAATTACAAAGTATAGTTGCCTTTTCTGTTCCTGGCAGGAAAGTAGTGAAGGGAGAGTGAACTGGAGAGGTCTCTGGGGGTAAAGCTAAGGTTCTTCAAACTCATTTCGTGACAACCCAAGTCACACGGGCCGGTAGAATGTGTCACCCGTCTAGCTACTAGGTATACCAGTATAGGTGGCAAGATGAGAGATAGGATAAATGTAGATTTGGGGTAGTTGGGATTTGAGTGAATATAATGCATACAAAAGCAGAAGTTGAATGGGATCAATTTTTAACATATCAATGTTACTCATCTCGGCAGCCACTATTAAGATAACGCATATAATTTATAATTTTAGCAACTCTAAATCAGATATAAGTTTTTCGCAGACTCTTCCTATCCTGGTAATATTTTCGTTTCTTTTAAAAAAAACCCAGGTAATTACTTGGAAATACAAAATTTTTTACCAAACTATGATTAAGAAACAATAAGAAAAGGGTCAAAATAATAATTGGCAACATTGCCAGAGAAATATAAATTCCACATTTTAATATATATAACACACTATCTCTGAGCCTATAAAAAAATATTAAATTATATATATATATATATATATATATATATATATATATATATATATATATATATATATATATACATATATACATATATTATGAGAGTTGAATTTACAAATATAAATATTATTTTCATTTCTATGGCAATACCTACAGTCGATGTCTTGAGCATAGTCTTGGTTGACATTCCACCTAGGAGAGGGACAACTCTGACTACAAACCCGGGCAGATGTCGCTCGTTAGCCATGGTAGGCACCCCGTAGAGAGCGCGGCGATTTGCGTTCTTGGCCGCCGTGCTGACGGGCATCAGCGCCCCGTCCGGCCCCAGCCTAGCCACTTCTCCCCTTTCTGCTAACAACCCTTTAGCCTTATCTGGCAATTTCTTTCCCAACTCTACTACGCCCTCTCTTCAAAGTCTTTGTTCCGATGGGATTGGACTTCTCTAACTCGCGTTCGAGCCTGTGCTAGTTCCAGGCGGCGAGAGGTCTGATTTTCGGGAATCTGTCCTGGCTTGATCTCCCCCAGCAATACCTGCGGAATATTGGCGGCTACCAAACCATCCCCTCCCCCCCCCTTTTTTGGCCACCAAGAAGGGGTAAAACTTCACAGTTGGCGTTCGGTTCGCGGGACCGGGGTGGACTAGGAAAGGGTTAAGACCCACCAGGTATATCCTGCATGGTCCGCCAGGCTTACCCTGAGGTCACCTGGCGGTGAAGTCCATGGCCACCTCTGTAAGTGGCCCCACGCCCGCGCCTACACGCCGACTGCGTCGTTTAGAACCGGCCTGTTGTCTTCGCCTATGGGCATTCGTGGGGTTAATGGAAACCAAGCAATAGGCCTTTCTCTAGAGTCTCCAGTCCGCTCGTTTAGTGGATCTGGCAAGACCATACTTTCGCGGGCTATAGATTCCTGTTCATATTCGAACAAATTCTTTAACAAATCCCTCTTAAAAAAAACAATGAAACCAGCAAAGAATGTCTTAAGCTGCGCATCCACTCCTCTTCCCCACCCCCCTTACTTCCCAGTCTATCGAAGAAAATGAATATAAACCTAGTAAATCGAGGAAAGAAAAAAAACACAAGACGTGGATAAAGCTGGTGGGAGAACTTTAACCACAAGATTGCCTCCAAAAACAACTGCACAGATAGAAGAAAATTGCATAGAAACGAGCAAAGTCTCAAGAAATCTAAATTCACCACCTCAAAAACAAACAAAGTCGGTAAGAAATCCGCCGGAAGTTTCAAACTCCCAGCAAGCAGCAGGTCCAAGCCGATCCACGAAAACGCTACCTAAACTGCTCTGACTGCAGGTACTCCCAGGAAAATTTGTTGATCGATCTTTCAGAAGATTTACCTAATAAAACCAGAAAGCCAACAAACAAACCTAATGAAGACATGCATGGTCAAACAGAGTAAAGATTTCCAAAAACTATTTCAACTTCCCAGATCACAATTTCCACCTCTCTTGCCTCAACCAGATGGTAGTATACTAGTCGAAGTTAAAACAAAAGAGCAAGCGGAAAAAACCTTAACATTAAAAGAACTGGCAGGAGATAAAGTAATAGTAACAACACATCCCTCCTTTAACATGCGTAAAGGCGTAATAATAGAACCAGACTTCGCCCAATACTCAGAAGCAGAATTAATTAAAGAATTAAGCGAGTACTCTGTCACTTAAGTACACAGAGTACATAAAACTATCAACAACAGCAAGATACCAACGAACACTTACTTCATCTCATTTGACCTAGATATCCTACCAAAATATATATATTTAGGATGGCGCCACTTCACGGTTAAGGAATTTAAACCTAGCCCTAGAAGATGCTACTACTGCCAAACTTTTGGGCACTCTACAAACACCTGTCGTCGCAGGAAGTATTTATACTGCCTCGGCGAAAGCGGGAACACAAGAGCCTAAAAAAGGGGACTGAGATCTCATTAGACTTGGCGCGCCAGGTGGAGGGGGAAGGATAGTCTCGGCGGCCTCTCTTTGCGCAAAGGTCCTTGGCGCCATGGGTCTGGCGTCGGTTAGATGATGACATGGGAAGTTAAAGAGAACCCAACCCGGGTCAGCCGACCGCGCTAAGTTTCGATGTTTCCTTGTGGCTGTCTGGCCGTGCAGCTGCATCTTTCTCTGGCGCCGCGGGTAGGCGTTGGGTTCTAGGGGGGGAGGGGTAACTTCCTCTCTTTGACATAGATATTTGGCGAATATACACTTCCCCTATCTCTAGACCTGTAGCACCAGGGCCAAGAGGGCGAGAAAGCGACTGCACAAGTACGCATAAAAGCATAGCCACGAAAAGCATAGCCATCAAACTTATTAATGAGACTATGCTTTTGTTATAATCACATTAGTTAAAAATAAACGGAAAAAATTAACAACAGACTTTCAAACCAAATGCCCACAGTAAGGATAAGATGAGTGCTACATAAATAGCGCTGCGTCTCGCAAAGTTAAATTCCATTCATCAGTCTAACATCTTCTTTGTCATGCAGCCCGAAGTGGGGACCTGAATCTTCTCATTTATGCAGAAAGGGTGAGAACCAAACACTGATCGGGTCGCCTTATCTGTTCAGAATATTCGGCGTCTTCATCAGGAAGCTAGTTCTCACATAGCCAACATGTCCGGATACTATGAAGCAGGGGTTACGGAGAATCAAATACTCAAGGGCACTCAGCCCACTCTAAGATTCAATGACATCGTATTCGTTCTCCTAACCAGGCCGTGAAGGCGAAGAGACCGGGAGAGCCCCCATCTTTCTCAATCAGATTTGGAACCATCAGTTTACATTGCCATGACTCCAGCGTTACCCGACGTATGATTTAAGAAATATGATATAATCATTGGTAGAAGGCTGGAGGCGAACAAACATTCCGAGGTTGTACCCTCTAAGGTGGCAACCTGAGAAGCATTAGCAAGTGCTACCAGCCATAGAGTTACGTCAAGCTATCGAACGAGTCTCTTGCCCTTAACCCAAGGCCTTATGGTCTTTGGTAGCGTATCACGTAGGCATAGGTAGCTCGTCTAAGCCATTGGGCTGGAATGATGCAAAACTGTCTTCACTGTTGCTGGTCGGCCGTGCCAGAGAGTGGTAAACATAGATGCTGCACGCAAGCTAGGAGGACGTACCTCTTGTCCAGGCACCAGGTATAAGAATCTAATAGTGTAGCTACAAGCTGGTTGGAAGTCGTGTTGTATAGCAGCACTTCCACCAGACGGAGGTGTGTCTTAAGAGGTACTCGCACACTAAAACAACAACGTTTGGTGAGATTTAACCTTTTTTGCTGTTTCAAAACTTTTGCTTGCAAGCTGACTCACAAATAATTTCAGACGCTTATGACAACTAATAAGAAAAAATGGGCTTGATGAGCTATATCCCGTGTTCAGTTCCTCTCATTTAGCCAAGCCCTCAAATTCTAAACTAGAGAGACAGGTGGTACAGAGTGGAAGCCCTAATTAGCAGTTACTAGTCTTAGATGCAACGGTCAGAATCTGAAGATCTATCATGAGACAGACACCGAGACGTGGCCCATTAATTTATATTGCCTAACAGCCAATAAGGCAGTAGTAAATCCACCCAGACAATGCAGTACAGCTATATACAGCTAAGAACTGTCGCAGAACGGCTGGCTATCCTATTATGTGCAAGGAAGAGGTTATTTATGTGTAAATCGCATTTCGCATTTTTCACCCCCAAGGACCAGGGCGCATCAGGGACATTCTTTTGCAACCTGTTGCTGTTAAAGGGCGTTGTTCATAAAGGTTATAAAGTCTCTCTCCTGATACTGTCCTAAGTAGCTGCTCAACTCCTTGAAACGGAATAGATGAACAATCTATAGGAGGCTCGGGGCGTTACTAGAATCACCAGCTTATGAAGGGTTTTATTCGCGATGCAGGGTTACCCGTAAAGGAGTGTCGGACGAAGGCGTTTGAGGTCTCACCATCGAGCTTGCTCTCCTTTCGAAAGTTCTTACGGAGACTCCCTTTATAGGTTGGGTTTGAAATGTAACTTGGCCATTACTGGATTAGAGGAAGGACTCGAAAGTAAAATGGTGTTTTGTAGGCTCTAATCTTGGCTTAGGACTACCTTAATTGGGGCAAACGAGATAGTCTAGTCTTACGCGTTTTTTTTTGCAAATTTCCCTCCACGTTAGATAGTTAGGGCTAGGATGGCTGGAATTAAGGACAAGGAACGGACTCGTGACGTTAATAATAAACAAATCAGAATGAGAATAATGATGAATGAATAATAATCATGAGAATGTTTCAACTCGTCTATTTATACCACCTCCAATTAAGGAGGAGTGACTTCTTTTCTCCTAATCTGGACGCGAGGTGAAGCTTATAGAGTCAGAAGTATGTTCTTTTGTTCCTTTGTTGAGACTGCTGGGTGGAGTCAAAGGGTGTGTGAGTTTTAATGTAGACACATTTGGCCCATCCGGGCTGGTAACGATAGCAAGGTGATAGCAAAGTTGATTTTGTCGTTTCGCCGGTCCACGTCAACTTTAGCTGGTCAAACTTAACTCCATTACGGCTGTTTCGTTATCTTGCATCAAAACCTTTGGCTGGTAGCTGTTTCATTGGTATGTGTATTTGTGTGTTCGCGTGGGAACCTGCAAAATTTTGCGCACCTTCTTACACTAATGTTTTTCTTAATACATGTACAATGGTCATTTCTATTACATGGCAAATTCCTTCCGTAGTTAATATGTGTGCCCAACTTCAAGATTTCATAGATCCAACAGGGTGCTCACTTGTGAGGTTCCTCGTTAAGCCTACCTCACCTTGCAATTCAGGCGTCGCTACGAAGCAAGCAAGAAAAGATAGTCAGAGATTTGGGAGAAGTGCGAATGAGGAACCAAGAGTAGGGACTATTCTCTCTTGGCATTGGCTGTAGTGGTATAGTTACCACCATTGCCTAAGAACGCCTCGAGTTTGAGTTTAATGTAGGCAAGTTATTAATGTGCCTAAATAAATTACAAAGTATAGTTGCCTTTTCTGTTCCTGGCAGGAAAGTAGTGAAGGGAGAGTGAACTGGAGAGGTCTCTGGGGGTAAAGCTAAGGTTCTTCAAACTCATTTCGTGACAACCCAAGTCACACGGGCCGGTAGAATGTGTCACCCGTCTAGCTACTAGGTATACCAGTATAGGTGGCAAGATGAGAGATAGGATAAATGTAGATTTGGGGTAGTTGGGATTTGAGTGAATATAATGCATACAAAAGCAGAAGTTGAATGGGATCAATTTTTAACATATCAATGTTACTCATCTCGGCAGCCACTATTAAGATAACGCATATAATTTATAATTTTAGCAACTCTAAATCAGATATAAGTTTTTCGCAGACTCTTCCTATCCTGGTAATATTTTCGTTTCTTTTAAAAAAAAACCAGGTAATTACTTGGAAATACAAAATTTTTTACCAAACTATGATTAAGAAACAATAAGAAAAGGGTCAAAATAATAATTGGCAACATTGCCAGAGAAATATAAATTCCACATTTTAATATATATAACACACTATCTCTGAGCCTATAAAAAAATATTAAATTATATATATATATATATATATATATATATATATATATATATACATATATTATGAGAGTTGAATTTACAAATATAAATATTATTTTCATTTCTATGGCAATACCTACAGTCGATGTCTTGAGCATAGTCTTGGTTGACATTCCACCTAGGAGAGGGACAACTCTGACTACAAACCCGGGCAGATGTCGCTCGTTAGCCATGGTAGGCACCCCGTAGAGAGCGCGGCGATTTGCGTTCTTGGCCGCCGTGCTGACGGGCATCAGCGCCCCGTCCGGCCCCAGCCTAGCCACTTCTCCCCTTTCTGCTAACAACCCTTTAGCCTTATCTGGCAATTTCTTTCCCAACTCTACTACGCCCTCTCTTCAAAGTCTTTGTTCCGATGGGATTGGACTTCTCTAACTCGCGTTCGAGCCTGTGCTAGTTCCAGGCGGCGAGAGGTCTGATTTTCGGGAATCTGTCCTGGCTTGATCTCCCCCAGCAATACCTGCGGAATATTGGCGGCTACCAAACCATCCCCTCCCCCCCCCTTTTTTGGCCACCAAGAAGGGGTAAAACTTCACAGTTGGCGTTCGGTTCGCGGGACCGGGCTGTGGCCGGGGTGGACTAGGAAAGGGTTAAGACCCACCAGGTATATCCTGCATGGTCCGCCAGGCTTACCCTGAGGTCACCTGGCGGTGAAGTCCATGGCCACCTCTGTAAGTGGCCCCGCGCATGCACCTACACGCCGACTGCGTCGCTTAGAACCGGCCCGTTGTCTGCGCCAATGGGCATTCGTGGGGTTAATGGAAACCAAGCAATAGGCCTTTCTCTAGAGTCTCCAGTCCGCTCGTTTAGTGGATCTGGCAAGACGGTCCTTTCGCGGGCGGTAGATTCCTGTTCATGTTCGAACAAATTCTTTAACAAATCCCTCTTAAAAAACCCAATGAAACCAGCAAAGAATGTCTTAACGCTGCGCATCCCCTCCTCTTTCCCCACCCCCTTACTTCCAAGTCTATCGAAGAAAATAGATACAAACCTAGTAACTCAAGAAAAGAAAAAACACAAGACGTAGATAAAACTGGTGATGGAACTTTAATAACCACAAGATCGCGCCCCAAAACAGATAGAAGAAAAACGAACAAAGTCGGTAAGAAATCCGCCGGAAGTTTCAAACTCCCAGCAAGCAGCAGGTTCAGGACGATCCACCAAAACGCTACCTGAACTGCTCTCACTGCAGGTACTGCCAGGACAATTTGTTGATTGATCTTTCAGAAGATTTTACCTAGTAAAACCAAAAAGCCAAAAAACAAATCTAATGAAGACATGCATGGTCAAACAGAGTAAAGATTTCCAAAAACTATTTCAACTTCCCAGATCACAATTTCCACCTCTCTTGCCTCAATCAGATGGTAGTATACTAGTCAAAGTTAAAACAAAAGAGCAAGCGGAAAAAACCTTATTATTAAAAGAACTGGCAGAATATAAAGTAATAGTAACAACACATCCCTCCTTTAACATGCGTAAAGGCGTAATAATAGAACCAGACTTCGCCCAATACTCAGAAGCGGAATTAATTAAAGAATTAAGCGAGTACTCTGTCACTTAAGTACACAGAGTACATAAAACTATCAACAACAGCAAGATACCAACGAACACTTACTTCGTCTCATTTGACCTAGATATTCTACCAAAATATATATATTTAGGATGGCGCCGCTTCACGGTTAAAGAATTTAAACCTAGCCCTAGAAGATGCTACTACTGCCAAACTTTTGGGCCCTCTACAAACACCTGTCTTCGCAGGAATCAGGGCTTTGTGCCCACCTGCGTCAACTGCGCAAATGCACTACACCCTGAACAAATCGAAAATTTCCCAACGAAATGTGTAAACTGTGGAGAGCCCCACCCAGCCTTAAGCCAAAAAATGTAATGTCTACAAATTCGAAGAAGAAGTAGCATCCATACGTGAAAAAGAAAGACTAAACTTTAGAGATGCCAGAGAAAACGCACAGACCTCTTTAGGAACCAGAGGAAACTCTTATGCCTCTGTAGTTGAAATGAGCAGAGTGACCAGACCCCCATACCACGGGGTTAAAGCAAGAACTCAACTGCCCCTTCTCGAGGAGCCTGCACCACAGGCCCTGAATATTGAACTCCCTAACCCCACGCATATGGTCGACAATCGACCATCTCCCCCGCCCCCCCAAAAGCAGTTGCCGCATCACGAGGCACCTGCACCCGATACCTCGATGCTAAACATCATCCCTAGCAGAGAGTTAAACCTAAAATCGCAACCACAGCAAATCCCTAAGTAAATCGACCCCCACCCCGAACAAATGGACACTCAGGTTATACCAGAGATCGTCTGCCCACAACCTCGGTCACCCCGTGACAGCGTTTTGCCACCACCAATCAAAATGCCTACCACTGACACCATCTACGAAGAGAAGGTAGAAGAGGAAAAAGAGACCCAAGATCCACGTCGAACAGACCTCGTCCCCACCAAACAAATTGAAGCTCGAACCATACCACCAACGAGCCACCTCCCTCACCCACCAACAGAAGCCAAAAAATAGATAATTCGTCTTCTTATTATTGACGGAACACCAACACCGCCTCTAACATTAAATACCCAAGACACAAAAAAGAAAAACGGTGACAAAGAAGAACCAAAACCTCAAAGACCAGTCCTCACCAGACTCCAGTGGCCACAGGGCCCTAATAAACCAATGGGCACCACGACCTCCGCAAAAAAACAAATTGCTCACTTCTCGAACCAAACCAAAAGAATAATGAAAATAATCCAGTGGAATATCCGCGGAATCAGAGCCAACTGGGAAGAATTAAGGCTTCTTGTAGCGGACGAGACCCCCGCCTGCTTCTGTCTCCAGGAAACCATGTTGAGGATACATCCACCACGAAAGCTACCGAATTACAGTTGCGTAACCACCTCAATACCAAATGATGGCAGGCACATCCAGCGGCTGTGCCATATACATCCATCAAAATGTCCTCACATTACCCATCAGATTAAATTCTCCTTTGGAAACAATCGCCGAGACCATGTACATCAAGACGCGATACACGATCGCAAATGTCTACCTCCCACCCACAGGGCCCCTTCAAGTCACCCCCTTACGAGACTTGATCTCGCAACTACCAGCTCCATTCATTCTAATGAAGCACTTTAACAGTCGTCATATTGAGTGGGGCGACAGAATATGCAACGCCAAAGGAAACGAGCTATCAAAGCTAATAGAAAACCAGCAACTTGGAATCATGAACCAGGGCGAAGGTACTATATTTAACATACAAAAAGTTACCCTATCAGCATTAGATCTGGCCCTCTGCTCACCCGACATCACAGCGGACTTTGAATGGAGAATCTTGGATGAACTAAAAGGAAGCGACCATTACCCGATCATCCTTTCCTCAGACGAGGGTTTACCCACCTCGGGTATACCACGATGGAGACTGGACCAAGCAAACTGGATAAAATTCAACAAAATCACTGATATCCAAGTTGATGACATCCCGGAGACGGAGGCAACGCTGGAAATCTTTACATCCATTATATATAAAGCAGGTAAAACATCCATTGCAACCAGCTCAGGACAACCCAGTCAGAGATCTACCCCATGGTGGAGCACAGAATGTTCTGCCGCACTGAAAAAACAAAGGAAAGCCTACCGAACATACAAACGATGGCCAAATCCGACGACTAAAATTGAATTTAATAAAAAGAGAGCTAAATATAGGTACATACTTAAGCAAAGCCGCCGAAAATCAGGGAGAGCTTATGTCTCCACGATAAACTCTAAAACCCCCATCCATTGCACATGAAGCAAAATCCGAGGGATACTAGGTAAACCTAGCCGAGACCCTACCCCCGTACTTCGGATAAATGGAAACACTATCTTAAACCCAATCGATGTAGCAGACACGCTAGTGACTCACTTCGCCAAAATATCAAGTAAAGCGAACACAACCCGCGAGTTCGCTCAATACCGGTTGGAGAAGGAGTGCTCACCTCTAAACTTCGCATCAAAAGAGTACAAATCTTACAACGAAGAATTCAGCAAAAAAAGTTCGATACAGCTCTTTCATCATGTAGAGACACTGCTTCAGGCCCAGACAATATACCTTATGCAATGCTAAGCCACCTAGGGAAAGGGGGTAAACGCTTCCTCTTAGATATATTCAATCAAATATGGATGGAAAATGCCTTCCCAGACACCTGGAGAAGGGCTACAGTTCTAGCTTTCCGAAAACCAGGAAAAGACCCAACCAGTCCCCAAAACTACCGCCCAATCGCTCTAACCTCTTGCATATGTAAGCTCATGGAAAAAATGGTGAATGTACGCTTAACATGGTTCCTTGAAACAAAATCCAGCATAACCCTATCGCAGTGTGGATTCCGAAAATTTCACTCGACCACGGATGCCCTTAATGCGTCTGGAATCGGCGATATGTAACGCATTCGCCAGGAAACAGCACGTAGTAGCTGTTTTCTTCGACCTCAACAAGGCATAAATACATCATGGCGTTATGCCATCTTAAAAGCCCTCCATAACCTCGGATTACGCGGGCAACTACCAATTTTCATCCAAAATTTCCTAACCAACCGCACCTTATCTGTAAGATTAGGTAGCGCGAAATCCAAATCATTTATACAAGAAGAAGGCGTTCCACAAGGCAGCGTCTTAAGCGTACCCCTGTTTGCTATAGGAATTAACGATATCTCACAAAACCTTCATCAAGACATTAAAGCGAACCTTTATGTAGATGACTTCCCTATCTCGCTAGCAGGTTCCGAAATTGCAACAATAGAACGTCGCCTCCAGATCGCCATCAACAACATCACGAGATGGTCTACTACCCACGGCTACCAATTCTTAGCTGAGAAGACCAAAGTGGTCCACTTCTGCCGTCGTAGAAGATGTATTAAGGAACCTGACCTATACCTATACCAAAAGAGGATTGCAGTCATTGAGAGCTATAAATTCCTAGGACTAACATTTGACAGAAGGTTGACATGGGAACCACATATAAGAAGCATTAAAAACTCTTGAAAGAAAGAAATGAACATCCTACGTACAGTATCACGCCACGCCTGGGGAGCTGATAGCGAAACACTTCTGACTCTCTACCGCTCTTTAGTGCGACCCAAACTGGACTAAGGATGCGAGATCGACTCCTATACTTCCAAGAGGCGCCTCGCACTCATCAACACTGTGGCGAATTAATGTCTCCGCATGGCTACCGGAGGCTTCCGATCATCACCCATACCGAGCCTACAATGCGATACCGGGGAGACACCACTAGACCTCCGTAGGATGGAACTCTCTCTACGCCTCTTTAGCCGCATTCAGCGACTCCCAACACCGCGGACTTTGACCACAATCATGAATGACCAAATGGATAATATTTTTATAACACGCATAACTCTCCCACGACCATTTGGAAGTAGAGTGTGACTATAAATAAGGGAAATCGGAGTAACGATGAACCCCATCCATCCATATGCTTTCCCAGATATTCCATTTTGGAAATCAACTTTAAAGATATGCCATGGTAACATAATAAAACAATCAACAACTACTCCCCTGGGAGAGAAAATTCAATTCCTTACTCACGCAGCAACACATATGGGTATACATATATACAACGACGGATCAAAATCCATAGACGAAACAGGATTTTTGGTGTTATCAAATAACTACACGTTCTCTGAAAAACTACCCCAAACATTATCAATCTTCACTGCCGAGTGCTATGCCTTAAAACATGCAGTACATTGGGCATACAATAACCCAACATCAGATGAATTCACAATCTTCACCGACTCCTTCAGCAGCCTACAAACATTAGAACGAATGACAGACATCCATCCAATTCTGTTAAAAATAAGAAACTACGTATATAGAGCAACATGAGAAAGAAAGAAAATTTCCTTTTACTGGGTCCCAGCACACGTAGGGGTAGCTGGAAATGAGCAAGCTGATAAAGCGGCAAAAAATGCCGCCCTTTGTCCAATCTGGCCCAATGATATCCCAATACCATATGAGGACTACATCATTTCAATAAAGGCCGCCATTCGGGAAAACTGGATGGCCAGATGGGCAGATTTATACGGACAAAATAAGATGCGACACATTTTCTAAAAGTTATCACCATGGAAGCCTCGAGAACTTACCCGCCGGCAAGAGTTATCCGTATGCAGATTACGCATCGGACATTCACTACTCACACATGGATACCTAATGGAGAAAGGCTATCCCCCCTACTGTGAAGATTGCATTCTACCCCTCACAATTGCACATCTCATCGCGGAATGCCCAACCTATGGAGAACTCCAACGAAGATACATACCCATCGATGGTGGGGGTACCCTCGATATCCTAAGATTGGCACTAACGGCTCAAAATTGTACGAACACAAAAGAGATATTAGAGTGGGCAGCGAAAGCAGTGGAATATTTTTCCATGTTAGAGACTTGAATCATACGATCGATTTCAATGGAAGTATAATGGTATTTAAATCGGCTAACTATGTTAAGAGAAGAATCGTGGAATCGAGCTTGATATCGTCAGTTCCTAATTTAAATCTATCTGAGGGTCAATTTTCTTTTAATCCTGTAATAAGAAAGCATATAAACAATATAGTTAAATGTCAGCCCTTCAATATGTTTAGGCCTAACCCCCCGTCCCCCCCAGGTTAGCCACAAGTATGGGATTAGGGGGAAAAATGAGGGGATCTTGTGTTATGCTTATATGCACTTCTCGTATATTTTCTACGCAGTGTCAGTTGAAAAAGGGTGTGAGATACAGCGAAACTGTTCTGAATTTAATTGTCTTCGGAGAATGTTGTTTAATACCTCATCTTTTCTTGTGATATTGCATTAATTTTCATCATATATATATATATATATATATATATATATATATATATATATATATATATATATATATTAAATTTTAAGTGTTCTTCTTTACTAATATCGATAATTGTCCTACTTGTCGGGTTTCTCATTTTGTTTGTATAATATATTGTCTTATTCGGTTTCTCATATTGATTGTATGGTCGTTAGTCTTCTTCGGCACTATTATTCGGTTAATTTCATTTGAGGAAATTATGTTTTTTCTATTTTTCCACAGTTTCGTTGTTCGTTTTTGTAGGGTTATATTTACGGGTTCTATTGCAGTTCTTCGATGGAGTTCCTCTGATGGTATGCGATCCTGTCTTTTTGAGTTTGTGATGAATCTTGTGACTTGATTTTGAATACGTTGGACCTTTTATAATTGTGAATTATTTAACGTATTCATCGGTAATATTGGGTAAATGAGCTTGGGACGAACTAGGGCCATATATAATTTTCTTTTGTTTTTATTAGATAGGTTTTTAAATCTGTACAGCAACGACATGGTAATTTTTGTTTCGTTGATTTTCTACGTAATGTGGCAGGCGTACCCTGTTGTTGTTAGTTTTAGACCGAGGACGCGTCCTTCCTTGGAGTATGGATATGCTTCTCCATCGACTCTTACTGCAGCTGTTTTCCATCTGTTTATGGGTATTAATTTAAATTTATCTTTGTTCATTTTGATTTTGTTTCTTTTTTCGTAGTCATTCAGGTTCTTTATTTCCCTCGCTGTTCTTTCAGCTACGTCTCGGGGGTTCTTCCTGTCGCTGGTGATTATTTATGTGATGTCATCCGCTAATGGATGTACAACGGACATTTATGGGTATGTTGTGGAAGGTCTCTGGTGTAAACTGTAGAGAAATGGATGGATGAATTATTTACAAGTCCCTTGGTGCTCACTGCGAGGTGATTGCACCGTAATTTGTTTTGTAGTAAAAGTTTTAAAGACGAGTTATAAAAGTTGTGTCTGTTATCATGAGGTTGTGATTATGCAGTGATGATTGAAGTACTAGATGAATAAATGGTATGATAATGTGTTAAAATAATTTAAATTCATTAAAACTTAGATCGTGTACTGAAGACGAATCTATAGCTTCTTTAATAGTCCCGTCTCCTCGAGGTAGCGGATGATTCCGCTGCCAGGGCAGATATTTTCAGCCGTTAGTGCAAATCTTAGGATATCGAGGGTACCCCCACCATCGATGGGTATGTATCTTCGTCGGAGAACTCCATAGGTTGGGCATTCCGCGATAAGATGTGCAATTGTGAGGGGTAGAATGCAATCTTCACAGTAGGGGGGATAGCCTTTCTCCATTAGGTATCCATGTGTGAGTAGTGAATGTCCGATGCGTAATCTGCATACGGATAACTCTTGCCGGCGGGTAAGTTCTCGAGGCTTCCATGGTGATAACTTTTAGAAAATGTGTCGCATCTTATTTTGTCCGTATAAATCTGCCCATCTGGCCATCCAGTTTTCCCGAATGGCGGCCTTTATTGAAATGATGTAGTCCTCATATGGTATTGGGATATCATTGGGCCTGATTGGACAAATGGCGGCATTTTTTGCCTCTTTATCAGCTTGCTCATCTCCAGCTACCCCTACGTGTGCTGGGACCCAGTAAAAGGAAATTTTCTTTCTTTCTCATGTTGCTCTATATACGTAGTTTCATATTTTTAACAGAATTGGATGGATGTCTGTCATTCGTTCTAATGTTTGTAGGCTGCTGAAGGAGTCGGTGAAGATTGTGAATTCATCTGATGTTGGGTTACTGTATGCCCAATGTACTGCATGTTTTAAGGCATAGCACTCGTCAGTGAAGATTGATAATGTTTGGGGTAGTTTTTCAGAGAACGTGTAGTTATTTGATAACACCAAAAATCCTGTTTCGTCTATGGATTTTGATCCGTCGTTGTATATATGTATACCCATATGTGTTGCTGCGTGAGTAAGGAATTGAATTTTCTCTCCCAGGGGAGTAGTTGTTGATTGTTTTATTATGTTACCATGGCATATCTTTAAAGTTGATTTCCAAAATGGAATATCTGGGAAAGCATATGGATGGATGGGGTTCATCGTTACTCCGATTTCCTTCATTTATAGTCACACTCTACTTCCAAATGGTCGTGGGAGAGTTAGGCGTGTTATAAAAATATTATTCATTTGGTCATTCATGATTGTGGTCAAAGTCCGCGGTGTTGGGAGTCGCTGAATGCGGCTAAAGAGGCGTAGAGAGAGTTCCATCCTACAGAGGTCTAGTGGTGTCTCCCCGGTATCGCATTGTAGGCTCGGTATGGGTGATGATCGGAAGCCTCCGGTAGCCATGCGAAAACATTAATTCGCCACAGTGTTGATGAGTGCAAGGCGCCTCTTGGAAGTAGAGGAGTAGATCTCGCATCCTTAGTCCAGTTTGGGTCGCACTAAAGAGCGGTAGAGAGTCAGAAGTGTTTCGCTATCAGCTTCCCAGTCGTGGCGTAATACTGTACGTAGGACGTTCATTCCTTTCTAACAAGAGTTTTCAATGCTTCTTATATGTGGTTCCCATGTCAACCTTCTGTCAAATGTTAGTCCTAGGAATTTATAGCTCTCAACAACTGCAATCCTCTTTTGGTATAGGTATAGGTCAGGTTCCTTAATACATCTTCTACGACGGCAGAAGTGGATGACTTTGGTCTTCTCAGCTAAGAATTGGTAGCCGTGGGTAGTAGACCATCTCGTGATGTTGTTGATGGCGATCTGGAGGCGACGTTCTATTGTTGCAATTTCGGAACCTGCTAGCGAGATAGGGAAGTCATCTACATAAAGGTTGGCTTTAATGTTTTGATGAAGGTTTTGTGAGATATCGTTAATTCCTATAGCAAACAGGGGTACGCTTAAGACGCTGCCTTGTGGAACGCCTTCTTCTTATATAAATGATTTAAATTTCGCGCTACCTAATCTTACAGATAAGGTGCAGTTGGTTAGGAAATTTTGGATGAAAATTAGTAGTTGTCCGCGTAATCCGAGGTTATGGAGGGCTTTTAAGATGGCATAACGCCATGATGTATCATATGCCTTGTTAAGGTCGAAGAAAACAGCTACTACGTGCTGTTTCCTGGCGAATGCGTTACATATCGCCAATTCCAGACGGATAAGGGCATCCGTGGTCGAGTGAAATTTTTGGAATCCGCACTGCGATAGGGTTATGCTGGATTTTGTTTCAAGGAACCATGTTAAGCGTACATTCACCATTTTTTCCATGAGCTTACATATGCAAGAGGTTAGAGCGATTGGGCGGTAGTTTTGGGGACTGGTTGGGTCTTTTCCTGGTTTTCGGAAAGCTAGATCTGCAGTTCTTCTCCAGGTGTCTGGGAAGGCATTTTCCATCCATATTTGATTGAATATATCTAAGAGGAAGCGTTTACCCCCTTTCCCTAGGTGGCTTAGCATTGCATAAGGTATATTGTCTGGGCCTGAAGCAGTGTCTCTACATGATGAAAGAGCTGTATCGAACTCTTTTTTGCTGAATTCTTCGTTGTAAGATTTGTACTCTTTTGATGCGAAGTTTAGAGGTGAACACTCCTTCTCCAACCGGTATTGGGCGAACTCGGGGGTTGTGTTCGCTCTACTTGATATTTTGGCGAAGTGAGTCGCTAGCGTGTCGGCTACATCAATTGGGTTTAAGATAGTGTTTTTATTTTCCTGAAGTACGGGAGTAGGGTCTCGGCTGGGTTTACCTAGCATCCCTCGGATTTTTCTCCATGTGCGGTGGATGGGGGTTTTAGAGTTTATCGTGGAGACATAAGCTCTCCCTGATTTTCGGCGGCTTTGCTTAAGTATGTACCTATATTTAGCCCTCTTTTTATTAAATTCCATTTTAGTCGTCGGATTTGGCCATCGTTTGTATGTTCGGTAGGCTTTCCTTTGTTTTTTCAGTGCGGCAGAACATTCTGTGCTCCACCATGGGGTAGATCTCTGACTGGGTTGTCCTGAGCTGGTTGCAATGGATGTTTTACCTGCTTTATATATAATGGATGTAAAGATTTCCAGCGCTTCCTCCGTCTCCGGGATGTCATCAACTTGGATATCAGTGATTTTGTTGAATTTTATCCAGTTTGCTTGGTCCAGTCTCCATCGTGGTATACCCGAGGTGGGTAAACCCTCGTCTGAGGAAAGGATGATCGGGTAATGGTCGCTTCCTTTTAGTTTATCCAAGATTCCCTATTCAAAGTCCGCTGTGATGTCGGGTGAGCAGAGGGCCAGATTTAATGCTGATAGGGTACCTGTTTGTATGTTAAATTTAGTACCTTCGCCCTGGTTCATGATTTCAAGTTGCTGGTTTTCTATTAGCTTTGATAGCTCGTTTCCTCTGGCGTTGCATATTCTGTCGCCCCACTCAATATGACGACTGTTAAAGTGCTTCATTAGAATGAATGGAGCTGGTAGTTGCGAGATCAAGTCTCGTAAGGCGGTGACTGGAATGGGCCCTGTGGGTGGGAGGTAGACATTTGCGATCGTGTATCGTTTCTTGATATACATGGTCTCGGTGATTGTTTCCAAAGGAGAATTCAATCTGATGGGTAATGTGGGGACATTTTGATGGATGTATATGGCACAGCCGCCGGATGTGCTGCCATCATTTGGTATTGAGGTGGTTACGCAACTGTAATTCGGTAGCTTTCGTGGTGGATGTATTCCCAACATGGTTTCCTGGAGACAGACGCAGGCGGGGGTCTCTTCCGCTATAAGAAGCCTTAATTCTTCCCAGTTGGCTCTGATTCCGCGGATATTCCACTGGATTATTTTCATTATTCTTTTGGTTTGGTTCGAGAAGTGAGCAATTTGTTTTTTGCGGAGGTCGTGGTGCCCATTGGTTTATTAGGGCCCTGTGGCCACTGGAGTCTGGTGAGGACTGGTCTTTGAGGTTTTGGTTCTTCTTTGTCACCGTTTTTCTGGTTTGTGTCTTGGGTATCTACTGTTAGAGGCGGTGTTGGTGTTCCGTCAATAATAGGAAGACGGATTATCTATTTTTTGGCTTCTGTTGGTGGGTGAGGGAGGTGGCTCGTTGGTGGTATGGTTCGAGCTTCAATTTGTTTGGTGGGGACGAGGTCTGTTCGACGTGGATCTTGGGTCTCTTTTTCCTCTTCTACCTCCTCTTCGTAGATGGTGTCAGTGGTAGGCATTTTGATTGGTGGTGGCAAAACGCTGTCACGGGGTGACCGAGGTTGTGGGCAGACGATCTCTGGTATAACCTGAGTGTCCATTTGTTCGGGGTGGGGGTCGATTTACTTAGGGATTTGCTGTGGTTGCGATTTTAGGTTTGACTCTCTGCTAGGGATGATGTTTAGCATCGAGGTATCGGGTGCAGGTGCCTCGTGATGCGGCAACTGCTTTTGGGGGGGGCGGGGGAGATGGTCGATTGTCGACCATATGCGTGGGGTTAGGGAGTTCAATATTCAGGGCCTGTGGTGCAGGCTCCTCGAGAAGGGGCAGTTGAGTTCTTGCTTTAACCCCGTGGTATGGGGGTCTGGTCACTCTGCTCATTTCAACTACAGAGGCATAAGAGTTTCCTCTGGTTCCTAAAGAGGTCTGTGCGTTTTCTCTGGCATCTCTAAAGTTTAGTCTTTCTTTTTCACGTATGGATGCTACTTCTTCTTCGAATTTGTAGACATTACATTTTTTGGCTTAAGGCTGGGTGGGGCTCTCCACAGTTTACACATTTCGTTGGGAAATTTTCGATTTGTTCAGGGTGTAGTGCATTTGCGCAGTTGACGCAGGTGGGCACAAAGCCCTGATTCCTGCGAAGACAGGTGTTTGTAGAGGGCCCAAAAGTTTGGCAGTAGTAGCATCTTCTAGGGCTAGGTTTAAATTCTTTAACCGTGAAGCGGCGCCATCCTAAATATATATATTTTGGTAGAATATCTAGGTCAAATGAGACGAAGTAAGTGTTCGTTGGTATCTTGCTGTTGTTGATAGTTTTATGTACTCTGTGTACTTAAGTGACAGAGTACTCGCTTAATTCTTTAATTAATTCCGCTTCTGAGTATTGGGCGAAGTCTGGTTCTATTATTACGCCTTTACGCATGTTAAAGGAGGGATGTGTTGTTACTATTACTTTATATTCTGCCAGTTCTTTTAATAATAAGGTTTTTTCCGCTTGCTCTTTTGTTTTAACTTTGACTAGTATACTACCATCTGATTGAGGCGAGAGAGGTGGAAATTGTGATCTGGGAAGTTGAAATAGTTTTTGGAAATCTTTACTCTGTTTGACCATGCATGTCTTCATTAGATTTGTTTTTTGGCTTTCTGGTTTTACTAGGTAAAATCTTCTGAAAGATCAATCAACAAATTGTCCTGGCAGTACCTGCAGTGAGAGCAGTTCAGGTAGCGTTTTGGTGGATCGTCCTGAACCTGCTGCTTGCTGGGAGTTTGAAACTTCCGGCGGATTTCTTACCGACTTTGTTCGTTTTTCTTCTATCTGTTTTGGGGCGCGATCTTGTGGTTATTAAAGTTCCATCACCAGTTTTATCTACGTCTTGTGTTTTTTCTTTTCTTGAGTTACTAGGTTTGTATCTATTTTCTTCGATAGACTTGGAAGTAAGGGGGGTGGGGAAAGAGGAGGGGATGCGCAGCGTTAAGACATTCTTTGCTGGTTTCATTGGGTTTTTTAAGAGGAATTTGTTAAAGAATTTGTTCGAACATGAACAGGAATCTACCGCCCGCGAAAGGACCGTCTTGCCAGATCCACTAAACGAGCGGACTGGAGACTCTAGAGAAAGGCCTATTGCTTGGTTTCCATTAACCCCACGAATGCCCATTGGCGCAGACAACGGGCCGGTTCTAAACGACGCAGTCGGCGTGTAGGTGAATGCGCGGGGCCACTTACAGAGGTGGCCATGGACTTCACCGCCAGGTGACCTCAGGGTAAGCCTGGCGGACCATGCAGGATATACCTGGTGGGTCTTAACCCTTTCCTAGTCCACCCCGGCCACAGCCCGGTCCCGCGAACCGAACGCCAACTGTGAAGTTTTACCCCTTCTTGATGGCCAAAAAAGGGGGGGGAGGGGATGGTTTGGTAGCCGCCAATATTCCGCAGGTATTGCTGGGGGAGATCAAGCAAGGACAGATTCCCGAAAATCAGACCTCTCGCCGCCTGGAACTAGCACAGGCTCGAACGCGAGTTAGAGAAGTACAATCCCATCGGAACAAAGACTTTGAAGAGAGGGCGTAGTAGAGTTGGGAAAGAAATTGCCAGATAAGGCTAAAGGGTTGTTAGCAGAAAGGGGAGAAGTGGCTAGGCTGGGGCCGGACGGGGCGCTGATGCCCGTCAGCACGGCGGCCAAGAACGCAAATCGCCACGCTCTCTACGGGGTGCCTACCATGGCTAACGAGCGACATCTGCCCGGGTTTGTAGTCAGAGTTGTCCCTCTCCTAGGTGGAATGTCAACCAAGACTATGCTAAAGACATCGACTGTAGGTATTGCCATAGAAATGAAAATAATATTTATATTTTTTATATTTGTAAATTCAACTCTCATGATATATGTATATATATATATATATATATTTTTATATATATATATATATATAAATATATATATATATATATATATATATATATATATATATATATATATATATATAATATAATATTTTTTTATAGGTTCAGAGATAGTGTGTTATATATATTAAAATGTGGAATTTATATTTCTCTGGCAATGTTGCCAATTATTATTTTGACCCTTTTCTTATTGTTTCTTAATCATAGTTTGGTAAAAAATTTTGTATTTCCAAGTAATTACCTGGGTTTTTTTTAAAAGAAACGAAAATATTACCAGGATAGGAAGAGTCTGCGAAAAACTTATATCTGATTTAGAGTTGCTAAAATTATAAATTATATGCGTTATCTTAATAGTGGCTGCCGAGATGAGTAACATTGATATGTTAAAAATTGATCCCATTCAACTTCTGCTTTTGTATGCATTATATTCACTCAAATTACCACTCCCCTAAATCTACATTTATCCTATCTCTCATCTTGCCACCTATACTGGTATACCTAGTAGCTAGACGGGTGACACATTCTACCGGCCCGTGTGACCTGGGTTGTCACGAAATGAGTTTGAAGAACCTTAGCTTTACCCCCAGAGACCTCTCCAGTTCACTCTCCCTTCACTACTTTCCTGCCAGGAACAGAAAAGGCAACTATACTTTGTAATTTATTTAGGCACATTAATAACTTGCCTACATTAAACTCAAACTCGAGGCGTTCTTAGGCAATGGTGGTAACTATACCACTACAGCCAATGCCAAGAGAGAATAGTCCCTACTCTTGGTTCCTCATTCGCACTTCTCCCAAATCTCTGACTATCTTTTCTTGCTTGCTTCGTAGCGACGCCTGAATTGCAAGGTGAGGTAGGCTTAACGAGGAACCTCACAAGTGAGCACCCTGTTGGATCTATGAAATCTTGAAGTTGGGCACACATATTAACTACGGAAGGAATTTGCCATGTAATAGAAATGACCATTGTACATGTATTAAGAAAAACATTAGTGTAAGAAGGTGCGCAAAATTTTGCAGGTTCCCACGCGAACACACAAATACACATACCAATGAAACAGCTACCAGCCAAAGGTTTTGATGCAAGATAACGAAACAGCCGTAATGGAGTTAAGTTTGACCAGCTAAAGTTGACGTGGACCGGCGAAACGACAAAATCATCTTTGCTATCACCTTGCTATCGTTACCAGCCCGGATGGGCCAAATGTGTCTACATTAAAACTCACACACCCTTTGACTCCACCCAGCAGTCTCAACAAAGGAACAAAAGAACATACTTCTGACTCTATAAGCTTCACCTCGCGTCCAGATTAGGAGAAAAGAAGTCACTCCTCCTTAATTGGAGGTGGTATAAATAGACGAGTTGAAACATTCTCATGATTATTATTCATTCATCATTATTCTCATTCTGATTTGTTTATTATTAACGTCACGAGTCCGTTCCTTGTCCTTAATTCCAGCCATCCTAGCCCTAACTATCTAACGTGGAGGGAAATTTGCAAAAAAAACCGCGTAAGACTAGACTATCTCGTTTGCCCCAATTAAGGTAGTCCTAAGCCAAGATTAGAGCCTACAAAACACCATTTTACTTTCGAGTCCTTCCTCTAATCCAGTAATGGCCAAGTTACATTTCAAACCCAACCTATAAAGGGAGTCTCCGTAAGAACTTTCGAAAGGAGAGCAAGCTCGATGGTGAGACCTCAAACGCCTTCGTCCGACACTCCTTTACGGGTAACCCTACATCGCGAATAAAACCCTTCATAAGCTGGTGATTCTAGTAACGCCCCGAGCCTCCTAGAGATTGTTCATCTATTCCGTTTCAAGGAGTTGAGCAGCTACTTAGGACAGTATCAGGAGAGAGACTTTATAACCTTTATGAACAACGCCCTTTAACAGCAACAGGTTGCAAAAGAATGTTTCTGATGCGCCCTGGTCCTTGGGGGTGAAAAATGCGAAATGCGATTTACACATAAATAACCTCTTCCTTGCACATAATAGGATAGCCAGCCGTTCTGCGACAGTTCTTAGCTGTGTATAGCTGTACTGCATTGTCTGGGTGGATTTACTACTGCCTTATTGGCTGTTAGGCAATATAAATTAATGGGCCACGTCTCGGTGTCTGTCTCATGATAGATCTTCAGATTCTGACCGTTGCATCTAAGACTAGTAACTGCTAATTAGGGCTTTCACTCTGTACCACCTGTCTCTCTAGTGTAGAATTTGAGAGCTGCGCTAAATAAGAGGAACTCAACACGGGATATAGCTCATCAAGCCCCTTTTTTCTTATTAGTTGTCATAAGCGTCTGAAATTATTTGTGAGTCAGCTTGCAAGCAAAAGTTTTGAAACAGCAAAAAAGGTTAAATCTCACCAAACGTTGTTGTTTTAGTGTGCGAGTACCTCTTAAGACACACCTCCGTCTGGTGGAAGTGCTGCTATACAACACGACTTCCAACCAGCTTGTAGCTACACTATTAGATTCTTATACCTGGTGCCTGGACAAGAGGTACGTCCTCCTAGCTTGCGTGCAGCATCTATGTTTACCACTCTCTGGCACGGCCGACCAGCAACAGTGAAGACAGTTTTGCATCATTCCAGCCCAATGGCTTAGACGAGCTACCTATGCCTACGTGATACGCTACCAAAGACCATAAGGCCTTGGGTTAAGGGCAAGAGACTCGTTCGATAGCTTGACGTAACTCTATGGCTGGTAGCACTTGCTAATGCTTCTCAGGTTGCCACCTTAGAGGGTACAACCTCGGAATGTTTGTTCGCCTCCAGCCTTCTACCAATGATTATATCTTATTTCTTAAATCATACGTCGGGTAACGCTGGAGTCATGGCAATGTAAACTGATGGTTCCAAATCAGATTAAGAAAGATGGGGGCTCTCCCGGTCTCTTCGCCTTCACGGCCTGGTTAGGAGAACGAATACAATGTCATTGAATCATAGAGTGGGCTGAGTGCCCTTGAGTATTTGATTCTCCGTACCCCTGCTTCATAGTATCCGGACATGTTGGCTATGTGAGAACTAGCTTCCTGATGAAGACGCCGAATATTCTGAACAGATAAGGCGACCCGATCAGTGTTTGGTTCTCACCCTTTCTGCATAAATGAGAAGATTCAGGTCCCCACTTCGGGCTGCATGACAAAGAAGATGTTAGACTGATGAATGGAATTTAACTTTGCGAGACGCAGCGCTATTTTTGTAGCACTCATCTTATCCTTACTGTGGGCATTTGGTGTGAAAGTCTGTTGTTAATTTTTTCCGTTTATTTTTTACTAATGTGATTATAACAAAAGCATAGTCTCATTAATAAGTTTGATGGCTATGCTTTTCGTGGCTATGCTTTTATGCGTAGTTGTGCAGTCGCTTTCTCGCCCTCTCGGCCCTGGTGCTACAGGTCTAGAGATAGGGGAAGTGTATATTCGCCAAATATCTATGTCAAAGAGAGGAAGTTACCCCTCCCCCCCTAGAACCCAACGCCTACCCGCGGCGCCAGAGAAAGATGCAGCTGCACGGCCAGACAGCCACAAGGAAACATCGAAGCTTAGCGCGGTCGGCTGACCCGGGTTGGGTTCTCTTTAACTTCCCATGTCATCATCTAACCGACGCCAGACCCATGGCGTCAAGGACCTTTGCGCAAAGAGAGGCCGCCGAGACTATCCTTCCCCCTCCACCTGGCGCGCTAAGTCTAATGAGATCTCAGTCCCCTTTTTTAGGCTCTTGTGTTCCCGCTTTCGCCGAGGCAGTATAAATACTTCCTGCGACGACAGGTGTTTGTAGAGTGCCCAAAAGTTTGGCAGTAGTCGCATCTTCTAGGGCTAGGTTTAAATTCCTTAACCGTGAAGTGGCGCCATCCTAAATATATATATTTTGGTAGGATATCTAGGTCAAATGAGATGAAGTAAGTGTTCGTTGGTATCTTGCTGTTGTTGATAGTTTTATGTACTCTGTGTACTTAAGTGACAGAGTACTCGCTTAATTCTTCAATTAATTCTGCTTCTGAGTATTGGGCGAAGTCTGGTTCTATTATTACGCCTTTACGCATGTTAAAGGAGGGATGTGTTGTTACTATTACTTTATCTCCTGCCAGTTCTTTTAATGTTAAGGTTTTTTCCGCTTGCTCTTTTGTTTTAACTTCGACTAGTATACTACCATCTGGTTGAGGCAAGAGAGGTGGAAATTGTGATCTGGGAAGTTGAAATAGTTTTTGGAAATCTTTACTCTGTTTGACCATGCATGTCTTCATTAGGTTTGTTTGTTGGCTTTCTGGTTTTATTAGGTAAAATCTTCTGAAAGATCGATCAACAAATTTTCCTGGGAGTACCTGCAGTCAGAGCAGTTTAGGTAGCGTTTTCGTGGATCGGCTTGGACCTGCTGCTTGCTGGGAGTTTGAAACTTCCGGCGGATTTCTTACCGACTTTGTTTGTTTTTGAGGTGGTGAATTTAGATTTCTTGAGACTTTGCTCGTTTCTATGCAATTTTCTTCTATCTGTGCAGTTGTTTTTGGAGGCAATCTTGTGGTTAAAGTTCTCCCACCAGCTTTATCCACGTCTTGTGTTTTTTTTCTTTCCTCGAGTTACTAGGTTTATATTCATTTTCTTCGATAGACTGGGAAGTAAGGGGGGTGGGGAAGAGGAGTGGATGCGCAGCTTAAGACATTCTTTGCTGGTTTCATTGTTTTTTTTAAGAGGGATTTGTTAAAGAATTTGTTCGAATATGAACAGGAATCTATCGCCCGCGAAAGGACCGTCTTGCCAGATCCACTAAACGAGCGGACTGGAGACTCTATAGAAAGGCCTATTGCTTGGTTTCCATTAACCCCACGAATGCCCATAGGCGAAGACAACAGGCCGGTTCTAAACGACGCAGTCGGCGTGTAGGCGCGGGCGTAGGGCCACTTACAGAGGTGGCCATGGACTTCACCGCCAGGTGACCTCAGGGTAAGCCTGGCGGACCATGCAGGATATACCTGGTGGGTCTTAACCCTTTCCTAGTCCACCCCGGCCACAGCCCGGTCCCGCGAACCGAACGCCAACTGTGAAGTTTTACCCCTTCTTGGTGGCCAAAAAAAGGGGGGGGGAGGGGATGGTTTGGTAGCCGCCAATATTCCGCAGGTATTGCTGGGGGAGATCAAGCCAGGACAGATTCCCGAGAATCAGACCTCTCGCCGCCTGGAACTAGCACAGGCTCGAACGCGAGTTAGAGAAGTCCAATCCCATCGGAACAAAGAATTTGAAGAGAGGGCGTAGTAGAGTTGGGAAAGAAATTGCCAGATAAGGCTAAAGGGTTGTTAGCAGAAAGGGGAGAAGTGGCTAGGCTGGGGCCGGACGGGGCACTGATGCCCATCAGCACGGCGGCCAAGAACGCAAATCGCCGCGCTCTCTACGGGGTGCCTACCATGGCTAACGAGCGACATCTGCCCGGGTTTGTAGTCAGAGTTGTCCCTCTCCTAGGTGGAATGTCAACCAAAACTATGAGCTCCACCTGCCCAGCCAGGTTATGCCGCCAG
Organism: Ceratothoa steindachneri; assembly: GCA_963969495.1. Lineage (NCBI taxonomy): Eukaryota > Metazoa > Arthropoda > Malacostraca > Isopoda > Cymothoidae > Ceratothoa > Ceratothoa steindachneri. The sequence continues at coordinate 59,746,880 of OZ018336.1, forward strand.
GCACTCGGTCGTTGGACACAATTTCTGTATAAGCAGGGGCACCACGAGCAAGTAATGCGCCAACAATTTGGGTGCAGAGGCTAAGTAGCCTTAAAGGCTATATATTGCGCATGCAGCCCTGAAACTCCTAACTGTAGAGAGAGGCATCTTCCTTGGGAGACTTCCGTTTGCAGGTTGATATGGTCGCGTGTAGGCCGTTTATTTGTAGTACGACTTTTCTTTCATCCAGGTAGTTGCATAATGTTTTGCAAACATTTTTTGCAGATTAAGGCTGCAGAGCTTGGCTTTTAGGCCGGGCAAACACACCTTGTCGTAGCCTTTAGCAACATCGCGGAGTACTATGTCTACTCTGTTGCCTCGCGCTGTTTCTGTGGCAACCTTCTGTTATAATAGCCAGCGCGTAATCCATTCCTCGCTTGCTCCTGAACCCGGCTTGTTGTAGGTTCTAGATGTTATTTTCAGTAAAGTTTTCAATTAACCTGTCGTTTAAGAGTTTTTCTATGACTTTACCCAGAAATTCCAAGAGCGAGATCAAGCGGCAGCTTCCGACTTGGTGTTTTAGTTTGCCCGGCTTCGGTAGGAAGATCATCTTTGCTATTTTAAAGGTTTGAGGAAAGTGTCCAATATTAAGGCAGGCATTGAAAATCTTCACTATCGATTCATGCACATTTTCAGCAGCATTTATTAGGTGTGCCTTTGTTATGCCGCTTTAACCTGGTGCCTTTTGTTTAAATGATTTTATGACCGTTTGGTATTCAACATATATGTATGGTGCAGTGCGCTCTTGGTGCGCCTCTAGGGTTTATAGGATTTTCTCTTCGTGCTCCATGTCATTCTTGGTTCTCCTCTGGTGATATTGAGAATATTTGTTTCCACTGATTTTGGAAGTGCTCATGTAGTTCTTTGTTTTTTTGCACTTCTCGGTCCCGTATTTTCAGTTTTATATTTTCTTCTGGTTTTTATCCTCTTAGTTTTCTGTATTCTCTCCAGAATTTCCTCGGATCTGCTTTGAAAGCCATTTTTCTTATTATGTTATTCCAAACTTGATTTGACTTTTCTTTAATTAGAGTATCTATCTGCCTTCTCATTATGATTAGCGTTCTGTACCTCTCCATATTAGTACTCATTTCTGTAATTTCTTGTGTTAAGTTCTGAAATTCATTTATCTTTTCCTGTATTTCGTGGTTCCATCTGGGAGCAGGTATGGTTCTGTATTCTAATATTGGGATGTGAATTCTGTCCGCTTCAACGACTCTTTTAGTGATTAGTTTTAATTCCTTTTCTATTTCTTCGGTTCCTTGGTTGTTTAGGGATCCAGTTTCTAATGTACTTAAGTATTCTTTGCAACCATTCCAGTTTGTTCTGCTCATAGCTTTTCTCTGTGGTATTTTAATGTGGATGGTTGAAGTTAAAATGGTCGTTATCATACTTAAATGGTAGGATGGGGTTGCGGGTCCTGATACTGTGTGGTGACTTAGGTTGAAATTTTGGTTCATAAATACGATGTCTGGAGTTGTCGAGGCATGGGTTGTTAGGTAAGTTGGGAATTCTGGCCGTTCTCGACGAAAGAGAGTCCTGGAAGTTGATATGCAGCACTTATTACCAGATCTCTTGTGGTCATTTTTATTTTTATAGCCAGATATGATTCTAAGTCGTTTATCTCTGCAAAAAGGATTCCGGTTTTGACGTCAATTGCTACACCATCATATCATTTTTGGGTGTAGTTCGTGGTAATAAATTTATAGTTTTAAATTCTTAGTCTCAATCTCTGTGTTTATTCCATGTTCGGTTAGAATAATTATATCTGTCTTCTTTTATTATTATGTTTGTATATTATAATCATTTCCCTTGCCAGCCGTTTACATTTAGTGTAAATATTTTAATTTTTCGTTTAATTATTTGTTGTTCTCTCTTCCTGTCTTCGTTTTTTCCGGGCAACCTGGAAAACGAGTGCGTCCATTACGTTTTTTCTTGAATTCGCCGTTTGAGATGTTTTGGCACGATTCAGGGGGCGATATGTATCATGCCTTACTTTAAAGCATTGTGAACCTCTATCTCATCAGCGTCTGACTCATATTCCTACCTGTATTTTTCATTAACTAGTCCGTCCACTATTTCTTTTTGTTTAAGTTGTTTAGGTAATGGGTTGGCGTGAGAACCTTAAATTTTTATGTTGAAATCTTGGGTATTCAATTTTGGTTTTTGCTCTTGTTTTGTGCTTTCTGGCATCGTCTTCGAGGTTTATTCGTCGGTGGATTCCTCTTCAGAATCGGTATCCATTCCGGCTTTGTCTTCTTCCGGGTTCATATTTTTCGGAGTCTCTTCTTGGGTCATATTTATTTTGTACAGTTCGCTGGAGGGAAGGTTGTCCGGGAACTACATTTTTTTAAGTCCGTTATTTTCCAGCATGGTGATCAATTCGTTTGCGTATGAGCCTGGTTTAACCATGTTTACGAAGTGGGCGTGAATAATGCAGGAAATTAAATCTGGCCTCATGTTTCCCTCTATGTTCCCCATTGTGGTCTGTGTGGGTGGTATTGCTGTGTTTCCACTTGCAGTTGCTGCAGCGTAGGATGTAGTTTTCCTTCTTTCTTTATCTGTGCTTATTTCGAGTATTTTCTCTGGGATGAGCTGCTTCTTTATTGGGCAAGCCACAGCCAGTGTTCTCTGAGCATTTCGACAGTTTAAGCAATGGTCCCACATGTGGTCTTGGCTTGCGCATTCGGAGCATGCATTCCCTTCGTAATCGCAATCTTTGGTCGGATTTACGTCTAGGGCATAGCATGTAAAGCATACTTGTACGGAGACAAATATCTCACTCTTGATTTGATCGGGTGAGGCTTTAATATAGAATGCAAGCAGTCCGTGTTTGGAGGATTTTTTGGACATTTCTGTAGATCTCAATACTACATTTAAGACATGACTTTTGCTTTTCTTCATTTTTGTTATTAAATTTGAATATCTCTTCAATCTTTGCCCACTCGTGTTGTTTTTCGAGTTCTTCCTTGATTTGTTTTGGAGTGTGCTCACCGACCCAGGGGTCGAGTCGTCTGCAGATCACGGATCTTTTCGTTTGTACGTCTTGGGGTTTCCGAGGTGCTAGTCCGATATTTTCAAATTTCTTTGCTGCGTTTTCACTCAGGAGAAGATCTAGGTCCTTTTCTGTGACGCATAGCGCCAAATAACCGTTATGCTGGCATTTCAATCTAATGAGTATGACCCCAATATCAGCGTAGGTAATCCTTAGTGCCAATTCGCGAGTTGGTTTCTTCCCGCTAGGAAGGATGCGAAAGGGGACCCTCTTCGTTCCTTCACGGTCATCCATTTTGTCTAGTTAGACCCTCCTTCTTTGTGTTTTTCTTTTTCTTCTTTGTACCTATTGATTTGCCTGGGCTAAAAGTATGTTAAATTTTTTAAATGAAAAATGAAAATGATCCCCCTGCCCCCACAATCCTTAGCGTAGTCGGTATATTTGCCTGGATGAAGATGATGAAGGAATGAGATGATGGACCCGGGAAGGCACTTCAGAAGGATGACTCGTGGCGGAATTGATGATGGGTTGTTATTGAATCAACTATTACCACCCGGGGTGCTACCCATCCTGGGGTTTAGTTATGAAGGCTGCGTCTGGCTTACATATATATGGTTGTATTTCCCTCTATGGTCCTTCCGTAAGGGGCACGGCCATTGGCCTTTCTGGCTGCCGTGCTGACAGGACCTAGCGCCCCGTTCGGTCCCAGCTTAGACTTCTTCTTCCTTCAAAAAGCCCGTGTTTATTCCCTACTTCCTCACTTCCCCTACAACCTCTCCCACAACTTCATCTGGTCGGCGCCAATCACCGAGTTCGAGTCCGCCACTATGCAAGGTCCTCCTCAAACGGCTAGAGTCTTCAAGGAGGTACAAGGAGGGGAGGGTTCTCCTTATCCGTCCGGTGCCCCTACGACTGCCAGGGCTTTCTACATCTCTGAAAAGGACCTTGCTGAGGACGGTCCATCTGGCCAGGGGGTTCATGCCGGCGGAGTGGAAAATCGGGTTCATTCCTCGCCCTCCTCTTCCAAAAAGAAAAGAAACAAAAAGGACAAAAATATCGGCACGTCCAGCCCCGCTGCCCCTCGGGTGCGTAGTCCCTGACAAAGACCAAATTAGAAGTGCACAGAGCGAAGCCTCGATTAGGTCGTGGCTCCTCATTCACACACTACCCGGCGCTCTCGAGCCCGCTGGCTTCAAATGCTTTCTGGTTATTTGCTCCACTAATGGCAGCATGTTGGCTAAGGGAAATATGATCCATCAGAGGAGAGCTTTAGCTAGTGTGGTTGCTAGAGAGCCGAAGGTGATACGTTAAATCTGGCGGCAAAAAGGGTCCACATCCAGCCTCGGCTAAAACAACGGCTCCCCTCCCTTCCCCCAGCTTGACTGTTTTCCCATAAGGCGAATCAACCACGCGCCTCCACCGATTCCGTATACTCACAGGAGGCAACATCCCTGAAGTTGGTCTCCAGGCCATATTCCGGGGTTCCTAAAGCTGCTCACTGAAAATAGGACAGTACTAAGGGAGCTTCGGTTTATTCACCCACGCCCTATGGTGCTGAGTGGTTCGGAGTTGAGATTGGTAAAATAAGGCCGCGAGCTGATGGCCGCGGGCCTAACTACTATTCCTAAAAGGTCTGGCCATTTTTCACGCCGACCACTCCCGTATTGGTCAGCCGAGTGTAAGACGGCTCTCAAGTAGAAGCGTTATGCCTACATGCGCTATAAGCGCCGTCCCAACGATTTCACTGTCGCTGAATTTTGTCGGCATAGGGCTAGGTTCCAGTAGATTTGGAATTTTTTTTTTATTTAAGGGGCTATCTGGCGAATGCCGACTTAGGCATAAGTCGCCGTAAACAAACAGCCTAGTTCTAGGCTACTTTAAAAAAATAAACAGAAAACAACAATAAAAAGAAATAACAATAACAAAGCAATAACAAAAAAAATAACAAAAACAACAACAACGACAATTAAAACTGGTTAAATGAAAGGGAAAAGGCCGCCTTTTCCCAAAAAGTCAACAAGTCCACCAGTCAAATTGCACGCACTCGTCCCGAGTACAAGGGACAGGCGGTAGCGACCCCGCCCATCCCGGGACCAGGACAGGTGTCGTGCGCGAAGATCACCCAGACTGGGACATTCGACAAGAATGTGCCGAACAGTGTGGAGGACGACGAGGTCGTTGCAATAGGGCAGGGGCGAGCGCTCCATCAAATAGCGATGCGTCACACGAGTGTGCCCAATTCGAAGACGACAAAAAGCAAACTGAAGCCGCCGCGGCATTGGGGGATAGGTCAATGGGAACAGTCGTGGCGCAATAGCACGCAACTTTAAGTTCCCTCCGAGTGTCTCCCATCTTCTTTGCCAAGCCGTCCGAAGAGCTGCCCGTATTCCTGCCAGGTAGTCGGTGTGAGGAAGAGCGAAACGCTGGTCCGATCTCAGAGTCCTCGCGGACTCTTTGGCGCCCTCATCGGCGCGCTCATTTCCCGCAATTTATACATGTCCAGGAACCCAGCAAAAGATAAACTCGACATCTGCACGGCTCGCCAAAACCGTGGCGTCACGGATTTCGCGAACTAGGGGATGCGGAGATTCCAATGCCCCGAGAGCACTCAGGGCGCTTTGTGAGTCGCTATAGATCACAATCCGGTCTCCGAACAGGGCATGTCGCGTAATCTCCCGTACCGAGTGGTTTATTGCCACCAGCTCGGCCGTGAAGACAGACGCAGCGCCTGGTAGAGCCCCGCTGACTTCAAACAGAGGGGATACGGCGTGGAAGCTGACCCCCTCTTGGGACAAAAAGGTCAAACGCAATACTCCCGGCGCAGTACAAGCTTTGGGAGCAGAGGCGTGGCGACAAATAGCCAAATGTGGTACCCTCCAGGGTGGCGTCCTGGGCAGAACCAGGGGCGCCACCGGCCCAAAAGCTATATTTACCTATCGAAGGAGTTTCCTGGCCCTAAACCCAAAGGGATTAGGGTATGACTGGCGTCTCTCGGTGGCATAAGAACCATCGAGATCAGCTGCAGATGCAGTGAGAGCTGTTGGCGACTGAGGGAGGTTCCGGGCTCGCGCGTACAGGCGAGTGATGCACTGCACGCGGCGCAAAGCGAGTGGCATCTCCCTAGCATCGAACAACAGGCTCTTAATGGGGGAAGTGCGGAAGGCACCGGTCGCAAGGTGAAGGCCGTTGTGGTGGATCGAATCCATCTTCCGCAATAAACGCTCGGCTGCGGATGCATACAACCGCATCCGTAGTCGAGCTTCGAGCGAACAAAGAATCGATAAAAAAGTAAGGCAGTAGCCCTATCAGCGCCCAAAGCGCTGAACATCACGGAACGGAGAATGTCCATGGCGTGGGTACAAAAGACCCTAAGGCTGCGAATATGAGCTTCCCAGGTGAGGCGTCGGTCGAATACAAGACCAAGGAAACGGTGCGACTCAACCACATCCAGGCGCACCCCATTAAGAAACAAATCTGGGTCGGGGTGAAGCCGTGGATGGCGGCAGAAGTGCACCACTTTAGTCTTGGCCAAAAAAAACCCGAAACCAGGGGGCTTCGGCATAGCGAGAGACGCGGTTCAATGTCTGTTGGAGTCGACGCTCCAGAGTTGGCTTCTGGGCCACGCCAAAAGAGATCGAAAGGTTGTCCACGTAGAGCGTAGCGAGAACATCTTCCGGCAGCACCGAGGTGATGCCGTTGATGCTCAGGGCAAAGAGTGTGACACTGAGGACACTTCCCTGCGGGACACCCTCTTCCTGCTCGTTTGGGCCGGAGAGGGCTCCCCCATACCCATACGCGGAATCGACGCCCTCGCAAAAATTCAGATATAAACATTGGGAGGCGTCCCCTCGCCCCCATCGTATGGAGAGTCTTCATGAGACCGTATCGCCATGCGGTGTCATAGGCCTTCTCCAGATCCAAAAACACCGTGCTGTCTACAAAGGAAAGCCTCGAAGACGGCATTTTCCAGTCGGAGCAGAGCATCCGACGTGGAGTGGAACTTACGGAAGCCGCACTGTGCAGAAGACAGATGGCCTTCGCTGTCCAGGAAATAGGCTAATCTAACATTTACCAATTTCTCCATCAACTTGCACACGCGAGAGGTTAAAGAGATTGGGCGGAAACCGATCGGAGTAGAGTGATCTCTCCCCGGCTTGCGAAAGGCAAGCACAGTAGCGATTCGCCAGGAGTCTGGGAGAAGACCTTCCACCCAGATCCTCTTAAACAAATCTAACAGAAAGGCCATGCCTCGCTCACCCAGGTGTCGAAGCATGGCGTACGGGACATCGTCTGGACCATGGGCAGGGTCCGCGCACGAAGCAAGAGCGGAATGCAACTCACTCACAGTAAACTTGTCGTTAAAGGGTTCTCGGCCTCTAGGGGCAAAGTCAAGCCGGCGGCCTTCCACAACATCACGACGTGCATTGAATGCTGGCGGAGCAGCATTACGGCTAGAGAATGCGGAAAAAGCGGTCGCTAAGGATTCTGCCACTGACGCGGGGTCCGAGATTGCGGTCCCATTCTCCTGGAGAACGTGAGGGGGGTCCTGCGAGAACTTGCCTCGAATCCTTTTGACTTGCTTCCACACCTCAGCTAAAGACGTTTTCCCGTTAACTGAAGACACGTATGCCAGCCAAGAAGAGCGGCGGGCGTGCTTCGAAGTACACCGGAATCTAGCCCTAGCCCGACGAAATTCAGCGACACTGAAATCGTTCGGGCGGTGCTTATAGCGCATGTAGGCATAACGCTTCTGTTTGAGGGCCGTCTCACACTCGGCCGACCACCATTGGAGTGGTGGGCGTGCAAAACCGCCAGACTTCCTAGGAATACTAGTCAGGCCCATGGCGATGAGGTTGCTAGAGAAGAACTCAACGGCCTCATCTACTGACCTAAACTCCTCGACTGAGATAGAGAATTGAGTCATTTCCTGAAATGCAGGCCACCGAGCCCGCGCCAAGCACCACCGAGGTGGTCTCTCAGGCGGCAGTTGCCCTGAAAATGATATTTGAATGGAAAAGTGATCACTACCATGGAGGTCATCGACTACCTTCCAATCAAAATCAGGCTGTGCATCCGAAGAACACAAAGATAGATCGAGGCAAGAAAATGAAGCGGTTCTCGGACAGTGATGCGTAAACTCATCCACGTTTAGGACACCCATCTCAAGCTCTTCGATCAGATCGGCAAGGACTTGTCCTTTGGGATTTATGGAGTAATCTTCCCAGAGAGGATGTCTGGCGTTCAGATCTCCAAGCAAGAGATAGGGCCTCGGCAACCATGCCACAACGCGGTGGACGTCCCCCGCATCGAAGTAAGCTGACGGTGGAATGTACGCAGAAATCAGAGTATACCTCCTATCCAAATGCAGCTGCACAGCCACTGCCTGAAAGGAGGTATCTAAAGAGAAAGGAAGAACGGAGACATCATGCCGGGTGTAAACCGCGCATCCCCCAGCCCGGTCATCCCGGGGTGGTGGGGTTGCAAGCCCCTTATACCCTAGAAGAACGGGCAGGGGGCACGCCCCTAGCATGGTCTCCTGCAAAACGATAGCTAACGGGGAACCAGATGAAGACGAGCCTCCGCAGCTCTTCCCAGTTGGCCCGGAGTCCACGGCAATTCCAGTGAAGGAATATGCCCTCCAGGCCTAGCTCGGAGGAGACGCGGGGGCCCTCCTCGAACTGAAGTCCCTCACGGGAATGGCCGTACGCTTCCCGGGAGCAGAACCCCGCTCGCTATTGGCCGGAGAAAGCGCTGAAGGTGCTGTCGCCTTCGAGGACTTATTGGGGGTGGTTGATCTCGATATGCGAGTCTTTTCTCCCTCCGCCTCGAAACCTTAGTCGGGCGTTGCGGCTCCGGAGGCGGGAAGCCCTCTTTTCGAGGAACCACCATCACCAAGCCACTCGCTCCACCTCGGGGCGTGGGCGAAGGGGCCGAAGCTCCTTTGTTGCTGTCCTCCTCCGGGGGCCAGCTTTAGGAACACCGGAAGATGGCTTAGCGACCATCTTCAGGGGTGTTGCCTCCTGTGAATCTAACGACTCGGTGGAGGCGCGTGGCAGTTTAGCCTTACGGGAAACGGTCACGCTGGGGGAAGAGGAGAGAGCCCTGGTTTTAGCCGGGGCAGGGTATGAACCCTTTTTGCCGCCAGCTTTACCAAGGGAGCGCCCGGGTTGGGTAGAACCCCCCAGAAGGGCTCCGAATGGGCGCGGAAACAACCGTGCTCGTTTGCCGGGATGAGCCAGGAGCAGAGGGTGCCTTTCTAACTATTGAGGCATATGACGTCCCAGGCAGAGCCGGGTGCGCCAAGACCAAGTCCTTTGCCTCGCGGAATGAGAGTCGATTCTGGGCCTGAACGGACAGGATTTCTTTCTCAAGGAGATATGCACCACATTGCTTAGAAGAAACAGGGTGCGGCTCTCCGCAATTGACACACTTGGCCAGACACGATTTGGACTTATCGTGTGCGGCCTTGGAGCAATTTACACAAACTTCGGGTGACTCCGACTTTGCACGCCGTGGCAGTGGTACGAATGCCTTGACGTGGTAGCGGTACCAACCAGCACGCACCGACTCAAGGAGCTTGTGACAGTCAAACGTGACGAAGAGTGTAGGGGTGGGTCTCGAGGCCCCTTCCTGTTTTCTCATCACACGTTCGAACTTGACCGCCCCATGGTCGGCCAGCTCTAGGGTGATGTCCTCAATGGAGTAGTCAACGACTTGCCTCGCATAAACTACTCCTTTCACAAAGTTCATGGTAGAGTGTGGCGTCACACTCACCGGGGTGCCATGAAGTGTCCGAAGAGCACTTATCTTCGCCGCCTCGGTGGGATTCGCCGCATTCGCCAAAAGGCTAATCCTCTCCTCTGATGGATCATGTTGCCCTTAGACAATATGGTGCCATCAGTGGAGCGAATAACGAGGAAGCGTTTGAATCCAGCGGGCTCGAAAACGCCAGGTAACCTCTGAATGAGGGGCCCCGATGTCATTGAGGCTCTGCCCTGTACACTTTTGGTCTTTGTTATGGTCAGGAGCTCCGTACCCGGGGGGGCAGAGGGGCCGGATGTGCCGATCTTGGCTTGGTCACATGCCAAAGTGGCAGCAGACCCATCCATCCCCGTAGCCCCCGCGGATGGAGAGGAGTCCCGAGTCTTCTTTGTCTTTTTGGTCTTTTTCGTCCTTTTCTTTTTTGAAGAGGAGGGCGGGGAATGAACCCGCTTTTCACCCCCACCGGTAGAAGCCCCCAGGCCAGATGGACCGGCCTCAGCCAGGTCCTTCTCCGAAATGAAGAAGGTCCTGGTGGTCGCAGGAGCATCATCCGGAGGAGATCCCTCCCCTCCTTGCACTGCCTCGGAGCCCTCGGTTGTTTGAGAGGGACTTTGCATAGGGGCGGATTCGGGTTCGGTGCTTGGCGCCGAGCCCGGATTCCCCCTCCATGGAAGGCCCTACCGTCTGAGGCTGGGTTTTCTCAAGGAACATGTCTATCACAGGAGGGGCCTCCAGTTGGCCATCTCCTCCCAGGACATCGCAGGTCCCCTTGGCAGTCTCGCCAGTCTGGTTTAGGGAGGCACAGGCCTTGACCCCGGCAAGGTTTAAAATTCTTGCCAGCAGGTCTTTTGAGGGAAGCGATGAAGGGGCCTGGCTTCTCTCTCCCCCCTAAGGGGGTTTGCCCTACCGAGCTGCTTCGATGGGGAGCGGCTGGCTAAGGGCTGCCTGCTATCTTTCTTGTTAGTCCTCTTGGAAAGAAAAGATGGGACTACCACTAGGAAAAGGGAGGTGCCCGGAGGCACCTCCAGAGAAGGGGGTGAGGGGAAGTCCCCTGCACCCGTAGGCGAAGGAGAGGAGTAATCCTCCTCTCCGGTTAGAGAAATATGGAGGGTCTCCTGTGCAAGCACAGGGCGGGGGACATCGATTTTTTTGGTGGAGCTGCACGAGGGCGGCTCCGTTGTTTTAGGGGGAATTAGGGGGAGATTTTTTATTTTCTCATCATTGGGCATGGTGACCCTATTTGTGCTACGGGACGCAATAGTTCATCACCTCTCGCAGTTGCCCGCACTGCGAGAGGTGCTTACAAGCCCGGCAGAGCCAGGCGCCGCCATTCGGGACCACCCCTTCCGCCTGGTGGCCTGGCAGTCCATCGGCATGGCGGCTCCACCTTGGACATGGCGTAAAATTGATAGAATGTGAAGAGGAGAGGGAAAGGGATGTGAGGAAGGTATGGGTGGAGATGAAGCAGGTTGTTAAAAAAAACCCATCTCGATCCGGAGCTCAGGGGTTAACGACAATGTCCCCTCCCCCCTCAGCCCTGATCCGGGGTGGTTGGCTTGAGAAGAAGGTCAGCATCTACCCTGTGAAATTAGAGGCTGACCAGATAAAGTTGTTTGAGAGGTTGTATGAAAAGCGACGAGGTAAGGGAGAAATCGGGCTATCTGAAGGAAGGAAGAGAGGCTAAGCTAGGGCCGGACGGAGCGCTAGATTTTGTCAGCACGGCGGCCAGGATGGCAAATCGCCGCGCCCCTTACGGGGGGTAGAATTGGAAGCATGCCCGCCGCTCTTCTTGGCGGGCATACGTGTCTTTACTTAACGGGAAGACCCTACTTGCAGAGCTGTGGAAGCGAGTCAAATGGATTCGGGGCAAGTTTTCGCAGGAGCTCCTCACGTTCTCCAAGAGAATGGGACCGGAATCTCGCACCCTGCGTTCCTGGCGGAATCCTTAGCGACCGCTTTTTCCGCATTCGCTAGCCGGGATGCTGCTCCACCAGCACGTCGTCATGTCGCGGAAGGCCGCTGGCTGGACTTTACCTCCAGAGGCGGAGAACCCTTCAACGACAAGTTTACTGTGAGTGAGTTGCGTTCCACTCTCGCTTCGTGCGCGGACCCCGCTCATGGTCCGGACGATGTACTCTACGCCATGTTTCGATACCTAGGAGAGGGAGGCATAGCCTTTCTGTTAGATTTGTTCAACAGGATCTAGCTGGAGGGTCTTCTCCTGTGCAGGAGGAGACCCTCCTGATTAATCGCTACTGTGCTCGCCTTTCACAACCCAAGGAGAGATTACTCTACTCCTGCTGATTTCCGCCCAATCTCTCTAACCTTTTGCGTGTGCAAGTTGATGGAAAAATTGTTAAATATTAGATTAGCCTTTTTTATGGACAGCGGAGGCCATTTGCCTTTTCACAGTACAGCGTCCGCAAGTTCCACTCCAAGTCGGATGCTCTAACCGACCTGAAATGCCGTCTGCGAGGCCTTCCTTCGTAGACAGCACTATGCTACGGTGTTTTTTGATCTGGAGAAGGCCTATGATACCGCATGGCGATACGGTATCATGGATACGCTCTACACGATGTGCCTCTCCCCCCCCCCATTGAGGATCACCTTGTCGTGGTGGAGGGGCTTGCGCACTCGAATCATGCAGTGGGCTATGTCAGTGAAGACTGACCGAGATGGTCACTACTTTCCATCAGTCGGTCTTCAGGGGTCCAACCTTGCTGAACAGGCCACTTTAGATGAGTCATACTAACGACCCTTACACCCTCGTGCTGAGTACCACTGTACGGGTTGCCGATTTGTTCGCCGGAGGTATCGCCATAGGCCGTACTCATTCTGGAGCTGATAGCTGCCCACAACTTGGTTCTTCGCCTAGCCGTCCTCAAACTTCCATTCATGACGCTGCACTGTTTTTAAAACGACAGATGTAGCGTTGGGTAGGGCTACCCCGAGGATGGTGTAAAGCGCCTTGTCAGAGGCAGCTACAGTAATATGTCCTCATTCCCAGGGTACATGTTCTTATTAACACAAATATATGTGTAAAAACAAAAACCTTTCCCAGAGGCTGCAGACTTCTGTTCCCCGTGCAGCCAATGACCATGTTCTTCGTAGACTCGATCCTTTTGGTTCTGAGGTCGACGACGACTTTGACTATAGAAAATTTGTACTACTGAAATCAGATAACGAGAAAACATTGAGTAAGGTTGATATTTTCAAAGTTTATGAAGACTTCGTTGCTAAATGTGGCGAACCAGCCCAAATGTGGCCGCGAAATGATAGCTGTGTGGTAGTAGAACAACACCAAAAAATCAAAACACTCTATTCTCTAGCTTCACTAAATATCTCCTCTTCAGCCCACCCTACCTTTGATACATGCAAAAGGGTTATCAGGTCAGGGGAGCTGATTGAATACGATGTGGACCGACTTGTTAATAAACTGACTCCCCAGAAAGTAATCAGCGCATACGGCGTCACCCGCAATGTTAATAACACAAGAGTTTCTTCGGCTACCATTATACTAACCTTCAATCGGTTGGAACCTCTTAAAAACATAAAGGCTGGCTACTTGTGTATCCCCGTGAAGCCTTGCGTTAAGAATCTCCGTAGGTGCTTCCATTGCCAACATTTTTGGCATGTCAGCAAATACTGCAGACAGATGAGGCTATGTATCAATTGTTCTTCCGACTTCCATGGAACATCATGCTCACTTCCCCCTTGCTGTGCCAAGTGTGGTGGTGGTGACCACCCAGCCAGCTCTAACCAGTGCACCTTTTTCTTATATGAGAGAGAGAGGTTATTGCTCTCCGAAATAAATACAGAATTAGCATGAAGGATGCTAGAAGGAGAACAAAAGAACTATACATCAAACCAGGAATAAGTTTTGCAGACGCTCTTCGAACAAATAGACCAGTTCGTAACAAACAACATAGAACATTCAGACCCTCACCTTTACAGCCACAGAATAACCACTAAATAGCTCCAACAGAACCTCTTCCCAAGAATGATGCTTCTCCTCCCTCTCTAATCATCAGAGAAGCTCCTGCTTCAACGAAACTAAGACGCAAGAGGACTCGCCGTTCCTCAGATTCTCCCCCATCAGCAACAAACTAACCATTGCCATGTCCTGAAGAAATGGAGGCCGATTCCGGGGAATTTTGTATGGTGTGCGTCTCACCTTTAGACATTCACCCTCCTCCCACTGAATCTGCCTTTATTCCATCTATCAAAAAAAGTCGGCCTACTACACCCACAGCACCAGCAACTTTGGAAAAAAACTAAAGAGATGGTCACAGATGCAACATTGGCTGCGGCCTCCTTGGAGGAGGAGAAACAGCATTCTGGGCTCTCGTAACCAACCACAGCTGACCCAACAACCAGTCCTCAGAATGACCCTGTACCATCCCTTTCGACACCACTAACCAGCATTACAGTGGCACCCTTGCCAACAAAAACCAACTAAAGGTACAGAAGACCCACTACCTCCAGAGGCATCTTTGCCAGCAAAACTAATCAGCACTACAGAGGACCCAATATCCTAAGAGGTACCTTTGCCAGCAAAAACCACCTTGTCATATGCACAACTGACAGATGGTTCTTTGCCCACTAATAAAAGTACCTTCCCAGAAACCTTGAAGGCTCAAAACCCCAGTTACCTTTACCAGGTACAAAGAAATACCTAATTACTCTTAAAAGATAAATATACCCCCAATTATACATTGGAATTTACAAGGAATCTTCCCCAAATGGGAAGAACTCAAAATATTGCTTCACGATTACAAACCTTGTTCTATAGCATTGCAAGAAACACAATTAGGTAATCGTCAATTACCCAATATCCACAACTATGTGGGATACTTTAAAAACCCACCAGAACCCATACATGGTTCAGCTATTTTTGTCCACAGACTTTTCTCACTTAGTAATCCCATTGAGAACAGATCTTCAAGCACTAGCGATCCGTGTGTACACCAACCGTTTATACACAGTCTGCTCACTCTACCTTCCTCCTAGTGAAGGAGTAGTTGCCTCAGATTTGGCTAACAAATTAGCCAATCTCCTCACCCAACTCCCAACTCCATTCCTACTGGTTGGAGACCTTAACGCAAGGCATCAACTTTGGGGAGACTATGATAACAACCCCAAGGAAAATATGATCGTGAGATGTATAGAGACCATGGATATGTCATTTTTTAATGATGGCACTCCAACACCTTTTTATGTCCCGACTAACAGCTCTACCTGTGTATTTTTTTGTTTTTTTTAATTAAGCGGCTATCTGGCGACTGCCGACTTAGGCATTAGTCGCCGTAAACAAACAGCCTAGTTCTAGGCTACTTTAAAAATTAAACAGGAAACAATAAAACGAAATAACAATAAAAAAGCAATAACAAAAACAACAACAACAATTAAACTGTGTTAAATGAAAGGGAGCAGGCCAGCCTCACCCAAAAAGTCAATAAGTCCACTAGTCATGGTGCACGCACTCGTCCCGAGTACAAGGGACAGGCGGTAGCGACCCCGCCCATCCCGGTACCGGGACAGGTATCGTGCGCGAAGATCACCCAGACTGGGACATTCGACAAGAATGTGCCGAACAGTCTGGGGGACGACGCAGTCGTCAAAATAGGGCGCAGGCGAGCGCTCCATCAAGTAGCGATGCGTCACACGAGTGGGTCCGATTCGAAGACGACAGAAAGCAACCTGAAGCCGCCGCGGCATTGGGGGATAGGTCCATAGGAACAGTCGCGGCGCAATGGCACGCAACTTTAAGTTCCCCTCGACCGTCTCCCATCTTCTTTGCCAAGCCGTCCGAAGAGCTGCCCGTATTCCTGCCCTGTAGTCAGTGTGAGGAAGAGCGAAACGCTGGTCCGGTCGCAGAGTCCTCGCGGACTCTTTGGCGCCCTCATCGGCGCGCTCATTCCCCGCAATTCCTACATGTCCAGGAACCCAGCAGAAGATAATCTCGACATCTGCCCGGCTCGCCAAAACCGTGGCGTCACGGATTTCGCGAACCAGGGGATGCGGAGATTTCAATGCCCCGAGAGCACTCAGGGCGCTTGGTGAGTCGCTATAGATCACAATCCGGTCTCCGAACCGGGCACGTCGCGTAATCTCCCGTACCGAGTGGTGTATTGCCACCAGCTCGGCCGTGAAGACAGACGCAGCGCCTGGTAGAGCCCCGCTGACTTCAAACAGAGGGGATACGGCGTGGAAGCCGACCCCCTCTTGGGACTTGGAGCCATCCGTATACACTGGCACGGTACCAGCGTGACACGATGTGTGCTCCAAAAAGGTCGAACGCAATACTCCCAGCGCAGTACAAGCTTTGGGAGCAGAGGCGTGGCGACAAATAGCCAAATGTGGTACCCTCCAGGGTGGCGTCCTGGGCAAAACCAGGGGCGCCACCGGCCCGAGAGCTATATCTACCTCTCGAAGGAGTTTCCTGGCCCTAAACCCAAAGGGCTTAGGGTAGGACTGGCGTCTCTCGGCGGCATAGGCACCATCGAGATCAGCTGCGGATGCAGTGAGAGCTGTTGGCGACTGAGGGAGGCGCCGGGCTCGCGCGTACAGGCGAGTGATGCACTGCACGCGGCGCAGAGCGAGTGGCATCTCCCCAGCATCGACCAACAGGCTTTAAATGGGGGAAGTGCGGAAGGCACCGGTAACAAGGCGAAGGCCGGTGTGGTGGATCGACTCCACCTTCCGCAATAAACGCTCGGCTGCGGATGCATAAAACTCGCATCCGTAGTCGAGCTTCGAGCGAACAAAGAAGCGATAAAAGAGTAGGGCGGCAGCCCTATCAGCGCCCCAAGCGCTGAACGTCACGGAACGGAGAATGTCCATGGCGCGGGTACAAGAGACCCTAAGGCTGCGAATATGAGCCTCCCAGGTGAGGCGTCGGTCGAATACAAGACCAAGGAAACGGTGCGACTCAACCACATCCAGGCGCACCCCATTAAGAAACAAATCTGGGTCGGGGTGAAGCCGTGGATGGCGGCAGAAGTGCACCACCTTAGTCTTGGCCAAAGAAAACCGAAACATGTGCGCTTCGGCATAGCGAGAGACGCGGTTCAATGCCTGTTGGAGTCGACACTCCAGAGTTGGCATCTGGGCCACGCCAAAAGAGATCGAAAGGTCGTCCACGTAGAGCGTAGCGAGAACATCTTCCGGCAGCACCGAGGTGATGCCGTTGATGCTCAGGGCAAAGAGTGTGACACTGAGGACACTTCCCTGCGGGACACCCTCTTCCTGCTCCTTTGGGGCAGAGAGGGCTCCCCCCACCCGTACGTGGAATCGACGATCTCGCAAAAATTCAGATATAAACATTGGGAGGCGTCCCCTCGCCCCCATCGTGTGGAGAGTCTCCATGATACCGTATCGCCATGCGGTATCATAGGCCTTCTCCAGATCAAAAAACACCGTGGCGTAGTGCTGTCTACAAAGGAAAGCCTCAAAGACGGCATTTTCCAGTCGGAGCAGAGCATCCGACGTGGAGTGAAACTTACGGAAGCCGCACTGTGCAGAAGACACATGGCCTCCGCTGTCCAGGAAATAGGCTAATCTAACATTTACCAATTTCTCCATCAACTTGCACACGCAAGAGGTTAGAGAGATTGGGCGGAAACCGGTCGGAGTAGAGTGATCTCTCCCCGGCTTGCGAAAGGCGAGCACAGTAGCGATTCGCCAGGAGTCTGGGAGAAGACCTTCCACCCAGATCCTGTTTAACAGATCTAACAGAAAGGCCATGCCTTGCTCACCCAGGTGTCGAAGCATGGCGTACGGGACATCGTCCGGACCATGGGCGGTGTCCGCGCACAAAGCGAGAGCGGAACGCAACTCACTCACAGTAAACTTGTCGTTGAAGGGTTCTCCGCCTCTGGAGGTAAAGTCCAGCCGGCGGCCTTTCGCGACATGACGACGTGCATTGAATGCTGGCGGAGCAGCATCACGGCTAGAGAATGCGGAGAAAGCGGTCGCTAAGGATTCTGCCACGGACGCGGGGTCCGAGATTGCAGTCCCATTCTCGTGGAGAACGGGAGGGGGGTCCTGCGAGAACTTGCCCCGAATCCTTTTGACTCGCTTCCACACCTCAGCTAAAGGGGTCTTCCCGTTAAGTGAAGACACGTATGCCCGCCAAGAAGAGCGGCGGGCGTGCTTCGAAATATACCGGAACCTAGCCCTATCCCGACGAAATTCAGCGACAGTGAAATCGTTCGGGCGGCGCTTATAGCGCATGTAGGCATAACGCTTCTGTTTGAGGGCCGTCTCACACTCGGCCGACCACCATGGGAGTGGTCGGCGTGCAAAACGGCCAGACGTCCTAGGAATAGTAGTCAGGCCCACGGCGATGAGGTTGCCGGAGAAGAACTCAACGGCCTCATCTACTGACCTAAACTCCTCGACTGAGATAGAGAATTCAGTCATTTCCTGAAATGCAGGCCACCACGCCCGCGCCAAGCACCACCGAGGTGGTCTCTCAGGCGGCAGTTGCCCGGAAAAGGATATTTGAATGGGAAAGTGATCACTACCATGGAGGTCATCGACCACCCCCCAATCAAAATCAGGCTGTGCATCCGAAGAGCACAAAGAGAGGGCAAGGCAAGAAAATGGAGCGGTTCTCGGACAGTGATGCGTAAACTCATCCACGTTTAGGACACCCATCTCAAGCTCTTCGATCAGATCGGCAAGGACTTGTCCCCTGGGATTTATGGAGTAATCTCCCCAGAGAGGATGCCTGCCGTTCAGATCTCCAAGCAAGAGATAGGGCCTCAGCAACCGTGCCACGACGCGGTGGAAGTCACCCGCGTCGAAGTCAGCTGACGGTGGAATGTACGCAGAAATGATAGTATACCTCCCCTGCAGGTGCAGCTGCACAGCCACTGCCTGTAAGGAGGTATCTAAAGAGAAAGGAAGAACGGAGACATCATGCCGGGTGTAAAACGAGCATCCCCCAGCCCGGCCATCCCGCGGTGGTGGGGTCGCAAGACCCTTATACCCCGGGAGGGCAGGCAGGGGGCACGCGCCTAGCATGGTCTCCTGCAAAAAAATAGCTAACGGGGAACGGGACGAGGCGAGCCTCCGCAGCTCCTCCTAGTGCCCGGAGTCCACGGCAATTCCATTGAAGGAATATGCCCTCCAGGCCTAGCTCGGAGGAGACGCGGAGGCCCTCCTCGAACTAAAGACCCTCACGGGAATGGCCGTACGCTTCCCGAGGGCAGATCCCCGGGCGCTGTTGCTTGGACAAAGCGCTGGAGGCGCTGTCGCCTTCGAGGACTTATTGGGGGAGGTTGACCTCGCCATGCGAGTCTTTTCCTCCCTTTGCCTCGAAACCTTAGGCGGGCGCTGCGGCTTCGGAGGCGGGGGGGCCCTCTTTTCGAGGAACCACCGTCTCCGAGCCACTCGCTCCACCTCGGGGCGTGGGCGAAGGAGCCGAAGCTTCTTTGTTGCTGTCCTCCTTTCGGGGGACAGCTTAGCTCTACCTGTGTAGATCTATCACTTTGTCCATCAGACTGTAGAGCAGATTACAGCTGGTTGGTGGATCCTGTCCTGAGAGGAAGCGATCACTACCCAGTTGTACTAACCTCATGCTTGACTGCCCCCCCCCCCCTGTAATAGGTGGAACACTAAGAAAGCCAACTGGCCAAAATTTAAACACCTCCCCATCATTCTGGACACTTTCTTCATGGTGACTTTGACATGACTTTGGAGAACTTTCATGACCACGTCAACTAGGCGGCAAATTCATCTATGCCCCTCTCCAAAATTGCTTCTCATAAGACCCATCTCCCTTTTTGGTCTGAGGAATGCAGCAAAGCAGTGACAAAATGCAAACGAGCTTATCGTCGCTACCACCGGAGCCCTACTACTACCAATAAGTATTTCCGTAACCGAGCCAGGGCAGTGCGACAGCGTACTCTCCGCCAGGCTCGCCGAATCTCCATAAAAGAGTACATAAACTCCATCAACCACCAAACTGCACCAGACTGCACCAGACAAAGTCTGGAAGAGAGTGAAGAAGCTCATGGGCAGAACAAGTGGCTTCTCTCCTCCCAATATAGTTGAAGCAGGTGAGCTTTTGGGAGACTTATTGAAAATTTTAAATGTCCTGGCAAAGACATTTGCCGACATCTCTAGCCCCAACAATTACCCCCTAGAATTCCACCGTGTCAGGAAAATGCAAGAACAGTGCATAGTGAACTTCATGGATTCTTGTATGGATAATGAACCATATAACAAGTTCTTTTCCATCCATGAACTTCAAAGTGCTCTTAAGAAATGTGGATCTACCGCACCTGGCCCTGATGGTATCTCTTATTATATGATCAGGAATATGCATTCAACACTCATATCACACCTTGATATATTTAACTATATCTGAATTAAGGGCTATATCCCTTCCTATTGGAGTGAAGCAATTATACTTCCCTTTCGTAAACCGGGAAAGGATGGGACACTTCCGACCCACTATCGCCCATTTGCCCTTACTTGCTCCCCATGCAAGCTTTTCGAAAGAATGTTGAATGCCAGGCTGGTATGGTTTCTGAAGAGAAATAACCTTATTTCTCACTTACAAGCAGGTTTTAGGAAAAAGCAATGCACCACAGTCCTGCTGGTCAGGATGGAGGATTGCATCCGACAAACTTTCTTAAAAAGACAGCATTCCATCGCTGTATTTTTTGACATAGAAAAAGCCTATGATGCCACTTGGAGGTGTGGTATCTTGAAGCAACTGCATGCCTGGGGTATCAAGGGTCACCTCCACAGATTCATACAGCAATTTCTTGCTAGACGCACATTCCGAATGAGAGTAGGAAATGTCATGTCGAAGGCAGTTGACCAGTTAGAGGGCGTACCACAGGGAAGTGTTTTGAGCGTCACCTGCTTCTTGGTGGCCATCAACAGTATCATTACTGACCTTCCATCAGAGACAATATCAACTCTCTATGTGGAGGAGTTGGTAATTGTCTCAACATCACCTCGGCTGCCCTTTGTTACCCGAAAATTGCAACAGGCCATTAATATCATTGACAGGAATGCCACCGCAAAAGGTTTCCGACTATCATACTAAAAAACAAAGGCAGTTGACTTTTACAATTTAAGGCGAGTTGAGTGGGAACAGCCAACCCTATTTCTACACGACTCCCCCATCTCATTTGAGCCCTACTTCAAATTTCTAGGGGGTTATCTTTGACTCAAAGCTCTCCTGGAGAAAGAAAGTTTCTTCCGTAAACATTGATGTACAAAATGCCATTGTAATTCTTTGATCTTATTTCTTCTCCAAAAGGTCAGGCGAGGAGAAGCGAAAGTAACGTAAGCTGTCTTTCGAGTGCTATTGCTCAATATCCGTACACCCGAGCGCCTCTAATTCTCTGAGAAATCTTTGGAAATTTCCCAAAATATTTCCTCCTTTATGGAATTCAGGCGTGTATGCCAGGAGTTATACGCAGTCAATTTCCCTTTTATGTAAACGTCCCGCACACACGGCAGTATCTAACAGATTAAAAATGGAATTAATTTTTATACATTTGATATGACGTTTATTCACTCTACTTGTCTAAATTTATTGTACGTATTTGTTCAACGAAATAGGTTCAATTCAGATCATTTACCTTATTAAAATAAATATTTTCGAGATTTATTTTAAGGAAATGGTTTATTTTTTAATGATTGATATTTTAATCTTAACAAAAACCAAACAAAGCCATTATATTATTTTTTATACAAGATTAGTCATTTTATGCATATTCTAATATTCATTTAGTAGACATGGCGATGTCTGGAGCCATCCCTTCAAGAGTTGCCAAATGCTACAAATTTCTCTCATTTTTATGTTCAAATTATAACTCTTTTCAATCATCGATTCAATTGGATTTATATTAAATATATAGAGCAGTGATCCCCAACGGGTGTGTTAACGCCCCCTTGTGGCCGTTGTTGAGGTACAAAGGGGCGCTGTGTGATGTTGCTTCACCTAGGGAGCGTTGAATGCACACTGGAGGCGTTCGGCATTTATTCAATGTTAACCATTTTAAGTTTAAAAATTACAATTATTATAGCATACCTATTTGTTGGACCTGTAGAAATCTATAGAAAATTCTACTAGATGACAGTGATGTGTGTTAGTGTGCTTTTTTTCTCGCTCAGTTGGTGTTACACCTCATGGTGGCCAAATTGGCAATCTCTTAGTCATAATTCGTGAAAATGGATAACCTTTTAACTCTGAGGCCATGAAAAAATTAATGTTTATATTTATGTAAGTGCAATTATAAATTTTAACGTTACAAGACGGATTTAACAACTAAAAAAACATTTGCTTCTTAATAACAAAATGATCACCAAAATGCGACGTTGGCTTTTTGTTCATATAATATCTCTATAATGATTGTCAGGTCTGGGAAGCCTCATACAATTGGAGAAACACTGATTTTGCCAACTATATAGGAAGTCTTGCGTACAGTAGTACATCATCCTTCACCAAGCACAATTGCGAAAGCAATTCCACTTAGTAATAATACTGTTCAGAGAAGCGTTGACGAAATGGCCGAAAACATTGAAGAAATCTTATGTGACACACTTAAGGTTCAACAATTTGGTTTATAATTGGACGATTCTATACTGACAGGCAATGAAGCACTACCTTTAAGAATTGTTGGCTTTATTAAAAATAACAAAATCGATTAAAAACTACTATTTGCAAAGGAACTTTAAACAAATACTCAAGGTGAATCGATTTTTACTGCAGTTGAACAATTTTTCAAAGAAAAGGATATCCCAATGAGCAATATTATTGCTAACGCGAGTGACGGAGTTCCAGCATTAACAGGACGATATTTTTTTCAGGCATTTTTGAAAAAAGATAGGCCCGGTGTTTTTACAATACATTGCGTAATTCATCGACAACATCCGGTTGCTAGGAACTCGAGGGATCGCTTCATAAATCTATTAACGATGTTATTGCATCAGTAAATAAAATAAAATGTCATCCCCTTAATTCCCGAATATTTCGACAGCTCTGCGATGACAATAATGAAGAATTTGATCGCCTCCTCTTACATACCGAAGTGAGGCGGTTTTCGAAAGAAAAATATTTAAAGCGATTTTATTTGCCTTTCAACAGCATAATTTAATTTTTCCGAGGGAATAAATGTGGTCATTTGAGTGATGAACTCTTAGCTTGCAAGAAGGGCAGTGCCTATTTAACATATCTTCAGCATATTCAACGATCTGAATTTGCAGTTGCAAGGCTGTGATGTAACTATCAAAGCAAAATCAAAAATTTGCGCATTCTTTGAAAAGCTTTTCTTCTTCAAGAAAAATATTGGTCGTAAGAATCTGTCTGGGTTTCCAAATCTAAATGAACTGGAATTTGATGAGAATAATAATTACATATTGACTGATGATCTCTTGATTTATTGCGAACATTTGTAAACGTTACACGAAGACATGAGCTGTAGATATCAAGACCTTATAGATATGAATACTTGACTGGCTGATAAACCCATTTACAGATCTTTATAAAAATGAAACTAATCTTGTAATGTAATAAGAGTTAATTCGTTTAAAAAATGACTTCCAATTGAAGCCTCTTTTCAAGCAATCATACCAGGAACTTTGGTTACAAAAAGAAATTCCTGAAAAGTATCCAAAGCTGTGAGAAGCAATACAACTATATTTCATAGCTTTCCCATCTTCATATATGGCTGAACGCGGATTTAATGCAGTTACTCCACTTCTCACAAAACAAAAGAACCCCCTGCAAATCACAAAAAGAGGAGAGTTAAGGTTACTTCTTAGTAGGATGGAACCTAGGGTGCAAGAGTTAGCATAAAGCACCAAAGTCAACCATATCCTAAAACATATTGAGGTAAGTTTTCACTGAGATTCTTCTTTTTTATATTAAAAATAATATTTCTTGAAACATAATAAATCAAATTCCGTTGGCAGAGGGCAAGATATTAAAATATTTAGTGTCCAATGGGGCGTTAGTCCAAAAAAGGTTCGGAAACACTATTATAGAGTAAATGGGATTCTAATTCTTACCTCCAAACTTTTCCATAGATTGTATAATACCAGAACCAAAGTTATTATATTCCAGTCTTTCGTTTAATTAGTCTTAACAAAGACAGGTTGAAAATGAAAATGACGAATGTGAAAAAATCTAACTAAGCTGTTTACTCTTTAACGTTAAAAGATTTAAATTATAATGTTGCGGTTATTTACCATTATGAAATTACCTGATTTCGCTTTTCGGCCAACCTTTAAAATTCAAGAAAAACGATGGTGCTTGGTTTAGAGTTTTTGCTCCCAAGCAACTTTACACGAGTTTCTTCTCATTTCCTTAAGGTATTTGTCAGTACCTTAAGGCGCTCGTTAGAATTTTTTTTTATTTCGTTTATTTTGTTACTTCATTTCGCCCACTTGCACAGATTCCACCTGCTTAGGCAACAAAAAAACCCGGTCATTTGACCACTGTCCATTGGTTTTTTTCCCCCAAATGAGAGGTGATACGATTCGGGATCAATGCTCTTTTTATTACACTTATCCATTTAGATTCCATTAAATTAGAGTTATGCATTTATTTCAACTTGTAAACCCATTAGAAGATTTCATAAAACTTCAAAGTGCCCATTTTTGTGGTGCCTTTGAGTGTTTTATTCCATCCTACGATGTGGTTCCTGCCCCAATATAGTCTAGGTGTATTAGTGTATCTAGGGTCAATCTATTTTTCGATATCAATGCTGGTTTGAGTATAGGTTGTAAAACTATAGGTGTAATTTTTGTCTTTCATTAACCATACTTTCTAGTTGTATGCAGAGACAAGAAGAGGGCTATAGAAGTACACTTGCAATGCGCCCTTTGTCCGGAAATGAGTTAGTTAGCCTGAGGTTGTTATATAACTGGATGATATATTTTAATCAACTTGAGTGTAGCGGTCGTTTCGGGTGCTGTGTCAGGACAACTGGCTAGTGCCATCTAGTTCTTCCATATTAAATGGAACGTTGTATCCCAAGGAAGCTGTTTTTGTGAATTTAAGTGATCTGCTTTCAAAGTCCGCCTTCTTGGTTGTAAATGTCTGTTTCGAGGAGCCTTTAGAAATTCTGCTCATGGTATCAACGATAATTTTGGCAACTTCCTCTGGTCGGCTGATGAGAATGCAGCTTATCTTGAAAATCGGGTGATAAATGAGTGCAGAACCACTTATTATTTTCCGAATTCGATGCTAGATTTTGCCTATTGGCATAGACAAAATCATTCAGAAATTGCAGAGTGCTATTTATTTTAAATTCTTGTCTGGCTACGGTTGAAAGTCTTATACTCTTAGTCGTTTGCTGATCTCGAGGCAAATGAAACGTCTATGCGATCTATTTCTCTTGTTTGGTTCTCTTAGAGTTGTTGTTTCACCATATGGTAAAACTGTCATTATTTGCTGCAATATAAAGGACATGCTTGATGGAGATTTAAAGTACCTTTTTAGTGAAGATTTGATGCATTTACATACTACATCGTTACTTGGGTATCGACACCGTTGCTTGTTTAGAGCTAGTATGTGTGTGTGATAGAACGGATTGAGGCCGCTTAATTTCAACCGTTATCACATGTTGTTTAGAAACACGATGCTACCCACGTGCATCTTCGCCTTGAAGACGGGCGCGATTATCGCGCCAGCTGAGTCAATATTCAACCAAGGAGGTTTATTCCTCCCCCATTCGCCCCATGCACCGATCAGGCCAGATTGAGTTAGGTTTATGGGCAGATAAGGTATTGTTCTCAGGCGCGGCTGTGCATTCCCTCGAAGCCCCCACTCCATTGTGCCCTACGCAAAGGGGATGTCTTGACTATTTATATGGAAACTTTACCATTAAGAGGAGATTCGAGATCCAGATTTTCTTCGCGAGACATCACTACGATCCACTCTCACCTTGTGCACCAAGGGCCCTCTGCCTCGAGATCCACCCTCATTGTCCAGAAGAGGACAATATTCTTTAAGTGCCAAGGTTCGAGCCTTCAAGACGCCAAGTCCACAAGGCTTTCCCTGTTGTTCAGAAATAGAACAACGTTAGAACAGCCATTGTTCTTTGAGCCCGTTGACAAGAAACGGCTCTCCCCCTTTCCCCCTGTTGTTCAGAAAGAGAACAACATTAGAGGAGCCATTGTTCTTTTAGCCCGTAGACAAGAGACGGTTCTCACCCCATTGTTGCTCAGAAGAGAACAACGTAGAACAGCCATTGTTCTTCAAGCCCGTTCGCCAAGAAACGGTTCTTATTCCCAAGACGCCACGTCAGGATCATTTAATTCCCTTCCCCCTCCTTCGGCTGGAACTCGCCAGCAGACCGAAGATTCCTTCACGTCGCCTTCCTCTGCACAACACGTGTAATTACGTAAGATGAACGTTACCTTTGAGTATTTAACCCTTTTGTCAACCCTATCCTGTGCTTTAAATGGTTTAGCGAACCATCCCATCCCTTTAATTTTTATTTGTTTTACCTTTTTAAATCGCTTCCAAATCTTAATCCTCGGATTAGCTAGATTTGCCACGACCCTTTCCATTCTCTGTTTATGTCAATATATATATATACTATTTAAATTTGGTATCAAGTGTGTAAGGTTTAACGCTATATCTTTGCAAACACTGGTCTCAGTCGAGTAAAGCATAGTGTTATTCGTTATAAGAATATAGTATAGTAGTTCCCTTTTGTTTTAACGATTGCTACCCCTTTTTTGAAACTTAAGAAGCTGGAGTAGCTCAAGGAACTGTTATGATAATTTGTTAGTGTTTTTTCTGTGTGATTTTAGTCATTGGTTATTTAGATCGAGAAACCAATTACGAATAGGTCAGTGCCCATATTTAGGTAGTCTGACTCTCTAGAAGGCATAATTCTTATTGCAAGGATTCTAGTTGGTTGACTATTTCGCCCCCAAGTGCAAATATGACTCAGTCCGAAATCTTTAAAGCGCCAGAAGAATCCTTGGGACTTTCCGGAAAAGAATTAATTGAGTACGTTCAAGAGGAGCAAAGAAGAGAAAGAGAAGAAAAAGAAAGAGAAAGAAATCCAACGAGAAGAAAAAGAAAGAGAAAGAGAAATCCAACCAGAAGAAAGAGAGGAACGGAAAAGACAAGCTAAGCTTCACCATCAGATTGAATTAGCTCGTGTTGAAGCCGAAATACAATCAGCCAGTTCCCGTTCAGAAGCCCCGCCTAATCTCCCACTTAAGCTCCTAAATTTCAAGGATGAAGAGGATTTCGGAGCATTTTTAGCCCACTTCGAAAAGATCCTCGAGAACAATAACATGGATCTGGAGGCTGAAGGTTTAGCGAGATTACTTTCCTTGTTAAATTGTAAATTGCGCGAAATTTTCACATCTTTACCATCTGAATTAACAATTAACTACAGTACCTTAAAAGCTGAGTCATTGGCCGCTCATAATATGACTCCCGATTTCTACCGCCAAGAATTTCGAGGAGGTCGTATTAAACCCGGACAGACGTTCCGTCAATTCGGATACATTCTTCAGAGGAATTTTAAATTTTGGTTAGAATCCTCAAAGGTTGATCCTAACTACGAGTCCTTAACAGACTGTGTTGCGGGATCAATTTTTGGCGTCTCTCCCGACAGAGTCCGCGCGTTCGGTAAGGATCGTCGGTGCCAGGCCTTTAAAGAATGTACCGAAGAAGCGGATGTCTATGCCGCAAGCCATAGTTTATACCTCAAGGAGAATCGAACTTCCCACCAACCCCCCAACCAGGAAAGAAGGAAGGATTCGTGCCCCTTCCCAGGAAAGAAGGAAGGATTCGTGCCCCTTCCCAGGAAAGCCGACGAAGTTTCCGAGCCCCGTAAAACCCCAAAACTTCATTCCCCAAAACCAACAACGAGACACCAAACCTCCCGTTAAGATTCCTCCTCCATCACTCTTCCCGAAGCGACCAATCATATACTTCACCTGTGGTGTAGAAAACCACATGAGCTGGAATTGCCCCCAAAATTCTAGGCTTAAAAGCAGACTAGCCCACCAAATTCACCAGATTAATGCCACCCCGGCTTCCCTGGTGGTGCAGACCCAAGCAGCAACTTCTCCCCCTCCGTAAGGCCACCAGGTAAATTTTATTTTTGATAAAAGTTCCCCGGGATCTTGGAAATTTGAGGAGGGCAGCGTGAACGGCTGCCGAGTATCAACTCTCGTCAGAGACACAGGGTGCACGCGTTTCATCGTGTCCGACGAGCTCCTCCCCCCAGTGGATTCTAACCACGAAAAATTTGCGGTGGTACATGACTACCTTGGGCGGGCGAACCAATTCATCGTCGTTAGATGTTACCTGCAGTGTCAATATTATAATGGCTAGGCTGAAGTCATTTCCGCACCCATACAGTTCTGTTCCGTACTTATATAACAGAGCCCCTAAGTAAGTTCCGACCCTGTGTCTCAGGCCGCCCTTCCTCGAGGCCGAGATAAGAAAGAAGCCCAGGAGCCCGTCCCAATCAGAACCCCGATACCATCCGAATTCTCTGAGACCCTTAACCAGGACTTTAGGACGGCACAAAAGGAGTGTAAAGTACTAACACCCTTATGAGATAAGGCCCAAAACAAGGACACGGAGACTGTCCGTGGACCCAAAGAAAAAAAGTACCCCTGACGTGCCCATGGAGAAACGTTCGTAGCACTGGACGAAACATCGGCGCTTGAAGAAGATTACCTCGCGGAGTCCCTTAATGTAATATAGACAGCGTGCATCCAACCTGATGCCGATTACCCTCTTCCTTCCCTCCCAGGCGAGTCTTTTGAACCCTCTGACCTGGATAGTGACGCGCAGCTAACACCACATCAAAAGAGTCAGCTACAAGAACTATTATGTCAGTTCGACGACGTTATTTTAGAGAAGCCTGGATACGCTACTAGTTTCGAGCATGATATTAAATTAACAACCTTAGAACCCGTCCGTTCAAAACCCTATCCCATGCCGATTTATTTACGCCAAGCCTTTAACGCCGAAGTTGATAATTTAATTAGTTTAGACATAATAGAACCTTCCACCTCTAGTTATTGTTCCCCAATCGTCATGGTCAAGAAACCTGATGGCTCTTATCGGATGTGCATCGACTTCCGAGAGTTAAATTCGGTAACTGTTCGACGCCAAGCCCATCCCGTTGGTAGACCAAAACCTCCACCTTTTTGAAAACGCCAAGATCATCTCTGAACTCGATTTGTGGAAAGCGTATTATCAAATCCCTCTCTGGCCCGAGGTGAAAGCATATACCGCCTTTGCAACGGAAAAAGGCCTTCGGCAATTTAAGCGCCTTCCTTTTGGCCTCGTCACTGCTTGTAGCAACTACAACCGTCTCATGAGAAGGTTGTTAGATGGACTTCCGAATGTATCCTTTTACTTAGATAATGTCTAAGTCGCTACTCGTGAATGGAGTCACCATTTAACCACCCTATTAGGTCTCTTCGAGCGACTGCGCAAAAATAGCCTCACCATTGGCCCCAGCAAAGGACATTTTGCCCAAGAAACCATAAAATACTTGGGTTTCAAAATAGGACAAAGCCAGTTAGGTCCACAGGAGGACAAGATTATGGCAATCGCCGACATGCCCCTCCCAAAAACAAAGAAGCAATTAAGATCGTTCCTAGGATCAGCTTCTTACTATCGGCGATTTGTCCCGGATTTCGCTGCAATTTTGGTGCCCCTCAACTCCCTTTTAAAAACGAATTCCCCCGATCGTCTACGTTGGAATGATGTCGCTGTTTCTTATTTTAATCAGCTCAAGAGTAAGCTCATTTCTGCCCCCATTTTAAAGTTGCTCAACCCGGAAAAATCCTTTGGGATTAAGACCGACGCGAGCAACGAGGGCATTGGAGGTGTACTCCTTCAATATGAGGATGACGGAACGAGTCATCCAGTTGCATATGCTAGTCGCCAATTATTACCACGCGAAAAGAGATATGCTACTATAGAGAAGGAAGCTCTATCAATTATCTGGGTTATAGAAAAATTAAAAATGTACTCGATAGGAAAAGAATTTCAGATAGGAACCGACCACTGCCCGTTAGCCTATATTTGGAATGTACGACACTCCAACGGCCGAATTATGCGCTGGAGTTCACTCTTGCAAGAGTATCAATTTAAAATAAATTATATAAAAGGTTCCGATAACCAGATCGCTGACGCACTCAGTAGGAATGCGTTACCGAATAGCGTAGAGTAATTGTATTCGTAGGATTAGGATCTCTATGTATGTATATACAGTCTTGTACGAGTTAAATTAGATTCTCTTGTAATAAAACTAGTTAATGTATATGTCTGAATTTTGTAACGCTCAATGTCTATTTTTTTTGTATTTATATATATATATATATATGTACCCATTAAATTACGGATAAATTATTTTGTCCTATATGTACCAATTTTATATCATTTCATTTCTCCATGCCCATTTTATTGATTAAGTTTGTATTAAAGGTTAGTTTGCCCTATAATCAAAAGATCAAAATAATCATATGTATTGAGGTAATACTAGTTAGGTGCATGAAGGTCCGGTCGGTACAAGAAAACGAGTTCCCCACAACGAAGCTCTATTGTTGTCCCTTCTCTCTTTTTTTCGAAGTGACAACTTTCCCCAGAATAGAGGGGTGTGATAGAACGGCTTGAGGCCGCTTAATTTTAACCGTTATCACATGTTGTTTAGAAACACGATGCTACCCACGTGCATCTTCGCCTTAAAGCCGGGCGCGAATATCACGCCACTTGAGTCAATATTTAACCAAGGAGGTTTATTCCTCCCCCGGTCGCCCCATGCGCCGATCACGCCAGATTGAGTTAGGCTTATGGGCAGATAAGGTATTGTTCTCAGGCGTGGCTGTGCATTCCCTCAAAGCCCCTACTCCATTGTCCCCTACGCAAAGGGGATGTCTTGACTATTTATACGGAAACTTTACCACTAAGAGGAGATTCGAGATCCAGATTTTCTTCGCGAGACATCACTACGATTCGCTCTCACCTTGTGCACCAAGGGCCCTCTGCCTCGAGATCTACCCTCATTGTCCAGAAGAGGACAATATCCCTTGAGTGCCAAGGTTCGAGCCTTCAAGACGCCAAGTCCACAAGGCTTCTCCTGTTTTTCAGTAAGAGAACAACTTAGAACAGTCATTGTTCTTTGAGCCCGTAGACAAGAGACGGTTCTAACCCCCCTGTTGTTCAGAAGACAACAACGTAGAACAGCCATTGTTCTTCGAGCCCGTTCGCCAAGAAACGGTCCTCATTCCCAAGACGCCACGTCAGGATCATTCAATTTCTTCCCCCTCCTTCGGCTGGAACTGGCCAGTGGCCTGACGATTCCTTCACGTCTTCTTCCTCTGCACAACACGTGTAATTACGTTAGCTAAACGTAACCTTTGAGTATTTAACCCTTTTGTCAACCCTATCCTGTGCTTTAAATGGTTTAGCAAACCATACTATCCCTTTAATTTTTATTTGTTTTACCTTTTTTAAATCGATTCCAAATTTTAATCCTCGGATTAGCTAGATTTGCCACGACCCTTTCCATTCTCTATTTATGTCAATATTTTCCGTTGTGTGTTGTTGATAGTTTTTATTAATACAACTATTTTATTAATGATAGCCATATTATTATCCTCGAGCTCAGTTCCCCCTCTTAAGCATATTGAAGATAAATAATATCGGTCAACCCAGACACCACGCACTCTAAATATAAATGAATAGTTCCCTAAACGAATAGTCATATATGGTATATCGTCGAGAGTCCATTCTACGACAGTGTGGCATAGCTTCTGTAATTACGAGATGGTGGTCGGAGCCGCATGAATCAGAGTGGGTTTGACAAAAAAGTTCTTTGAGAATATATCTGGAGCAGAAAGTGTGGTCCATGCTGAAAAAGCCATTGTTTTGTTGTTAGCAATAGGTAAAACTGTTGCTTTAAGATATCTAGATTTTCGCTTTCCATTATGTCTAGAATCATGCGTCTGTTGGTAGTTTCTCATCTCTCCTGGCAAGGTTTCTAGTGTTAAATTTTCCAATGATGAGATAGATATTGGAAGTTGTTCGACGAGTTGTTATATGTTTGTGTATTAGATGGTTCTATTTAGAGGAAAGTAAAAGAATGTATGGTGATTCATTTGTTAGTTGTATTATTGCTGCTAAGTGCACTTATTTTAGTGTTTGTCATACTCTTCTTCGGTATTCACTCTGCTTTTGTCAGATTTAAAGATCACATTAAACATGTTTTAATATAGGAATTTGATTATAGTTTCATTTTAAGTAATGCTGAAAAATCCATTCAAAACACCTATGTGATGATTCATTTAATGAAAGAAGTTCTAGGGGAACTTTTTTCCATTATTAAAGTGCGGATTTCAGTCTAAAGGAAGACGCAAACAAAGCTAGTCTAAAATAAATATTCCGAACAAGCTGATGTCAGAGCAAATCCTGCTATAATTTCTAAGGAACTTTCAAAACAATTTACCCTAACCCATTCAAAGATGAATTTGGTCAAATAATTCTTACTTGACTCTGAGGCAGCAGATGTTCCACTGTAGGAGACATTTGTGTAGTGTAGTGTTGAAGTTGAACTTATTTACATGGGTTCATTGCCCCAGCTGAGGAAAAGATGTTAGTTTTAGAAATTACCTTTAGTTTTCTGAATTTTGATTCTCCCAGTGTTGCTGGAGCAGTTTTGTTTTGGTCTGCATTACTGGAAGTTGGTCGATTCCTGCTCAATTTTCTTCTAGAAAATTCGTCACAGTTGAAGGATCACTTTGTCTACAATGATCTCTAGAAGTTATCAATTGGGTCCAAGTCCGTGCTCTGAGTTTGCCACTTCATTATATCGATATCTTCTTGTTCGAAATAGTATTTTCCTTGTTCTTCAGTATGGTATGGCGCGTTGTCCTGCATAAATACTTTTGGCTGGTTTAAAGATGTTCAGAGTCAAAATAGAACACGTATGAGGTTTTGGTACAGATTCGCATTTACCTTTTCAATTATTTGCACTACGGTACAAACTTCTTAAGATGAAACATCCACATGACGATGCGCCCCTCCCCCCCCCCACGCCATGCTTTGAGGAATTTATAACAGTTTAAGGGTTAGGTTTGTCACCTGTAGCGCATCTAACAAAGCGTCTGCCATCAGATCGAAAGAAATTATATTTACTGTCGTCGCTAAAATGAATTATCCCTCAATCGTCATTCCTCTTAACAAAATGAGCTTCAGCATATTCGAGTCCCTCCTTTTTCTTCCTATTGATGATAGGTTTTGTTGCTGGAAAATGAGCTTTTATGTCAAATAAATTGAGGTGACAAAGCACTGAAACATTCACATCTTTGCCACTAGTTGTCTTAATTTTTCAAAAAATTCCTGGTAGTTTCGAAGGCATCCTTTATAGAGAAGCATAAAATAGCTTTGTCCTCTCGGATGGTGAATAAACGGGCTTGATCGACATTTACATGATATTTATAGGTTTTGTTTTTATTGTTTAACATCAGAAGGCGTGAAATCGTCCTACCTCTTTCTAAATCGCAGAATGTATCCCCCCCCCCGTCCCCCCCCGAAGTTTTGAAGTGAACAATTCTCTGAAGAAGCTTAGGAGTAACTTTCACATCTGGTGGCATCTTAATTACTGAGCAAAATTTTGCCAGATGATTTAAAGAAAAAATCGTTCTATTTTGCATGTGTCAATATTAAGTCTACTAAGTATAATTTTTTAAATATAAAATTGCATAATATGAAATCTTCCTAAAATTGGTATTGGGATTATATAAGTGGAGAATATAATGATGAGAGAAGAGAGGATAGTCAAAAAATATTGTATTTGGGATGAGTATTGACGAAATGGTGATGATGATTTGTGTAAAATTGGCTGGCAAACGCTTTTGTTTTGGCAGCATGACTTGTCTTTGGCTATAATATTTTTGCTTTCAGCATAGGAGCCTTTGTTCTTGTTTTTTTCTTTATATTTTCTTTTATCTTTGGATTCTTTTAATTTAGCATTCGAGCCTTTGTTTGCGTATTGTATCTGTTGTGAGTTAGATTTTTACTAGGACCGTTTGGGAAGTTCTCGTATTTTTAGCCACATCTTGATATAGCACACTTAATGGCGTTCTTTCTCTTCTTGTCGATCTTGTAATGAGGCTGGTCGTTTAACAAGAGGAGCGGCTTGGCCACTCCTCCCTAAAGGAGGATCTTTTATACATCAGAGAAATTTCATTTACCTACCCATCGTTCCCATATTTTTCTCGTTAGTGTGCGCCATTCAAACTATTTCGCCAATAACGTGGTGAATCATTTTTTCCTTAACTGATATTTTTTTTTAATATCTCACTGTATATTAATTCTGTTAAATTACATATCGAATGATATGTGTAGGTATCTCCTTAGAATAATAAAATTCCCCCACCTACTAAGACATTACTTCGGGAGAGAAGCGAGCCGTTACTCCCCCTCGCCCTTTCTGACCTCATCCTTTTTTGACTCGCCGCCAGGTCTCCACGAAATTCACACCGAGGCTACCTCCCGGCCGTCTCAATCTTCCCTCTTTCCTCCCTCGGGCGAGAAATTACTTTGTAGGTTCACCATGAACAGCTTTTATGGCTCCCACCGCTGGTCGCCCGTCTGGCCCGCTGATTCCTGCCTTTGACACCACACAGGTTTTCACGCCCGATAACTAAGGTTAAAGAAGGTCGCAATCTCCCTCCCTGTACAGAAAGATTTGGTTAGACGCGACTTCCCCGAAAGGAGTGCAATTCAACGAGCTCTCTCCCAAGAAGTGTAGTGATGATCACAAGCCACGGAAGAGCTAGACATCACACCCGGGTCTTCGGGTCAGGGAGAAGAGTCTCGTGATGCAACGTCAGCCTTTCTCATCCGCTTTGGATCACGGATTGGAGAATTCGTCCTCCAAAGTTCTGGTGACTTCTTAAGGACAAGAGGCCCATTAGCTCACTCAAACCGAGTGTAGAGAAATCATCTCCTGCCCCCCCCCCCTTTCAATGTTCGTTCGGTGACCCCCTGAGGACAGGAGGCCCGAATCTCGCAAACACAAGTCGAGAAAGGTAGCCCCACCCGCTGCGGGTTTGTGGCTACCCTCGTGAGTAATCAAGGTCACCAAGACCTCCCCAATTTTTCCCCCGCTTTACTCTCGAGTTTCAAAGGAAGTAAATCACTCCTTACCCTCAATCTCCAATTATAACCATTCCCTAATCACAGTTATCTAATTAGTATTCGGAGCTAAGTATGTCAT
This sequence comes from Ceratothoa steindachneri, assembly GCA_963969495.1. NCBI lineage: Eukaryota > Metazoa > Arthropoda > Malacostraca > Isopoda > Cymothoidae > Ceratothoa > Ceratothoa steindachneri. Next base: position 59,781,923 of record OZ018336.1, read on the forward strand.
ATTTATGTACCCATATAAGAGTATATCCTTATTTATTGTTGTGCCTTATATTTTATTTAGTGTGTATTAAAATCTATTTTTGTCATTGTGTTTGGTATATTCCTTGGTCACGCAGCTGCCGCTATCTATTCAAATCGAACTCTTAGAAACAATAGTAGTTGTCGCCTTGCTCGGTCTACCTTAGAGCCTGAGTGCGCATATTCACGTACACTTAGCCACTCTACGACAATATATATATATATATATATATATATATATATATATATATATATATATATATTTAATTAAGTTCTTTCCTTTTGTGGTTGACCTTTAGCAGCTTATCAATGCTTCAAATTAAGAGTCGTAGGTCAGATTAGATCTTCTGACCTACGTTTGTTTTCCGTGTCTCGGAAGGTTGTCGAAAAGCAGGCAGTGAAACTCGGAAGTTGAGCCTTGCCTCGAATAATGTAATTGAACTTTGGCTTTCAGTCTATGTCTAAGAGGGACTAATTATATTGGCAAAATTAGTTCAACTTTCTAGAAGTTACTCTATATAAAACTGGGAGAAGCAAAATAAAATTTACTACTTTACAGACACATAAAATATTGGAGATGAAAGTTAAATAAAAAATAAAATAATGGACATGCAAGATAAATTAAGGTATACACACTGGGTCGCACACGACCGACAACAATTCCGGTTGATCTGCCACCCAAAGATTCGGCTGCTCGAGGGAAGCACGAGTGGGTGCTAGAAAACTGAGCCCGAGTACTTTACAACAACACGGGTTGGGTTTGTACTTGAGACCTATTCGTACTTGGCCTGTTCGAAGTTATGACGGAAAATACAACCTGTATGCCAGTAACCAAAGTCAGCATCGAAAGTAGGGATCGAGGGAGTATTTGCTTGAAAAGAAGCTTAGCTAGAGATCTTCGCTCGTTTGTTTCTTTTTTTTTATCTTTTCTTGTCTTCGGGCTCTTGAAGTATAGGAGGCCGAGAGAAAGAAGCTTTAAAGAAAGACAAAATAGACACTTGTAAGGATAATGCAAGCGATCAGGGCACTGGGTCCCATTACAAAAATTATGGCCGGGTATAGTTTAATTACCGAATTATTCAGGTGAATGAATGTTTTAGTTAATATTTAACAATTATCCCCTCTTACGCTCGGCCAGCAATCAGAGCCTCCAGGCCTTACCTTATGCGACGTCTCCTCTTAGGAGAATACTAATTTACCCAGGCCAATGCTGTACTATTTATACAGAGCCCTGGAAGTGAAAGTTAGATAATATGGTAATCAATGAAAAGCGTGTATTTTAACAATGCCTAACAAGAAAGAAAAGGAAAAAAACGCTAATGAACACTCAAATAAAAATAGGTAATAAAACAAAATTTAGTTTCCCCAGTTCGATTTTACTAAATTTTCAGAGAAATTAGTGAATTTCTTAAATTAGTAAAGCTTTGGAGGAGTTTTGAGATCTTTAAATGTTTTTCAATATTTTTAAATATAAACGGAATAGAGAATTGAAAGACAAGAAAGAGTATTATTAATCCTTCACTAATATAGTAATCTCGCACCATTTCGAATCTTTATTTTATTTCAAATTTTCGAGAATCATCTGGAGTTGTGGCTTAAAATATCAAGGAAGGAATATATATAGAAATAGGAATTTAGCTAAGGTTTATGTATCCTGTGGTGCTTTTCTAGTAGCTTCTATAATATATCAGAAAAAGAGTGAATCTATTGACTGAATTATTTTATTAACTGCATAAATCCCATGGATATTTACAACAGAATATTCTTGAAAACAATGTAAAAAATTTTAAAAGCCAGATTAATGACGGGAGCATTTTAATATATCCATACGGATACATTTAACAGTTTTATATAGAGATAAATTAAGATAATGCATACATTACCAAGGCAAATACTCTTATTTCTGTCTTGTCTATCTTTCTCTCCCTCTCCTTCTTGATCTAGAGATAGGGCAAACAACCCTCGCAAGCTATTATCAAAGATATTCTGCTCTACTTCTCATGACCTAAAAAAAAATAAAGCAGCTTATTTTTAACCGATACCGACCTTATTAAACCCACTGATCCAACGTTAATTACATCAGGACAAACTAATAATAGGAGTTAAGGGGCAATCGAGCTTTCAAAGACAAGCAACTTCCTTCACTTGTCTCCGTCAGAGATTATTTGGCATAAGTCCAATTAACTTTCAATTTATTTGACGACGCAGCCATTCTCTGCTACCAGGAAGCCTACGTCAGTGGTACAGTAGAAGGTTAGCCTGCCAGAGTTCATCTTGGGAAGGGGAATTTGCACAAAAGACAAGCCTGATGATAAATTGATCAGATGGGTATGGCGAGATGAAAAACAAGGTTGTAATCGGCTGAAAGCGGAGAGGAAATATGTTTTTTTGTAACTAAGATCATGGCGATAAGATTCAAATAAATCTGAGAAAAGAAGGCAAACAGATTTAATTCAATCAGAGGATGTAATTATGAACTTGAATGGAGGAGAGTGGAGTAATAATAAGGCAGAAACTTAAAATATATACAAAAATGTTCGGGTTATTGAGAAAAGAGCTCGGATAAAAGGAAGGAATAAAAAATAGACCTCATCCTCGACTATGCACGATGCTCATATCCACGCATACGATATTATGTAAACTCAGTTCACTATTGATGAAGAAGAGAATTCATGAGTCTTATGATTATGTGTACTTAAAACCATACAAATGATATAAAATATGTTCACTTGTATTAATTTATTACTTTCTTTCAGGTTCTTTCAGGATTTTTTTAATTTTGTGACAAATTTAAATTGGTAAAAACACACGGTTACAAATGTAAATGGAAAATGTAAAGCAATTGAGTACCTGTATTGAAGCGAAAAGTTAGTGGGCGATATTTTACAATTATTTTACCTAACTCGGAGCAGAGCTATGGAATCTAAATCTTAAGGAGACAGAAAATTGTCTTCAAAGAGTGAGTTAGATCCCAATCCTAAGATGCGGGGAGATCGTAAATATCAAGTTAAGGAAGAAAAATGATCAGGAGAAATCTAAGGAATGGTGTAACATTTCATTTCTAGGCAATAATGAGGTATTTTATTATCCTAAAATGGCTAAAAGATGATCTGAATCTTCATCCTTTTAATATAATTAAAGAACATCTGCTTTCCAACCCGATAAAAATATGAGTTACAAAAGCAAAGCTTCTCCTCCAATGGCTCCCGAGGATTCACAGTATTCAGTGATGTGGATGGATGAAAAGGTGTTCAGTCTCCAAGCCACCCACACCGGGAATGATCGTGTTTGGTTAAAAATTAAAAATGAACTTCTCGTTAAAAAGCGAACATCGTTTATGAGAAAAAAAAAAAAAACAATTTTAGAAATCTTAAGTACGGCTGCAAATTTTGAGCCCCCCACATTTATGTAATTAGAACGTTGTAAAAATTTACACACACTAATACCACAGTATTCCATAGTATAGCATAATATACCATAGCAGATTAGAGCATATTGTATTATAGAATATTATTTCATATCATAGTATAGCACAGCAATGCATAATATAGCACACATAGTATAACAAGTATAACAAAGCATAGTATAAAATATAATAGCACAGAGTAGTATAGCCAAGCCTAAAATAGTATAGTATAGCCTAGCCTAAAATTGCATAGTATAGCCATACATTTTATCATAGCATAGTAGAGAATAGCCTAGCCTAGCATAGCGTAGAATTGTCTAGCATAGCATAGTAAAACGTGCATCGTAAAACCTACCCTGTTTTAGCCTAGTATATCCAAGCCTAGCTAAACATAGGATAGGATAGGATAGCCTAAAATAAAATTGCCTAGCTGTGCCGGGCCTAACCTAGCCTTGTTTAGTATAATATAGCTAGCCTAGTATAACCTAGCATAGTAAAGCCTACTTTATCCTACCTTAGCTTAGTATAGCCTACCATATCGTATGCTAGTATAGTCTAGCCTAGTTTAGTAGACCCTAGTCTAACCTAGGAAGAAAAATAATAATTTAACATCTGAGGCGTGTAGGAACCTTAGCCAGCCGAGAGGTGTAGCTTAGTTTACGTCAAAACGTTATTTAGGCTTTAGTTGTGTTGCGGACCGCGTGAAGATATGTAGATACAAATCAGCTCTACTTAAAATGGGGCGGAAAAGCGACGTCATGGAATGTCAAAAAGGTGTGATTGCATTTGCCGCGACAAAGGTCATCATGTGAAGGAGGTGGCGGAATTTGGCTGTGTTTCAACGAGTGCGGTCATCCGGATTTACAAGCAATGGCAGAACTCCCAAAATGCAAAAAAACTCGCCAGAATTGCGGACAGAAGAATGTGTTGACAGACAGGGACCGTCGTAGAATCTCTAGGCTCCTAACGGCAAATCGCATTTGCTTCGAGGCAGGAATTGCTACAAAACGTCATTTCTGGTCCTTCACCCCTATTTAAGAAATAACATTACACAGGGAATTCCATGGCATGAATATATGGAGCAAAGTGACTTGCAAGAGGCCCTTACTATGGTTGCAGTTGACATTCTTTGCCTGGTGAGCTTAGTTTTGCATACAATAGCCTAGCTTAGCCTAGCCTAGCCTAGCCTAGCCTAGCCTAGCCTAGCCTACTAGAGGCTAGCGGTACAGCCTATTCTAGCATAACCACACCTAACATAATATAGCCAAGCGTATCATATTATAGCTTAGAATAGTATAGCATACCATACATTAGACTAGAATAACCTTCCATAGCTTAGCCTATTATAGGCTTGGTTAGCTAGCCTATCGTAGCCTAACAGTATTACCTAGCATAGGCTAAGATAGCCTAGCCTAGCAGAGCAGAGCAGAGCCCTTCCTAGACTATTATACTTTAGCCGGTAATTGTGTAGACGATGGCCGGATGCGATTATTTTGAGCGTCGGCTCGTTGTTGGGTACGGCTCGCCGCGGGAATAACACTGCGATGACCCCGAGTTTCAATCCTTGGGGGGGGGGCACAGCCCCCCAGTATAAAAACAAAAATCGCCATAAATTTCTTCGATTTCATCTTTAAAAAAATAACGAAATGTAGCCCAAAATAGCCCCCCAAAAGCTAGGCCCAGGATCCGGCCAGCGTCTACACAATTAACCTTTAGCCTACCCTATCATAGCATAGCATAGTAAAGCCCTGTCTAGCATAGTATAGCTTAGCATAGCTTAGCCTAGACTAGCATAGTGTGACGTTGCCTATCATTGACTATCCTAGACAAATATAACCTATACCATCCTATTATACCCTAGTCAAGCATAGCTTAGCATTTTCTAGCCTAACATACTATATGCTATCGTAGCATAGCATTTTATAGCGTAAATTAGCATAGTATATTTACCATTTTACATTATATTTTTAAAATCTATATATTCCCGTTCTCTGATAAAGTGTAGAAGGGCGAAGCTAATTCCCATACTCCTAATAGGAGGTGAAGCATAACGAGAAGTTGAAACAATGACTAAAAAATGAACTAACGATTTGTTTGATCACCTTATCAAGTGTAGAACACCGTGAGAAAAGCGTCATATGCCTAGCTATAAATGAAAATAAAAGATTCATTGTAGACGCCAATCGTATAAACATTTTCCACCAAAGTTGATTTATATTTTTTAATTGATCAGCTCACTGCTAATAATGAGACGAAAGCATGGTACTTAGATATTCAAGGAGTCGCTTTGATAAGGAACGCGGAAAAGATTGTACATGGGTCAGTACAGGCGAGAGAGGGCAGGTGATGTTTGGGCAGCGAAGTTCTCATGATTGGTAACTTAGTCGATTGTTTTTCCCTTTGAGTACATTCATTTCAAATGCTCTTCTTCCGTTTTAAAAAGATATAAATTAAAAAGATATAAATTAAAAAGATTCTGCTTACATGTTATCAGGTCCGATGCCCTAACCTTACAATTTGTTTTATTTCTATATTTCGACTTTGTTCCATCGGCATATTTACAATTCCCATCCTTTCACATTATGCTTCTAAATTTCTCCTTAAAGGCATTCTAGCACATATGAGATCCACATTGATTTTCGCTGCAGGAGAAATTGTTAGCTTTCAAAAAAGATCAGAGGCCTGAACAAGTTAAGGTCAGACGGTGCCAAATCGTGCCTATACGGTAGGTGCGGCACCGCTGTCCAGCCGAACTTTGTCATGCATTCCGTGGTCTTCAAACTGGTGTGGTCTAGGGTTATCCTGTTGCAAACAAAATTTTCTTTCTTGTCTGACCTTTTATAGGTAATCCAGGCCTTCGTTCTCAGTCCACCGACAACCACTTCCAACTTTGCACGCATTTTATTCACCGTTATCCGCCAATAAGCGTGGATGAGCTGATCGAGGCGCGCATTTACAAACCCTTATTTAAGCGAATATTCGGTGCAGGAAGTTATTTGGGCTGAGCATAGTGTACCAATAGAGCAGTTCGTGTACTTTAGTTTTTTTTTTTGTTTTTTATAGAGCCCATCTGGCAACTGCCCACTTGGGCATAAGTCGACGGAAACACGACTGCCTATAACTACGCTACTTTAAAATAAAAATATGAACACATGATAAAAATGTGAAAAACTTAATTAGGAAGCAATCTACGGCATTGGGGGAGGTCCCTCTCACCACGATGCAGGAGCATGCAACCTACAAAGAAAAAATAACAAAAATAGAACCTTAAATAAAGGGAAGAAGCCCAACCTCCCCCCAAAAGTCAACAAGTAAATGTGCACGAAATCGTCCATTCAACCATCTCCCATCTTCTTTTCAAAGCAGTCCGAAGAGCTGCCCGTATTCCTGCCATGTAGTCGGTGTGAGGAAGAGCGAAACGCTGGACCGGTCACATAGTCCTCGCGGATTCTTTATAGCCCTCATCGGCGCGTTCATTAACAGCAATTTGTACATGTCCAGGAACCCAGCAGAAGATAATCTCGACATCTGCCCGGCTCGCCAAAACCGTGGCGTCACTGATATCGTAAACTAGGGGATGCGGAGATTCCAATGCCCCGAGAGCACTCAGGGCGCTTTGTGAGTCTATACATCACAATCCGGTCTCTGAACCGAGCACGTTGCGTAATCTCCCACACCGAGTGGTGTATTGCCACCAGTTCGGCCGTAAAGACAGACGCAGCGCCTGGCAGAGGCCCGCTGACTTCAAACACAGGAAATACAACGTGGAAGACGAGGTGAGAAAAAGTCAAATGTGGTACCCGCCAGGGTAGCGTGCTGGGTAGAACCAGGGGTGCCACCGGCCTGAGAGCTATATCTACCTCTCGAAGGAGTTTCCTGGCGACTGAGGGAGGCGCCGGGCTCGCGCGGCACAGAGCGAGTGGCATCTCCCCAGCATCGACCAACAGGCTCTCAATGGGGGAAGTGCGGATGGCACCGTTCGCAAAGGAAGGGCCGGCGTGGTAGATCAAATCCACCTTCTGCAATAAACGCTCGGCTGCGGATGCATAAAACTCGCATCCGTAGTCGAGGTTCGAACGAACAAAGGATCGATAAAAAAGTAGTGCAGTAGCCCTATCAGCGCCCCCAAGCGCTGAACGTCACGGAACGGAGAATATACATGGCGTGGGTACAAGAGACCCTGAGGCCGCGAATATGAGCCTCCCAGGCCAGGCGTCGGTCGAATACAAGACAAAGGAAACGGTGCAATTCAACTACATCCAGCAGCATCCCATTAAGAAAAAATCTGGGTTGAGGTGAAGCCGTGGATGGCAGCAGAAGTGCACCACCTTAGTCTTGGCCAAAGAAAACCTAAACCTGTGTGCTTCGGTATAGCGAAAGACGAGGTTTAATGCATGTTGGAATCAACGCTCCAGAGTGGGAATCTAGGCCACGCAAAAAGAGATCGAAATGTCGTCCACGTAGAGCGTAGCGAGAACATCTTCCGACAGCACCGAGGTGATGCCGTTGATGCTCAGGGCATAGAGTGCGACACTGAGGTCACTTCCCTGCACAACACCCTCTTCCTGCTCCTTAGGCCGGAGAGTCCTCCCCCCCCACGACCCGTACGCGGAATCGACGATCTCGCAAAAATTCTGATATAAACATTGGGAGGCGTCCCCTCGCCCCCATCGTGGTAACACCGTATCTCCATGCGGTATCATACGTCTTCTCCAGATCAAAAAACACCGTGGCGTAGTGCTGTCTACGAAGGAAGGCCTCGCAGACGGCATTTTCCAGTCGGAGCAGAGCATCCGACGTGGAGTGGAACTTGCGGAAGCCGCACTGTGCAGAAGACAGATGGCCTCCGCTGTCCAGGAAAAAAGCTATCTAACATTTACCAATTTCTTCCAATTGCACACGCAAGAGGTTAGAGAGTGGGCGGAAACCGGTTGGAGTAGAGTGATCTCTCCCCGCTTTGCGAAAGGCAAGCACAGGAGCCATTCGCCAGGAATCTGGAAGAAGACCCTCTACCCAGATCCTCTTGAACCAATCTAAGAGAAAGGCCATGCCTAACTTATCCAGGTGTCAAAGCAAGGCGTGCGGGACATCGCCCGGACGATGGGCGGTGTCCGCGCACGAATCAAGAGCGAAACGCATCTCACTCACAGTAAACCTGTCTTTGAACGGTTCTCCGCATCTGGAGGTAAAGTCTAGGCTGGCGGCCTTATGCGACAACACGATGTGCATTGAAAGCTGGCGGAGCAGTATCCAGTCTAGAGAATCTGGAGAAATCAGTCGCGAAGGATTTCGCCACGGACGCGCGGTCAGAGATTACGGAACCATTCTCCTGGAAAACGGAGGGGGGGGGATCCTGCGAGAACTTGCCCCGAATCCTTTTGACTCGCTTCCAGACCTCTGCTAAAGGGGTCTTTCCCGTTAAGTGAAGACACGTATGCCCGCCCCGAAAAGCGGCGGGCGTGCATCGAAATATACCGGAACCTAGCCCGATGAAATTCGGCGACAGTGAAATCGTTCGGGCGGGGCTTATAGCGTATGTAGGCATAACGCTTCTGTTTGAGGGCCGTCTCACACTCGGCCGACCAGCATAGAGTGGTCAGCGTGCAAAACGGCCAGACTTTCTAGGAATAGTAGTCAGGCCCGCGGTGAAGAGGTTGCCGGAGAAGAACTCAATAGCCTCATCTACCGACCTAAAAATCTCGACTAAGAGATAATTCCGTTATTTCCTGAAATGCAGGCAACGCGCCTGCGCCAAACACCACGTAGGTGGGCTCTCAGGCGGCAGTTGACCTGAAAATGATTTTTGAATTGGAAAGTGACCACTACTATGGAGGTCATCGACCATCCTCCAATCAAAATCAAGCTGTGCATCCGAAGAGCACTAATTTAGGTCAAGGCAAGAAAATGAAGCGTTTCTCGGACAGTGATGCGTAAACTCATCCACGTTTAGGACACCCATCTCAAGCTCTTCGATCAGATCGGCAAGGACTTGTCCCCTAGGATTTATTGAGTAATCTCCCCAGAGAGGATGCCTACCGTTTAGTTTTTCAAGCAAGAGAAAGGGCCTCGGTACTCGGCCCACGATGCGGCGGAAGTTTCCCGCGTAGAAGTCAGCACACGTTCGAGAACTTTACCACCCCATGGTCTGCCAGCTCTAAGGTCATGTCCTCAATGGAGTAGTCAACGATTTGTCTCACATAAACTACTCCTTTCACAAAGTTCATGGTAGAGTATGGCGTCACACTCAACGGGGTGTCATGAAGTGTCCGAAGAGCACTTATCTTGGCCACCTCAGCCGGATTCGCCAGAAGGCTCCCGTCCGAGAAACGGGTCACCTTCGGCTCTACCAATTGCACTAGCTAATCCTCTCCTCTGATGGATCATGTTGCCCTTGGACAACATGGTGCCATCAGTAGATCGAATAACGAGGAAGCGTTTGAAGGCAGCGGGCTCAAAAACGCCGGGTAACTTCTAAATCAGGGGCCCCGATGTCATTGAGGCTCCGCCCTGTGCACTTTTGGTCTTTGTCATAGTCAGGAGCTCCGCACCCACAGGGGCACAGGGGCCGGATGTGCCGATCTTGGCTTGGTCACTTACCAAAGTGGCAGCAGACCTATCCGTCCTCGCAGCCCTCACAGATGGAGAAGAGAGTCGAGTCTTCTTAGCCTTTTTTCTGTTATTTTTAGGAAAGGAGGGCGGGGAATGAACCCGCTTCTCACCTCCGTCAGAAGGAGCCCCTAGGCCCGATGGACAGGCCTCAGCCAGGTCCTTCTCCAAAATGGAGAAGCTCTTTGCAGTCGTAGGGGCACCAATCGGAGGAGATCCCTCTTCTTCTTGTACTGCCTCGGAAACCCCAGCTGTTTGAGAAGGACCTTGCATACGGAACGGATTCTTTTTTGGTGCTTGGCGCCGAGCCCGGATTCCTCCACATCGAAGGCCCTACCCTCTGAGGCTTGGTTTTCTCAAGGACCATGTCTATCACAGGAGGGGCCTCCAGTTGGTCATCTCCTCCCAGGACATCGCAGGTCCCCTAGGCAGCGTCACCAGTCTTGTGTGGGGAGACACAGGCCTTAACCCCGGCAAGGCTTAATATTCTTGCCAGCAGGTCTTTTGAGAAAAGCGATCGAAGGGGCCTGGCTTACCTCTTCCCCTTAAGGGGGTTTGCCCTACTAGCAGTCCCCTTGCAAAGAGAAGCACCTCCAGAGAAGGGGGTGAGGGGGAGTCCCCTACACCCGTAGGCGTAGGAGAGGAGTAAGCCCTCTCTCCGGTTAAAGAAGTATGGAGGGTCCCTTGCGCAAGCACAGGTGGGGGCGAGGAGGGGAACTCCATTGTTTCGGTGAGCTGCCCTAGGGCGGCTCCGTTGATGAGCAAGGGGTAATTAAGGGGAGATTTTGTTTTGTTGCATCCTTAGGCATGGCGACCCTTAACTTTCTGCGGGACGCAATAGCTCATCACCTCTTCACATTTGCCCGCACTGCAAGAGGTGCTTACAGGCCTGGCAGAGCCAGGCACCGCCATTTGGGACCACCCCTCCCGCCCTGTGGCCTGGCAGTCCATCGGCATGGCGGCTCCACCTTGAACAGGGCGGAGAAGATAGATTGTGAAGAGGAGAGGAAAAGGGATGTGAGGAAGGTATGGGTGGGGATGAACCTGGTTATTAAAAAAAACAATCCCAAAGCGGAGCTCAGGGGTTAGGGAACGTTGTCCCCTCAGCCCCGATCCGGGAAGGTTGGCTTGAGAATAAGGTCAGTGTAGGGGAATGGTCACTCCCCCCACCCACCCCGTTCACTCGTGATGCAGTCCCAAGGCGGTTACCGCAAGGACATCCACCCCAGGCATCGGCGAGTCAAAAGCGTAACCACAACGTGGCACAACCCAGTGCCATGAAAGACCCTAAAGATCAAAAAGGTAAGATCTCCCCCAGGAGAGTGAGATCCAGTTTCACGTCAAATAAGAAATTGGAGACGTGTTTCTCCCAATCTCGAAGGCTAATGAGGAGCCGATGTTTGACTTCGTGGGAAAGACCGTTTGGAAAAAGAACTCTCCTGAAGCCGTCCTCAAGCCCCTCCCCCCTCTTATCACTCCCCCAGTGGGGTGACGAGGTATAAATGAAGAACTGAGGAAAATCCAGGGTAGTATACGTCAGTCTCTAGGTGACGAAGTCCTCGGATCCACAACCGAGCTACCGAGACTGGAGAGGTAGTTTACTTGGGTCGCCAGACCAAGAAGTACCCTGCAAGAGAGGCAGGGCTACCTACCTTAAGGGGCTAAGAAAATGCTTATCCTTGAGCCAAGTCCCTGGTTATCAAACCAAACGATAAGTTAACTTTGGTAAGTCAACTTACTCTCGCCAGAGAGACTCCTCATATCCTGGTGCACCTTAAACACCAGGGGTATTCCTCGTCCTTGAGGAATTAAGAAAAGAAGAAGGAAAAGGCTCCCCCTCGAGCCCGTTATTCGGTGGTCACACCAAACTTTAAATAATTTATTCTCGCCACAGAAACTCCCCTCCGTTATCCTCGTCCTTGAAGAAGACCGTCCCCGAGTTCAGTCCTTGTCCATAAGGAAATAAGTAACGAAGGAGAAAAGCTCCTCCTCGAGCTCGTTACTCGGTGATCACACCGCACTCCAAGTTAACTTGATTTAAGAAATCAAGTTCGACTCACTCTCGCCAGAGAGACCACGACTGCCTAGGTGTTGCATAAAGCACCGTCTTGGTTCTCGTCCTTAAAGAACCCTTCCCCCCCGGACGAACGTGTGGACCCCCCAGCTGCTCCCCTCGCCAAAACGACCATGGAATTTCGCCCATCTACAACTGGACACACGGCTCGCGTCGTGAGTCAATAACATTTCTGAGGCCCTTTAAACTCCACATGAGTCCGTAAGCCTATTTCTTATATTATTGTTTTGTGTAGAGAAAACGTTAACCAAATTTTGACGGGTAAACTAATTTAATTAATTCTTGTTTAGTCTAATATTCAGAGTATTGCTGTAGTTAATGTATAAAGGTTGTGTATTCAATGGTTAAAGATGAAATATAAGTTTATTTTGGGATTAATGTTCGTTTCTCTTATATATATCCTTACGTGTTGCAGAACGGCTCTGTTCTTCAAGATATTCTTATAATATCAATATATTAGACACTCTTAGCACTCTTAGAATAGAACAAAAAAAAGAGGGTGCATTCTACGACACTAAATAAAAGTGGTGTCAGGTAAGTAGGGTTTTTATCAGAAAGAATTCTACGACAGTCAGCATCTACACTGTGAAATTAGAGGCCGACCAGAGAAAGTTGAGAGGTTGTATGAAAAGCAACGAAGTATGGGGAGAAATACAGGCTATCTGAAGGAAGGAAGAGAGGCTAAGCTGGGGCCGGACGGAGCGCTGGATCCCGTCACGTGTTCTTTAGTTTATAACACAGTTTCTTGTTTGATCAGGTTTGCCACACACACTTACCACATACATTCTTAAAATTATTAACACTGGTGTAAAAATTCAGTTTCCAATCCGCAATTTAATTGCCTGCCACATCTTGGGTTGCTTAGTATACTCAACAGCAGGATGATCAATGCATTTCACTTGAAACAACAACGTTGTGAACTGAATTATAAACGAAGCAAAATAAAAACTAAAAATTAAATTATTTCCGTTTATTAGGTAACTTGCGAGACACGCTCTTTAATGCAGAATATTTGCCCTTTGAAAAATCAGGGTCTGTATTTGGCTAAAAGTGGTACTACTTGCTTCTTACAACGCAAAATTTCGATTACCATGGCCTGTTCAAATTCTCTAAGTTTTAAGTAAGACCTTTTAATCATACCAGTGACTCATATGTATGAACTTTAGTCCAAACTTGACTTTGGGAATGGGAATTGGAATGTAAGTGAATAATTTTATTACTCACGGTTACCCTTGTTACCAGATCATGGAATCTTTATTAAAATTGTTGGTAATACTTAAGATTCGTGGCGCACGGTAGATGGCGCTGTTAGTCGGCTACAATTTTGGGCTACAGCATATCTCTTATGACGTCAGGTGGTAGCCTCAGATATGACCAATCACGGCGTTATATTGTTTTGGGGATTTGTAACTTTTAGTTTGTATTATTTACTAAATATCTGCGCCTCTGCTTGTATATAGTTTTTTCTAAGTTAGGTAAGGTTTCTTGATGTCTTTTATTGTTTTTTTTGTTTTCGTATATTTTGTATTGTTACGAACGATAACAGCTTCTTACTGGCAACGTCGTAGCTTATAACTATGACCCGTTTTGCCAAAAAAAATTTGTAGTTATGTCGTCTGCGTGCTCTACTTGTGCTTCGTCATTATTCGAATTTGGCTTTATTTTGCATAACTTTTAGATTATCTAGAGGCTCATAAATTAATTAAGAAAACTATAAAATGCCCAAAATGCAGTGCGAATTTACATTTTTCGGAAAATTTACTGTTTCGTTGTGATAAGTTCTATTTAAACGAAAACGGTAAACATTTTGCTGGCTATCTCGCAACCGCTCTTTTCGTGAAGAAATTTTCCAGTATCAAAGAGCGATTCCACGAATTTCTGCTAGCCATGGCAGAATTATACCCGCCCGCTTAAAGTTAGTATTGTTTGTCTTTAGGTTACGTTTTTTCTGCCAGTAAAAAGCTGCTCGTGGGGGAGTAAGCACTGCAGGGAGACCACCCTACGATGACCCTGAGTTTCATCAATTGGGGGGGGTCTGGGGGGCGCAGCCCCCCAGTATATACTCGTATACCAAAAAATATTACGCCGGTATTGTTCACATCTGACGCTACCGTCTGACGTCATAAGAGATATGCTGTAGCCCAAAATTGTAGCCGACTAAAAGCGCCATCTACCGTGCGCCACGAATCTGAAGTGTTACCAAATTGTTTACGCTCTAACCGTCTGTTTAGTTGTCGCGCACAACTGAAGTTTTGCATTTTCTTTTTTTATTATAATCTAATATCCAATTCGTTGGTCACAGAATTTCCTTATAATTAAAACTAATTTTAACCATGTTACGGGCAGGGTTAAGTCCCACAACACTAAAGAAAATTAATAAGAACTTCGTTATGAACACGAGATTCTAGAACGCCAATTATAGGCTAAGCTGGACTCTATGCCAGTCTTAAGAAACCCCAAATGTGTACCGACAGTTAAGTAACGATGATAAGTTACATAAATTGCTTAAATCAGAGTTCAACTTATAGCACAGCCTTGTACTGGTAAGGCAAAACAAAGAAAATATAGAAAATAATATATTAAGGTTATAAATGAATATTTGAAATCATGAATCACATTTACAGTTTATACAATACGTACAAATAAAAAAAAAATCTTAATAGTACTTATCACACGTGAGAGGGAGGTCTAACTTAACAACTATAAGAGACTTACGTTGCAGTAGTAGCGCACTGAATAATCACACAAAACAATAGAGCACATTAATTGAATAGTTACACAAAATCTAGAGCAACTTAATTCCAGTAGGAGCGCGTTAAGTGGTTGGAGGTGAACTGCCTAAAATGGGGAACTTTAAACTTAAATAAGTATCGGTAGCAAGTTAGTTGGTTGTGTAGGAGGAGGTTAGTCGGTTGCAAGGAGGAAGTTAGTTGCTTGTACTATGGGCAATTAATAAAGGATTTGGAGATTGTTGCTCCGATATTACACAAATATACATTACAAATTTATTACAAATAAATATATTAAACATTACAAATATATATTACAAATACATTACAAATAGATATATTAAACATTACAAATATATACACAATTACATAAATTTACATAACTAGTAGTATACATAACAACCAGTACATAATTTTTTTCGAATATCCGTTGAGAAAATAAAGTGATTGCAAGTAAAGACCTCAATGTACGAAACATTGAATGCCAAAATCTTCGCAATAGCATTGTCTTTATCTTTTGTATAACTTTAAACAATGGTTTCATAGATATTTTTAGTTTCTCAAATAAATTTCTTCCATATATTCTTTCAATATTATCATATGCCTTCAACTCTGAATCAATATTTCTATAATACTTCTGCTGGGAATGACTTTGGATCCTTTTAAATTATTGAAACCTGAAAATAAAACTTTTCATTTCAAATACAAATATCAAATATATTTATTTCCTAGAGAGATAACACCAGTTTGTTAATCTACGCGAGTTCTCTAATTTATAGATTCGTAGGTCTGAAATATATGAACCTTTTAAGTTCACTAGGCGCCTCCCCCCATAAAATTCTGAAAGGCCGGTACATCCATAAAGTTATACAGATATAACTAGTTAATATAGATAATAAAAGCAATGATGAAAGATTTTATACATAAAGCATCATTCCTTTAAAATTGCTTTCCATGCTTAGTAAACATTTCTTCGGGTACCAACAAAACTAATTAACACATTCAGCTTGCAAATATTGAGTTTTCAGCGAACCAAATTGTTGAAATTTAACATTTGATAAAACGAAATTATAATGGCTGGCACACAAATGTTGCCATTTATTCCTATGATTGCACTTATATAGAAACCAGGCAATGGCTTCCCCACTTTCCCCTACGGGGGAGCTTGCGCTTCACAACTAAGATTAAAATTTAAAATCGAAAAAAAGCAGCCATGGTTAAATTTTTATAAATTTTCTGAACGTCATCAATTATAATAATTTTAAAAAGTAACTCTAAACTAAATTTCCCGCCTTTCAAAGAATCACGTTGCTAAAATATAGTTATAGAAGATATATAAAAATAAATGTTCTGAACTTCACCATTTGTAATTCTCTGGGTTTTAAAAAATTCACAAAATTTCGATACTTATATTTATTTCTAAACTTTACCATTTTGTTTTTTTATATTATAAAAGAATTATTAGAAATAACTTTGATTAAAACCATAAGTCATAACCAAACTAAGATAAAATTATTATTCAAATACTCAAAAAAATCCCCGTCTTAAATTATAGGAATAATTTGGTGAAATTGTAGTGATTGGGGCTGAAGTGGGGTTTGTTTACTTTACTGTATTACCACGATTATACTAGATTATATTTTGTATATTTTGTTCAATCTGGCTCCTAATGATCCTGATTTGTATATTAAGAGATAATAGCATTTTAGGTTTCGTTTTATCGAGCCTTTTGTATCTCGGGCATCTTAAAAGTGCTGTGGTATTTTAGTCGTCTTATCACTTGCAAAGAATTTGTAAACAATTTGGTTTCTACTCGACTATCTCTGCATTTACCTTGCAGCCACCGCAAAAAGTTTTCGGACACCTCAAAAGTTTTGAGAAATTAAATAAATGCAGTGTCGTAAAATTTTTATTTGCATATCAATATGAATATAAGAGTGATATAATGATGAATAAATAGCAATAGGTTACATATATATGCCCCAAACAATCACCAAGACTTAAAAAAGACGTGGTGTCACTTTGCGTACTCACCCTTGATCGTCTAGAACGTGTTCAGTCTTGGATCTACCCACAGTCAGGAAAGCTTTTCGACACTTCTCCAACGCCAGACTATGATCCCCCGGCCTTCCGAGCAATTTTTCTACGGCTGAGCTGAGACACTGCTCGTGCAGCTTTTGTATCAGACTTCTTTCCTCCACCTTATAGTTACGACAATTTCATCCAGTTCAATAGCATCCCTGTTTTAGATACTCGTATTTAAACAAATTTATAAGTTTACTTTCTAGATGTATTAGACACATGAAAGAAAACTTACACAAACATATTCTTATAAATAACAAAGGAACAAGAAAATTCCAGGCTTCTCAAGAATTTGGCCAGAGTTAGACATCCCAAGTGGATCGATGCGCTTATCTGTGGCTCTTTCTACGGTTCAAGTTATCTTTTTACATAAGGCCTGGCAAGTTTGTGCTGTGTTTTAATTTTGTTTTTTTGCAGTGTTATTGTCTGTGCTTTCACCATTTGCTGTGTTGCTTTTTTGTGCTTTTAGGTATTGTTTACTAGCCTGCTCGCCTTAGCACCCACGTGTTTTTTTTCAAGCCGTCTCGTTGTTACCTCACCGACCGCTAATTTCTTGTTTCTATCATAATTTTATTTGTTCACACTCTTCAATAACTTTTTATTTTTTCTCTATTGTTGTTTCTCCCGTTATTGTGTCGCTTAAGCCACTCAACTTATATAGTTAATTTGCTTTTCTCCCATTATTGTGTCGCTTAGCCACTATAATTGATAGGTTAACGATTCTTGCCCTCATTGGAACTACTACCAGTGTTTCTCAAAACACGCTTACTCACATTAATGCATTGGGAATTTCTCGTTCCCGCCGCCAGCCTAAACGTGGTTTCCGCTTAGCTCCTGCTCTTAGAAAACTTTTTTACTTGAATCAAGCCCCCCCACTTAGCCCTGATTCTTCTTCACCTGCCACTTCACCCGTTCTCTCAGCGTCTCTCCTCAATGTCAGAAGCCTCTCGAAGAAGGCTGACTACATTCATGACCTGCTCGTTAACACTCGAGTCACTCTCCTTGGACTCACGGAAACTTGGCTTGCCCCTTCTGCTTGCTGTTTAAATCTCGCTACCCCCGATGGTTACGTCCACTTCCATACCTCCCGTAACTCTCGCGGTGGTGAAGTTGCTCTCATTCACAGTGCCTCCTTCCCTCTGAATAATCTGCCCTCTCCCCCTCTTCTTTCTTTTGAGGCGCTCATCAATGTCTCTGATTTCACCCCCTCTATAACTATCTTAGTCCTCTACTGTCCCCCCAGCTCCTCCCTCGAGCTTTTTCTTGATGAATTTAGTAACCTCCTCGCTGACATCTCCCCCACTGGTTCTCTGCTAATCCTCGATGATTTCAACCTTCCTGGCCACAATCGTAATTTCAAAGCCTTTTCTGAAATCCTTGATCTCTTCTCCCTCACCCAACACGTTTCTTCCCCTACCCACTCTCACGGTAACATTTTAGACCTTGTAATCTCTGACTGTCTTATTTCCAACCTGACGACTACAAATTTGTCCAATGCTATATCTGATCACTTCCTTATCAACTTCAACTTCTCTATCTCATTCCATATACCTCCCCAGCTGTCTCATAATCCTAAGCCTTTCCGTCGACTAGTCTCCATTGATATTCCCTCCCTATCTAATTATGTAGCCTCCAAACTTCCTCCCATTGATGCTTCTGCCTCTCCTGACCAGATTCTCTCTTCTTTGGAGCAAACCCCTTCTCACTTGTCTTGATGCCCATTCTCCCCTTGTCACCCCTTCGAACTCCCGTTGTCACCGTGCCCCTTGGTACTCTATGGAATTCCTCCGTGCTAGGCAGTCCATAAGTGCCCATGAAAGAGTCCTTAGAAAGGCACGCACCCGTGGGCAAGATACGACCCCTCTCTCGCTGGCGTTCCGACTTGCGACAGCTTCCTACGTGGCGAAATTAAAATCTGCTCGCTAAGCCTACTCACGTAATCTGCTTACTGATAATAGGAATGATCCCCGTACTGTCTTCCGCCTGCTCTCCCGTCTTACTTCCCCAGCCCAGGTCTCTCCACCCATTAGCCCTGCTACTCTCTCGAATTTCTTCGCAGATAAGGTCACTAACCTCCGTGCCTCCCTCCATCAGCCTTCTGTCCTGGCTCCTGCCATTCTCCCTGACTTCCCGCTTCAGCCGCTTATCGTTTTCCCCACTGTGACCGCGTTGGAGCTTACAGCCCTGTTTCGCGTTCTAAGAAATCGGGCTCCCCAAAGGATATTTTTCCGCCTAAACTGTTATGTAAAATTCTGCCTGCTATCCTCCCAACGCTTCTTCACCTCTTCAACACTTCACTTGCAACTGGTCTTGTTCCCTCTTCCTTCAAACGTGCCCACATCCGTCCGAATCTTAAAAAGCCTCAACTGAACCCTACCGACCATTCCAATTATTGCCCGATTTCGCAACTTCCTTTCCTCTCTAAGGTTCTGGAGAGAGTGGTTGCTTCACGCATCAACAGTCACATGGTGGCCTGTAACATTGATGAAACCTATCAATCTGGTTTCAAGTCAGGTCACTCCACAGAAACCGCCCTTTTCAATGTGTCAGATTGCTTACGAAGAGCCGCGGACAGGGGTTGTGCCTCCATCCTGGTTCTACTCGACATCTCTTCTGCCTTCGATACTATTGACCATACCGTCCTACTTGATTCTCTCCACTCTTTCCTAGGCATATCAGGCACCGTGCTTGACAGGTTCTGCTCCTACCTCTCGTCTTGTACCCAATCCGTTGTGATTGACGACGTTCCATCCGACTCTAACCTAATAGTAGAGGACAACGGACAGTGCCTTGTGGCACTGTCCGTTGTCCTCTACTATTTCGTATCTACCTTCTCCCTCTTAGTTCCCTTCTCCATAATCTCGATCTATCCTTTCATCTCTATGCTGATGACACTCAAATTTTCGTTTCCTCATCTCCCACGTCTCTTGCCTACTCTATCACTGACCTCCTGGCTGCCTACTCCTCCATTTCTGACTGGCTCTCTACCAACTTCCTCAGGCTTAATCACTCCAAAACTGAGGTCTTTCTCGTCGGCACCCCTGCTCTTGTCAAAAAATCTAAATCTGTCTTTCCCTCGCTTACTCTGGGTGGTGATACTATCATTTTCTCTGACTGCGTTAGGAATCTGGTTGTTGTTTTTGATGAGCATCTCTCCTTTAAGCCTCATATCCACAATGTCAGCAAATCTTCTCTATGTTTCCTTCGTAACTTCTCTCGCATTCGCTCTCACTTTAATCGCAAAAGTCTTGAGACTGCTGCTCATGCATTTATCACCTCACGTCTTGACCACTGTAACTGTCTGCTTGTGAATCTGCCATCCTCCTCTCTCCGCCCCCTTCAACTTGTACAGAACTATGCCACCCGGCTTCTCCTCCGGTGCCCTTGCTTTTCTCCCTCGAAACCCTTGCTGCATGAACTGCACTGGCTTCCTGTCAGATCCCGTACTTACTTCAAGATACTTTTCTTCACATTTAAGGCCCTAAACAACAAGGCCCCGTCCTACCTCTCTTCTGCCCTCTCGCCACGCCATGTCCCTCGGGCCCTTCTGTCATCACATGCACCTCTTTTGAATACTCCTTGTTCATCCCTCTGCTCAGTGGGGGACTGCTCCTTCTCAATCTGCGCCCCTAAGTTGTGGAATGCTCTTCCTGCTGAAATCAGGTCTTCTTCCTCTCTTACCATATTTAAGCGTCTCCTGAAAACGCATCTTTTCAGTATTGCCTTCTCCCCCTCTTGAATTTCCATTAAATTTTCATTCTCATCTCAGAGGGGAAAATAAAAATCTAGACGACATTGGCCAAAACGGCGAATGGTGCAAAATGAAACAAAGAAAAGTATGTAAATTGAGGATGAAGGTTGTGCTAATCATTATGTCTATTCTTCTATAAGGACGTAGGAGAGAGAATGGAAGCCAAATATGTTGAACTAGAACTGTTTCTCATCATTTCCGTTTGCTGATCATATTTATATTAATGAGTACTGTCCTTTTGATGTTGATAATAATATTGAGATAATGATAGAGTTTAAGATCAAATAATAAACTGAAGGTGTAAGAGACATTGGTCATCATTATTTCCACCATAAAATGATGATGATATTAATGTAGAGGAAATTGAAAAGAATATACGAGATGATTTTTGTCATGATGATCCGAATTATTTAAGTGATGTTTGAGTAAATGTGATGATAATTTGATCATAGTGATGATAGAACATTTAAGAGAAGTTAACGTCATCTATAATACAGATACCACTTCAATTTTATTTAAGAAAACCACCGAATGCTTATCCAAGATTTTTTATTTTTTTTAGAGCCGCATATCAAAGAGAGGTTTACTAAATGGTGCTAGAAAAAAAAGTGTGAGTTTAGATGAACTGAAAATATGTCAAATTTACGTATTCCCGAATAACCAAACCCTTGCCATTTTCCCGCAGGATAAGCAAGAAGTAAATAGACAGCAATAATATATATATATATATATATATATATATATATATATATATATACAGGAAAGAGAAATTTGACGGAATGAGCAATGAGACAAGAAACAGGAGTTTTTTTTTAGAGGTAAGAGAAAGGGACATTAGAAGAAGACTAGAATATGGCGAAAGCCCTGTGGTGGTTGTTATCACCCGCAGAACTTGCATTTGCTCCTTCTTCTTTATATATATATATATATATATATATATATATATATATATATATATATATATATATATATATATATATACATATATATATATATATATATATATATATATATATATATATATATATATATATATATATATATTATATATATATATATATATATATATATATATATATATATTTTATATATATATATATATATATATATATATATATATATATATATATATATATATATATATATTAGATTTAAGTTTCCTACTACTTTACTTCGATCATATTTCCCATATCCTATATTATGCATCAAAGATAACTTAAGGCAGTTTGTGGTAAATTCTTATTTTTTTTATGCTCTATACTCGTATTATTTTGAGAAGTTTGCTCTCACCCAAATCCTAGTGTTAAAGAGAGATTGTCAATAAATATTGAAGTCAACAAGTTACAATGGCACTGATAAGATTGTCTGAATCTCTATTCTGGCAACAATTTAGTCTAATTTGTAGCGAGAGAAAAAATAGGAATCACTTGTGAATTTCGAACATCTGTTGAAATAGGACTTGTTTAGAATCATGTAAACTGACTGAACCAACTAAAAGTACAATAAAGTACCGTAATAAGCTATATTATTTACTTTCTTTCTTATGGGTTAAAAAATAAAAAACAATTCTGTGGTACTTTGGGCAGAGTATATTTTCTTCTAACAAGCGAGTTATATACAGTGGACGAGACTTTATACAGAGTTAGCCCAATAAATTTTGTGGTAAAATTATTTAACAATTATCCTATGATGGGGTGTTTAATAAGAATGTCTTCTAGATGGATAATATGATGGGAGAGATGATATTGATGATAATTATCGTTGGAAGATGATATTTAGTGAGTTTGTTAATCTAGCCACTGGACTGATGGAGCAGTTAAAGGTAAATATGATAATTCTAACAATTATCAAGTTAGGCAAAATGCTACTAATATTATGAATTTGGAATCTATTTGTCACCACACATCACATCACGCTGCTTAAAGGTGATTAGTAGAGAGTGAATTTTTTTTAAATACTAAAGAAATGACATTTTGAGACGATTAAATAGAAAAGATTCTTTAAAATAGAAATAATTTCCCAGAAAAGAAAATAAAGTCCCCTTCTTTTATCTCAGGAAATATCCTCTCTCTTAAAATCCTTTCGTGTCCTTTAACCCAAATTTTTGACGGAAGGAAAATCTCGTATTCAAATGCTCCCACTGAAAAACAGGTCCCTAAGGGCCAATAGCTCCAAATAAGGCCCAAGCCCTTTTCCACGCACCCTGAGCCCGAAAAGCAGATAGCGACGGAGGCTATGATTAAAAGGGGCAATGTGGTCATATATTTTATTTGCTATGTGATTGGTGTACCCTCCAATCACATTTAAATGTGTTAAGTAGGATCCAAAGCTCGGGTCGCTAAAACATTTGGCAGCCACCAAAATCTGCCAGATTTAGATCAAAATTGAGATAATAACTACACAATGCAGCTTAACATTGTTCCGGCTAAGGAGCGATGATCCACTACGCATAATTTAGAACGCACGTCAAATATGGACGTAATTTTTGTTTTTCCAAGAATACTTACACGGTTTGAGACCTTTTGTTCAAATTCCATGAAAATTCTCTACGGAATAACTTTCAATAATTGTTTTCGATAACTTGTTAACGACAAACGATAAGAATTTTAAGGTTTATTTTCCCACCATGAAGTTGTTATGGTCTTTAACATAATTATCTTCTAGGATATTTGAATGAACAAGCCCACTGCATCATTGATAGTTGAAAATGTTCGTTTTCGTAGTTATTTTTGTCTTTTTATTTCATTCATATTGTGATTACTTATTATATCTTCTGATTATGCATCCTCGATTTCTCTTTCTCTCAAAATATACGTCACAGAAGAATGAAAAAGTAGGTTTAATCTTGAGTTACAACTTTGGTTCTGCCGATTACTAAAAAGAAGAATTCGCGCATTTGTTTAGGCCCCCCTGAGGAGGAGGACCCTTCCTATTCTTTGAATTATACAAATTAACCAAGAAAGGATGAGCAAAATATTTCATTAAAGGTATGAAGACAAGGAAAAACTGCCAGAAAGGAGACGCCGAGAACAGGGGTACCCCAGAAATGGTATGCAGAACAAAGGAATAAATGCAACAAATTAAACGAGGCACATAAGAAGAAACACGACGGGCTAACACTGAGGTCACTGGAGGAGAGCGTGAAAAAGGAGGGAAGGGAGGGGCACGGGTCAAACGACAATACTCAGTCTCGAAGGTGGCCCTCCTTATATATCCTCAGCGGAAGGTGGATATCGCGTGGCAATATTAAGTTCGAAGGTTCGAGACGGAGCGTCAGCCGGATTGCGTCCACTCCGGATGTAAGAAAACTTCAGAGCCGCAGTTCTGAAGGTCCTGGTGATTGCATTGAATGACACAAGGGGAGAGGGAGTGGAGGAGTCCCTTAGGGATCTTTCTTCTAAAGGTTTATAGATTACAGTATGTTATCCGAGAAGATTCTTGCTTTCGGCCACAAGAACGAGGCGATGTAGAGGGCAGTTGGTTCCATCTTGAGGATATCCATGCCCTAAGTGTTGCATGAAAGCGCTAGGTCATGAGGACCGCAGGCGGTTTCAATACCAGAAAGGAAGGCGTCCACAAAAACCTTAAGTGAGGAGGCCTTAGGTCGCTTCCACCTAAACCACTTAAGTGAAATAAGGCGGCGTTTGAAACACACCTTAACTAATACGAAGTTTATTAGGCCCACTAGCCGGAGCCAACACTTCATTGAGACCCAGTTTAAGGCCACGTAGTCTAGGGCGCCCCTCGTCTTGGTGATAAGTTACGAGGTAAGGCGTGTTCGTTGAGTCCGAAAGTCTATCTCAACTCCCTGGACGTCGTCCAGCTAAGAATGAACAATGCAGTCGGAGTCTTTAACCCACTGGTTTATACCAGCCGAAAGACCCATTTGCATGATGTAAGGGGATCCGACGAACCCATGGGCAGGCGTTTAAAACGAAAACGTCTCCCGCTGGACGTTCGGGTGGATTTTAACATGGTAAAACCCATCCTTCAGATCTAGCGTTGTGTAAATATTTATCCTTTTTTTGTGCGTGTGTTATTACATATGATTTTTTACTACTCTTTAAATAACCCAAAACAGCATTCAGCCATAGCTAAGTAATTATTGGCCAATCTGCAATCGCTTTTTGTTATTTGCCCGCGTACTTAGGGCAACGGTTTCCTTCCCCCTTCTCTCATTTACTTAACCTCATCATCTGGTAACCGAACTGAGGAGAAGTCAACTCAGCGTC
The DNA here is from genome assembly GCA_963969495.1 of Ceratothoa steindachneri. NCBI lineage: Eukaryota > Metazoa > Arthropoda > Malacostraca > Isopoda > Cymothoidae > Ceratothoa > Ceratothoa steindachneri. The sequence goes on from OZ018336.1 coordinate 59,806,820, forward strand.
CTTTCGCTGTATTCCACACCACTCGGCTAATCAAATCCCATATATATATATATATATATATTTATTTTATAAAAACTGGTGTCAGATTTTGCAGGATTTTTAAAGGATCATCTTTTAAGAGGTCTTTTAAAAGTTTCTTTCTGTATTTTCTATAAAGGCTGAGGGTTCTGGTTGTTTAAAGGTGCAGTAAAATTTTCTTTCCATATATTTTTCTATTTTTCTTTTGTCTGTGTGTCCATTTTGACCGCGTACGTTTTCTTGTGTTATTTTTGTTGTGAGACTGTGCGTCTCAATTTTATTCCTCTGCAGAATCGTCGCCTTTTATCCGTGAAGCCTCATTTAGGATTGTGTGTATTTTTTTTGTAGATGTGGGTTATAATTGACAAGGCACAACTCTCGCATTAATTATTGCTTTGTGTAAGGCATTTTATTTTCGTGCTCACATACCTTTTAGACCAGGTCGTCATCCTTGTTGCATTGCTTGCGGTTAATTCGATTTTTGTATGCGTTAATTCTGCTAGCACACGCAATATGTCATCCTTTGAGCGTTTTAAGCTCCAAGGAGAGTCCCTTGTCTTAACAGGCAAGGATCTTCTATCGTATATCTAGGAATATGAAAGGAAAGGGAGAGCAGAAAAAAAGGATCGAAAAGAACGAGAGGGGGAAGAAAGGAGAGAAATACGACAGCATGAGCTTGACTTAAGTCAAGCAAGGGTCGAGACCCTCTCTATCAATTCTCGCGCTGAAATTCTCAGGTCAGCATCGGTGAAGCTCCCCGTTTTTAAAGGAGGCGAGGATTTCGAATCATACTTATCTCACTTTGAAGAGATTTTTGAAGTGAATAATTGAGACATCGAGGCTGTGAGTGTTGCCAAGCTCCTTTCCTTACTTAGTTCGCAACTCCTGGCCATATTTATTTTCCCCCCGTCTGAAGCTACGAATGATTATTCCACTTTGAAATCCGAGCTTCTGGCGCCGTATAATTTGACCCCTGATTATCGCTCCAAGTTTTGTCAAGCTCGATCCCAGCCCAACCAAACTTTCCGTCAGTTTGGTTAACCCTCCAAAGGCTTTTAAACTTCTGGTTGGGCTCCTCTAAAATTGCCCATGGCTATGACTCCCTAGTTGACCTTTTCCTGAAGGACCAGTTCTTGGCTTTGCCTCATTCAGAAATTCATTCATCCGTGAAGGATTGCAGATGCTACAGCTTCAAAGAATGCGTCGAAGAGGCTGATTTATACATGGTGAGCCATAATTTTTCCCGAAAGAAAATAAAAAGACTACCCCATTGTCCCCCAAGGCAAAAAGTAACAACCCATTATTTCCTCCATGCAACCCCAGTAAGTTCGTTAAAGTAACTGGCCCCTAAAAACTCCAAATATTCTCCCCGTCGGAACCTCGGGATATTAAACCATTTCAATCAAATTCCTCTGCCTCATCCTTCCCAGGGAGGTCAATTGTATGTTTTACCAGCGGCGTAGTACTCCTGTCAACCAGGTACACCAAGTGAGTGCCACCCCTACGCCTCCCTCCTCGCGAGCGAATTCATCTTCTTCTCTCTCTGCCTCCAATTCCTCCGGACATCACGTAAATTTCCTATTCAATAAGAGCTCTCCTGGGATTATAAAGTTTGAGACCGGAGCAGTTAATGGCTGCCGAGTCTCCACCCTCTTCCGAGATACAGGATGCATCTGTATACTGGTTTCCGACGAGCTACTTCCCCCAGTAGTCCTGAACTACGAAAGATTTGCGGTAGTCCAGGACTACCTGAGCCCCGCAAACAGATTCCTTATCTGGAATGGCAATATTTCACCGGCTGGGCTGAAGTCGTGTCAGCCCCAATAAAATTCTGTTCCGTGCTAGTAGAACAGTACCCCCAGGTCTGAACATCTCCAGTGACCTTTTCGCTGTTGTTTTAATTCCCTTGATAAACGCTAGTTCTTCTTCATCATCACTGTCTCCACGTTTCATAAATAACATCCATGACGTTGTGGACTACCTTCTATTTCAGGAGATATATAAATTTTGCTTAAAAAAATTCCGAACGGATTTCAAACCATCTATCATCTTTTGAGAAAATGTTAATGCATGACAATCATTGATCGATTCAAATAATTAAGATTCTTATAGATTTGGATCCACACTGAAATCTAAAATTAAGCATCTAAGGCTTTTTTATTACAACTGAATGGATCCCAGTCAACACTTATCTTTTCTCTATATTCGCACTTCTTCAGATTTCAAATATCTGCATTTTCTATTTCCTTTGATCTATCCTGCCATTTGTCGTGTACAGAAAATATGCTCTCTGTCAGGCTTTTTATTCTTGTTTGCCATAATTCAAACAGCTAACAAAATTCTCCCTAGCCATCATCCTTTTTCTTATCTCAGATAGTCAGAGTCGTTCTCATTACTAGCCCTTCCATATTCCCAATAATATTTCACTCCTTTCTCACTTTCTTAAATAAAATGTAGCCGGAAATGTGTGTTCTTCTATCGTAATAGTTCCATTAGTAACCAATCCCAAGGATTTGAATAAAATATTCAATTGTGTCTCCAAGCACCATTATTCGACGGAAGTTAACATAAGAGGCTACAAAGCAATTTCGAATATGATTTCGATAAATTCGGAATGATTTGTCCGATTCTATTAGCATTTGCCATGATCTGTTACAAAGCTTAATCATATTTTTTGCTTGCTTGATCACTAATCTTGGGAGTGGCTTTGTCATTTTAAGAAATTTCATGAATATATGTTTTTTACTCCCAAGCTGTGTGAAAGGATTACTTGAAATCAAATAATTCGGGAAAGTGTACTATGATAAGTGTCATCAAGCTGAAAATTACAAAAAGAGAAATTTGTTTCAAAGTAAAAGACACTTTAAGGAAAAACCTGAAAAATCAAATCAGATTAAAAATTTGTAAAAATATTACTTTCTCTATCAAAGAATTACTTTTTAAAGACTTATAGATCCATATAGGCCGATGAAATAACACTATAAAAACTCAGGGAATGTGAATAATCCTCCGTTCTCCAATAGTTGCGAAAATGGTACAGAGACTTTTTTTTTTATTGTGCCGTTTATAGCCATCCCTAAGGTCCTTGTGATGTTTTCATAGAAATTATCAATGTCATTCATTTATGTAATAATTCAATCAATTTGGGCTTACAGTATTTATTAAAGCTTTAACTATGGATTTTTGAGTTATGCAATAGAAAAAATGTCACACATATAAGAAAAACCATAAGAAACAGAATAGCGATATATAAGGAAGAGTATAAAAATATAAATATATAGTAGACTATAGATTTGTGAGAATATATAGTTACTTCGCAAACATTCACACTTTCAAGTATACATTAAACCCCTTGATGAAAAATATGCAAAGAGCGCAGCAGAAGTTGATGACATTTAAAAACATTATATAGAGATACCCTGTGATACCCCGTAGCTCTTTCTCGGGATGCCCTTTACCCATTTTTCATTTAGGGCTAATGAGGCGTTTTAATTTGGTCACGAGTCGGTCAAGAAGATTTGCTCCCTTTGTCTGGGATGTCGGAATCACTAATAACTACATCATTGTAAAAGAATCCGGTGAAGATAAGGAATGTGAATATGTATGAGGTGTATATGGCTCTGTAGGCAAATGAAGAAACTACATAGTCAATTTATGGGCGGCCATAAGTATCGCTTGATCTTGGTCCATTCCTTTGGGTGATTGCAGTGTAAGAGAGAACGAAAGAGACAAGTAATTAAAGGATAGGCGCGTTGGGGGTGGTACGAAGGATTTGTTCTTAACAGAATACCGTGATCTTTTGTTACAAACTTCTCTCGGACCAATTAGTGATAAATAAATTTGTATCTTCTTTTCGCAGGTGAAACATAATTTTACGAAGTTATTGTTAAATGATTCTTTGGCTAACCTTTGGAACAAAAAAACATAAGAGTTCCATATTTCGTTAAAATCGGTGGAATAGTTATGATGTTATTGCTCCCCCCCCCCAAAAAAAAAAGCAGAACAGGGACCTACCGACATAATGAGTTTTCTTTGTTTTTTTTTAAGAACTCATCTGGCGACTGCCTACTTGGGCATTAGTCACCGTATTAAAAACTGGCCTAGTAATAGGCTACTTTAAAATAAAATGAAAAAAGATAAAAAATACCCCCCCCCAAAAAAAAAAAAAAATGGGAAAGGAAAGCAAGCAGTAAGCGAGCTTCTGCGTCGAGGGGGAGGTTCCCCCGGCGCAGGAGCGTGCGACCTATAAGGGAAAACAAAACAAAAACAAAAAAAAACAAAACAAAGCAAAAAAACCTGCTTAAGTAATAGGGAGAAGGCCGGCCTCCCCCCAAAAGTCAACAAGTTCACCAGTCAATGCTCACGCACTGGTCCCGAGTACAAGGGATAGTCGATAGCGACCCCGCCCATCTCGGTACCAGGAGAGGCAACGTGCGTGAAGATCACCCAGACTGGGACATTCGACAAGAATGTGCCGAACAGGCTGGGGGAAGACGCAGTCGTCAAAATAGGGCGCAGGCGAGCGCTCCATCAGATGGCGATGCGTCGCACGAGTGTGTCCGATTCGGAGACGACAGAAAGCGACCTGAAGCCGTCGCGGCATTGGGGGATAGGTCCATGGTAACTGTCGCGGCGCAATAGCATGCAACTTTAAGTTCCTTTCGACCGTTTCCCATCTTTTTTGCCAGGCAGTCCAAAGGGCTGCCCGTATTCCTGCCATGTAGTCAGTGTGAGGAAGAGCGAAACGCTGGTCTGGTCGCAGAGTCCTCGCGGACTCTTTGCCACCCTCATCAGCGCGCTCATTCCCCGCAATTCCTACTTGTCCAGGAACCCAGCAGAAGATAATCTCGACATCCGCCCGGCTCGCCGAGGCGTCACGGATATTGTGAACCAGGGGATGCGGAGATTCCAATGCCCCGAGAGCAATCAGGGAGCTTTGTGAGTCGCTATAGACCACAGTCCGGTCTCCGAATCAGGCACGTCGCGTGATCTCAAATACAGAGTGGTGTATTGCCACATGCTCGGCCGTAAATACAGACGCAGCACCTGGCAGAGCCTCACTGACTTCAAACAGAGGGGATACGGCGTGGAACCGACCCCCTCTTCGGACTTGGAGCCATCCGTATACACTGGCACAGTTCCAGTGTGACACGATGTGTGCTCCAAAAAGGTCGAACGCAATACTCCTGGCGCTGCACAAGCATTGGGAGCAGGGGCGTGTCGACAAATAGCCAAATGTGCTACCATCTAGGGTGGCGTCCTGAGCAGAACCAGAGGTGCCACCGGCTCGAGAGCTATACCTAGCTCTCGAAGGAGTTTTCTGGCCCTAAACCCAAAGATCTTAGTGTATGACTGGCGTCTCTCGGCGGCATAGAGAACGTCGACATCAGCTGACGATGCAGTAAGAGCTGTTGGTGACTGAGGGAGGCGCCGGGCTTGCGCGAACAGGCGAGTGATGCACTGCACACGGTGTAGTACGAGTGGCATCTCCCCAGCATCGACTAACAGGCTCTCAATAGAAGAAGTGCGGAAGGCACCGGTCACAAGGCGAAGGCCGATGTGGTGGATCGAGTCCACCTTCCTCAATAAACGCCCGGCTGCGGATGCATAAAATTAGCTTCCATAGTCGAGGTTCAAACGAATAAAGGAGCAATAAAAAGTAGAGCAGTAGCCCTATCAGCGCCACAAGCGCTGAACGTCACGGAACGGACAATATCCATGGCGCGGGTACAAGATACCCTGAGGCTGTGAATATAAGCATCCCAAGTGAGGCGTCAATCAAATACAAGACCAAGGAATCGGTTCGATTCAACCACTTCCCGGCGCACCCCATTAAGAAACAAATCTGGTAGGGGTAGATCCGTAGATGGCGACAGAAGTGCACCACCTTAGTCTTGGGCAAAGAAACCTGAAACCTGTGCGCTTCGGCATAGCGAGAGACGCGATGCAATGCCTGTTGGAATTGATTCTCTAGAGATGGCATCTGAGCCGCGCTAAAAGAGATCGAAAGGTCGTCCACGTAAAGCGTAGCGAGAACATCTTCCGGCAACACCGAGGTGATGCCGTTGATGGTCAGGGCAACGAGTGTGACACTGAGGATAGTTCCCTGCGGGACACCCTCTTCCTGCTTCTTTGGGCCGGAGAGGGATGCCCCCACCCTTACGCGGAATCGAAGATCTCGCAAAATTCAGATATAAAGATTGGGAGGCATCCCCTCACCCCCATCGTGTGGAGATTCTCATGATACCGTATCAACTTGCACATGCAAGAGGTTAGAGAGATTGAGCGAGCACATTAGCGATTCACTAGGAATCTGGGAGGAGACCTTCCACCCAGATCCTTTTAAACAAATCTAACAGAAAGGCCATCTCTCGGTCACACAGGTGTCAAAGCATGGCTTACGGGACATCGTCCGGACCGTGGGTGGTTTCCGCGCACGAAGCAAGAGCGGAGCGCAAATCACTTAAAGTAAAGCTGTCGTTGAAGGGTTCTCCGCCTCTGGAGTTAAAGTCTAGCCGGCGGCCTTCAGCGACATCACAGCGTACATTGAGTGCTGGCGGAGCAGCATCACGGCTAGAGAATGCGGAGAAAGCGGTCTCGAAAGATTCCGCCACGGACGCTGGGTCCGAGATTGCGTCGTCCTTCTCCTGGAGAACGGGAGGGGGATCCTGTGAGAACTTGCCCCGAATTCTTTTGACTCGCTTCCACACCTCTGCTAGAGGGCTCTTTCCATTAAGTGAAGACACGTATGCCCGCCAAGAAGAGCGGCGGGCGTGCTTCGGAATAGACGAAATTCAACGACAGGGAAATCGTTCGGGCGGCACTTATAGCACATGTAGGCATAACGCTTCTGTTTGAGGGCCGCATCACACTTGGCCGACCACCATGGCAGTGGTCACCGTACAAAACGGCCAGACGTTCTAGAAATAGTAGTCAGGCCCTCGGCGATGAGGTTACCAGAGAAGAACTCAACGGCCTCATCTACCTACCTTAACTCCTAGACTTAGATAGAGGATTGTAATTTACTGAAATGCAGGCCACCCTGCCCGCGCCAAGCACCACCGAGGTGGGTTCTCCTGCGTCAGTTGCCCAGAAAATGATATTTGAATGGAAATATGATCACTACCATGGAGGTCGTCGACCACCCCCCAATCAAATTCAGCATGTGCATCTGAAGAGCCCAAAGGTTGATCAATGCAAGAAAATGAAGCGGTTCTCGGGCTCTGATGCGTAAACTCATCCACATTTAGGACACCTATCTCAAGCTCTTCGATCAGATCGGCAAGGACTTGTCCCCTGAGATTTATTGAGTTATCCCCCCAGGGAGGATGCCTGCCGTTCAGATCTCTAAGCAAGAGAAAGGGCCTCGGCAACCGTGCCACGACGCGGCGGAAGTTCCCCGCGTCGAAGCCAGCTGACGGTGGAATGTACGCAGAAATGAAGCTTAAGGAGGTATCTTAAGTGAAAGGAATAACGGAGACATCATGCTGGGTGTAAACCGCGCATCCCCCAGCCAGGCCATCTCGCGGTGGTGAGGTCGCAAGACCCTTATACCCCGGGAGGGTGGGCATAAAGGACGTGCCTAGTATTCTTTCCTGCTGATAAATGCCTAACGGGGAAGGGACGAGAGGAGACGAGCCTCCGCAGCTCCTCCCAGTTTGCCCGTAGTTCACGGCAATTCCATTGAAGGAATATGCCCTCCAGGCTTAGCTCGGAGGAGACGTGGGGGGCCCTCTTCTAACAGAAGACCCTCACGTGAATGGCAGTACGCTTACCTGAGGCAGAATCCCGGGCCTTGTCGCCTTTGAGGAATTATTGGGGGAGGTTGGGCTCACCCTTCGAGTCTTTTTCTCCCTCCATCTCGAAACTTTAGGCGGGCGTTGCGGCTTCGGAAGTGGGGGGGGGGGCCCTCTTTTCGAGGAACCACCGTCTCCGAGCCACTCTGCCCACCACTCGGTGTGGTCGAAGGAGTCGAAGCTCCTTTGTTGCTGTCCTCTTTTTGGTGGACAGCTTTAGGAACCCCGGAAGACGGCCTGGCGACCAACTTCAGGGGTGTTGCCTCCTTTGATTATAACGACTCGGTGGAGGCGCCTGGCCGTTTCGCTTACGGGAAACGGTCACACTGGGGGAAAGGGGGGGAGCCCTGGTTTTATTTGTTGCTGCCTGTGAGACCTTTTTGCCGCCAGCTTTACCAGGGGAGCGCCCGGGTTGAGTAGAACCCGCAGAGGGGCTCCGAATGGGCGCGGAAACAACCGTGCTCGTTGGCCTGGATGGGCTAGGAGCAGAGGGTGCCTTTCTAACTATTGAGGCAAATGACGTCCCAGGCAGAGCCAGGCGCGCCAAGACCAAGTCCTTAGCCTCACGAAATGAGAGTCGATCCTGGGCCTGAACGGCCAGAATTTCTTTCTCAAGGAGATATGTACCACATTGCTTCGAAGAAGCGGGGCTGCGGCTCTCCGCAATTGACACACTTGGCCGAAGAGCACTTATCTTGGCCACCTCGGAGCGATTCGCCGCATTCGCCAGAAGGCTCCCGTCCGAGAAATGGGTCACCTTTGGCTCTCTACCAATTACACTAGCTAATGCTTTCTTCTGATGGTTTATGTTACCCTTGGATAACATTGTGCCATCATTGGAGCGAATAACGAGGCAGCGTTTGAAGACGGCGGGCTTGAAAACGCCAGATAACCTCTGAATGAGGAGCCGCGATGTTATCGAGGCTCCGCCTTCTTAGTCGGGGGTTACGCACCCTGGGGGGGGTAGAGGGGCCGGATGTGCCGATTTTGGCTTGGTCACTTACCAAAGTTGCAGCAGACACATCCTTGCCCGCAGCCCCCGCGGATGGATAGGAGTTCCGAGTCTTTTTAGTCTTTTTCTTATTTTTTTTCTTTTTAGGAGAGGAGGGCGGGAAATGTACCCGTTTCTCCCCTCCGCTGGCAGGAGCTCCCAGGCCAGATGTACCGGCCTCAGTTAGGTCCTTTTCCCAAATGGAAAAGCTCCTTGCAGTCGTAGGGGCACCAATCGGAGGAGATCCCTCCCCTCCTTGTACTGCCTCGGAAACCCCAGTCGTTTGAGGAGGCCCTTGCATATGGGCGGATTCGGGTTCGGTGCTTGGCGCCGAGCCCGGATTCTTCCACATGGCACCCCCTACAGTCTGAGGTTGGATTGCCTTAAGGACCATGTCTACTCAGGGAGGCCTCCATTAAGCCCCCCCTCCCTCAAGACATCGCAGGTCTCGTTGGCAGTATTGTCACTAGTCAGGTGTTGTGGAAAGGCACAGGCTTTGACCCCGGCAAGGTTCAATATTCTTGCCAGCAGGTCTTTTGAGGCAAACGACCGAAGAGGCATGGCTTCCCTCTCCCCCCTAGGGGGGTTTTCCCTACCGAGGCCGCTTCAATGGGGAGCGGTCGGCAATGGGCTGCATGCTGGCTTTCTTAGCAGTGTTCTTGAAAAGAAAAGGAGTGACTGCCGCTGGAAACAGGGAGGTGCCCGACAGCACCTCCAGAGAAGGGGGTGAGGAAGAGTCACCTACACTCGTATTCGAAGGAGAGGAGTAAGCCTCCTCTCTGGTTAGAGAAATATGGAGGGTGCCCTGCGCAAGCACAGGGGGGGGGGGGCTCCATTTTTTTCGGTGGAGCTGCCCGAGGGCGGCTCCATCGATGGTACAGGGTGAATTAAAGAGGGGGACCTCTATTTTTTCGGTGGAGGGGCCCGAGGGCGGCTCCGTCGATGGTACAGGGAGAATTAAAAGGGGGGGGAACTCATAATTGGGCGTGGTGACCCGCTTTTATTACGGGATGCAACAGCTCATAGCCCCTCGCATAAGCCCGCACTGCAAGGGGTGCGTACAGGCCTGGCAGAGCCAGGCGCCGCCATTCATGACCACCTCTCCCGCCTGGTGGCCTGGCAGTCCATCGGCATGGCGGCTTCACTTTAGACACGGCGTAAAAATATAGATTGTGAACAGGAAAGGAAAATGGATGTGAGGAAGGTTTGGGTGGGGACGAAGTAGGTTGATAAAACCCAACCACTCCAAACCGGAGCTCAGGGATTTAGGAAACATCGTCCCCTCTCCCCTCAGCCTCGATTCGTAAGGGTTGGCTGAGAAGAAGGTCAGCATCTACCCTGTGAAATTAGAGGCTGACCAGAGAAAATTGTGGGAGAGGTTGTATGAAAAGCGACGAAGTAGGGGAGAAATACAGGCTATCTGAAGGAAGTAGGAGAGGCTAAGCTGGGGGTAGACGGAGCGCTGGATTACATCATTACGGCGGCCAGGATGGCAAATCGCCGCGCCCTTACGGGGCAACAGAATGAGATGTAGAGTCGCCCGCACCTATAGGAATTCACCTCTCATTAGCTGTGAAAAAAAATAAAAGGAATACTCCTGTCATTATATTTAAATAAATAAAAGAAATTTTACTCTGATTAGATCTCTGCCATTAAGAGTACTTCTCTTAATGCATCTGAGTAAATAAAAGGAATACTAATGACATTAGATCTGAGTAAATAGAAGGAATACTTCAGTTATAAGATTTTAATCGATAAAAGAAATACTCATGTCATTATATCGGAGTCAATAAAAGGAATATTCCTCTCATTCAATCTCATTTAACAAAAATATTAATTCTGTCATTCGTTCTCATTTAGTAAAAATACTACTCGTGTCATTAGATCTAAGTGAAAAAAAAAGAATTCTAATACTCATGACATTAGATCTGGGTAAATAAAAAGAATACTCAGCTCATTTGATCTTAGTCGATAAAAAAATACTCCTGTCATTAGAAATGAGTCAATATAAGTAATAGACTTGTCATTTGATCAGAGTAATGAAGGCAATACTCGTGTCGTTAATTTTGAATCAATAAAAGGAATACTTCTGTGAATAGATCTTATCACTAAAAGGAATATTCGTGTGATTACATCTTAGTCAATAAAAAAAACTACTGTTATTGGGACTCAGTTAATAAAGGGATTACTCCTGCCTTTGTAATGGAGTCAATAATAGAAATATTCCTGTCCTTAGAATTGGGTCAATTAAGCAGAATTTTCTTAATCCCCTGCATTTCATATTGGCCTAATATTGTATTAATATACTGAGACATTCTTAGTTTTCTTTTTATTTGCAATCACGAACAACTCAATTTCCAATTGTCGTCTTAATAAATGAGCAGTTTTTTCATATTTCCGTATTTTATGTATTATTTAAGATGGCAAATATATGAACTTTGAAAAGTAAAACTAAAAATAATTATAACAATTTGAGTTAAATGCATTTTATAATAATATTATTGGTCACTATATATTTTTCGCGTGTCTGAGTACTGAAATTAACAGAATTGATAAATTCGATAACAACAAACACTCAATTATGTAAAAAGATTTTTGTCTCTGGGTGGCAACAGGTATTTTTTATTTGCTTGTATCTAGAATACATAAAAAACACTGTCATTTCAAACTTTGCTTTTGTGTCAAGAATAATAATATTTATATGAAATTTACCTATTCCCTCTGGAAGGAAGTAGCGAATTTGAACTTTCATTTGCATGAAGTAGAAACAATATCACGAGTAATTTCCCGTGATTTTCGCTAATACTGTAAATTACTTTCACGATTCAGCCCCCAAATATCCGATTTTCATTATACGATACTTGATAGCGGCGTTCAAAGTCCAATAGATCCTGGTAAAAGCGCTCGCCATGCTCCTTGGAGTAAACTTCCATGTTCTCCTTAATTTTATCAGGATGAGCGTCAATAATATGATTTTAAGGACATCCTGCAACATATATTGCCGTAGTTTGTCACCAAGTTCTCAAGAAACTCTACATAGCTTTCGGCTTTGTGATTACCTAGGAACCATAGAATAGGGTCAAGGAGCCCCACATGGACCCCAGAAACCTACGTGGCTCTCAAACACGAGATCAAAGGAGGAGAGAACGGGACTAAGAATCAAGCGAAGAAGCACTTTCGGAAAACCTTCATAAAGGTTTCCATCCCAAGCCTTGAAACAAACTTACCTCCCGCTTACCATCTTGAAACATGCGAGAGCGAGGAAGGACATCTGTTATCGCAAATTCTTGGCTGAAAGACGTCCATCCCCCAGCTTCGTGTTTACCTTAGGAGAATCCCTTCCGTGGCTGGAGACGATTTCAGCCCATCGTCAGCCGGTATTTAACGCCAGGTTCAGCCGGGTCAAGTCAGTACCGGCCTGTTACCATGCACGAGACACGTCATTTCTCGATTTGGCTCCATTTTCGTCTACATGAGTGAAAATGCAAGAAACTCTACCCTTGGAACTCCACTCCAGTCAATTAGCGATTTCGCCGCAACGGACGTTCTCGTTCACTAGCGCAAGAAACCATCGTCAAGCTATTCCGAGGTAAATCTCAACAGCCTGCAATTCTCCTCCTCGAATTGCCCCTTCCCCTCGTTGCCCAAGCATTAACTTCTGCAAAACGTCGACGTGTGCGGATCTCCTTTAATCCGGTCATTCCATAAAGATTTATTTGTATTTCGGCTCAGCGCAGACCCAATCCAAGTTTGGTCATTTAGCTGCCTTAAGCTCATTAGCTTGTCCATTTTTGCTAGACTATCGAGTACCCCATAATCTTGGATAGTCTAATTGCATATCATTTATGTAAATATTTATCCATTTTTTGTGTGTTATTAAATATTATATTCGTACTACTCTTTTAAATAACCCAGAACGACATTCAGCAATAGCTAAGTAATTAACGGTCAATCTGCACTTGCTTTTTGTTATTTGCCCACGTACTCAGGGCAACGGTTTCCTTTCCCCTTCCCTCATTAGCTTAACCCCATGATCTGGTAACAGAGTCGAGGAGAGGTCAACTGAGCGTCCTTTCGCCCTACTTCACACCTTGGGCTAATCAACTCCCCTCCATATATATATATATATATATATATATATATATATATATATATATATATATACATATATATTGTGGGGAATTCAATATCACGAGGATAAAACAAGACGCTAGTTCGGTTACACAGCGTCAACCGCTACGTGGCATATGCGCCGCTACTTTAACCCCCTCTTCCTTTTGCCCCACTGGCACAACTTTTCGCGATATCACTCGCAAGGAAACCTTATAATCAACAGATTTCGTAGCCCGTTAGTATAAACAAAGGAGGGTGGTATAGCCTTTCGAATAAAAATCTATAAACAGGTTCACTTTCCCCTCCTATTGTTTAGGTCTATTTTCGCCAAATAGACGAAATTTCATTTTCTCCGACGAAAACCAGGAGAGACCATTAGGGCTAACGGTCACCATGCTGAAAAGTGATGCCCTAGGAGAGAGGCTTAAACATGGGCACTCATCTCTCCTCCACTCCCCTCCCACCAGGGGATAATTGAGGTATATATACTTAGATATGGAGAAAAGTTAACTATTTGCGACAGGTGATGCGGGTGATGCTTACAGATTAAATAAATAGACACTAATGTACACGTCTGAAATAGAAGAAAACGACAAACAACGGAACAAGGCTTAAAATTCCAATATGGGTGTCCGCCCTGAATGATGAGAGAACAAAAGGAATTTGTGGATCTGTTAAATATTTTATATTTACAAAACCGTTCTGAGCATCATTTTTAACAGAGGCGTTATTGAAATAAATTAATTTATTTATCGAAAAAACTTTCCTGTTAATTTTATTAAGATTAGAATGATGAAGATAACTTTCCGTCGAAGATAGGCACGTTCGAATAGTTAGATGAGAAATATATAATAAAATTGAAAAGACAAAATTATGAGAATAATATATTTATTGAGAAAAATTACCATATATATATATGATTAAAATAATCTATACGTATGCGAAAAATATATTTTAAGGGACAATATGATACCTACAAAATTGGTAAAAGATTAGTACAAATAATAGGATTGTAAGAATCGAAGTAATTAAGGGAATTGTATGGTAGGGTAGAAATAATAATAATATCATCGTAAATAATGATAGGGTCGGAAATAATAATATGATCCCGTTAATGGTACATACAAATTAGAAAAGAAATTAAATTAACACGCGTTGTTAGAAACTAGAATACACTTATATAAATTTACTAATAGAGATGTTTAAACGAAACCTGTTCAAGCGGAGTCACGAATCATAAGACCTGGCTTGAACAGGAATTGAGTGAAGCGCGAAATTTTAGAGCATGGAAATGATGCGCTCTGATTGGTCGGTGTTATCGCGTGACATAACGTCACGCTTAGCGTTTGATTTGTACACGAAATAATTAGGTATCTTTAAAACTACTTTATAAATTACACAATTAAACGATATAATCAGATTGCTATAAATATAAATATATAAAATATATACATAAATGAATTAATGGAAACGAAATTAAAGTATCTGTATGGGAGAAATTATAATTGATTTTAAAATATATAACTGAACAAATGAACAATGTCTCTTTCAGTGTTCTGTCGGCTACAAAGCTATTTTTTAGGCATAGTATTACTCTTTAACATCGTCTTTTTCTAATTGTTAAACAATATGTAATACTCCATTTAAAATTATCCTATCAAATCTCTATTCGATATATTAATCTGAATTTCATTAATTACTATAATATAAAAGTTTTAAAACTGTATAAGCGCTCAATGTTCATCTATTTTATTTCTTACTTTTGATGCATTTCTCTAAAATCCTCATAGGTGACCGATCCTTTTTACCTGCGATGAAGCGCCAGGTCAAGGCGTCGCTTTTTTTTCAAAAAGAGTAAAGTTCAATTGTAACCATTTAGAGCCATGAAATGACTCATATGACCATGCCGCATATGGTTGTTCACCCTCGAGATCTCAAATCTGCCGTCGGATTTGACGCTGGGTGGCACCATCTAGTGACAGAAGCTTCATTTAGCTGTTTATTAATTATTTTATGAGTCAAGCCTTATATTAACTAGCGAGTTAATTAAAAAAAAAATTGGGGGGGGATTGATTAGTTGTAAACTAAACTACTATTTTTGGTTAATGTTTCCATCTATCGCTTGAACGAAAGTTTTGGCAATATTAGTAGTCATACTTCGAGATTCTACCTCAGTTTGTGATATTTATTCCTTGAAGCGCTAATAACTGCCTTAATCGAGTACATACGAGGTGCAAGGCACCAGCTCTTAACCTCAGCAGCATCGGTCAAAAATATATATAAAACTACTACATATAAATTGGTGTCAGGTTTTAGAGGTTTATAAACGACCTCCCCCAAATAAAAAATTAATTAGTTAGTCGTTTTGCCCCTTGACGAATAAGAACAAATTATTCCCAAATCGTTCAAGGATAGATAAACACAATAGCAAGATAATTTCGGCTTAGAATTTTTATGTGTGGCTAATTGAAGGTATTCAACCCGTCAGAGAGTGAAAAATGGAAGTTTTGTTTTGGTGCTGATTGCTAACCTAGTTAATTTAAAGAGAGAGGTTAGGTGAGGTTAGGTTAGGCAGAGCGCTGAGTGTTTAGTGGTGGTATAAGTTCCGTTCGCTTAAGTAGGCCTCTAATCAACTAGTTGAAAATGTTACCGCGCCCCTTCCGTAAGAAACATACCCTTATGCGTTCCCCTCAGATCCACCAGAGCGACTGGTGAATTGCATAATAGATAGGAGATCACCCGGAAGAGTAAAATTCGAGTCTGGGGTGGTAAATGGTCATCCCTTGAAGCACTCTTACCTGGTCTAATGCCAAAAAATATTGATCGTAATTATTAAAAAGATTTCCTTGCTTATGAGAGAGACGAGCGATGCTATGTCAAAACGTTAGTAACGCCATTATCGATTATCGATGGGAATAAAATTTTTTGCAATGCTCGGCCTATGCGCTCTTAATAACAGGCCCTTATCTTACGAGCGAGTCAATAACAGCGTGCTCAATACCTGTTTTGGGGCCAATTTTGGAAAGGGCTATAATCCTACATTTCTTCAGTGTTTCGATGACTTTGAGGTAACGGAAAAAACCCCCCACTGTACTCCAAACTACTATCTGTAATGCACGCTGTCGATAAAAACGGTGTCTTTTTGTCATTATCGCCACTTTAAAGCAATGAAAAAAGTATATAGATTTCATAGGGATTTCCAAAATGGGCTTGTATATTTGACCTTCCCATTTTTTTCAATAGTTTGATTAGTCCCCCTTTTCAATTTTACTTTCGTGAATACTTTTGTGTTCTCTCCCTTTTGCACAATGGATGCTGGTTCTCTGTCAGGACTGTAGCCTTATTTCGCTGCGTATGATGCCATTGTCCGCTGTTTTAAGAAATTTACCATCCTGGAAAATCGTGTCGTTTATCAATTCCTTGATAAGGAAAGTTACCCACCTTCTGCTTAGTTTAGAGGTTATTTATTGATTTTTTACTTTATTTTATTTATTGGCCTTGCTTTTTCATATACGCCAATGGCCTGATATATTAAATATAAACAATATAGTGGGGAAGGGGGTTACAGTTGGGGACAGCACCCCTTGTCTAAGAATTACGGCGAGTTAGTGACAGGTTTTCCCATAGAGATTAATTTTGACTGGGCTAGGTTAGGCTAGTCGCCTTAGCTTAGAAATTCTGACCAGTAGGCCTAGACATCGGTTAGCGACCAGTATAGCAGCGAAGGGGGAGGGCACTCCATATTCAGGAGGGGGTGGTTTACACGGCCGCAGCGCCGTGTCAGATATTTGGTGAGCTTCTGAGCGGTTCGCCCGTGAAGGTTAGGTTGCGTGTAGTTAGGACTAGGTTAGTAGCTGTAGATTAGTAGACAGTATCCATATAGCTGTGGCCAGTGAAATTTCTTTATCAAACCAGATCACCAAAAGGTTGGTGTCGTAGAATAGACTCTCGATGATATACCATATATAACTATTCGTTAAGGGAACTATTCAATTATATTTAGAGTCCGTGGTTATCTGGTTGACCGATGTTATTTATCTTCAATATGCTTAAGAAGTGGAACTGAGCTCAGGGATAATAATATGGCTATCATGAATAAAATAGAGTTTAATTAATAAAACTATCAACAACACACAAAACGGAAAATATTGACATAAACACAGAATGGAAAGGGAGGTGGGAAATCTGGCTAATCCGAGGATTAAGATTTACGAGAGATTTAAAAAGGTAAAACAGATACAAATTAAAGGGATGGGATGGTTTGCTAAACCATTTAAAGCACAGTATAGGGTTGACAAAAAGGTTAAATACTAAAAGGTAATGTTCAGCTTACGTAATTAAAAGTTGTTGTGCAGAGGAAGGCGACGCGAAGGAATCTTCGGTCCGCTGGCGAGTTCCAGCCGAAGGGGGGGGGGATTAAATGATCCTGACGTGACGTCTTGGGAATGAGGACCGTTTCTTGACGAACGGGCTTTAGGAACAATGGCTGTTCTACGTTGTTCTCTCCTGAACAACAGGGAGGGGGGGTGAGAACCGTCTCTTGTCTACGGGCTCAAAGAACAATGGCTTTTCTAACGTTGTTCTCTTTCTGAAAATAGGTGGGGAAGGGTGAGAACCGTTTCTGGTCTAGGGGCTCAAAGAACAATGGCTTTTTTAATGTTATTCTCTTTTTGAACAACGGGGGGGGGGGGTAAGGTGAGAACCGTCTCTTGTCAACGGGATCAAAGAACAATGGCTGTTCTAACGTTGTTCTCTTTCTGAACAACAGGGGGGGAGGGTGAGAACCGTCTCTTGTCTACGGGCTCAAAGAACAATGGCTGTTCTAATGTTATTCTCTTTCTTAACAACGAGGGGGGGGAGGTGAGGTGAGAACCGTCTCTTGTCAACGGGCTGAAAAAACAATGGCTGTTCTAACGTTGTTCTCTTTCTTAACAACAGGGGAGGCCTTGTGGACTTGGCGTCTTGAAGGCTTGAACCTTGACACTTAAGGGATATTGTCCTCTTCTGGACAATGATGGTGGATCTCGAGGTAGAGGGCCCTGGTGCACAAGGTAAGACCGGATCGGCGGGATGTCTCGCGAAGATAATCTGGATCTTGAATCTGCTCTTATTGGTAAAGTTTCCATATAAATAGTTAAGCCATCCCCTTGACGTAGGGGACAATGGAGTAGGGGCTTCGAGGGAATGGCCAGCCGTGCCATGAGAACAATACCTTATCTGCCCATAAGCCTAACTCAATCTGGCTTGATCGGCACATGGGGGGAAACATGGGGGACGATGAACCTCCTTCGTTAAATATTGACTCAGGTGGCGGCGATAACGCGCCCGGCTTCAAGGCGAAGATGCACGTGGGTAGCAACGTGTTTCTAAATAACATGTAATAGCGGTTGAAATTAAGCGGCCTCAAACCGTTCTATCAAAGTTAACTAAAGGTCTTTCTTTGGGCATAGGCTAGCCTAAGTCTATGTGGAAATATTGCGATGTATGAAGAGAGGTACCAGTAACCCAGAAGCGGTTGCTTTCTTTTTCCTGCACCTTCAGGAGGAAGACGCCCTCCAGAAATTAAATACACATATCGAAGTATCCTGGGTCGTGTACTTTCAGAATATATATATATATATATATATATATATATATATATATATATATATATATATATATATATGGTCAAGGGGCTATCTCCAAAATCGTAGGAGTTCGTTAAGAAACAGACAAACAGGAGCTACAATTTTATTATAATATATATATATATATATATATATATATATATATATATATATATATATATATTTATAAATTCATTGCGTTTGTGTGCATGCGTTAGTCTCACACACACTCACACTCACACACAGTTCTCAGACATAGATGCAATCTAATATATTTGTACATTAATAATTCATATTATAATACATTTTTCAGGAAAATTTCTTTTTAGTGCCTCATTGAACAGTTAATTGTTTCCGTAATGGCTCACAAAGGACAAACCAAGAGTGTTGTGTGGTGATTATTCGCTGTAAATTTTAATGACAAAACAAAAGTCACCTGTACAATATGTAACAAAATGTTGTCACAAGGTAATAAAAATTAAATAATTCTTTTACTACCACGAATATGCAAAAACATTTGAGGACCCAACATCAGGAGCAGCTGGAGCAAGAGGAGGAGTTACAGGGACAGGAGCAAGCTCAAACTGCACAAAAACGCACAATGAGTGATTACATCACTACAAAGAAAAAGACCAAAGGTGATTGCAGGCCATCAACAGCAAGCAGTTCGCATTCAGAATTGCAAATGACATTAGAAGAAACCCTTGTGCTCAAGAAGATTTGGGACATAAAGAGTGATCAATCCAAAACAATTCATACTGCTATTGATGAGATGATAGCACTAGACTCACAGCCATTTTCAGTTGTGGAAGATATTGGATTTACAAGACTTATGAAACTGCTGAAACCCAATTATCAACTGCCCTTCAGAAAATATTTTACTACCAATATTATTCCCAGTTTGCACACCAAAGTAATGACCAAAATCCAAAGCAGGATTAATGAAGCAAGCATCATGTGCTTCACCACAGACATCTGGACGAACAATGCTGATGCGTCATTTATCAGGTAATAATCAACAAGCTTCTAAGTTTCAAATTTTAAAGACCATCAAGATTGCTTACTCAAATAATGTAAAGAGTTGTTATTTAATAATTTTGTTAAGTAATGTAAAATCATGAGTTATTTCAAGTTCAACAAATTATGTTTTTAACTTATTTCATGATATTAATATTAGACAGTTTAGACTAAACGAGAAAGTAAAAATCTTTGACGGAATTTCTTTTCATTCTTTTCAGCTTACTGGCAAATTGCATCGATGAAAATTTCAACCAGTCATTAGTTGTCTTACGAGTAAATCCATCCCCAGATTCACATACTGCAACTAACATATGTGCCACTGTTCAACGTGTAGTCGATGATTAAAAATTTTCCCTTACAAAGTCCACATGATCGTTCATGACAACGCAGCAAATATGGTGAAGGGAATTTCAAGTACTGGCTTTAACAGTCTTAGTTGTTTTCTTCAAACAACGAATGATCAAGGACATAATTGCAAATTGCCGCCAAATAACAGGGCATTTTAATCACTCGTCGTTAGCATACACTTTGTTTGTGAAAAGCTTCAAACGCAGCATAATTTTCCCAAACATAAGTTGATTCAAGATGCAACAACTCGTTGGAATAGTCCATACCTCATGCTTGAACGAATATTCGAACAAAAAAGTGAAATTGCTGACTATTGTGCTGAAGTCCCAAATTTGCCAATATTTGATGTCAACAAATGGGCACTAATTGGCAAATGCTCAAGCCTGCTCAAATTTTCTCATCTAACAACACAAAGGTAAGATGATATATATATATATATATATATATATATATATATATATATATATATATTGCTAAAATTTACTAGCAATCAATAAATTTTCTTTTACGAAGAGATTCACTTGAAGATATTTTATCTCTTGAAAAGTTATTTTAGTTTTATATATTTTTCTTGTTTTATTTCAGGATAGTGGTTAAGAAGGGGATACACTTTTATCTTCGGCCTTGTACGTGACCTCAAATTGGTAGTAAAGTAAGAATATGGAAATAAATAAAATATAAAAAGTCTCTGCAAAAGAGATAAAATATCTTGCACGGAAGCTGCAGTCTTCTCTTTAATATCAAGCAAATAGATAAATGGTGGGAGGAGTTCGTTAACAATATAATTATAATTGACAGTTCTATTTTCAGTTGTTAATCTGTGACGGGTTAACTCTGTCAGCTAATAACTGTTACTTATTGGGTTGAGGAATAAGTTCTTTCGGTTTTATAAAATTTATTCATTACCATTAACAGTTTTAGTAAAACTTTATTTTTAATTGATAACAATATCTAATTTAATCAATAATGTATACTCCGTTGTTATTTACGACTTCTTCCCAACGTTCAACTAGTTTTTCGATGCCTCTGCAATAAAAAAATCTCTGGATTTTGACTCAAAGAATTCGTCTAACCAGGTTCTTAATTCCACATCAGTATTGAACGAAACGCCGCCAAAATTGTTGGAGAGCGATCGGAAAAGATGGAAATCCGATGGAGCCAAGTCTGGCGAATATGGAGGATGTGGCAGGATTTCCCAATTAAGCGTTTGGATGGCGTCTTTTGTCATATCGGCAATGTGAGGCCGAGCATTGTCGTGTTGCAGAAGGACTCCATAACGTCGATGAGGTCGCTTTTCACGAATAGCTTCGGCAAGTCAATACATTTGTTGAACGTAGAGTTCTGCATTGACAATCTCGTTGTTCGCAAGGCTCATAAAGAATGATGCCTTCATAATCCCACCATACACACAGCATCGTCTTTCGTGGATGAAGTCCTTGCTTTAATCGCGGAAGTGGTTATTTATTGGGCCTAAGCCATTGTTTTCGATGGTTCATGTTGACATAAACACACCACTTTTCGTCGCCAGTGATGATGCGATGAAGAAATTTGTCCTTATATCCACGAGTGGCCTTGTGACGAGCAAGCAAACCTGCGGCAATCGTGGAGCGTTGAAGTTTGTTGCTTTCGCTCAAAGCGTGCACCGAGTTTTTGAACTTTTCCCATCAAATGAAGGTGATTCACTACACTTTTCTGATCACACGCCAATTGTACAGTCCAATTTGCTAGTGGATTGACGACGATTTTCATGAAGAAGGTCGTTCAATCGATCTTCATCCAGCTTAATGGGGCGACCAGAACGTTCTTCGTCATTAAGATTGAAATGACCGTTTTTGAAACGTGAAAACCACCATTGAGCTGTCTTTTCTAATTATGGATTTTCTCCGTACACAGCACAAATATTGCAACGAACTTTGGCTGCATTTGCATTGTTCCCGTGTCGATTGAAAATGAATAACAACAAGTGTCGAAAATGTGCCTTTTTTTCAACTTGACATTCCATTTTGAGGGTACAAAACAAAAAAAAAAATTAACACAACTATTAACTAAACTGCAATGACTTATTACTCAACTTCAAGACGTAGCCTAAGCAAAAGCCTAATAGTCTACGCTGTTAAGAGGCGTAGCCTAACCTTTGCAAGCTTTGCTCTCATTATTTATTATTGTTTCTTAATATGTGCACAAATCACGTCAACAAAACTTAAATCAACACAACATTAAAAAAAACCGCAAGAACTTATTCCTCAATCTAATATTTAATATTATTATTTAATTTTAATTAATTATCTATTACATTATATTATATTATAAATTTATTATTTATAACGATTATAATTTATAGTTTAGTATTTTACCATGTAGCCAGTTAATAAATATTAAATAGGTAAAGTTCTTCAGCTTCTTTACCTACGCTACTGAACCCGCATTTGTCTCAGATATTAATTATTTATTACTGCCTTTGTTCACAACCTACAAATTACAAAATATCAATGCAATTCTTTTAATTTATTTTTTCAGGCTGAGTGGAAGGACAGCAATGCTTCAGAAATTATTCCACAAGTGAGAGTCTTGAAACATGCCATAACCAAAGCTATATCAGATTCAAGGTTCACTGGATTGGGTAGCACAGTCAGCGCAATCTCAAGATCAATGGACAGCAGATTTGCTAAGTATGAAGCAAACGAAGATCTAATATTAGCGACCATGTTGGATCCATGATATAAAAATAGACTTTTCAAAAGTTCTGAAGAAGGTTCAAAGACCCATTTCATTTCAATCCAGAAGTATTTGACTGACACTCATAAGAAAATGCATAATGATAAAGAGAATGATGAAGAGTTTGAAGAGAATGTAAGCTGTGCTTCCAATGACATAGAACCTACAAATGAAAATCAAAACGAGGAAGCTGGAGCAAGTGCTGATCTTTTCGACTTTGATTCGTGTTTGAATGATTTGATAGCATCAGCAGAGTCAAATACCATCACAAATGTTGAAAAGGAAAACAAAAAGAAACTTTGCCGGCAATCTTCATCTTCACATGCTGTTAGAAATGAACTCGAGAAATACTGTTCACTACAATTGGAACCACGAGATACGATCCACTACTTAAGTGGAAAACATACATAAATGCATTTCCTGGGCTTGTAAAAGTTGCCAATAAAATGCTTTCATCTCCACCGTCATCAATTGAGAGTGAGAGACTTTTTAGTATTGGTGGTAACATCTTCACGCCACATCGTAACCGTCTTACTCCAGAAACTGGAGAAAAATTAATGTTATTAAATTTCAATTTACGTGTTTTTATTTTGAATACTAAATATTTTGTATTTTTTTCTGTAGCTAGTTGAAAAATAAATACTCAATATACTGTATTTATTTTTTTATTTTTTTGTGGCAAGTTGAAAAATGAAAGTGTTCTACCTTGTAAGAAAGGAAGTAAATAACGAGACTGCTAAACAAAATATCAATTCGTTTAGCAGTTTAGGTACGACAGTTCCTTTGTTATTACTCAGAATATTTTAATTTTTTAACTAGCACCAAATCAAAAACCACAAAATGATTCCATTTTAAATCATATTTTTAACATTAAAAATGTTAAGTAAATACCTAATAATGATGATTGGAAACATGTTTTTTCAATTTAGAAAAGTCTAAACTGGATGTAGGCTTTAACTTTCAAGTCATGGAATTTGGATGAATCACAAAAATATATTTTTTGTTGCTGTTTGGTATATAGGCTATTCCTAATATGAAAAGAAATGAAATAAATTCTGTAAAGATTCCTATTCATTTTGTATCCGATAACTTTCCATCAAAAGCTATAAAATTCCATCAACTCAATGGCTATTGAAAAGTAAAAAAAAAACAACTAAAAAATGCCCCATTGCTTTGTCTATTAGCTTCTAAGTTCCGAGCTTCCAACAGCCTAACAGTTGAGTAATGTAGTTATGGAAACTAATTATAAAGTATGTAATAAATTAAGCAAAAATACACTAAAAACAAATATTTGGCAGAATCAACATCGGCATCGGCATCGGCATCGACATCGATAAGCGAGTATAAATAAGAATCGGCATCGGAATCAGCATCGGTAAAAATTTAGAATCGGCACAACTCTAATATAGAAATAAAATATACTTTCCATCTGTTTTGTTGGGTCGAATATTATTTTTTCATTGTCATTGTATTTTTTTATTAGTAAAATTTTGACTTTTAACCTTTACAGTATACGTCCTTCCAACCTTTTCGCACATGAGAATCTCAACATAGGTATACACGGTTGAAATTAAATAGAAATTTACAAAGTTATATGGAGCACAAAGTTATATGTAGGTGATTAATATATATGTATTTTAGTCTATGAGTGCGAATTCTATGCAGCAGAAAATGTTTATGATATATAATAAGTAATTCATTTCTAAACCAAAGTCACACAACCATTTAATACTTCTTAAATTTATAAGGCATATCTACATTTTATAGGTAGATGAAAAAATCATCTACCTTACTACAATTTTATTGTCCTCAGGTACTTTGAACCACAAAAAAATATTCCAAACTACTCTCTCTGTTTTCTTCGTAATCCAGTGGGCGATGAATATTGCCCGCATTGATTGGCGTTAGGCTGGAATATAGTATCTAAACGATATTTCTCCTCCAAACCCGAATATGGTCAAAGAAGTAGATGTAAGTACATAAGGTGAAGAGCGCGAGTAAAGTTGATGCATTCAAGAGAACTGAAACGCACGATTATGTATAGACAGGCATTGGATTTACTCGTAAACTAAAGGCGATGACCTCACCTAAAACACATTGAGGGATATCGTGATATATGTAAAATAAAAGTCAAAATAAAAATTCTCAGATACTATTTGTCGAAGTGAATAAGTTTCAAGCAATAAAAACTTACTTCTTACTTCAACATTCATATATTTGAAAACACGTATGTGCTTAGAATAATCTTGCATTATTTCCCTCCCGTTTCCTCTCTGATATTTGCTGAACTTCTGGCTGGAGTTCTACAGTTCACATGAGCTTCTGACATGGGTTGTAACAACGTATGAAAGCAACTAACAGATATTCAAAATATATACACAACCTTCTAAATACATGAGTAAAACATTCTAAATTTCTAAAACAGGCACGAAATTGAAAGAAAACCCTGAATCGTTCTCATAGGTTATGCTCATTATTTTTATCACAAATATTTCTTACAATTACCGAAGGTTTTAAGGATCTATCCTGGCACCCGCTTGCATGAGCATAGGTTGAGTCACCTTAAAACAGGCAGAATGGTAATTAGGTAACATTAAAATAATAATACAAAAGCCAACCTAGCTGAACAAATAAAAGTAGCAAATCCACAAAAACAACTAAGCAAAGCAAGACGAAAAAGCATGATGCATCTTCATACGAAGATCTACCCCCTTCCTCTTATTCTTGAGTATGCTTACAACATTAGAAAAGTTGAAATAAGATGGAAAACACCCTCTAAAAAGTAAAATAGTTCAAAATAGGGATTTACGATAACGTCCCTAGTAAAAGGTACAAACGATAGCGACCCCACTCGTCAAAGTACTGGTACAGATAACGTGTATGATCATCCAGACTGAAGACTGAGACATTCTAAAAGAATGAGCCAAATAGTCTGAGGACAAAGCAGACGTGCAGTAAGATGCATGGGAGCGCTTCATCAAATGTTAGTGCATCCCGCTATTGTGTCGAATTCGAAGACAAAACAAAGCAGGCTAAATCCACCAGGGCCCTAGGGTTAAGCACACGGAAACATCCGTGGCATGATATCGAGCAACTTTATGTTCTCGTCTGTCATTTCCCATCCTCCTTTCTAGGAAGCCCAGATATCGGACCTGATTCCAACCAGGAAGCTAGTGTGGGAAAGATCGACGCGCTGGTGTGGTCCTCCAGTCTTTGCAGTATTTTTGGCACCATCATCGGCCTTTTCCTTCCCACAAATCTCTATATGTTACTATGAGGTACGTAGATTCAAATAATTCTACAACAATCAGTGAGCCATGTGAGTTGCTATAGATCACGATCTGATCCCTGAAACAGAATGACTTATTATATCCCTTACTCAGCAGTGTTTTGCAACCAGCTCGGCATTAAAGATAAACACTGCGCCTGACATAGCCGATTCGGATGTTAAGCTATATTTTTGAAATTGAGGGGGTCATTCGTTACTCGAATTCTATTTCAAAATGGTTGAACGCAATTCTTACGGCGTTGTGGATGTTTGCGAACAGTGGCGTAGTGAGGAATAGTAAATGCTGGTATTCAATGAATGTGGCGTCCTCTGAATAATTAGTGGTACCCCTAACTTAAGTGTTGCGTTTCCGGGCCCTAAAACCTAATTGCTTAGGGTAAAATTGGCATCTCTCACGGGAGGGAATAGGAACCGTCGATATTTGCTGCGGATGCATTTAGAGCAATTAGCATTAAAGCAAGTCGCCAGGCCCACGTATACACGGGGAAATAAAAGGAAATTGTGTACCAAACAAAGCAATATATTCTCATGAAAATTTACACAAAATGAGAAAGATATATAGTTAAAAATTAATCGAAATGGCCAAAAACTGCCTTCCTGACCTTTTCCAGGCAGGTCCTTAACTGGCTGTATGCACTATTTAGTTAGGAAGTCTTTGGCAATGAGTAACATTACCTCCACAATGTAGGCCCTCAGATATTCTAAAGTGTTATGATTAGCCTTGTTTAACATTCTTATCAACAACTTCACAGACAAAATAATCTAGGAAGCTACAGTCAAGGGAGCTGGATGCCACAAGTCTGGGGACCAGTCGTGCGAGACGTTGTTCAAAAATATGCGATCTTTCTATCTTGTTTGCGGAAAATCTGGTGAGCATTACCGTAGGTACTTTTTCATTCTTCTCAGCATCGTCATACTGCATTTTTATTTTGTAAATGTAGTTCCTCGGGTCGTTAAACGAATTCGCAATCTCATTCACTCTCCTTCCAGCTCGGGCGCCAGGAGTATGGCCTAGTGTTTTCTATTTCAGCAAGTATTCATTCGCTGTTAAGCAAATGAAAGTTGAACTTGAGTGCGTGTAAGGTCAATTGACCTAAACTATAGCGGTCATTAGCCTTTAGGTGCACTTTTAATTTGTATCTATTTACCTGAAATGCACTGTAATTTTTTCAGCGAATCATCGTTCGGATCAAGTTTGTCGGGGTGAAGCTGTGCATGGCAATAAAGTTTCACCATCATATTTTAAGACTAAGAAAAACGTAATCCATGCAGCTTGATATGGCGAAGTTGCGGGTAAATGTATGATGGAGACGAAGCTCCAGACTTGGCATCTAGACAAATCGGTTAAGATATCAATTGTATGCAATGCTGTTGATGGATATTTATTCTGATTTGAAAATAACAAAGAGGTTATCGACAAATCATTTAGTAAAATAGATTTAAGTGAGGTTGGACACTTATTCATTTGATCAAGTTCAAAGTTTACATAACAATGTCGACTAAAATCGTACCAATGGGAGAACCCATGCCTAGCAAATCTATCCTTCGGTATGGTTTCCCATCAAATCTAAATTAATTATCATTAACAAATAATTATATTAACGAGCGAAACAGAGAATAGGAAAATCCTTTGAAATTTGAGTTGGGAAAAGAAAAGACTTGCGCAATTCTAAATATATTGTTTCTTTTACGAAGATTGAAATAAAAAGGGATTTAACATCTACACTCGTAATAAAGTTAGAAGAGCTAAGATTAAGTTTTAGAATCTCTCTTCATAAAAGGAATGGCGATTTGTTATATTAAATTCAGTACCGACTAAGGGGGGTAAGCATAGGAAATAAAAATTTGGATAATTTAGAATTAGCCACGGTATAATAAGTTGCGAGAATGGGACGCATCGGAAGAGAGTCTGTGTCAAGTTTCGTTAAGTCGAACAATAGGCCAAGGTTAGAGGAACAGAAAAAAGGTGTTATTAATAATTTTAAAATATTGGGATCTACTCAAGGCCCTACGTCTCTCAGGATATTAAAATTGCTATACATCAAACAATACAATCATCTCTCAATACAGACTTAGCTTCCTTTCAATGATAATTACATATGGTCAAACCAACCAATAATTTGACTCGCACCGTAAGAAAACTTACTTCCTTACTATTTCTCTTTACCTTCTCAATCTTCTTGACCTTATTCTACATGATGAGCTTTTGTCCATGTGAATGAATTATTGTGTTTATTTAATAAATTTATTTTTATTTTTTTTGTTTTTAATTTATAACCTAAACTTTATGTTTTACATTTTTACTTCATATCCCTGGTTATAGTTTCCTTTTTTGTTTTATAGTACTCGAAGATTAGCGTGTATAGCCTGAAACGTTGTAAACCTTCACGATATATATATATATATATATATATATATATATATATATATATATATATATGTGTGTGTGTGTGTGTGTGTGTCTTTATCTGACTTGAATGAAATAGGCTGAGTGGAACAACGGAACAATAAGTGAATATTGATTTTTTTTTTATTTTGATAATATACATAACGAGTAGATCTAAAGCGAAGAGACTGGGGTTTATAATTTATTTATCGATAAAATTCATACCAGAATATTCCAAAATATTTGAGCAAATATTATTGCTATATTTTGAAATGGAACTGGCAATGCCTAACTTAATTATATGGTCATATATATACATGTGTACAAACGGCACGCTCTGTTAGTTTTATTCGAGGAAATTGGTTCAATTTAGTTTAAGCGTAAATGTAAATATTTTTCTGACTGTCTAATGTATACATTTAAACAATTCCCACATTTTAAAGAATACCAGGTTTGGAAGCAGAACAAAATTACGAGTAGAGATTTATTTTAAAACATTCAAATGTACCTTCTTCTTAATAGGATGATAATTTATTTTTTTATCTAGTCGATAGCAATTAACAAATCATTAGGAGAAATAACAAAGTTTAGCTGCTATATTTGAAATATTCAAAATTTCTTCAGCCATTAATTCAGAGGACGTAAAATCATTGAATTAAAATACTACGTTCGACCTTATTATGGGGCTTGGAAAATAAATCTACGAACAAAGATTTGGTCAGTTGCTTTGCGATACACTTTATATTTGAAATCGTAGGGGATTCTAGGAATGATATAGTCCTTTTCTTTTTAGGTGTTGAATTTTCTTGATAAAACGAAGCTTTAAAAATATCTATATTTAGATAGTCAGGCTACAAACAAAAAGGATAACCTACATACCTGAACCAAAATAAGTAGCTGTAGGTAATTCAAGGTAGGGGATTCACTTCAAAAAGCTCCAGATAGATGGATGCAAGGAAAGGGAAAGATACATTAATATAACTACTCTATTAGATTTCGCCGTGATATAAATACGAATAAAACAAAAATCTTATACATATTTTAAAATCTGACATATCTGGTGCCACAATAATTTTAGATAAATCTACATACACTGAATAAATGCATACTTTATTAAGCGACAATGCTACCTATGAGCTCTAAAAAAATAATACTAATGAACAAGAAAATAAACCATTCCATTTCAGCATACGCGACCTCCTATATAGGTTTGACGACCTTATAATTATAGTCAAGTCATCTAATGCATTTCTCCAATATATTTATTGTGTAGTCAAAATTCATAACGTTAATAATCCAACGGGCCGAATCGTCAGCTCGGTGGAATGTGTCTCTTAATCATTATCTAAATGGCTAGAAAATCTCTTTAAAAATTTATTTTGAACGATATCCAAATGAAAATGTTAACAACACCTATTTAATTAGTAAACGTTCTGCGTTAATGTATTCAAATGCTCTCGCTCTGTTCAGTTTTGGTGTTTGCTTTCTTTTTAAAAAACTCCCTTAAAAATCGCTCAAACTTCTCAAAATCGCCGTCAAATATTTTCTCTCCAATTCGACTCTGATATTCCCATTCAGATGATTACCATTTGCATTAAAGACTAAATTTTCACTTCAATGAAAAAATGATATCGCCAAAAGTTGGGATTGGCGATGGGAAATTGTCTCTCACCTGCCCTTAAAAACTTGTAAATCACCTACCATTAATTAACAAAACTTTTTCGAGCATTTTCATTCAAACGACAATAACAATGTGAAATTTTTTAATTTGTTGCTTTAACGTTCCCTGAATTCATGGATGAAGAAATTTTGAATATTTATAATATTGGATCCAAACTTTGTTATAAAATATTATCTTTGCTATATACTAGCAAAGAGCATTAGAGCTTCCGGCGTGAATCCCAGCACAGCTTCCCATTTCCAATTTTTTGGGTGGATTGATTTCAGCCATGGTATTGTTTCTTTGACAAGCGATGCACAACCGATTCTACTATGATACGAAAATGAGTAAACCCACGCCAGAATACATGCATGAGAGGGATTCATAGTTGCCAACTGCGATAAATTACCCTTGCACCATCTATATACGAGCAATATGAAATTGTTTGATATCTCCACCATTCAACTAAACGATTTTAAAAGTACGTGATATCAGAACTCTACATATATTTGTACCATAAGAAAACCCAATTTCATAAATTCTAAATTAACTAACTTTTTAACGGAGTTTGATGATAAAAATAAACTTTCAGTACAATATCAAGGGAGAGCTTCACCAAATTTATATTAAAGCTTGTCGTTTAAGATATTAGGATAATTTCTATTTTTATTTTTCTATTCTTTATCTATAGCCAGGTCTTTTTTATTTTTCCCTTGGGTATTTTATTCTATTATCATAAAATTTGATTTCTTATTATTTGGGTTGAGCGATGTAGGAAGGGGATAAATAATTAAAGATCAATCTTTTATTGGGATATTACATTGTTTATTTTCTCTAATATTACTGGAACAAGTAATGTTTCCATTCCTCAGTTTTAATGTAAATTATTTCTCTAAGCTAATTATGGGTATTCTTACAGGGGAGAAAGATGTCCCCGTTTCTCCTAGTAATGGCGAAATTATCTCTAGTACTACATAAAACTCTACGGAATTCATTACCAATATTCAATTACTAGGGCATATTTGTCTTTGTAACACTATAAGTAGAAAAAATAGTCATTAACTATAACTAGATTGTGAAATTTTAGAAATATCGGAGTATACAAATTATGAAGTGTATATCAAACATGGATTTGGATGTCCTCAATGCTACAATGTTTTTAATCGACCCCCAAAACTAAAGTCAAGTGAAAATCCTTTGGTAGGTTTATTGAAGGAAATATTAGTTAAAATATTAGCTCACAAACGTGTACTTGATTAATCCTATTTTTCATTTAAGCTTTGGCATTCCAGACTTATATTGATTAGAATGGTAATCATTTTTATTGAAACATGTTTGAATAAATTTGATAAACTTAGTTTATCTACCGAAAGTACTTATGTCTGTTAGGTATAAGTATCTAGTAGATTTTTCTTGCTATATAATATTTACAGTTACCGTCGAACGTAAACAATTAACTATATTGTGGTTTTAATATCACGAACTTTTTTATCGTACATTTAATGTTATAATACTGTATGAACTATTGCTTGAGCTCTACGTTGTAAATTCAGGGGCAAAATTGAATATTAATTTATATATATATATATATATATATATATATATAGAGAGAGAGAGAGAGAGAGAGAGAGAGAGAGAGAGAGAGAGAGAGAGAAAGAGAGAGAGAGAGAAAGAGAGAAAGAAAGAGAGAGAGATCTGATCATCATTTACTAATTGATAATGTTACAAATTTCAGCTAAAAAGAGTTTTGTAGATTCTTAGTATCAGAAAGTTTCTAGGTTCAAATTTTGGAATAACTTTATTCCTCGTTTTGATAATCATTTTAGCATTCGTTGTTTTTTGTGTTATAACCACTAATAAAGACTTATTTAAGTTTAAAGACGACATATTACCGTGACCTATGAGTTCAAGTAATGGATTTCAGCGCTATTAGTAAACTAGAATACTTAGAAATTAATTTAGTAATTGAGAAACTCTTTGGTATTTTTGTAGTATAATGCTTAAAAGGTTTAATTTTTCTTCCCGATATTTAAAGTAAAATTACCTTTTCCACTTTTTATATTAATAGTATCATTTTAGATTTCTGCCTATTTTTTTTAATATTCCTAAGGTTTCTTTCAAACTCATGGCGGTAATTTGATTCCTGATTACTGATTTCTTAAATGCACTGAAAAAAAAGCTTTACTCTAAAAAAATATTAATTCGTGGCCAATATGAGCATTCCTTTTATAGTTTGCTACCCCTTTCCTCCCTTTTTCCCCTTTCTTACATTCAGGTTCACCATAGAAACGTGTTATAACCAATAATTTAAAAAATTCCCCTGTAGATCTCTTTAGAGAAATAGATATCCCACCCTCAAACCTGACGCCTTTTTCGGTAACCGCAACGTCCTGGCATTTTTGGCGGCGTAACCCTATTACTTACCTCCCCCGCCTCTCTCCCCTCGCCTCAAGTATCACCAGAAAGACCTTCGCCCAATCGCATAATGCACAAATCATCATATTTCGGGGTCCAGTGAGCCTAACATTGGTTAAACCGGCAATATTTTTCCTAAGAGAGGCTATTTAATTTCACTTAATTGATGAAATTATAGAGGAGTTGAACAAAAGCTAGAAGGTGCCTTCACAGCTAAGGAAAAGATGCTATGAGAAAAACCGTTAGAGGAGGAGACTTAATTCCGCCGTCCTCCCTCCTCCCTCCCCCTTTTAGGGTGGTGTATTATATACGAGTATGACGATAACTTTGGAAGAACGAGGAAGATCGCGTTTGCGATCGAGACAACGAAGTCTGGCGAAGTGCCTGGCAACCCTACGAAAGGAACACAGAAGAAGCTCATGCTTAGCCAGTTCCTGGTGATCACACCGAACTTTGAGTTAGCTTGTATTGAGAAACAAGCTTAACTATCTATTTTCATTTAAACCTCCTATACTGGTGTACAACAAAACCCAGAGATAGTCCTCCCCATTGAGGAATACCCCAAAGTGAACTCTCTCAAGCACTCCCCTTCGCCAAAGGATTCACTTGCTTGCTCAGTGCTCGTCAGTGCAAAGTATTCCCAGATTAACCTTAAGAAGGGAAGAAGCATACTTTCCCTGTCCCATTGGTGAAATCATCTTACCAAGACAACGTGTTTAACGCCATCCGTCGCACGCACCGAATTCATGTGTGGCTTTAAATTATTCCCGCGCCAGACAACATCTGGAGTGGCAAGGAAGACGTCCACGCGCCTGCCTGAAAACAACATTCTTGAGGCTATATAAAAATTGAGGCCAAGGTCTGTCTCAAACCAGATTCTTGTGTGGTTTTAAAGGTAAATGAACTCCATTATCTCTTTCTGAAGGTCAATTAGCGTTTAATATTAAAGTGAGCTTTGGGTCAACCATTACTGTATATTCAATTGTTTAATTTACTTAGTCTCACTTAAACTTGTTTAATTCAAAACTCTGTACTTTGTTTGTTAGGTTTCAATTTTTGTTCAGGTTTTAATTAAAGGTCTAGTTTCTTAGAAGTGTTTAATTCAATCCTCGAAACGCTGAGCATAGCACTAGAAACCCTCAAAGATTCAAAATAACGTAATAATAATCATTTTAAAATATAGCACTCTTAGAGAAAACTTAATCAAGGAGTTTTAAAGCACATAACAAACCTATACGTACGCACACCACCACTTGATCCTTGCAATACCACGACATAAATATGTGGTGTCAGGTTTTACGGGTATTTGAAGAACTCAGTATAGTTGTTTGTCTTGCTTTACCTTCAGGAATAGTAAGTGAGTGCCTAGCGTTCGAGGAAAAGTTAAACATAAAAAGGTTGATTGTCGGGGATTAACCCATTAATAAAATTAATTATTTTTTTAGTGAAGTGGTACTCCAATTAGCATAAAGTATTGGGATAAGGGTGAGTTAGGCAGCGCGCTACTTGTTCGAGGTTGTATAAGTACCTTCAGCATATCGGTGAGTTTTGACAGATTCCACCAATAAACCCAAGCGTTGCGAATAAGAGGCAAGGAACTGAAAGCGGAAAGAGAAAAGGCGCAAGTGGAAATAGAAGCAGAAGAAATAAAATTAGAAAGGGAAGCAGAAAAAGAAAATTACAAAGGGAAGCAGAAGAGAGAGAACGAGTACGCGCTGATGAAAAAGAAATGAGCAGGGATCTGGCGGAAGCCAATTCCGTTGGATCCCGAGCTGGGTCTACACAGATAGCAGCGATGAAACTCCCAGCTTATAAAGAAAACTAAGACCTGTGTTCGTACCTGACACGCTTCGAGAAGATATTCGAGTCGAATCCACTGGGACATAGAGACAGATGGAATCGCCAGATTAGTGCCTCTGCTTAGTACTCGGCTCCATTACGTATTCATCTCATTACCTTCCAAGGCTTCCCTGGACTACACCACGTACAAACACGAGATACTGGCCGCCGTCAACCTAAACCCCGAGGAGTATCGGATGAAGTTTAGGCAGGCCAGAATTCAGCCAGGTCAAACTTACTGGCAATTTGGATTTATCCTCAGGAGGCACCTACAATTCTGGCTAGAGTCAGAACAAATGAAGAATGAATTCGACTCCCTCGCCGCCTTCATGCTGAGAGACTAATTGCTATGTACCTTCTCCCAAGAGATACGCGCCTTTGTCAAGGAAAGACGAGCCGCGTCATTCAAGGACTCTGTGGAGGAAGCAGATCTGCATGCTTCCAACCATAGGTTATACCCTGAGAGGTCAGAAAGACCCAGCTCTTGTCTCTAAGAAAGGTGAGTATCCTCAGAAACCTTTTTCTGCAAAGAAAAGGGGGCATCTCCAGAAACCCCCCCAAAATAATCCCCCTAATTTCATTAAGAACTCCGTATATCACAGAAACCCCATAACCTGCTTTAATTGTGGCACCTCAGGTCACATTTGTTATAATTGCCCCCAAAATTCGAGGCTTAAATCTCCCTCGATCCTGCAGGTACATAATCTCGAGGCAACGCTTGGCCAAGAATAAACTACTAATCCCGCGCCTCCTTTGACCACATTGAATTTCCCTGACTAACAGGTGAACTTTATGTTAAAAAAAAATTCTCCCGAAGGACTAAAGTTCGAGACTGCGGCCGTAAATGGTCACCGAGTTTCAACCTTCTTACGCGACACGGGGTGCACCTGTATCGTGGTGTCAAATAAATTGCTTCCCCCTGTCAGCCCCAGCACCAGAAGTTCGTGGTCGTCCAGGATTTCCTGGGTAGACCAACCAAGTTCCCCTTTGTCAGATGCCACATTCAGTCGAAGTATTTTATATAATGGTATTTTATTATTAATATTTTTTATGATTGTTTGCTTTTAATTAGAAAACCATAGTTGCAGATAGTTTTATTAAATGAAGGTTAACGAAACGAAAATTACTTTAGTGAATAAGGATTGTGGCGTTAACAAAAGAGAAAATATCAAATAAAATACGAAAATGAAAATGAATCTGGTACAGTATTAGAAAATATATACCCATTGAATTAGAAAAAATTAGTATTTTCATTCTGTTCTATCTATCTGGCCTATGTGTAGGCTTTATTAAGTTTCCCTGCGTATTGATATCTTAAATTAAAGACTTAATACTCTTTTCTGTATGATATTTTAATGAAAATTTGACATTTTGCTATCGCAGAAAAATATACGTTGTTAAGGATTTTGTCTAATTATCTATAGTATATTCCAAATTTAAATATCATTAGAATGGCACATAGAGTGTAGTTTAAAGAAAGTGAATAAAGTTTATAAACTTTATCATAGAATTATAATGAGAGAATCGTGTCCTTAATTCCTAACAAGATTAAGGTTTGCTACAAAAGCTTACTGAGATGGATGTGCAGAAATAACTTCTGTGTCTTATCTAATTGGATGAGAAATTAAATCAGAATAAATTTAGATAGAAGTTGAAATGTAACACAAACATGGAAAATTATTCTAATAAGAATTATGGGACTAGAACAAATTACTTGAATTGGTGTTTCTGTGTAATCTTTGAAATGAATAATGGTTGACAAAGTTTGTGGGATGTATAAGATTTCGAATATTCTGTTAGTATTCAGGTAATAATTTAAGGAAAAGCTTTTAAAAGCATAAAGTGCAAAGTTTCCTCCTCTTTTGCAAATATAATGCTAAATTAATTCATATTTAAGCCTAAAGAAGAAATCTCACCACAAGTCAATTCATCCTTGAGTTGTTTTCGTTTCCCTCTAGCCATATTAGAAATTATCATTGATAGAGACCCTCAAAACACGTACGGTGGCGAATTGTGCTACATTCCATTAATGGGGTCCAAAATGGCAACAAATTGAGGATAGAAAAAATGCAAATTAAAATAAACTACTGTTTAACGGTAGGGTCATCCAAGTTGTAAACGCAAAACAAAATAACAAACAAGATGAATGAATGACCAGCCCACTATTTTCACTAATTTACGATTGATATATGATTATTTACAAATAACTAGCGATCTATTTACTTCTCAGATCTCGCAAATATTGCTAGCACAATTTTAAATCTTCAGAATAATTAAAAATAGAAAAAACTAAATTACTCTGGTGTTCAAGTGTGAGTTACGAAAAGATAACTGATGAATCATATTCAATTTAGATGTAGATGAATGAATTACTGGACACTATTACGAGGTCAATTGCGAGTGTCATGCACAGGTAATTTCAGCATAGAAATCCCTTAGTGTAATAATTAAATCTCAAATCACCGTATAAATGTTAGGCAACGATAGTTTACTTCTATTTGCTCCCATAATATGATCCGACAAACAAATTCATGGTCGCCACTGAAAAGTAAGAGCAAAAATTATTCTGTGTATAATTTTAAACTTGGTTTGGTTTTAAAAGGTTCTAAAGTTAATAAACTTGGGTAATGAATGTTCTGAATGATCTAATATTCTTAATGCCTCCTTAAATCTATATAGTTCTTATCTTTGCTTATGTAAAAGATTTGAAAATTTGTCAGTAGTTTTTAATATATGTACATAACTAATTCTCAATTATTTGAATTCAGAACCCTTCATATGGCATATATGGAAATGATAGGGGCTTAACGATTACGAAAATAATATAGAAAAAGAAATTGTATATGAAAATAAAAACTCTAAGTGCAAGGATTATATTTGTATATTAGCATATTATTTGCATAAATCCGCTTTCCTTGAGCACGAAATACTCGTATCTTTGGAGAAACGTAAAAGTAAAAATAGCATGAGAAATTCTAATAATATCGCTAGCTTATATGCTAAATCTGATATAAAAAATCCGATTTGAAAAAATCGAAATATATTGTAATGTAAAAGCCGAAGGCTGTGACAGCATTAACTCAGTTGTTCATGCGGAGAGTATTTGTTCTGCAAATAACAAACCTCATGCAACAAAATTTATTAACATAAGAAGCAATTTTTTATATGTATAGGTTTATTGTGCAATTGCGCACATCTATACATGATCTAATACAAATACAACAATAATATATAAATACACATAACATAACACAAAGCGGGGAGCCGACCGGTGTCGGCGTGCAGCAGGACGCGGCGGAGTGTCCCACGCGTGGCTTGTCTGCTGCTAATATGTGGCGGCGGTTCTCACCATCCATCGCCCGACTGGGCACGGGCGGCGATCAGCGCGGAAAGGGTGCTGTTCTTAGCACCTCCAGCAGCTCGTTTGTTGGTGTGTGGTGGACCACCTGGGCGGTTCTTGCCTTTCGCACCCTCAGTCGGGCGCCTCTTACAAGGTCAGGTGCTGCGCTGGCTCTAGCCTGAGGCGGTCGGTGGCTGGGCAGGAGAGGAAGTAGTGCACCAGTGGGCGCCGGGAGCGTCCGCCGCAGTGTTTGCACCTCCCTGCCACAAAGTCGGCGTGCAGCTCTTCACGCGTGGAGTAGCCCAGCCTGACACGCTGCAGCAGCACGCCGTTCGCTCTGGGCTGCTGGAATGCTGCGTTCAGTGGGCGATAGGCTATGGCTGCAGCATACCCCGCCACTTGCCTCTTGGTTGCTTCGCATTCTTGGTGCTGCTGGTGGGCGTTGTGGGCGTCCCTGCGTTTGGCCTGTGCCTTGAGCTGCTGTAGGCTGGGGCGCACGGTCCAGGTGATGGTGAAGCCGTGGGCGGTTCACTTGGCTGCCTCGTCGGCAGCCTCGTTGCCGCGCACGCCCACGTGGCTGGGAAACCATTGGAGCCGGACACGCCTGCCCTGCGCTGCCAGGGCCTGCAGGGTGCACATGATAGTAGTGGTGAGGTGGATGCTGTCCCTTGTGTGGGCGTGGGCGTCCTGAAGCGCCTGCATCCCCGACCGAGAGTCCGTGTGTATCACCACAGTGGCCTCACGGCGGAGCAAAGCGTGATGGAGGGCGTGCAGGATTGCTACCAGCTCCGGCGGGGGGTGTAGTAGTGGTCTGATGTCCTCCACGCCTGCGTCAGACCGCTCGTGACGAAGGCGGCGCCGGACCTCCCGCTGTCGGGGTCGACGGAGCCGTTGGTGAAGTAGACTGCCTTGCCTGGCTCCGTGATCTCAGACATGGCTCTGAGGGGGTGCAGCTCTTCGGTGAGGTAGTGCGTTTTCCTGGCGGACAGCTGTGAGGCGGGGAAGTCGGCGGCGGGGGGCTCCCATGGTGGTGGTCGAACGAGGCGGGGTGGGGGGTGTCGGGGTCACTCCAGAGCCAGTTCCCTGCATGGCTGAGTGTGTTGGTTGCTAAGGTGACGTTTACGAGCCATCTGTTGTAAAGCAGGCACTCGATGCCCTGCGCCACGGCCATTCGGAGTCTCCTCTGCGCAACACCCTCCACGTCGCGCTGGAGCACTCTGGCCACCCTTCAGGCCACAATGCAATCCACCCTGCGTTGCCGGGCACCAGGCTGGCCTCGCTCTGCATGACACAGGCACTGCCTCACCTCAGTTCCCAAACATGGTTCTCATGGCGGTGTTTTGCACAACCTCCAGGCGCTGTTGCTGCTGTCGTGATAGCGCTACAAGGACCGGTGCGCTATAGTCCACTAGAGAGGGCACTGCCTGCAGGTAGTAGAGGCGGAGGAGGGGAAGGTTGCACCAGCACTGGGCCGCGTCATGGCCCTCATCACTTTCATCCGGGCCTGCGTACGCTCCCTCAGGTGCGTGACATGCTGCGTGAAGGAGAGCCGCCTGTCCACCCACACCCCGAGGTACTGGTAGGAGTCGGTCCAGGCCAGCCCGACTCCATGGACGTGCAGCTGCTGGCCAGCAGGCGTGAAATTCTTGATGTCCATGGCCTGGGACTTCTCTTCCGAGATCTTGAGCCCCAGCTCTTTGCAATTGGCAGCGATGAGGTGCAGCTCTTCTTGAGCCCGTGCGAACTTGTCGCCGCGCCCGGTGACGACGAGAGCCAGGTCTTCGGCGTAGCTGAGGAGGATGGTTCCTTTCCGATAGGGGAGCACCACCAGCTGCTCGATCAGCACGTTAAAGAGAAACGGGCTGAGGGTCCCGTTCTCGAAGGTAAGGTAGAAGGACTTGTGACCCTGGACTTTAACACGGGCCCGGCGCTGTTGAAGGTAGTCCAGGAGCCATCCCAGCAGTCTCCCTCGGATTCCCTTCCTCACAAGGGCGGCTAGTATGGCGCGGGGGCTAGCCAGCCCAAAAGCCTTCTCGAGGTCAAGGAAGACTACGATGGTTGGCTAGTTGTTGGCGTAAGCCATGAGGGTGATTAGGCAGTCCACCGTGCTCACCCCCTGGTGTAGCCGAACTCGGGGGGGTGAAAGCTCCCCAAGCTCCACTGTTGGCGACTCAACACAATCCTCTCTGCTGTTTTTCCAGTGCAGCTCAGGAGGGAGATTTGCCGGAAGGTGGTGTGATCCTTCAGGTTGGGGATGGGTTGGATATCGGCGTTCTTCCAGAAGGGCGGCAGACGGTCTGTCAGCCACGACGCGTTCACAAGGGCTAGCAGCACGGCGTCCCCGGCAGGCCCAGCGTGTGCCAGCATTGAGTACAGCAGTGCGTCGTCCCCGCCGCTGTGTCACGCCCATGCTTCACCCTGGCCATCTCGTCGAGCGTAAAAAGCTGGTCCGTCGCGTGCGGCTGGGCCGCGCCTCCTTGACCTTCTCGTCGCGCTGTGGGCGTAGGTGTGCTGGAGGTGGTGGGTGTGGAAAGGGAGCTGCTCGCTGGAACCCCTTGCCAGCCGATCTGCCTCTTGCTGTGGGCGTGGGTGGGCGGCTGGGTGGGTCAGGGCAGCACCTGAGGCCTTCCTGACGCACTCCACAGATGGCAGAAGGATGTGTGTTGGCTGAAAGAAGCGCACCACTCCAGCCATTTTGCCTCCCTGGCGCTCAGTGACACCTGTCGCGCGCGGGCTACCACGTTCTGCAGGAGCTGCAGGTTGGTGGCGCTCGGGCGCTTCTCGTACAGCCTCCTGTGAACGTTGACGCGGTGATTGTGCTCCCGGACTTCCTCGTTATAAAACAACCAGTCCGGGCGCTGGAGGCGGTTAGAGGCTGTCCTGGTCATGGCCGCATCTGCTGCACTCTATGGCCGCCGTGAGGTCCCTCTACTGCTGGTGCAGGTCCATAGGTGGCACATACGTGGACCACTATTCGTCTTGGTGGCTTGGAACTTTGACCAATCCGCCCTCCTGATGTTCCACTGGGGCGGAGGGAGAGGAAGAGCTGTTGGGGCCACAGTGAGGGTGGTGAGGGTCCCGTAGTGTTCGCTGGCGAGGGTAGGGGGGACCTGCCAGGTAGTGCCTGGCAGTAGGTCACTCGACACCAGCGTGAGGTCGAGCCACCCCCCATGGACGTACGTGGCCTCCCCGGTGTTGAGTAGGCGGACGTCAGGGACTTCTTCGAGCAGGTAGGCCAGGTGGACCCAGTCACGTTGGTGGGTGAAACAAAGTGCAGCACGAGGCAGGGGCGTTGAAATCGCCTGCCACAAGGAGGCTGGAGTGGGATGCGAGGGATAGCATCTCCGCTGCATCCAGCAGGAATCGCTGGCTCTTGTATATATTGTTTACAGTGAGAGTGAGCGACCCCAGCTGCAGATCCAGTGCCAGGTAGTCCATGCCGACACCAAAGTACACGGGTGCGGTGATCCTCTTGTCCGGGATGGTGCTCCGTATGAGGGATGCACAGCCACGCCTATTTCCGTCACCAGCCGGTAGCGAGTGGAAAGTGTAGCCGGCGGGCATGAGCGTCTCCGGTAGGAGAACTAGGTCCAGGTCTTCCTGGAAGATGGCTTGCAGCACCTGGTGTTTCTTGGGGAGGAGGCCCTGCACGTTCCACTGCAGCACCTTCAGCGTGGGTGCCGGCGCTTGGGCTGGGTGGGTAGGGCTATCACTCTGTGCCTCCATCTTGGTTGTGGGAGTGCATTAACAAGGATTATCAAGGAAAGAAAGTATCCTAGGAGACCTTACGGTCCATTCAAAGAGAATACCTTTCGATTAGCAATCGAGCGGGCACATGGCTGCTGAATTTTTTTGCGTCCCTTGACTTGAACTGGTCAACAGATTCACTGTTGACAACTTCCACTGGAAGTGCGTTCCACTTACCGCAGATACTGTAAGTAAAAAAATCTCCACACAGATTGCGGTTGTAACGCTTCAGTTCAAGTTTGAAGCCGTGATTGCACGTTATGTTCTCACTCAGTGTAAAAAATATCCCGGTAGTCAACATTGTTGAACCCTATAAGTATTTTGATAACTTCGATGAGCTGACCACGCAGTCTACGGGTTTCCAGCGAGAACAGACTTAATTCCCTTAGTCTATCCTCATAACTTTTATGTCGGATAGAGGGAATGAGCTTAGTTGCCCAGGCTTGTATGCGTTCCAACCTTGCGATATCCTTTCGAAACGAAGGACTCCAGGTGCGGCCGAACGAGGGAGTTGTGCAGACAAAGTACTATCTCCTTGTTACGGTACCCAACCCGGCGCTTTATGTAGCCTAACATCCTTTGGGCTTTCTTTTTAGCCTCGATGCACTATTTTAAGAACTTGAGGTCGCTAGTAATAGTTACACCCAAGTCCTTCTTAGTGTCACTCGATTCAAGAGCAGTGCCCTTAGGATGTACTGAGATTTGGGGTTTCGGTGGCGGATATGAATTTCCCCACGTTGAAAGGCATTTGCCACGTGTCTGACCACTTCCCCAATCATTTGAAGTTCCTATTGGATGCAGGCAGTGTTCTTCTCTTTTGCCACATTGATACCAAGCTTGGTGTCGTCGGAAAATTTAGAGATTTTGGCAACCATGTCACCGTCAAGTCGTTGACATAGATAATAAACAGTAGTGGTCATAGGACGGAACCTTGAGGGACACCGCTAGACGGGCACCCATTTAGAGTCCTGTTCATTCACCACTAATGTCACTTAGCCAGCTCTCTATCCAACCTGCTACATTGCCGTCTATGCCCTGCGCACGCACTTTCCGGAGAAGGCGGTGGTATGGTACCCTATCAAAGGCCTTTTAAAAGTCCAGCTATAAAAGATCCATTGCTTTATCCCGATCATGCTCACTGAACACGAAGTGGAAGAATTCCACAAGGTTTGTCAGGCATGACCGTTGCCTTCGGAAGCCGTGCTGTGAACTCTTCAGTAGCAGGTTTGACTCTAAATAAGACGCTATCTTGTCCACTATCATGCTTTCCATGAGTTTACCGACTATCCAGGTCAAACTGATGGGTCGGTAGTTTGACGCATGGCTGGGGTCTCCTTTATGTAAGATCAGAGTCACCTCCGCCTCACGCCAGTCTCTAGGAACGCATCCGATCCGAATTGACATTTTGAAGATAGCGCACATATTTCGTGATACTTCATCGCACAATTCCTTCAACACCTTGGATAGAAACCCGTCCGGTTCAGGGGACGTATTCGTCTTTATGTCAGCGATCTTTTCATTCCCTCAGGCTTTTACCCTGAGTAGGAATCCGTGGGCTGGGGGATGGGACCACACTCTTCAGTAAACACTGAAGAGAAGTAGTCATTGGGCAGGTTAGCATTTCTGCATCTGAGTTAGTTAATGCACCCTCCTCGTCCAGTATTTACATAGCCGAAGAACTCTTTGGGATTCTCCTTGCACTCGGAGTTCCTCAGTACGCTAAGCCGCCCTTATGCTGGACTTCACTCTTCTCGCTAGCCTCCGGTACTCGTCAAAGGCACCCGAGATCTTCGATCGCCGGTACGCATTTCTCTTCTCCCTAAGCAGTTGGCCGATTTCTCGATTTAACCACTTTGGCATTTCTGCCACATTCGGGCCCAGCTTCTCTGCAGAGGTGGTGTTTGCCACAGGACTTCGAGCATGCAGATCTGGTGAGATTGTCCCCCTCGAGCGTCTCGATTTTCTTTTCGAGGTATGCAGTCCTCTCCCTGTAGTAGGCCACTACCTCTTTCACTTCCTTCTTTAAGATGCAAGTGGTGCATACACTGCCTGGGTGGCATTTCGAATAGCAGCCCTCCGGGAAGTCAACGCCCCACTTGTCCTTCTTACATGTGGCACACGTAAATTTTAGCGCTGCTGGACGTTTCTTGCCTGCCATTTTGAACACTCTATATTTCTTAAGCTTGTGACCAATCAATATATAAAAAGGGGTTTGGTGAGTTCTCCCCGCGTGAGTCGCTCCCGCCTATTGATCGGAGTCATTTCGGAGTCTTCCAGAAGGCACGCTCCATGTGCCGCTGTTTGTCCGACCGAGTCGTCAAGCCTCGGCGTGCCGTGGCTCCCAACCAAGCAGCACAGAGGGTCATCAAAGGGGCCATCGATTTGTCACCAGATCAACAACAACGAAGCACGCTCCTTACTAAACTCCTACTAGTTCCCTTCATAACGGCCAGGATCTCGGAGTAGCGTTCAATGGATATCACGCCACACCAAAAAACTCGATCCAAGGCTTTTTGTTGACCTGGCAACCAACATGGGAACCAAGGGCCGTCACCTTGGACCAATGCCACCAAAATCACCCGTCAACGGTCACTGGAAATGGTCAGTAATTAAGCGCCAGGTAAGGGGTTGAAGGGGCAGTACCCTCATCCAATTTATCGTGCCCCAACGCCTAAGACCCCTCAAGTCCTAGTCTCTCGCAACCAGTGAGCGTCGATTGGCGTTGTTTATAGAGGTTCCAAAGCCTCTGTTCTGACGCATGAGGTAGCTGCCAGGTCCTTATGTCTAGATAGATCAAAAAATGGTAGGAGTGACACGATAGGAATATGTTTTTTTTCTTTTTGTATAAGTAGAAGAAATAGGATTAAAGTAAAAAAAAGGGGAAGGATACAGTAGGATAAAGAAAGACGCACTTAGTCTGGAATCTCATTTCCGACCAAATCGACAAGGTGAACCCTGCCAGGGCTCCTAGAAAATAGGTACCCCGCCGACATAACTCTAAAAATCAAGAGTACGCACAAGCTCTCTTCCCGCGACAAGGGGACGTCAGCTCACTAACTCTCTCTCTCTCATTAAAGATGATGGTGGGGGCTGGAGGGCACCCCCTGTGACGTCGGTGAGCACCTCTTCGCGAAGGAGTGCGTCGAGGTCTTGCTCGTTGGGAGCTGCGGTGCCCTGCCGCCGTTCGAGCAGCCTCTTTACAAGTCGCACCACACACACAAGGATGACGTCTAAAATGGCTCTGCCCTCTTCGTTAAGTGCCTCACCTTAGCTAGAGGGTCCATGTGGAGACTCTGTCAGAGGTTGTGCATTGGAAAGCGCCGTGGGCGGCTCCTGGACGCGGCGGCCGTGGTGGGCCCGACGCCTGTGTCCCCCTCTCCTCTGTGGCTTGGGGATCCAGGAGGTGGGTGGCAGGGTTAAGATGTGAGCGGAGTTGCTGGTTTCGCCTCTCGCTGCCTGCCCGTCCCCTTCTTCTATTTAGACCTGACTTTTGCCGGGCTTTTGAGGGCTGGGTAGCGGGTGGGAGGCCCACGCCGGCCTGTTTGGTGGTGGCGCTGTAGCAAGGCGTCGACAGCCTTGTTGCTGGGGGGCCCACGTGGTTCCCGCTGCTGCTGCTGTTGCCCGCTCGCTGCCTGCCGCTCCCCCTCCAGGGTACCACCCAGACGTGTGCGG
Organism: Ceratothoa steindachneri; assembly: GCA_963969495.1. NCBI lineage: Eukaryota > Metazoa > Arthropoda > Malacostraca > Isopoda > Cymothoidae > Ceratothoa > Ceratothoa steindachneri. The sequence goes on from OZ018336.1 coordinate 59,851,775, forward strand.
GGTAGGCCTGGAGTCGTGGGTGGATGGGTAACCCACGCAGACAGGATTGGAACTAAAAGAATTCCAAACTATAAATTTATTACCACGAACTACACCCAAAAAAGATATGATGGTGTAGCAATTGACGTCAAAACCGGAATCTATTTTACAGAGGTAAACGAATTAGAAAAATCTTATCTGGCTATAAAAATAAAAATGACCACAAGAGATCTGGAAATAGCTGGTGCATATTAACCCGCAAGACGCTCTTCTGTCGACAGGCCTCAACCATATTAACAGGACACCTCAATGTAAGATGCAGAGAGGCAGGTTACACAAGACAACCAAACGGAGCAGGAAAAACCATTCAAATATTGATAAAAAGGAACCTGTTAAGCAGAGAACGGCCAGACTTCCCAACTTACCTAACAGCCCAAGCCTCGACAACTACAGACATCGTACTTATGAACCAAAATTTTAACCTAAATAACCACACAGAACTAGGTCCACCAACCCCATCCGCCCATTTAAGTATGACAACGACCATTTCAAATTCACCCATCCAAATTAAAATACCACAAAGAGAAGCTATCAGCAGAAAAAATTGGAGTGGTTATACAGAATACTTATGGACTTTAGAAACTGGATCCCTAAACAACCAAGGAAGAGAAGAAATAGAAAAGGAATTAAAACTAATCACTGAAAGAGTCGTTGAAGCGGACAGAATTCACATCCCAATATTAGAATATAGAACCATACCTGCTCCCAGATGGAACCACGAAATACAGGAAAAGATGAATGAATTTCAGAACTTAACAAAATAAATTATAGAAATGAGTACTAATAGGGAGAGATACAGAAGGCTAATCATAATGAGAAGGCAGATAGATACTCTAATTAAAGAAAAGTCAAATCAAGTTTGGAATAACATAATAAGAAAAATGGCTTTCAAAGCAGATCCGAGGAAATTATGGAGAGAATACAGAAAACTACGAGGATCACAACCAAAAGAAAATATAAAACTGAAAATACGGGACCGAGAAGTGCAAAAAAAAACCCGAATAACTACATGAGCACTTCCAAAATCAGTGGAAACAAATATTCTCAACATCAACAGAGGAGAACCAAGAATATGACATGGAGCATGAAAAGGAAATCCTACAAACCCTAGAGACGCAACAAGAGCGCACTGCATCATACAGATACGTCGTCGAAGAGAGACACCACCCCTTGGGGAGGGAATGCCCTTCTCAATGCCTGAATACCAAACCTTCATAAAATCATTTAAACAAAAGGTACCAGTTTAAAGAGGTATAACAAAGGCACACCTAATAAAAGCTTCTGAAAATGTGAATGAATCGATAGAGAAGATTTTCAATGCCTGCCTTAATATTGGATACTTTCCCGAAACCTTTAAAATGGTAAAGATGATCTTTCTACTGAAGCTAGGCAAACCAAAACACCAAGTCGGAAAGTAAACGACAGTTTAATTAAACACCTTACTTAAAATAACATGCACAACCCACAACAACACAGGTTCAGTAGCAAGCGAGAAAGGGATACCGCGCTGGCGATTATAACAAAGAAAATTGCCACAGAAACAGCGTGAGGCAAGAGAGTAGACATAGTACTCCGCGTCGTTGCTAAAGCCTTCAACAAGGTGTGTTTGCCCAGCCTGAAAGCCAAGATCTGCATCTTTGATCTGCAAATAAATGTTTGCAAAACATTATGTAACTACCTGGATGAAATAAATGCCGTACTACAAATAAACGGCCAAACAGGCAACCATATCGACCTGCAACAAGTGTCCCCCAGGGAAGATGCCTCTCTCCAACGCTGTACACAGTCTACTCCAGGGACCTTTCGCAGCCAACCCATGAATGTGCGATGTACATCCAACTAGAGGATGACATCACACAAATAATCACCAGCGACAGGAAGAACACCCAAGACGTACCTCAAAGAACAGCGAGGGAAAGAAAGAACCTGAATGACTACTAAAAAAGAAACAAAGTAAAAAAAAACAAAAAGATAAATTCAAATTACCCTTAAACAGACGGAAAACAGCTGCAGTACAAGTCGATGGAGAAGCATATCCATGCTACAGGGAAAGATTCGTCCTCGGTCTAAAACTAACAACAACAGGGTACGCCTGCCACATAACATAGAAAATCAACGAAACAAAAATTACCATGTCGTTGCTGTACAGATTCAAAAATCCTTCTAATAAAAACAAAAGAAAATTATATATGGCTTAAGTTCGTCCTAAGCTCCTTTACCCAATAGTACCGATTAATAAGTTAAGTAATTCACAATTAAAAAAGGCCCAACGTATTCAAAATCAAGCCTCAAGATTCATCACAAACTCAAAAAGACAGGATCGCATACTGTCGTGGGTTAGCCGAGATTATATACTCGTATTTATTTATTTGTTTTATTATGGTTAAAAAATGAGTCGTAGTACGTTCGTACTTCAATGATTGCTTCAGGATCGGTCTATAAGAGTGCTTTACTTAAACTTTATTCTAATGAATGAATAAAAGGGGAGTTCTTTCTGGAATTTACCAAATACGGCCAACGGAACTCGTTCAAGGATAATTTAAGAACTTCAACCAAAATAGACTTTTACTGAACATTAATCAAATCAAACAAAATTACTATATACACATATAATATAAAGATAAAAAATTTTTACCTTCCAGCTCTCGAGGCTCGATTCTAGGTAGATTTTACGGGCGAAAAATTTACTCTAATACACTATGACATTAACCATTCACAAAATAAGCTACTTTAAAGCACGGGGACATAAACAATAGGATTATTTACTTACATAAGGTAATGGAGATCACCCCAAAGAATCCATTCGAAACGACAGGTTAATTAAACACCTTACTGAAAATAACATGCACAACCCACAACAACACAGGTTCAGGAGCAAGCGAGGAAGGGATACCGCGCTGGCGATTATAACAGAGAAAATTGCCACAGAAACAGCGTGAGGCAAGAGAGTAGACATAGTACTCCGCGTCGTTGCTAAAGCCTTCAACAAGGTGTGTTTGCCCGGCCTGAAAGCCAAGATCTGCATCTTTAATCTGCAAATAAATGTTTTCAAAACATTATGTAACTACCTGGATGAAATAAAAGCCGTACTACAAATAAACGGCCAAACAGGCGACCATATCGACGTGCAACGGGTGTCCCCCAGGAAAGATGCCTCTCTCCAACGCTGTACTTAGTTTACTCCAGGGACCTTCCACAACCAACCCACGAATGTGCGATGTACATCCAACTAGAGGATCACATCACACAAATAATCCCCAGCGAGTAGTTTGTTGGTTGCTCACAAGATGGCGTTACTCCGACATAAAGGTGGACGGTTGACGTCACGCAGAAATTCGACTGAACGAATGAAGGTTCAAAACAAAACGGATGATTCTTCTGGTTTAGGCCGTCGTGGTGACCTTGACATAATTTTCTTCCGAATGAGGTGAAAATATTGAGGTTTATTCTATCTAGTGTTTGTCAAACTCAGATAGCGTAAGATTTTGGAACTTAAGCTGTGTCGAGAGTATTTGTATTTTTGATGCTTGATGATCTTGGGGCTCGAACTGTGCCAAGATTCCTTGGAATAATCTGGTATTGTCCAAGAAACTGCCAGTCGTTCTTAACTTGCCGAAAAACTTTCTACCAGTGACTTTTCTGTTTCTTCTCGAACGCGAAAAGGCCTTCTCTCTACCGATAACTTTTCTATCTCTTGACGAAAAAGAAAAAGCCTAGTTTTCTCGTGTTGACCTGCTTTTATACCTCATTTAACCCCGCCGGGTAAATGGAGGTGTAGGGGACTCCCAGATGGGCCGCAATTGAAGTCTCCCTTTTTGGTGTCTGTTGTTTGTCTACTCGGCATTTTGAACTTAGGGGAGCACGTAATACGATGTCGACAGTTTGCACTTTTGACTTTCGTATTTATAAATTTTGTCCGTTCTCCTATGTTACTGGAGCACATCGGAGGGGCAAAGCTAAACCGAGTTGTCTTTTTTTATTATTACATTATTTCTCCTCGTCAAGAGAGAGGCCTCGATACATATATACACTCGCTATTTCACAACAGTTTTTATTAAACTCTTATAACTCTGCACATACCATCAGAGGAACTTCATGGAATAACTGCAATAGAACCCGTAAATATACAAAAACGAACAACGAAACTGTGGGAAAATATAAAAAACAATTTCCCCAAATGAAATTAACAGAATAATAGTACCATAAAACGAAATCCGGCGAATACACTACAAACAGAGATTTAACGGCAGTCTGAAAAAAAACTTATATAACGTCAACCCGATCTATACATAAAATACAAGATTACCGAATAAGACTACCGATTATATAAACAAAATGAGAAACCCGATGAGTAAGAGAATTATCAATATTAACAAAGAAGAAAACTACATAAAATTAAAAAAATAAATATATATATATTAATAATAATAGAAAACCTACTGTAAAAAAGCGAAAGAAGCACAAAAGATGCTCAATAGTGCAAAAAGAAAACAAAGGCTCGAATACTAAAATTTTTTCGACTATTTCACTTAGAATCACAACAAAAAGCAAAAAAACAAAAAAGAAAGCGTTGGCCAGGCAATCTGGTACAAATCATTATCATCCTCACCTTATCACCCTCATCTTTCACCTCACACTCATTATCATCCCATCAACACATACACTTTTTAAACATTTTTTTCAATCTACCCTATCATTCTCTCCACGTTCTAACTTTATGTTATCTTTTATCTTGTATCTTGTAACTTCATGAGAGCGGTGGTCTTAGTTCACAGGTCAATTCTTCTAAGACCGACCACCAACTCTCCCTAATTTTTGTAAGGGGTTTGGTAGTATCCATATGCCTTTGTCAATTATTTTTAGTTTTTATTAACCTTACTTGTAACTCTTTTATAGGTCGCATGGAATAAGGAAAAACACTAAAACCGATAATTTGACCACTCTCCATTTAGGTTTCTTTGAGTCTCTTATTCTATATTACAATGTAAACACAACATGGATACATTTAATAGTTAATTCTTTAAAAGTTTTAATAATTGCATCTCTCTACAGTTTCCTAGGTTCTTGCGTCTTCCCTGACACCGTTTTGCAGGTTTCACCTTTCTTCACGTGGGGTGATTTCCCCCACGAAAAAGTGATGTTTTAGAGCGAGGTCAGAAAGCAAAATCAGGGGTCTGAAGTATCTTTTCCTATTTTAATGGACTGCACAAACAGTGGCTATCAACAATGAATCTACAGTTCGGTATAGGATGACTTTTCTGAAGAAAAGAAAGTAGAGTTTGAGGAACTCACTATTCTTATTTTTGGCCGATCCTTTTAAAACTTTGTATCCGCCTAATTCATCTGATGACGCTCGCTATTGTATTGAGATGTTTTGTTGGAGAGTAAATCGTCCCCTCTACTACATCATTTCGTCGGAAATTCGTTGCACTTGATCTCATATACGAATCCATCTTGTTATTTTTACTTTTACTTTTCATTCATCTTGGTCATTTGACTAACTAAAGTGCTTTCTGATCGCTTTATTCGCTGAGTCAATGTTTTTTAACCGAATTTCTTGCCATTTTCACCGACATCTTACTTATACAAGCGAGACTAATCTTCTTGTGCTGTCTTCTGTCTTCGTTCTGTGGTCATTGTCTCCTTACTAACCGATTTGTAAAGTCAACAATGATACTAAGACAACGAAACGATTACGCTTCTCAGCGCAAAGATCATACACCTTTACATAACCAAAACATCGGAGAAAACATCAAATCTCTTTCGTCTAACAACATTAGCAATGTACAAATCGAGCGTCACCTTTCGAACTCCACAGCTGAATTCTTGAAAGCATTCAAGTGCGTCTCTTTGTGGTGTAAATAAAAATTAGTGAAATGGATTCTACTTTAATCCACTTCAATCCTCTTAATTTACACATGAATATTATTTATGAGATCGGTAAATGTGACAGTTCTAATACCAACCTTAACAGTATGCATAGCACGATCGTTAATATTCTAATGTAAAGCCCAAAGACAAAGAGGTGAATCACGTTACATGTTAGTAATTAGGAATCTGCAAAGAAAGTATTGAAGCAAGACGAAGTTAAAATAATAGAAGATATTATACTGCCGCAGCTCCTTCTGCAGACATTGTGGCCGCCAAGAGGGGCACAACTGCTGGTACTTATAACAAGGATGTGCCGTTCCTCCAGGTCTCAGTTGTAATGGGGTATTACACCTGTTATATCAGGGTTTCCCAACCGGGGTCCATAGCACATCTGAAGGGGGCCACAGGAAAATTTTAAGCTTTAGAAGGGCCATAGATCCATGAAGGGGCCACAGGACTCAACCTATTGAAACCTGAATTATAGTTAGAGCAGTACCTAATTTTAATTTATGCAGTTGAATTACATTTAAAAAATATTAATACATATATTTTCCCTTTTTAAAATATTTTATTAGCATAATAGGATTTACATTAACCTGTAAACAAATATTTTGCATCTTACAAGCTTATTCTGCGGCGCCCTCCATTGTGCCCTTGATCGTTATGCGCCTGGCACCGTTGTGGGCTTGATGAAAATACTTCAGGTGGAACTTTAAATCCTTACAATCTGTTTATTAAGTGGTTCGGCTTTATAGTATGTAAGCAGCTTTTATTATTTTACCCTAATACTGCGAAGTTGTAGTAATTTTAAGAGTTTTTAAAATTATAAAAGATTGTCACAAGCACAATAATATAAGATTTTTATAAGTAAATAACTAAGCATTTTTGTTTGTAAGTAAAGTGTGCCATTGCTAGGCCTACACCAAATCATTTTTTTTTCACTTCGGTTTCACTTAGGGTTTATTTACGAGATTAGCATTTAATCTTAGATTCTAATTATTGTACTTATCGTTTTGTATCTGCAATAATTTGAGTAATATATATATATATATATATATATATATATATATATATATATATATATATATATATATATATATATATATATATATATATATATATATATATATATATATAATATATTACTAAAATTAATGCAGATCTAACCCTTTGAAGGAGTACATTATTGTTGTTTTGCATTTAGGTAGAGGTACAGAGTACCTGTACCTAATATTTACCATTAGGGCAAGTATTTAGCACAAAAAAAGGAAAACAAAACTTTCAATGCAGCTATTTTTATGAGCGTTTCTATTTATTGGACATGTCTAAAATTTTCGTGGCCGACTGTAATAGGAGTTGGTGTTGGGCACAGACCCGGTGCTCTGCACAGGGAATGGAGGTTGTTTCTGGGTCTTTTCACAGGAATACTCTTCCTTTTTCGCCGCTGAGATAAGCGCCTTTCATTCTGTTGCGGTGAGCTTTGGCTCCAAAATGTAATATATATATATATATATATATATATATATATATATATATATTATTAATATATTAAATTTCTTCTGCTCAGATTACCTATGGCTACGGCGATGAAGAAAAATGTCGACAATACTCCAGTGAGTATTTAGCTCATGGTTTTATACATTCACCAGACAATATTTTACAGCCATTGTGTCTTTTATGTATGGCTACACTTTCTAATGATAGTATGAGACTAAGTAAGCTTAAAATACATTTGGAGAATAAGCACAAAGACAAAAAAGACAAAACATTAGATTACTTTAAAAAGCTGCGGGATGATTTCCAAGCAAGAAGCACTATGAAAGATATATTTATCAAAACAGCTGCAAAACTAGACAAAGGTTTAATTGCATCTTATAAGATTTCCAAGCTAATAGCAAAATGGGAAAAACCTCATAATATTGGCGAAGAATTTATTTTGCCTTCAGTATCTGTGGTTATTTCAACTGTCATGCAACAAAATCCCCCCAAAATCACTGAAGTCATTCCGCAGAGCAACAATACAATATCAAGACGTATTGACGAAATGGCAAAGGATGTAAAGAAAAAACTCATTAAACATTTACAAGACATTTGCACTACAAATTGATGAAACGTTATTACGTGATAACGAAGCCCTTCTCATGGCGCATGTTAGGTTTTTGGATAAAGATCAACTAAGAGAAGAAATGTTTTTTCCCGCAGCCTTGTGACCGATACTATAGGTGAAACAATTTTCAAAGAAGTAGTGACCTATTTCAAAGAAAATTATATTCCACTTAGGAATATTATGGCTTGTGCAACTGATGGTGCCGCTGCTATGGTAGGTAGATATAGGGGATTTATTTCACAGTTAAAAGAGGCTGTAGCTAAAGTTTTTTACATACACTGTGTTGTCCACCGTCAACATCTGATTGCAAAAAAAAACCTAGGAGGACGTCTGAAAGATTCACTTGATAGTGTAAATCAAGACAGTCAACCTTATCAAGTCAAATCCACTTCAAGAGCATCTTTTCCGACAACTCTGTGCTACCAATGAAGAAGGGTTTGAGCGCCTACTTTTGCATACAGAGGTGTGATGGCTTTCTAAGCGCAATTGTCTGAATCTCTTCATTGCACTTTGGGATAGTGTTGTGTTATTTCTGGATGGTAAGCAGCTCGGAGTAAGAATCATTGCTGCCAAATGTGACATATTTTACCTTACACTTTACAGATATATTTGAAAAGCTAAATATCTTGAACAAACAGCTACAAGGTAAAAATGGAAATATTTTAACTTGCAAAGAGTTTATTTGTGCATTTATGTGGGAAATTAAGCTGTTCAAGGCAAATATGGGGCGAAAAGAGTTGATACAGTTTCCAACCCTCCGCACTATTGAGAGTGAGCTGAAAGAAGATGATATTTTAGTATACATTTATTATTTTGAGAAATTGCATAATGATATGGAAGTTAGGTTCAGAGATCTTCTATAACTGGACATTACAAGAAAGCCTCATTGAGTTACAGAGTGATAAAACTTCTCTGGCTAGATTTAAGCATAGTGTGGGGAACATATGGACAAGTCATGAAATTGCTATGAAATACCATTTGTTTTAAGACGAGGTAAAATTATATTTTATTGCTTTTACTACTTCTTATCTGGTTAAGTCAGGTTTTAGTAAAGTGTCACATCTCCTATCAAAAGCTCGCAGCCGCTTAGAAATAGTAAGAAGAGATGATCTTCGTCTGTCTCTAACACCTTTAGACCCTGGCATTGAAAAACTTTAAAACTGCATGTAGCACAAGGATCGCATTGAATGAATAAAGAGTTGATGATATATTTATTTAATTTTGTGTAGGGATTTTATTTTTTGTAATACTTATTATTTATTTTAAAAGAGTAATATATTTTTTTATCCACTCTTTAATTTTTGCTATGTTTATAGTCCTATATATGTGACAAATATGATGGTACCTGGATACAAATAGCTGTTTTAATATCTTTTATCCTTTAAAGTAGAGTTAAACTGCATATTACCTATTGAAAGTAATGATTATGGGCCACAGGAAAAAATAAGGTTCCTTGTGGGGCCATGAGCCCAAATCGGTTGGAAACCATTGTGTTATATCACCATTTGGGGCATTTATTGCATGAATATGGGTGATCTAAGTAATTGACAACATACTAAATGTTATGATTCTTATTTATTAACATTAATTATGGTAGTGACAGATAATTGTCACTATTCATTACTAACAGATATTGTGTGACTTTCATTATTTTTAGCAAAATTTTTGCTGTATATGCACATTCTAAATTTTTTAAACTATATTAAAGTACATTCTATTGTTTTATCCTGTATTAAGCATTCTTAATATGAAAGTAATAGCGAATAATAATATTTAATAATATTTAAAAGTCAGGTGTTTTGTTGGAAGCTAATTTATCATTAATCCTTAAAAGGTAGCTAATTGATTTAATTCATTCGCCAAGAAATGTTGAAACATTCCAGATTTTACCACTTTATTCCAAAAGATATTCCTTCCTTTGGCAAAGATAATTTGAAAGACCTAATTTCAGAACACTAGCTACTTTAAGTCGATATTCGGCACCGTCATATTCTGTTAAATTTCATTTGACTTATGTCTGTATCGCCCTTCTTTAACATATAAAAAATGCCTCTTAAACTAAAACTAATTAGATGTTAAATTCCTTATAAAAAAAGATGATTTTGAGAAGTTACCCAAAATATTTTGAGTCAATCAGTTAGTCTCGAATAAAAACGTATAACTGAACTTATAAATATCAGACGGTACCTTAAATATCATTTTGTGTCACTGTATTGATTGGACCGTTTTGTGGCTTCAGAACTGAGTCCGTTCACTTTGGTTTTCCAGGTCTCCATTGTGATTCTGTGCAGAGTTTCACATTTGTTTTTATTATTTATTATGACGCTGAGCTTACTGGTCAATTCTTCTTTATTATGAATGACTTTTATATTGCATTTCTGGCTTAAGGTTAACAACCTTTTTGATTTTAGGCTTTAAATGGAAATTTGTCAGTATTTTAGGGACTTTTTGGCTTCCGTCGTAAATTGTTGTTTGAAATAAGGATAAATAGTAATTAGCTCCTGGGAGTTCTTTCTGGATATAGGAAAAGTTTAGGTCTGATAAAGTTATTTAGGATTTTATTTCCCTACCTTTTTGTAATTATCTCTGTTTTGTTTTATATGGACTAAAGATTGTTTGATGTAACTTAGATGCAAGTTGTTTATCTTGAAGGCAAGAAAAGGTCTTCCCTTTCTTTTTCAGGTTGTGGTCTGAATCCATGAAACTACTCATAATTAATGGATTTTTTTTTCTCGAAACGCAACTCTAAATCAGTCGTGAGGCTCATTACTCTCTATTGGATTTCACAGCTGTTCGACCCCTGTGTCGACTGTTACACCTGGTGTCTGGACGAGCGCCACAAGTTCTGAGTTTGAGTGCGGATAGGTAAGACCCCGTTAATTGTTTCCACTTCAAATCTTGTAAAAGGTCTTGGGAAACTGTTGCATTCCTAATTTTTCCTTTATGACCCATCTTTTTAATCACTATCCTCTACAAATTTTCGAACCACAAGATAGTCGATGTTTGAGACAAGGGTAACACATAAGATGTAACTTGATTCTGGAGGACAATTACGGCCTCCTGATATGAGTGTCCACAGGGAGGGAACCTTATCTAGAAAGTACCCTTTATTCAGAGTAACGCCACGTCCCCCCTTCTTGAGTGTTAGAGGGAAGACCTGGCTTAGTGGATTTACTCAAGGCTTTGACAGTGTCTAGGGAACCTGGCGTCTTCTCACTTTCCCTTAATTCACTCTCTTTTTCTACGATTATCTACACTATATTTTCGGGCAATAGGGTAGATAGTTTCGCCGTGGATAATACCCCCCGCGGCAACTCAAACCTCGGGAACAGGCATGGACTCCGTAGTAGACCCGCTTCTCTCTATTCTTCATTATTCCATACCTTTACGAGTATCTTTCCATTAACAATTTTTCCTCGTATTACTTAACGATGTTTTGTTGAGTTGCAGGCAATTTCTTTCTCACATCATAACCTATAAGAAGCGGCAGGTTATAACATTAGGTCGCCATTTACTACCAAGGCAAATCCCCGCTGGGTAGGTAAAGCATAGATGCGGGGTGGGTTGGGTAAAGCGACTCTCTTCGCCAATTTAATTGCACATTTGAGGTGGCTACCCTGCCACCCTCCTTTATGGACAATGTAGATATATCGGCAGTTATGTTATTAATGTCTCTCTTAACTAGAATCAACCAGCCAAATATGTGTAAATGATTACTTATGGATGCTTCTGATCCTATGGGCACTATTTACTTAAATTTCCTAGGAAATGGGAGGTCTATAGTATCGACTTACTATACTTTTTTTATGTTCGAATTTACTATTGATACAATGGAAACAAATAGTAGGAGCCAGCAAGCAAAATGAGAGTCACCTCCAAGCGCTCGCTCTTCTCCTCTAGGTCGAAGGGAGGGCGAAGTAAATCGAGTCAAACCCTCTCACCGGTGGAGAGGATTCGATCCAACGATTGGTCTGGAGCAAATCGTTACTAATAGTAGATGAGGAGATTATACCTCTCCCTCGTTTGTGGGTTCGGCAATTTAATCTATTTCTTTTCTAAAAGGTTTCAAGACAACTATCTACTTATACAATTGGCACCCCTCCTTTTATTCCTTCTTAACAAAACGTAAATAGGAAACTCCGCCTTGAATGTCACCAGCAATAGGCGCATAAAGATCAGGCCAACTGCCTTATAATATTAAACTTCGATATGGTCCCATGGGACTTGCTTCCATCCAATAGATCCCAAGTTTGCTGAGTGCCAGTATGCTATCCCTCTCGACGTTTCCTACAGCCACATTCATAATGCTTTCCAGGTTAGAATCCCGATACTTTGGATGGGATAGTCATTTGTAGGATTCCAACGAGGTTGAAATAGAAGGTGAGGTTCTCTCTCCCGGTCAAGATCGAGCGAAAAATTACATACTCGTTTATTTTCTAGGAATCTGAAGCAGGCGAAGAGATGAGAGCGGATAAAAATAGAACACCTTTCAGATATACGAGTATAAATTATAAGTTCCAACTAATTGCTGTGTTAAATCCTCAATACAAAACTACTGATGATCTGTTATGTAGGACTGCTGCTACCCAGGTAAAGACAAATGTACATTTATTAATAGAAGCACAATATAAAAAGAAGGGGAATGGAAAGATAAAAATAAAATGGAAGAATCCATGTGCGTACTACTTCAAATTTGAGCATTAGGTCCTAAATAAGGGCTATTTAGTCTAACGATTATATGCAACCCTGCGACTTACGCACTAATTACTGACCAGATTTGCGACTGCGTTTTAGGCTCATTCCTTTTCATTAATTCTTTTATTTCCTTCTCTGAATTGTTTTTTCTTTGTCCACTTACCACTTTTTTCCACGCTAAGTGAGAGAATTTTCGTTATATTACATCAGCCTTTTTCTCCGTTAAGGTTTGAATAGTTATTTAACATTTAAATAAGGGTTAAAATACATAGAAGATCTCAAAAGAGATATTAACTAAAGTGATACCAAGAAATGTGGAAATTAGGAGAACTTAATGTAGAGTATTGTCTGCATCAAGAAATTTAAAATAGATATAAATATAATTTAAAACACGAGAACTAACTAATAGCGTTGGAGTTAAGAGATTAATTTCTGTGATTAGAAGTTCATCTCGTCATCCTTAGTTATTTTTATGTTTATTCGAAAATACTGCATACCGCATACTGCATATCCAGCATACCGTATGAAAGATAAAAAGGGGCTTATTTTTTCTTCGGAAAAATTTGATTTACTAATTCGAAAAATCTGTACTTGGGTTTGACTCGAACCAACCACACTGAGGAAGCGAGCGACCGTTTTGATCTCAATTAAAGCATATATATATATATATATATATATATATATATATATATATATATATATATATATATATATATATATATATATATTCATATATATGCCTTAATGGAGAGGGAGGATAAAATAAATCACAAGTGGTACGGTACTAGGTTATTTTTTGCTAAAGTTTTGCTCGTCTAGAGCTTCCTCAGGTTAACAAGAAACTAAGACAAGAACATTTTTTGTAGAAAATGATAGGTATATATGCCACTGGCCCCTTTTCCCTCCGCCCTTATGAAGCAGGAACGAATAAGACCCTCGGTCAACCATATCCGCTCCCCGGCGCCCTCTTCATATCGGTCGCAGTACGTTCGGAGGGGCCCGATGGCCTCATTTACTGAGTGTCATGCTGCCTGCCGTCGATAACAGCTGCTAAACATCATTTCCGTGTGGGCAGATTACCGTGACCCATTCGGATTCTCGATGCACATAATAAGTGGTATTTTTAGATACGTGTAGATCGTCCTGGACAGAATTTTGAGGTCCGTTTTTTCCGTTTGGTATTAGTTGGAGTAGCAGTCTCTTAGGTTCATCAGAAGGATACGTTCCGTGAAAATTCACGCTTTAAGCATAACTTAACTGGTCGTGTTCCTTTATCATGAGTAGCTTTAGCAAAGCGTATAGCGTTTAAAAGCCGTCATATTAAGTTTTTTGGCTAGAATCTTTTGTTGAAGATGAACAGAGTATCGTCTGCAGGTTCTCCTTTCTCCCACTCTGGTGGAGGGAAGGGAAAGACGACCAGGCCGACCACACTGGGCATCTCAACACCTTTTAAAGGCTGTGCCTACCGTCTTTGGTGGTATCTTGGGAGAGAGTAGGACAGGATGCTGTGAAATACTAGGATAAGAATAAACATGGTTCAAAAGAAAATTCAGGAAGAGTGAATAAGTTGATCGAAGGTGGAATTCTTCTTGAAAACAGTGGGATATAAGCCAGGAATATTGTTGGAACCTCCGTGCTGAAGATGGTGATCATATGTTTCGAATTTCGTATGTTGAAGAGGCCTGAGGTTTAGTGAGGTGTAACCTTAACATTCTCCCTATTGTTCCCGCCTCCATTTTTGTCATGAAAGGGAAGGTAATACAGGTTAATCGGTTAAATTCGATCACATAGATATCCCGTACACCTGTTTGTATTCCTGCTCATGAAAAGCGAAAGTTTGAACTTTAAGCAGAGCTAAATCAACTTCAGGAATTCACTTGGATAGAGTGTTGGAGACTCCGACTTGTCTCTGATGACGATCCGGCCTGCTTCTATTGCCTCTTCAATGAAGAAAGTGATAACATCTAAACTAAGGATATTCTTTATCTTGAACTTTACTCCCTGTAGACTCTCCCTAAGGACTGATGAGTCCAGGAGATCGACTCCGCTAATGCTTATCCATCATATCTTTCAGTGGCCTGGCAAGTAATATGTCTTTTCTCTGTCAGGCCGAACCTATCCCAGATGTGATTCATAGCATTAAGATGTTTGCAGTACATATGTGTCTTAGGCAATCCCTGCATGAGAGGAGTTATTGACATTTCTTCTAGCTGATGATGGAGTTTCTTTACACTTCCTGTGCGTTTAAGAAAACTCCTCATCTCCTTGTTAAAAGTCATATATTCCTTTAATACTGTGCCGGTATTGACCATTGACCTTAAGGTATGTGTTTTAATCTTCCTAAAAGTTCGCCAATTGTTGCTAGAAAATCCTGTCTTTATGATCACTACTTCGCTGCCATTGTAAACTGGCATGGTACTGAGGTAGTTGCTGCGGGAAAGGTCGCGGGAAGCATACCTATATCTTCAAGTGATTGTCTCTGGCTGCAAGTACGTCACGCGGCATGGAGTGCGAAAACAAATGCCAAGGCGGCCTTAAAAAAATTACAACTTACGTTAATGAGTGTAGAGAAATGGCTACATTAAGCATCCTGGAGGGGTATAGGTACATTAAAGCCCCTCCCCCCCATGAGGAGAAGCGTGGGAACGATAGCCGGCGAATAACCATAACTCCTTACTCTGTTTGATCTCCCCGCCGCTTTGGGCAGTTGGAGCTAACATCTGTTTTAAGGTGACCACATAAGGCCCTTAAACGACGCTCTAACGATCCAATTACCTACGAGACCCATAAACCCGTGGTTATGAAAAAAAAGCGGTGCTAGTCAAAAGGCACGCCAAGTAGCGGTGCAATTACGAGCCTCTAATTAGCGAGCTGACTTGGGCACCCCAGTGCCACCCTCTGCAATTCTCGCTCTCCCCAGATGCAAACTCACCATTCACGTCCCCCCCCTTTCCTCTGTGGCCTGGTTACTTCCCCCTTTAGATGGGGTGGTAATCCGCCTATAACTAAGCCCCGCAAAAAAAGAGAGAAGATTAGAAGTCGATACGCCAGAAGGAGGATCAGGTCGTGAAGATCGATCCATCAGCCCGACACGAAGAGTAGAAGTCGATCTGAAAGTAGAAGGATTAGTTCGTGTAGATCCATCCTTTAGCCAGACAAGAAGATTAGAATTCGATACGAGAGAAGAAGGTTCAGCTCGTGAAGATCGATCCTTCAGCCATACAAGACTATTTTCGTGAGAAACGATAGGATCAGATTGAGAAAATCGATCCCCTCTCTCCGGGCCGTATTAACATAAATAGTCGAGGTTTATATCGGTGCCATACCGAAGAATCCTTTACAGACTGTGAAGAAGTCTGACTGAAGAAAAGCAAAACCACTTACACTCGAGTGACTCTCACATCTCAAGCTCCGTTAGAGTGAGAGGAGAAAAACCCAGCCCCAACGAGCTCCCGTTCTTTAATTACGTTGAAGAATCAGCCCCCTACAGGCGGCAAGCCATCCCTCACCGACGAAATTCAACCCTCGGCCACAACACTCCAAAGCAAGAGATAAGCCCTCCAGCGACATCCGGCAATCCCTAATACCCCCTGCCATGTAAGTTAGAAAGAACATTCATATTCATATTGCGATAGTAGAAGTTTAGTACGTCTCACGTTTTAAGGGGAGTAGAAACCATTGTTCGTGAACCTAGGTCATATGTGCTTGTAGACGAGAGTACGTTAATTTAATGTTTAAAGCTAATCAAATAGAGCCGTGATAAAAAGACTAATCGGCAATTGGTATGTTTACGGGTAGCCTATTTGTTTATTTTTGTCATCATATCCGTGCGATAGGACTAGATGCCAAAGATAGAAATGTGTTAACTGTTTGTTTGTTATAGTTAAGTGTTTCATTTAAAATATATGTTTATGTTTCCTCTTATCCTTACGTGTTTAAATAGCTCTTCCTTAAGAACAAAACTACCGAATTAGTACTCTTAGAACAAAGCCTACTTCATCATAGAAGTAACTCACGCACCACAAAGCATACCGCTACAAACAGGGTGTCAAAGAGTATAGTGATAAAAAAGGGCCATTCTACGACAATGAGATTATGATATCTTTCTTTCCCTGCATTTGGGGCTGTAAACGCCGCAATGACTTTCTCGAAAATTCTTTCTTCCACTTTATATTCTTCCTTTTGTTTTTAAGTGAAGTATGAGCCTTGCTCTCCTTTATATATAATGACTCCCTGAAGATATTTCCTTGTATTTTGGAGAATGAACTGAATAAAGATATGAAGTACCTGGAAAACGCATTTCATCTTTCATGTGGGACTTTCTTGTATATATATATATATATATATATATATATATATATATATATATAGCTAATTTCAGGTTCTGTAGAGCAGACCATCCAAAATCTGGAAATGAAGAAAAAAATATCTGAAAAAATCGTAATACCCACTTTTGAGGGACCAATTATGTTTAAAAATTATCTTTTTTCCTATGGTGATGCTGGTTGTATTCATTTATTATAGTTCTTATCTCTGAAGTTGAAATGGGTAATTTTCGTACAGGAAGAAAATTTTCACTTTAATTCATTATGTATCTAAAGTTTCGACAATTTTAGATTGAGGAACTCCTTGTTTGTAAACTACTCGGAAGGCACTATAAAGTAATCGATGTATGACGAATTTACGAGATATTTACAGAGTATTTCCTATAGAGGGATATCACTTCACCTTTTTAATGTATATTATAAATTCACTTATCCCATGTCTTATTCCTGTTTAATACCAACGGGTCTTTTTTATTAATTATTATAGGGATAAGATTAGTAAAACAACTAGAATAAACAACTTCCAGTATTCCAGTTCAGCCGATCAAGAATGATAAAACCAAATTGTTCCGGTGGTGGAAGAAGCGTCTGTGGTATCAAAACAAGGAATGAATGACACTAATGTTAAGAAGTTTATCTAATCAATGGGTCAGCTTTTTTATATAGCAGGCTGCCAGTGCGTTGATCTTTGGAAGTATAAAAAGAACATGGAAGTGCCACGTCGAGAGCAGTTATTTCTTATTGACCAAAAAACTAGACGTCTCATGAAATCGAAGGAGTAGATGTAACAACATGTCGAATTCAGGAAAGAAGAGAGAGAGAAGAGTCACAAAAAGAGAAGAGGGAAGAGAAAGTTACAATTTCAGACGAAGACTTGGATGAAGAAACCTCATCTCCTGACATTTCCGTTCTCTTTGCGAGAACGGAAAACAACATCATACAAATACCAACAATTGCCACGGAAGCAGATCAGTATTATGTGTCAAAGAGAGCTGCTGCTGCTATGAGTAGTGCAGCCCTATTCGCCTATGGTATTATAAATACAGAAGACCACTTCCATTTAATTGACCATCACAAACTATAGAGGTCACGGCAGAAGTTAAGGAAGAATTTAATCGAATCTGATGTTTGTAAGATAAAAAATTACTGCTTTGTTTTTCGATGGCAGGAAAGACACAACACTAACTAAAAATAAGAAAGGAAAAAAATGGTATGGAACAAAGGAAATTCAATATCACAATGTGCTTGTAGGAGAACCTGATACTTTCTAGTTTGATCATCTAACTATTGACCGATGAACAGGTGCAGGTATTGCAAACAGACTGATGAAATGGCTTGTTGAAAATGATATTAAACATGAGATAATTGTAGTGGGGGCAGATAGATCGGCAACTAATACTGGCAACAAGAATAAGCCATAAGAGGGTTAGAAGGTCAATTGCATCGTCCTCAACAGTGGATCATCTGCAGCTTGCATCTAAATGAGTTCCCTTTCATGCACCTGTGCAAGAAATATACTGGTCAAACAGAAAGTGAAACTCAATGGAAAGGACCACTTGGTAAAGCCTTAACCACCTGTGAAAGTCTACCAGTATCACCAAATGGCTTTCGATGTATTGCTAAAGGAGCTCCTCTTTCAGATGTCTATGTGAATGACCAAGCTTACCTGCACAGAATTATCAGTGCTATTAGAAGTGGTCTAGTTGACGATGATCTCCTACATATGAAATCTGAGCCAATATCTCATGCAAGTTGGCTTACCACTGCCATCAGAATATGTCAACTTTATGTGGCAACAGAAAAACCTAATAAAGACTTGCATGTCCTCACAGAGTTTGTCGTGTGTCATTATGGGCCCATCTGGTTTCCCCTAAAATTCTATCTGCATTGCACGGAGGGATCTAAACATCTCCTGGAACAAATCAATTTTCTGTAAATACTCCAACCTGACAGTGAAGCAATAGCATGGCAAACAATCCATAGGAAGTCCTACTGGGAATCTCATCCCGAGAATGTCCTTTTGGCAATGCTGGCATTCGTTGATCAGAAGAACAAGAAATTAGCTATTGATAGAATCAGAAAGATCCTAGAAGTTACAGTTATAAGGAAGAAATAGGTGATTTCCGGCGATTAAAAAAAGATAAGACTGCTAACAACCTAACAGATCTAATTCTTCCTGAAGAGGAGTACAGGTTTGAGTAAACACTTACAATGCATCTATCTAATGTGGACCTGCAAAATATTCTCGACGATATTCTCTATATTGATATTCCATGCCATTCTAAATTGTTAAGCAATGTGTGCGAATGTTGTGGGAAGCTTCTGGCGAAGCTTATGGAAAGAAAGCAAGAGATGGCTACATTCGGGTGGTACTAAAATACCATGGCTTAATGCCATTGTTTGAAACAAAGTATGATTTCAATATATCAGTTAGATAATAAAAGTTGAACTCCTCACTTGTTTGTCATTATCCTTCAGTTTTAACTCAACTCTAATGTATTTAGAAGCACTTAAAATAACAAATCAACTGTCGTAGTGTATATTTTTCTGGCTCGAAAATATTTAAAAAAAATGAAATTTTGAGCTCCAAAAATAGGGTGTTCCAAATATTTCTCAAAACCTTTTTCCACGTTTGAAATATCTGTACACAGGTGTACAAAACCTGAAATGAGCATGCTGATTTGCTAAGATTTGTTTATAGATGCTACGGCCTAATATATATATATATATATATATATATATATATATATATATATATGAAATGAAAAACTCACAAAGTATCACGTGAGAGTAGCAAATGAATGCAATGTCCCGCAGGAAAAAATGAAAAGGTGTTTTCAAGTACTTTCGAACTTTATTAAGTTCATTATCAAGGATAACTACAAGAAATAATATTATATCAGAGGTATTTATACGAAAGAAAAGTATGAAAGACCGCCTCAAAAACAAGAAATCACCAATGAGGAAGACGGAAGGGGGAAGGTAAATAATCACATTAAGAATTATAATAATTGACGATTAAAGAGTTTAGAATAACTTTCTCGGCAAAACATCTCTTGAGAAAGGAAAGTTTTGATTTCTTGTCATGAGCACGGAGGAGAGATGCGCGATCACTTTTAACAATGGTCTTCAACGCGGGATAGAGATGATAAAAGTTGCAAAGGTCATGTGCGTAGTTGAAGGGTCACGCGGGGTTGATAATGAAATGAAAAACTCACGAAGTATCACGTAAGGGAAACAAATGAATGCAATGTCCCGCATGAAAAAATAAAAAGGTGTTTCAAAGTACTTCCGAACTTTATTAAGTTCAACTATTTAGAGGGTTCTCTATATCAAATTGGGCAAAACAAAATAAAATTTATTACTGTACAAACGAAAATAAAATACTGCACATAAAAGATAAATAAAAAATAAAATAATGCACATGAAAGATAAATAAAAAATAAAATAATGCACATGAAAGACAAATCAAAGTATACACACTCGGCTGCACACGACCTACAAAGGGGGATTCCAAATACGGGTGGATCTGCCACCCAAAGATTCAGCTGCTCGAGAGAAGCACGAGGTGTAGGAGCACTAAGCTCGAGTACTTTCTAAAAACACGGTTTGGATTTGCAATTAAAGCCGATTAGTACTCGGCCTGTTCAAAGTTATGACGGAAAATACAACCTGTATTACAATAACCACAGTCAGCGTCGAAAGTAGGGATGCAGGGAGTATTTGCCTGGGAGGAAGGTGGGCTCGAGAGATCTTTTCTCGTTTGTTTCTTTTTTTCATGTCTTCGAGCTCTTGGGGTATGGGGAGGCCGAGAGAAAGAAGCTTATGCGACTTCTCCTCTTAGCACAATACAAATTTCCACCGAGCAAATGCTTTACTATTTATACAGAACCACCGGAAGTGGATTATACTTTATCTATATATAAGCGCCTGGAGGGAATTTAGACCTAGCATAGATAGTCAAAGATATTATTGATAAATTCCCTCAAGTAAGGTTACTGTTTCATAATATATATATATATATATATATATATATATATATATATATATATATATATATATATATATATATATATATATGTATATATATATATATATATTATATAGTGTGGGTGGGTAGGGGCGCTTCAATACTTTCACTATATTTAAACTTAAATAACCTAGTCAAATTAAATGCATATAAATCTAACTTCCTTTACTATCACGTAGGTGTATTCATGATTATATCTGGACATTTTAATAATATAATTATAATAGCATTGCTAAAATTAAAAATAAATATTATAGTCGATCAAAAATATGCTTGTCGAATCAAGGAAATTTGCTATATATATGCGTAAGAAATAAGAACTGTGCATGCCGAGCCTCTTAGGCTATTATAATTAGCCTTATTATTTTTCTCTATCTTTCATTCATCATTTTATTTTTAAATTTTCTCTTATGTCATTATCTTCCCTATCACAAGGTATTAAGTTCCTGCGATAAATTTATAATAGAAGCATGTTTCAAAGTAAAGGTTGGAATGGAAGTAGAATCTTTCGGGAAATTCCAGATAGAAATTGTATTTATAGAAGTGTTTATAACTTGATATTTCAATTTCTTCTGTGACAGGGATTTTAAAACGACCAAACTTAAAACCCTTTAAAATAATGCGTGGTATAAACGTAAGAAAACCTATAAAAACGCGTTGTAAGTTTCTCTGCGATTGCTATTCATTCAAAGATAAAATAAATTTTGGTTTACCGACTCAAAAAATTTCACTTGGGAAGTGCCAACAAATAGTGAAATCAACAGCACAGCATTTATGGATCAGAGAAAAGCGACATCATTCTATCCCGCCTAAATTCAAGTATAAATTTAGTGAAGCTTTTGCTGAGTCGTCGATAAATAAGTATTGTTTGGTGGGAGAGAACTAGAATTCAGACCTTGTGTCCTTTATTCCGATGTGCTCACGTCCTGATAGATATAGAGACAAGCGATTATACTTCTGTCTTCTTAGTCCGTTAACGCTTTTTATTACTTTACTGATTTAGAAGAATGAGTAATGATATTTATCATACGAAATTTATATCAATCCTTGCCTAAAAAATATTAAGCTCATTATCAGAATTAAGTGGAAGAAAAAAAGACTATACTCCGGAGTGATGGAATAAAATTCCGATTTTGCAAGCGATACGATCCTAACTCGCTGATCAACAAAATTTCTTTACAATGAAAATAGATGATTCTTTTCATTCCTGCTCTCATTTCTCTTTTCCAGTTCGGCTAGTCTGCAATTCATACCAAATCCTTTTTTATTTTGTCGTTTATGAGCCCCTTATTTCTGTATCGATCTATTTATTCGACTCTTTTTTTTCATCCCTTGTTCGCATATCTCATTTTCATTTCCACTGCTGCAGAACCAAAGATAGTGTTGATTTGTATAAATCCTACTTAAAGAAAAGGTGAGTGAACACACACACACATGCGTATACACATGCATTCACCTTCAAATATATACACATATTGGAAAATTACAAATGTGCACCAAATGGAATATTCTAATTTCATATGTTCATTGTAGCCTTTATTCATAAACTTTGATAAGAGAATATCGTCAAAGATGAAGAAAATGTAAATTCCGAGTAATTTCGTAATGTGTTAACAGAGATAGAAAGTATCTCTTCGCAGCGCCAACTAAACTAAAATGCCTTTTACAAGCCGCCTATATTTGCGCTTACTCCAAATCGCTTCTGAAAACTCGGGGACAAGCTATTAACCTAAGAAATACGGGAGAATGGGTAATAAGAAATCATGGCATAAGTTGGAGATCTGGAAATGGAGCGAAAGGAGTAATTAAGGTAAATTTTAGGAGTTAGAGATTCCAGTAGAGAAAGTAGGGAGGTAAAACTTAGTGTCATTCTCCCCATATAAACAGAGTGAAGTTGAAAACAATACGACGGAGTGTCAGTGAGAAAGCAAAGCTGTCATTTTAAGTCTCTGCATAATTTTAACCAAATTTTCTTCAATTGGGAGTAATGGTTCGACACTGGGTTAAGCAGACTAGCTTTTGCATTAATCCTTCCGCTGCCTGATTTAAATTAGATTTTGAGAAATCATAATTTTACTTAAGATTTTAATAATTAATCTTAATTATTAGGTTTATTCTCTCACTTCATAAGTAAAAGGAAATAGAGGATTATTCCAGAGCGCTTAACGTTTTTTATGAAATTTATATTTGAGAGTATTTCTCAGGTTCATGGTACATGTGTACCATATTGTCAATTCATTCTAGAATGTTCTAATCATCGGGTATAATATTAGCCTAAATATCCTCTTTATTGTTTATGGTTTGATTGGCTTGGCTTATTGGTATGTAATTTACCGTGAAGATAGACAAGCGAAGGTGCTAGTAGGACGCCGTATTGTGCCGCTAGGCTCTCTGAGAGCAGCCAAAGTTAGAGAGTGAACGTACTGATATCACGCGGTAGTTAGTCCGCTAGGCTCTTTTAGGATGATAAAGATTTGTGCCGGGTTGCTTGGCAAACACTCGTTTATGCTTTATTTTGCCTTTTTGGTGTGTTGTGTTTCTCAGCATTCGAGCCTGTTTTCATTTGCTCATTTGAGCATTTTATACTTTTTAATTTTGATTTGTTTGTTTTGGGCAGTGTTTTTATTTTTATTTGTTTTTGTTTGGTTTTTCTTTTTGTATTATTATTACAGGTAGTTCCATTTATATGTATTTTTCAGTTTCTTGTTTCGTCATCGGGTTTTTCATTTTGGTTTCTAGTTTCAGTTGTCACATTCGATTTTTCTTCTTTAGTTGTGTTTACATTTTGGGTAGTCTTGTTCGAGTTTTATAACTTTTATTTATAAATCGTGTTAGTCACCCTTATTTTTATTTTTCTGCTACCGTCAAATCGTTGCTTATATTGAATTCTACGGATTTCCTCTTCAGGTACGGTGATTCGGTTCATTTCATTCTGTGGTAGTCTTTCAGGTTTTGCCGCATATTCCTTGCGGGATTATAGAGTATTTCTCAGGTAGTTCCAATGTGGTTCTTCTAGGAAGTTCCTCTGACGTGAGATGATAAAACTTGTGGCCCAGTATTATATTCTTGAGCCTAAAATACTTGCCTTTTACGATTTCTCATTTGGTAGAGTATCTTGGCGCTGATGAGGGCCATGTATAATTTTCTTTTATTGCTACTTGAGAAAGTAGGGAATCTGTACTGCCCTGATTGGGTTACTTTAGCTTCTGACACCTTCGCTGTTAAATGTGGTGTGTATCCATTCGTTGTCAATTTTATTCCAAATATATTTCCTTGGGTGGTGTACGGATATGCCTCCCTATCTACTCGCACAGCAGCTGTATTTCTCCTGTTAATAGGAGCCAATTTGAATTTGTTTTTATTCGTTTTAATTTTCTTTTTCTCATAAGCGTTCAGATTTTTATCTTTCTTCCTGTTCTTTGTGATATTTTTCTGGGGGGGGTTTCTATTGCTGGTGATTATATATGTGATGTCATCCGCTAGTTGGATGTACATCGCACTTCTGCCTGTTGGTTGCGGTATGTCGTTAGAGGATATGGAATCCTTGAGGGACACCCGTTTTTAAGTACTTCGAATGCCTCTCCCGTCTGGCCATTTATGCGTAATTCTTCTTTCCTTCGATCCAAGTAGCTGCATAACATTTTGCAAAGATTGTTTTCTAAGTTAAGACTACTGATCTTAGATTTTAGGCCGGACAACCACACTTTATCGAAAGCTTTGTCAACATCGCGGAGTATTATGTCCATTCTGTTGCATCGCGCTGTTTCTGTGGCGATTTTTTTCTGATATAATTGCCAGCACGATCTCTGTCTCTTGCTTGCTCTCGAACCCATGTTGTTGAGGGTTATAAAGGTTTTGGTCCTAAAGATGTTTCTTTCACCTTTGATTTAGGAGCTTTTCAAGGATGTTTCCAAGGAGCTTCAGTAGCGAGATAAAACGGTAGCTTTCAATTTGGTGCTTCGGTTTACCCTGCTTTGGTAGGAAAATCATCCCTGCCGTTTTGAACGCTTGGGGAAAATACCTAATGTTCAGGCAGACATTAAAAATTGTCACTATTGATTCGTGTACGTTGTTTGGCGCATTAGTCAGGTTTGCCTTACTTATGCCGCTTAAACTTGGTGCTTTCTGTTTGAAAGACTTGATATATGTAAAGTATTCATCCATTATGAAAGGCATTTCCTCCCCCAAGGGTATATGTCTCTCTTCGTCGACGTGTGGGTATGGCATAATGTTTTTCTTTGCTGTTCTTACTGTTCGCATAATTTCTTCCCAGTATTTTCTGTCGTATTCAAGGTTCTCTTCCGGAGATATGGAGAATATTTTTTTCAAATGTGTTTGGAAGTGTTCTTGAAGTTCGTGTTTCGTTGCATTTCCTTATTCTGTATTTTTATTTTTATTTTCTCATTTGGTTGCGATCATCGTAGTTTTCTGTATTGTTCCATAATTTCCTTGGATCTTTTCTATGTCCATTTTTTTCTATTATATGCATTATTCCAGACCAGATATATTTATTTTTATAAGCTCTCCTATCTGCCTTCTGATTAATATCAATCTTCGATACTTCTCCATTGTGTCCCAATTCTATGATATCTATTGTCAAGTTATGGAATGCCTCCATCTTTTCTTGTATCTCTAAGTCCCATTGAGGTTCAGGTAGGGTTCTGTATTTTATTCTTGG
Organism: Ceratothoa steindachneri; assembly: GCA_963969495.1. Classification (NCBI taxonomy): domain Eukaryota; kingdom Metazoa; phylum Arthropoda; class Malacostraca; order Isopoda; family Cymothoidae; genus Ceratothoa; species Ceratothoa steindachneri. The sequence continues at coordinate 59,877,520 of OZ018336.1, forward strand.
TGTGTATAGTTTATTTGCTTCTGTAATTTTGTTGGTGATTAGCTGTAGTTGAGTTTATATTTCATTAGATTCTTAGTTGTTTAGTGAACCGTTCTATATTGTATTTAGATATTCTTTGTATCTGTTCCTGTCAGTTCTGCTGGTTACTTTTCTTCGTGGTATCTTAATTGAAATGGGCGAGGTTGAAGTGGTGGTGATCATACTTAGGTGGTCAGATGAGGTTGCTGGCCCGGGATCGGTATGGTGATTTAGGTTGAAATTGGGGATTGTGACTACGATGTCCAGGGTAGTTGATGCCCGGTCAGTTAAAAAGGTTGGTTATTCATGTACCATTTGTTTTGGTGGTGTAATCTGCTCCCCTGCATTATGCGGCGAGATAAACAACCAGTATGGTTCAGGCTGATCGGCGGAAGAGCTTAAATAAATTGGGAAGGTATGAGTGCCTTGGAGGTTGGTATGCCCCGCTATGAATGGATCTCCGGTAGTCATTTTTATCTTTATAGCAAGATAAGATTCTTCTAAGTTTCATATTTTGGTGTAATAAATTCCGGTTTTTACACCGATCGTTACACCGTCATAACTGGTCTGGGTGTAAGTGGTGATAATGATTTTATAATTTGGAATTTTAATGGTTTCTGTTTCAGTGTCAATTCCATGTTCGGTTAGTACGATGATATCTGGATCTTCTTTACTTAAGATGTTTGAATAGGCCAGTCTTTTTTTTCCGCAGTTCACATTTATTGTGAATATTTTTATTCTACGCTGGTACATGTGCATGTTGATTTTGTTGTTTATTTCTGTTCTCTACCTGGTTTTTTGTCTGATCGGCCTGGTCTTTCTGTGCGTATGGGTCTTTTCTTCATAACTTGATCGTTTGACAGGTTGTAACACGATTCCGGGAGGATTTGGATCATTCTTTGTTTTAGAGTATTATTTAGTTCTTTCTCGTCTACATCCGAATCGTAGTCCCATTTAAATTTGCCTTTTCCGATGCCGTCTACAATTTCCTTTTATCTATATTTTTGTGACAGGGGATGCATGTGATCCATCAATTTTGATGTTTAAATACTGAGTATTCATTTTTATCTTTGTTTTTGCTTTTTTTTTCTAGAGTTTTTCGGAGTTTTTCTAGTTTTTCGGTTGAGTCTTCTTCGGCTTCAGGTTCTCATTTCGAGTTTTCTTCTTCTTGGTTTTCGGTATTTTCTGTCTTTGATTTTGCAGTCATATTTATATTATAAATTTCGTTTGAGGGAGGGTTCTCCGGTAACCCCATTCTTTTAATAGTATTCTTTTAATAGTATGCAGAATAGTATTCAGTTACTTTGCGTAAGAACCTGGTTTCGCTATGGTGACGAAGTGGGAGTACATTATACACACAATGAGTTGGGTTTCTGTTTCTTTCTATATTGACGGTTGTAGTCTGTGAGGCAGGTGCCTTCATTTGTCCTTCTGTAGTTGCTGAGGCGTAAGTTTTACTTTCGCTTCTTCACTTCTCTGTGGTAATTTCAATTTTCTTCTTGTGTATGTTGTTTTTCCATTGGGCATCATATGGCAAGTGACCTATTTGCATTCTCACAGCACCAACACTTCTTTTCGCTGCTCCTGTCTTCGTCCTATCTGTGCTCTTTACTTTCACATTCGGAACATGCCTTGCCTTTGTAGGTACAATCCTTCGTTGCGTGTTGGTCTAGGGTATAACATGTAAAACACAGTTGTATTTATAAAAATATCTCTCATTCGATTTGGTCGTGTAAGATCTTTGTGTAGAATGCAAGCAGTCATTGTTCTGCCGTCTCCTTTGCCATTTCCGTTGATCTGAATATAACTTTAAATACGTGGCTATGGTCTTCCTCATTTTGCTTCCCGAATTTATTCAATTATCGCCCAATTCTGTTCCTTCTCCAGTTCTTGTTTAATTTCTGTGGCAGATGTCCTTCAACCCCTGGGTCAAGGTGCTTACAGATGATTGATCTTTGCGTTGTTACATCAAGTGGAATACTTGGTGCGAGGTCTATTTTATCGAGTTTTGGGCCGCGCTTTCGGTCAGAACAAGATGGAGGTCCTTTTCTGTGTCACAAAGTGCGACATAGCCGTTTTACTATTCCTTCAGTTTTAGAAGAATTACTTCAATGCCCGCGTAGATGGATTTTAGGGTCTGATCCCGGGTTAGATTTCCTTACCGGGGAGAATACAAAGAAGCACCCTCTTCAGTATATGCTGGCGCGTTGGGAGCCTTTTGCCTGTTGATGGGTTCCTTTTCTAACTACCTCTTAATTTTTTAGGGAAGAAGAATATTAAGTTTTGTTTAAGATGAAAGGAGAATAATCCCTCCAACCTTGGCATAGCCTATGTAACTGCCTGGATGAAAAATGATGAATGGGGTGGTGATCCTTGTGGAAGTGATTACTCTCCACAAGGATGACTCATTGTGGACCTGATGATAGGAGTTGATTTAGTCAACTACCACCACCCGGAGTGCCACCACTTCTGGGCTCTGTCATCAAGGTTGCTTTCTGCTTACATATAGAGGGTTTTATGTCCCTCTATTGTCTTGGCTCGGCCTTTAGGAATAGAGAGGACCTTTTTCTAAAAGTTGCAGCTTCGCTTCTTATCCCGGGTGCCTATGACGGAGGGTTGCACCCTGAGCTAGTCCACAAACCTGCTTTTCCCACCCACTCGAATTATGCCCTGTCACAAGATGGGCATAGTTCAAACAAGGTTATGAGTGGCAGTACACACAGCAACGCCTTGGGAGGAGGGAGTGGAGGGGGTGATAAGTTTAGTCCACGATAATATTAATTATGACAGCCTGGGTGAAAACCTCTCTTTTTTTAAGTACCCGTGGAGGAAGGGTGAATGATGATAGGGTATTGTTCAGAAGAGCGTGTATTTGGAAGGCTCCTATAAGCGTTGGTTGCCTTTCCTTGTAACTGATATTGAATTTCTTCCCTATCTTCCAAAGATAACCAGCGTCAAAGTGCGAAAAATCGCTTTGTATTCTTCGAAGTCGAGAGATCAAATTCGATGCGTGTGAGAAGGCCGAAAGCGAGCAGATGGGACTTGTTTATTAGGAGGGAGAGTCGGAATTTTAAAGTGGTGAATTCACGTGAGAGAAGAGTATAGGATAGTTAGTAAATGTGTATGGTGTGCGTGTGTTGATGAAATATCGTTATGAATAGAGAGGATAACGTGAGGATGGTGATGAGTTGTGACAGGTTGCCTGGCAAACGCTTTTGTTTTTAATTTTCATTGCCTTTTTTGTGTGTAGTTTTTGTATTTGTATTTTATGCTTTCGAACCTTTGTTCTTGCTTGCTCATTTGATATTATTTTTGTATTTCTGTGCTTTATTGCAGTAGTTTTATAGTTATATATGTATATTATTTATTTATTATTCTTTCTTCTTCGGATTTCTCATCATTGTTTCTTGTTCGTATTTTATTTAACAAAAATAAGGAAATAATTTTTAATAGAATAATTACAAACCGCAACCTTAAATGACGAGTACAAGAGGAAAAGCCCTTCCAATCATCAGCGGCGTTTTGTGATAAGATGATAAATGGTTATCGCATCGATGGTTTGCCATGGTTCAAATCACTTACAAGTGCCTTTGAATGGCTTAATGAGGCTTCTGCCACAAGATGGCGCCATCCAGCGCCATCCGACGGCAGATTTGAAATCTGCAGGGAGAATAACCATATGTCCCATGGTCATATGGGTCAATTCATGGCTCTAAATGGAAACAATTGAACTTTACTCCTTTAAAAAAAGATGCGATGCCTTGACCAAGTGCCTCGCCTCAGGTAAAAATACCATTTTCACTGTTTTTAATACTAAAAGCACGGCGTAGGTCTTCTGACGTTTCGCCTTTTACTAGTTTGTATAAAACATGATTACATGATTACAGTTATAAATACGCACAGCATCTGGTTTATTTATCTATATTTAATTTGCGTTTCGGAGGAAATACTTTAGGTCCCCGTTAGACTAGTTATCCACGTTTAGCCAATTATTTTTCTATTCTATTCTGACGTTCCAAAAAGTACTAATAATTTTTTAAACTAGCAATTTCGGCTTTAGGAAATCTTTAGGTCTAAACACGATTCTTTTCCCTATAATCATTTGCGGCTCTTAGATTGAGCGGTCTAGTTTTTCAATTATCAATTTTTGTCTCTCTGTGATCTCACTTAATAAAAGTTTATTTCATTTTGATATGAAGATTGAAGCTAATTTGTCTCTCGAAGTAAACTTTGATGTTAATGAGATAGTATAATATCTCGTCTTTCATTACTTTACCAAATACACCATATATTTACAAATATAGACGTCTGATTATTGCTTTAGCGTAAAAATATATATATTTTATATTTTTAGTTTTATCATGATATTTTTCAGGTAAATAATCAGCAAATTTCCTAAATTGTACCAGGGATTTTGTGAGAGAAGAAATAGTAAAGAGTTAGGATGGTTGATCAACATGAGAGAGGGGCCAATGAGAAGCAAGGATTAATTCAATATCACTAACTACCCTGTAGCTCTGAGAACACGTAAGAACTTGTACCCATCAGGAGAGGAGCCTATATATATATATTGCTTTTTAGAGAAAGTAATTTCAAAAAACAAATGGGATTTATTTATTGAAAGAAGCGAAGATAAGAAAGCGAGCAAAAGTTCTCTTCGAATATTTGAATATATTGAATATTTAAATATACGAGGGGCGGTCAACAAGTTTTGAAATTCGGATATAAGGAAACGAGATATGAGGAAAAGTGTTTTATTATTTTTCAATATAACTACCGTCGACTTCAAGGCACTTGCGCCACTTGTCCCTGAGGCTTCGAATTCCCGACAACCAGAAATCTCCCTACTGCTGTTCAATCCACTCCTGGACGGCGAGCTGGACATCTTCATCGTCCTCAAACCGGCGTCCACGCAGTGCAGCCTTGAGCTGGCGGAATAAAAAGTAGTCGCTAGGGGCCAGATCTAGACTGTAGGGGGGATGGTTGAGCTCCTCGAATCCGCACTTGCGCAGGGCAGCTTGTGCAACTCTGGCCTTGTAGACTTTGACGACGTTGAAGTCGATCATGGGGCGTGAGGTTTCGTGAGGTTTATAGGGACCCAACGGGCATAAGATACCTTGGTCATCGCCAAATTGTCGTGGATGATGTTGATCACCCTTCCATGTGATATTCCAAGTTCTCACTTGATTAATTCGACCTTCACCCGTCGATTTTCGAGGATCATCCTCTCCACACGGGCCACATTGTCCGCGTTGGTTTCGTCTGATGGGCGTTTTGGACGGGGGTAATCTTCAAGGGACTCACGACCAGTGCGGAAATCCCTATTGCAGCGAGCAATGGTTGCATAAGAAGGAGCGGTGTCGATGTACACTGCAACCATTCGTTCGTGGATCTCTTTTGCATTCTTGCCTTCCTTGGTCAAAAATTTGATCAGTGCGCGGTGCTCAACCTTCTCCATTGTTGAAACATTTGTGACTGACGATCTCGATCAGCTACTGCTTCTTAAACAGACGAGGCAGTAGCGTGCGGCTGCAGTTCCTGACTTGTCATAACTTCTCCTAATACCCCCACAAACAGCCATCCCCCTTCCTCTGTTTTGCCCCCCTGATTCGCAAAACTTATTGACTACCCCTCGTAGTTGTACCCACTAAACCGATAGTTAATGCGTTTGCTTGAAGAACGAAGAGCCTTTGCCAGCAAAGGTTCGAGTAGACTTCAGTTTAGGGTCTCACGATAGGAGGCACTATTTCTAGGCTACAATTAATGCAAACGGCTTTGCACGTTTATTGAAATAGTAAAGACGATAGCGCCGCCTAACATCTTTTTAGGTACTTTCGAAACGGAGGGCTTCGCCCCCATACCACCCACATAATTGTAGGGTGGTTTCCTCCCACACACACCCAGCAACTTAAAAAAAAAATCGTAATATTCCTAATTTGAAAGCCCCCTATCAGATTTGAATGCAAAAAACGATTACTAATGTCAGTAACGCTATCGTTGTCTTAAACTACCTACTAAATAATCACTTCACGGCAAAGGCTAAACCAATCGGCGATGGTAACGTTATCAAGGCCAGTCTGTTCAGCAATTCTAACATACGTAAAGCGATTTATTACAAAAAATATGCAACTTTAACAATCTCTCAGAGAGTTAAATAGGCCAAAACAAACTTACTATTTAGTCTGGTGATATTATAATCAATCCGTACCTATCGCAACGGTTCGCTTTCAAAATTAGGCTATAATTTCAACAAATGTCTATTAGATTTAACGAGGAATTAGGAGGTCTTATTAAAGATTAGAATTTAAATACCCAAAAAACACGACTATCCTGAACGTTAAAGACACGGTTTATTTTCACATTAAGAGGAAGCAAAGGCTGACGTATTTAAAAGTAAATTTAAAAGGCATTTACAAAATAATTAAGAATAAAGGCCAGAAACAAACTACAACAAATTAAAACGCCGTGATTGGGCAAATCAAGATTAGGCTAGCGTCTGACGTGATAAGGCCTAAATTGCAGCCTAAAATGTAGCCCAGAAATACCGCCCCCTATTATGCGCCCCTAAACTGAAGTATTACAAAAGTTTGAGTCCCAACCATTTTCAACGGGAATAATTTTATTTAAAATACTTGTTCCGACAGTTCTGCAATTCTTCATATTTTTAGTACGATTGTTTAATATTTGTTCATTTTGAGCTAGCCTACAGGGCTAGACATAAAAATATATGTACCTGAACGTGCTTTTTTAGGAATGTGGATGGTACCCCTGTGGTAATATTAGCTCTAAAACTAAGGAGTGTTTAATAGCATACGTAGTAAATCCCACCAACTTTAACGCTTATAATTTAATTTAAAAAACTTATTACGATTTTTCTCCATATATGTTGTGTATTTTATGCTTGTGCATATACCTAGGTAGCCTTATAAATATTAATCTACTATGTATATAAACTTATTTATGCAGATATTCACCGACCTATTACATCTTAATTGGGATAGCTATTGAGCCCATAAATATCCAGAACGGTTGTAAACTTATCAGAGTTTATTAAAAGGGCTTAATATAAATAGATTCGTGTAAATATTCCTAAATTCAAGCATTATATTATGTCTTATAAAGCTTTACACGTTCTTGTTATGATAGTGATCGTTTGCAAAATAAAAGAATTAAGTCAAGAACAAGAACAGCATAATTGAGTCCTGACACTCTTTTGACATTAAAAATTTCAACTAATTAAATGCATGGGTTTGTTTCTCGATTAAAATAGAATTTATAAATTAAAATTTGAAGTGCTGCCTTCTTTTTAAGAAGCAGGTAGCTTTCTATTTAATTAATGGAAGTATAATTTAATTATATACTTAAGTATCTCCATTTTTTTTCTTATTGAGCCTATTCCGAAAACAAGCTATTTGACCATTATAAAAACAGTTACAAGAGATGAATTATGTACAATCACTAGAATGATAGAGTTGGATGGTATAACCGTTCGGTCTTATTTACAGATACCTCTTTATACATCTATTCGAAAATTGATCTTCCTTGTTGTCTTCATATTTCAAACCTACCAGAGCCCTTGAATAATGAAGCCAAGCGTGTGTCTATAGTTTCGGTCTAACCTAAGTATTTCGTTTACCTAAGACATAATATTTAATTTTCCCAAGTTAATACAAAGGAGGAAACCGCAAATACTAATATACAAAATGTTCTCCAAAACGACCTGAGCTTAATTTCAGATGCCCATTATTCTCGATCACAGATAATTCAAAATAATAATTCGAAAAATCTAAATTAATTTAACTTTATCTATTTGAATATATTTTATTGAACCTTACCCAGGTTCCAACAGCAAAAAGGTGCCTATTTATACATATTAAAAAATTAATCTTTTAATTTTACTAATTAAAATATATTTAAATGATTCGCTAATATTTTAATAAATATATAGAGGAAGCTTTAATATATAAAAAAATGAAGAAAATAATTTGTCATGGAGGAGACAATGAGAGAATTTCTCGTAATCAAATGCATAATTAAAACTATTGATCATATTGTAAGTTTATGTCTGCCTCCTAATTATAGGAGTAATAATTTCAGACAGTCTTTCCTTAACTAGCGAAAATCCAGGTACTAAATAAGTACACAGAAATTTAGTGTTCATTTATGATTTTATAGTTCATTATTCGAAATGCGCGAAAATATATTTACGTTATCAAGAAAATAAGATATGGTTTTAAAGGGAATTACAATCAATTAAGATCAATTTTGATAAACATCTCCCATCCCTTGAAGAATATATGATTTGATATACTTTCATACATCCTTTATATCGGTTAAACTTTGAAATTTAGTTGATGTTTTAACAAATTAAATAAATAATAATAAAGAGAAACGAGAGATAAAAACCACTAGAAAACTGAATGGTATTGTCTAACGTTTTGCTCGTTTGAACTTCTTCAGGGCAAAGTCGTCAAGTTAGTTTTAGTGAGAGCGTTTAGGGCAGGGTGAAAGAAGTGCTGAATTGGAAAGAAGTTAATAGATTTGGCAAAATGGGTGCAAGATGGCTGGTTGTAGGAAAATATCATAATGCTCCCAAGTTTTGCCCAACTCCCTTCCGAGCGGGCCGCTTATCAACCCTTCCCTTTCAGGCCAAATATCTGGTGGTCTTTAGCCGGAAGAGAGCGCCGGTCTTTTCAGCTAACCACTGAGTTCCTTCCTGGACTGGTAAAGATAAATGGGAGCGCATCTTGGCTTCCGATTGTTGCTGGAAGTTTATAGAGGACGAAATAGCTCAACCTCTAATCTACTTCTGGCGCCCTGAAAACCCCTCCCGAGTTTCGAGTATAAAAGACGAATTCTTTTAACCCTAAGGAGTAGAGCTTGCACAGCGTCTGGTGGGGCAGGAATTGCCATATATCAGTGTAGTGGTAATTCGACGAAGCACCAAGTTTTCAGAGAGGAGATCGGTTCAAGTTAGGGAGTCTCCTTATCCCGTTGGTCTGAAAGGCAGTGAAGACCCAAGCTCGTACTCACGTGTAAGAGCCGAAGCTACAAACAGCTTCACTCTGGTTACCTAAGCAAGAAAACTACATCTCAGCTTTTTTCCGTGACCCTACACATCGATAGGTCACTTCCCCTTCCCCTCTTACAGAGGCACCCGAGATTCCTCGGAGTTCACGAGCCGTAGGGCCCTTTGTAACAAGAAGCTCCCTTCACCGCCTTCTTCCAGCAAGAATCGTGACGGAATTGTGGGATCAAGTGAGTCCCTGAAGAACCTACCTCATCCTCTCCACCCCTTATCTCACGACCTTTACTCACCAGCGCCACCTAAACATCAGGTCCTAAGATAACCCTTCCCTTTCACATTCCCCGACTTCCCCGCGAAGCTTATCAGCATTACAAGTGTATAAGGATTTATATGGTGAATACTAATTTTCCGAGATTCACTTATTAATTTATCTCTCGAAGCACATTATTTGTATATATATATATATATATATATATATATATATATATATATATATATATATATATATATATATATATATATATATATACATATATATATATATATATATATATATATATATATATATATACATATATATATATATATATATATATATATATATATATATATATATATATATATATATATATACGTATATATACTAATAAGAGTCAGGGAAACCTCCCCCCCCCCTCGGCCTATTCCTCGATATATAGTATATATATTATATCATATTAAATTGTGGTGTCATTAGGTATGTGGTTTGTTTCAAACCCGTCAATTTGGAAATTCTCTCTTTTCTAATTGCCAAGCGCCCAAGGTTAGATAAAACAAATAATAAGATAGTTTAAATTTTGTTGGTGAATTAAGAATTGACCTTGCGTCTTTTTAATTTTGTTTTTTTTTGTATTGCCTGTATACATTATAAAAAGAATTAGGTCATCCTCGATAACCCTTGCTGGCAGCAAGGGTTATTATTTGTCACCGCCGTATAATCTGGGTTAGGTCGTAAAGCTCTTTCGTGAATCAGCGGATCCGACAGCGTTTGCAAGATGTCTTCCTCCTCATTTGAGATGTTCCATAAACAGGGACAAGTTTTGGGTCTTTCGGGAAAGGAATTGATCGAATACGTTCAGAACGAACAAAGGAATGAACGTGAGGAAAAAAGAAAAGAACAAAGAAGACAAAAAGAAGAGAGGCAAAGACAAAAAGAAAGAGAAGAGAAGGAGAAAATTCGTCAACACGAGCGTGAGTTCAGTAAAGATCAAGCGAAAATCCGTCAATTTGTGCAAGATAGTCGTTCCTCTTCCTTTAACGATGAACCGGATCTCTACGCCACAAATCATCAATTCTATCCTAAGGAACAAAAGAAGAGCATTTCTCTGTCCCCTAAGAACCAATGACAATCACAACCGAGAAAACCCCCTCATTTAGTAAAAGTCCCAGGCCCCTTTAAAACCAAAGGTAACCAGCATAAGAAGCAAGAAAAAGTTAAACTCCTAATTTTTAATGCTGCGTCGAGTAATCCCTACCGGAGTAACCCCATTGTATGTTTTTCTTGCGGAACCCCTGGTCACTACAAATCTCAGTGTCCACAAAACTCGTGCTTTCGCTTTGCCCCTGGACAACCGGTCCACCAAGTCTCCGCCATTCTCGCTGCCGAACAGCCTACCGCGCCTGCGCCTCTGCCATCTTCGTCGACTTCTCAGGAGAACCAGGTGAACTTTCTTTTTAATAACAGTTCTTCTGGTGGTCTTAAAGTCGAGTCCGGATCCATTAATGGATGTAGTGTATCCATTATGGTGAGAGATATAGGGTGTACGTGTATAGTAGTGTCGGACAAGCTGCTTCCCCCCCGTGGACCCACAACATAAGAAATTCGCTGTCGTACACGATTTCTTGGGAACGGCTAATAAATTCTCAATGGTCCGTTGTCACGTTAAATGCCGCTATTTTACGGGGTGGACCGACGTCGTAGCTGCCTCGATTAAGTTTTGTGCAGTGTTGGTGGGCCAGAGGCCGCATATCTCCCCAACTGCTGTGTCGCAAACTGTCGTCACCCGGGCTTAGTCTGATAGAAATGCCTGCCCTCCCACGTCTCGCAAGCCCACATGCACCCCCGATTACGAGGGACTGAATAACGTCAAATTCATCAGTGCCCAAAAGGACTGCCTTTCCCTTCAACTCTTATGTGAAAAGGCCAAACAAGGAGAGAGAGAATCGGTTCGTGAAGACCGAAAAGTGAGGTATGTGATAAAAGACGCTTTGCTATTTCGTACTTTTCCGGATCCAGTAGGCTCCCGTGCAAGGCCTTTTGCGTGCCTAGGGCCTACGTTGCGAAAATTTTACAACTAACACACGAAGGTGTGTTTGCAGGACACTTCAGCGAAGAGGTCTAGAACCTCCTTAAGTTAGGTATAATTGAACCCTCCTCCTCGGATTATTGTTCCCCGATAGTGATAGTATGTAAGCCGGATCAATCTTTTCGTATGTGCGTAGATTTTATAAAGTTAAATGCTGTCACGGTATTCGATGCCGAACCATCCCTTTTATAGACTAGAACCTACACTTATTTGAGAAGGCCAAGTAAATTTCTGAAATAGACTTGTGCAAAGCCTACTATCAAATCCTGCTTCGGAAATCCGTGAGTAAGTTTCCCTGTTTTCCCACCGAAAAAGAGTTAATGGGTTGAGCAATGTCTCTTTTACTTTGACAACGTATACGTTGCCACACACACCTGGGAGGAGCACCTTCAATCCCTCCGCCCACTGCTAAACCGGCTTAGTATCCACAGATTGACAATCAAGCCGTCTAAGTGGCACTTTGCTCATAACACTATCTTTTACTTAGGGTTTAAAGTAGGAGAGGGACAATTAGCCCCCCAAGAGGAAAAAGTGAAGGCAATAGAGGGCATGCTGCTCCCTAAAACCAAGAAACAGCTTCGTTCGTTTCTTGGCTTCGCCTCCTTCTATCGGAGGTTCATCCCCAATTCGCTTCCATAGCGTCACCCATCAATGACCTTCTTAAAAAGGCCGCAACAAGACCCCATCCTATGGAATCCCACCGCAACTGCGAGTTTCGGCGAGCTAAAGAAAATATTGGTTTCCGCTCCTATCCTCCGTTTGCCCAATTCCCAGAAAACTTTGGCATCTGAACTGATGTCTCTTATCTCGGCATTGGGTGTGTTTTATTACAATATGAGGAAGAAGAAACCCCATTTCCAGTAGCATACGCGAACCGGAAGCTGTTGGTTCGCAAAAGAGCATACGCTACTATAGAATTTGAAGCTTTAGCAATCATTTATGTCATTCATAGGCCACTAGCCGACTTAAAAATTGTAAAAGTCAGAACGGCAGACTCATGAGATTGTCTCTTTTATTGTCAAATACCAATACTATGTATCTTACGTAAAAGGAACGGATAACGTAATTGCTGATAATTTATCCCGCAATCCGATAGACGAAGGCCCTAGTTGTGGCAACTAACCGGAACTGTCCGGCCATTTTTAATTTTTTTTGTTCTTGTGAATATATGTATGTTCTATTTATTTTTTTATGTACTCATATATCTAGTTATAGCTGTAATTTCTAAGACCTTGTTGCGAAATAGTGCCATTTTATTATGTTCATTTTTGGGGGGATTCGCGTATGTATATTTTATAGGATCTCATTTTGGCTATAGATTGTAACTGCGAGTAGGTTATATCTTGTGACATTATCCCTCGTTCCACTTCAGAATAATGTCCCCTCTGGATGGGTAGGGATTTAAGAGAATAACATAATGCTCCGAAGATTTGCCCACCTCCCTTCCGGGCGGGCCACTTATCAACCCTTTCCCTTCCAGCCCAATATCTGGTAGTCTTCAGCCGGAAGAAACCGCCGGCCATTTCAGCTAACCACAGAGTTCCTTCGCGGACTGTTTATCGATAAATGGGAGGCCATCTTCGCTTTCGATAGTTGCCGGAAGTTTTTAAAAGACGAAATGGAGTAGCTTGAAATCTAATCTACTTCCGGTGCCCTGAGAACCTCTCCCGAGTTTCGAGTATAAAAGACAAATTATTTTAACCCTCAGTAGTAGAGCTTGCACAGCGTCTGGTGGGGCAGAAATTGCCATCTATCGGTGTAGTGGTAATTCGTCGAAGCATCAAGTTTTCAGAGAAGAGATCGGTCTCAGTTAGAGAGGCTCTTTACCACGTTGGTTTGTAAGGCAGTGCGGAACCAAGCTCGTACTCACGTGTCGGAGCAGAAGCTACAAACAGCATTACTCTGGTTTCCTAAGCATGTAGTAGAGCTTGCACAGAGTCTGGCGGGGTAGGAATTGCCATCTATCGGTGTAGTGGCAATTCGTCGAAGCATCAAGTCTTCAGAGAGGAGATCGGTTCCAGTTATGGAGGCTCCTTTTCCCAGTTGGTCTGCATGGATGGCAATGCGGACACAAGCTCGTACCCACGTGTAATAGCCGAAGCTACAAACAACCTCAATCTGGTTCCCTAAGCGATAAAACTACATCTCGGCTTTTCTCCGTGACCCTACGCGTCGATAGGTCACTCCCCCTCCTCACAGAGGCCCCCAAGATTCTTCGGAGTTCACGGGCGTGGGGCCCTATTTAACAAGAAGCTCCCTTCACCGCCTTCTTCCAGCAAGAATCGTGACGGAATTGTGGGATCAGGTGGGTCCCTGGAGAACCTACCTCATCGTCTCCACCCCTTATCTCACGACCTTCACTTACCAGCGCCACCAGAACATCAGGTTTCAAGGTAACCCTTCCCTTTCACATTCTCCGACTTCACCGCGAAGCTTATCAGCATTACAAGTGTATAAGGATTTATATGGTGAATATTAATTTTCAAGCTAAGTAAGATATCCGAGATTCAATTATTAATTTATCTCTCAAAGCACATTGTTTGTATATACATATATTTTCTTGTTTAGTGTTCATTAAAACTTTATTTTCATATTATTGTGTATCTAACTTCCGTTGGGTCGCTTGCTGGCAAAGTTCATTCCAATCCCTCCGTAGCCAACCTCTAAACACTCTGAGTCAATAAATCCATTCGGGGCACAGGCCGAACGAAGTATAAAAGTATAAGGAGTAGTACGACGATGACTCCGCATTCGGGATAATAGGATATATATATATATATATATAATTTGAAGGATGAACGAAAGGACGTATAAAGGGAAATTCATTTGATTTTCTTGATACAACGTTTCGGGTGAACTTTTCACCCATCTTCGGGTACTGGAAATACAATTCGTGAAAAACAATTAAGAGTTAAACAGATAATCAAAATGACGAATATATGGAAAGTATTTAATGTTTATTAAGGAGGGAATAGCGATAAATTTACAGGTAATTGATAATTTCTGGATTATTATGTTACGAGTTAAAAATTAACGTTTGGGGAAACACAGGAAACACATCTGGATAAACCAACCTTAAACAATCAGCCGTTAGAGGATAACTGGGGAGAAAGGGCGAGGAGCGTAAGAAGAAAGAGAAGGTGAGGAGGTTTGTAATATTTGTGTTTAGAGTAGTAGTAGTGGGTGAGAAGAAGAATCGGAATTTAAGGAAGGAGAAAGGTATTTAATATATATGGATTCAAGAATCCTTAATGATATGAGATCAGGGGTGGTTTTAAGATTTTAAAATCGTCCGTTGTGATTTCAGTTTTACAATTAATAGAGTGAAGCCTATTTTCGTTTAACACTGTCATATTTTGCGCAGGAATTTCGCCATCACCAAACCTGATAAGGGTGGATGTGTTGTTCTTCTTAACAAATCAGATTACATAGAAAAAATGAATGTTGTTTTGTCCGATAACTCTAAGTTCAAAAAGATCTCTGAACCCCCTCAATCTTTGTCGATCAAGTTAGAAGACAGAATAAACCGCCTTTTGCTCAAGTTAAAAAACCTTAATATTTTGGATTCATTTATTTACAACCACCTGCACGTTTCAGGTTCCTAGCTAGACTCTCTATACGGACTTCCCAAATGTCACAAGGAGGCTATTATCCTTCGACCTATTTTAGCATCTTATAAATCTCTCCTTTTATAACTTAGCTAAATACTTGGCTCCTTTAATAACCCCCCTTTCCTAAAACCAGTTTAAAATTCAAAATAGCTTCACCTTTGGTAAAGAATTACAAAATTTTCAGCTTCATTATCCATACTTTATGAGTAGTTTCGATGTTTCATCTCTCTTTACTAATGTTCCTCTTGACTAAACCATTGACATAATTGTCCGACGTGCATTTTCCCTAAACAACTCCAATTTTCATGGATTTACTCCTACACTATTAAAAGAAACGCTGAAACTAGCCGTTAAGGACAGTTACTTTACTTTTAACAACGAAACCTACTGCCAAATAGATGGGGTGGGCATGGGCAGTCCTTTGGGCCCTGTCTTCGCAGATATCTTCATGTCTTGGTTTGAGGAACAATTATTCAGCCTGAAACTTGGAAGCATTGAACCCTTACTTTACCGCCGCTTTTTCAATGATACATACATTCTGTTCAATAAAGAGGAGTCCTGCGATAAATTCTTGCAATATGCCAATCATATACATCCTAATATTAAATTTACTTGCGAAAAGGAGCTCAATTCCTCCATCTCATTTTCGGATATCCACATTTTCCATGTCCCAACAGGAATTTGTAACCAAAGTTTTTCGTAAGCCAACCTTTACTGGTCAAGGCCAAAACCTTTACAGTTTTTGCGACTTTTCTTTCAAAATAAGTGTCATCAAAACGCTAATATTCCGGGCTTTTAATATTTATTCATCCTACTCCGTATTTCACCAAGAAGTCGTATTTCTGACTAACTATTTCAAACCAAACGGCTTTCCTGTGTCTCTGACTGAAAAAATTACGGCCCAATTTTTAAACAATATTTACCATCCCCAAAATAAATTCCCTACTCTTTGCAAAGACATCCGTGACATAATCTTTCCGGATCTGGGTTTTTTAAATCAAATATTTTTCAAAATAAATTACATCCGTATTAAATAAATTCTTTTTCCATACCAACTTTAAGTTAATTTTCATAAATAGACACCACATAGGATTATACTTTAATTGAAAGGACAGAATCCCGCCTGAAGCGAAGTGCTCCGTTATTTACGAATTTACTTGCCCCAATTGTAAACTGGGGAGATACATAGGTAGTACGGTGCGCTCGCTGAGGGCGAGGTTCTGTTCACATTTGGGTGTTAGCCACAGGACAGGAAAAGTTCTCTCTGCGAAAGAATTCTCACCTGTTAGGCTTCACTCTATTAATTGTAAAACCGAAATCACAAGGGACGATTTTAAAATCTTAAAACCACCCCTGATCTCATATCATTAAGGATTCTTGAATCCATGTATATTAAATACCTTTCTCCTTCCTTAAATTTCGATTCTTCTTCTCACCCACTACTACTACTCTAAACACAAATATTACAAACCTCCTCACCTTCTCTTTCTTCTTACGCTCCTCGCCCTTTCTCCCCAGTTATCCTCTAACGGCTGATTGTTTAAGGTTGGTTTATCCTGATGTGTTTTCTGTGTTTCCCCAATCGTAATTTTTAACTCGTAACATAATAATCCAGAAATTATCAATTACCTGTAAATTTATCGCTATTCCCCCCCCCTCCTTAATAAACATTAAATACTTTCCATAAATTCGTCATTTTGATTATCTGTTTAACTCTTAATTGTTTTCCACGAATTGTATTTCCAGTACCCGAAGATGGGTGAAAAGTTCGCCCGAAACGTTGTATCAATAAAATGAAATGAATTTCCCTTTATATTTCTTTATCTTTTGTCCTGGTAAGTGTTTTGTTATTAGTTCGGAGCCCCGCGTTTTTTAATCGAATTAATTAATTGCCTTTTTTATTTTCCGGCTCTTCTAGTGGCCGTCATTCCCAAATTTCCCCCTCTCTTGCATTACTGGCAGCATTAAAAATAGTTTTCATGTATGTCTTAAAAATTGGTTTTGGACTATTTCGTCTGTTTCTGGATTGAATTATTTGTTTTATCTAGTGTTTAGGAGAACACATACTGGCAGTGGGCGCGAAAATGCTCCTCTCTGTTCCTCTCTTCCTGAATTTTCCTCCTCGTTCGCCGTTAATTAAAATTATATTTCTTTAAAGCCCGACCTTGTTTCCATTTATTAGTCTATATTACTCGTTTGACGTTCTTTCTACATTTATTTTTTATACAAGGCTTTGTTTGTTAAGTGATGATATTCTTCTATGGGATGCCTTCGTTATTTTTTTGTTTTCTTCGTGAACGACACATCTTTTTCTCCAACGGCTCTGAGAATCTTATTTACGTCTTATATTTCTTTTAGTTGGATGATTTTTATCATCATCTGTTCCGTGCACTCGGGTGGCAAAAGTTATGGATTTTGTTATTATTAATCTTCTGTTTCATCGTCCCTTTCTCCTAGGAGTGCGTCAGAAAGATCCCTTGTTATTAATTCACGGATTTCTTCTTTGTATCTTTCCGATGTGACAATTCTGGTACTGGCACTTGTATTGGATACTGATACATGAAGAGTAAGTTTCCAACATTGCCAATCCAGGCAATGGTATCTGGTTACAAATGAATGTTAAATGACATATTTTGGCTTTAAAGTGACATTTGACTCCGTTGCAGAATTGCCGGTGACATATGTATACATATATATATATATATATATATATATATATATATATATATATATATATATATATATATATATATATATATATATAAATAAGTATGTCACTATTCTCTTGAAAATATTCTTTTCTCGCAACATTTGTAGGTTAACCCTTCTGATTTTTCTAGTACAATTGAGGCATTCTATTAAAGTTTTAGTCATTACATCTCATTACAACGCATTGAACTCGTATATGATCTTCACAGTCGGAACTATTAATCTTAACGAGAGGAATTTATTGGGGATGGAGCCATCATAACAACAGATGAAATAGGAAGAACCATTGATGCCATCATAGAAAATCACCCAGGCCATCGGAGGTAAAGCAAATGAATTGCAAAATGCTTGGTAGAAGAAAGATTCGAGAGGATATAATAAAGATTATAAATGTATTTACCCTGGTCACTACCTGAAAGGAAAGTAAAGACCGCCAGAATAATAGTAATCCTGAAGCCAGGTAAAATCCCTCGTATGTGACGAGCATCCTAAGGGAAAGAAATGAAGAAAATCAAGAACAGAAGTTTGGTGAAAATCTCGATGAAAACCGTTTGGACACCAAGTTCCAATTCGGATTCAGTAAAAGAGCGAAAGCAAAGAGACGATATCTATTATCACTGAGACGATTACCAAAGTCAAGGCTTACTTATAAATTCCTTCAGTTATGATTGAGTGAAATCTGTCTGGACAAACGTCTACATACAAGTATGTGGTATAATTAAAAATTATTTAAACTTCACGTTACATCTAAAAAACCTATAAATTCTGAGGCCCTCCAACCCATTTAGATTATTGCGTTTATTCCTATTTTCTTTAACACCGTCTCCCTTTTCTAAATGTTATGTGAAATCTTTGATTATCTGTCTTAATGTTTTTCATGTAATTAAGTGAAACTGGCACCTGATTGTGATAATGATTTATGCTACAGAATAAAGTAACCTTTTACAACACACGATGAAAATATCTTTTTACCATGCTAATGTGCTATGTAAGGCTGCATAGATATAAAACCTAGATTCACAAACTGGGGGCCACAAGCTGAGGTTATGTAGACATAAAATCCCAAGCCTTACCACACTAGAACAGCCAGTCAGCAGCTGAGCCAGCCAGAGGAACAGGTGCGTCTTTACTCGGTATACGTTTGAACAATGACAGACGCATGAGTAATATGCCTAATTCTTTCTTTATTTAGTGTAATTCCATTTTTATATATGATTTTGTGTTTTTGATCAAATAATTCATTAGGCTGCATTTCGATACTAAAAGATTTTCACTCAATAACTTATTTATTACTTCCTATGCTATGGTTTCCGAATGAGAACCTAGTCTTGAATCTTGAGTACCAACCAGTCCACAGTTCCACTTTAGAGGCCACAGTTAAAAAAACAAACACTTTGTGAGTGTGTGTGGCTCTCATAAATAATCCTTTTGCGTTAATTTTAGTGTTATTGGGACTTAAGCGACCATTAATACCAATTTAATAATGGTAAGTAAGCTTTGCATCATGAATTGTATTATGAAGAAGGGGAAAAAATATCTGTTGTATTTTTTCACAATCCATGAAATGTTTTTGTTTTTTTGAGAGTTTAGTAACCTGAAATTTTATTTCTTACCAACTTCTCATTGTTACGAACCACTTGAAAATGTTGTTTAAAAACGGTTTCACTCCTTTAGAAAATTAGAACATTAGGAAAGTTCAGATAATAAAAGGCCACTAGGCTACAGCCTATCGAGGTCATCTGCTTTTGGAAAAAAGTGATTGGTAAAGTAAGTTAATGAATGCTATTTTCTGGTCAAATGGCAAAGTCAAATTAGCTAACATCAGCAATAATCTACTCTCTCATAGGGTAGTCCACTCGAATACCAAAGACATTATTTTTAAATATAAAAACAAAAATATAAACACAAATCAATTGCAATAATCTTCCCTCTCATGGGTAGTCCACTACATACCAAATATTCATGTATTATGAAGCTTCATCTTGACCTTTTGTAGGCTCATTATGAGTGATGTCATTTAGCTACAGCAGTATTTCTTTCCGCTTTAGACCCCTCTATGATGGCTTCTTACAAGAAGCGCAAATATGATGACAGCTATCTGTATTTTTGATTTACAAGCATTAATGATAAAGGTGTAGTGAAGTCACAAATGTGTGATTTGTCACAAAATACTCTCCGCTGAATCACTGAGGCATAGTAAGCTTAAATTACACCTAGTAACTACACATTATCAACAAGTTGGCAAGGATCGTTCTTTCTTTGGTCGACAGGAATTGAATATGAAGAGACAACGACTCTGTGCCAGCGGTTCCATGCACCAACAAAATTCTGCATTAGTCGAGGCATCATTTTTGGTATCCTTTGAAATAGCAAAGAAAAAGAAACCTCACACCATTGGGGAGGAATTAATTTTGCCATGTGTCAAAACTATGGTCAAACTTGTTTGGGGCGAGAAAAGTGCTGAAAAGCTGAGTGCTATTTTTCTTTCAAATAATACATTGCAATGCCGAATATCTCTTATGTCAGATGATATCAAATAACAGGTGATACAGAAAGTTAAAGAAGCTGGATTATTCAGTATTCAACTTGACGAGTCCACTGACGTCCAGTCCTGCTCACAACTCATGGTTTTTGTTAGGCATGTTCATGGTGAGGATATGAAGGAAGAATTCTACAAAATCTACAAAAGGTGAAGATGTAATGCAGAAACTTTTAGAATTCTTTGAAGCAAATGGTCTTGACTGGGGCAATCTCTGTGGGATATGCACAGACGGGGCTCCAGCTATGTTAGCTTCTAAGTCAGGTTTTGTTTCAAGAGTTATACAAAAGCCACCAAATGCTATACCTCTCCACTGCATGATCCAGAGGCAAGCTCTTGCTTCAAAAAATCCTACCCTCAGAATTATAGAAAACCCTGAATACTATTATAAAGACAGTTAACTTTGTAAAGGGTAGGGCTCTTAACACACACCTTTTCAAGAAACTCTGCCGTGATATGAATGCAGCTCATTAAATCCTCCTATTTCACACAGCAGTTCGCTGGCTATCCAAAGGAAATGTAGTTCAGCGTGTATTTGAGCTTAAAGAAGAGATCAGACTCTTCCTTGAGTTACAGGACAAGCAAGATTTGTTGTCAGCATGGTCTGTATATGGCTTCGAAATACAGCTAGCCTACCTTGTTAACATATTTAAACAGTTGAACACACTAAACCTTGAACTCCAAGGGAAATGAACTTTGATAATCGATTTTGTGGACAAAATTAAAGCTTTCATTTGTAAGATGGAGAATTGTAGGCGGAAAGTTGGAATGGGAAACTTGGCAATGCTGGAAACAGTGTCAGACATTGCAGAGGAGTGTGATACTGCTACAAAGAACTTGATTGTTCAACATCTTGAAGCCTTAGTGGAAGAATTTAAAAGGTCCTTGCCGGATATCCAAAGCCAAACATCTCGGTTAGTAAGGTTCCCCTTCACTGCTCTAGTGACATGCATAAATGTTGATAATGATGATGGCCAGACTGAACTGCTGACACTTCGGGAAGATACAGGAGACAAAATGAAGTTTGAAACTGAATCTCTCACTGTATTTTGGTCATCAATGGCAGCTTCATACCCAAACTTATGTAACTTAGCTTTCCGCCAATTACTACCTTTTGCATCAACTTATTCCTGTGAGGCTGCATTCTCTCAACTTTTGTATATTAAATCAAAATATCGTAATAAACTTGATGTGAAGCATGACCTACGATGTGCTTTGAGTGAAACAAGGCCAAGAATTAAGATGCTGGTCGATGGCTTTCAACATCACCCTTTACATTGCGTTTATTTGTGGTTTGAACAAACAAACTTGCCCATGAAGGTTCTTGCTGGGAGAAGAGAAGGTAATGTTTCCACTAAAGGTCTTGGTTTTGTTATTTATGACTCCCTATGATAGGATTTCGTTCAGAATTATTAAATTTGTGAGTAAAAAAACGATAAGATTGCTTTTGATTACACTTTTTTTATGTAGTGAAATTTATTTTTTCTACTTTTGTATATTGGAGAAAGGTTTTGGGGAATTATTAGTTTTAATTACAAGTAGGCCTATTCTCAAATTCTAAAAAATATTTTATGTGCATCAAATTACTTCTTTAGTATCATTTTAATGTTTATTTGAGATTTGGCAAAAAGTAAATTGCAAGTTTCCATGACTCAATATTTAAGAAAAGTAAAAATATGGGGTTGAATTAATAAAATTACAGGTATCGACGGAGTTTTTCATAACACAGGCCTGGGTTTGAAAAATTTTTATGTTCCCCAGGATTTCTTTGTGGTTTCTTAATGAATCCAACCTCCTGAGCTCAAAAATGAATGTATATTTGTTCAATCAGGTCAGATTTTCTCAGTACAGCATACACCATTTTCATTGAGATTACCTCATTTTTTCTGAATTTTTTTTTCAAAAAAACTTTCTCTATCTAATAATGCATTATTACTGTTATATCATATAAACAGGAATACACGTATGTAAACTATAATTCTTTTAATAAACAAAAAATAAAAGAATGCAACATAATAAAGAAAATAATTATAATTTCGAAGAACAGACGCCCTTGACGATTTTCGTTTGTGCCTGTCATCTGGTGCATCACGCTTCAAACACAAACAGTAGTCAGCAAGCATGTTTCCGTTCCATTTACACTGGTACCTGGATTCCATTGTTTTTATTTCCTGGTGGAATCTTTGTCCCTGTTCTTTACTGTAATCTCCGCAGTTGTCGGGAAAATAATCCAGATGGGACTGTAAAAAGTGTATCTTTATAGACATTCGAGCTCCCAAATGTTTGAGACTTGTTAAGAGCTGATTGACCAGGGCAACATATTCTTCTAGGCTTCTTTTATGGCCTAGAAAATTGTTAACTAGAGCTTTGAAAGCTTTCCAGGCATCTTTTTCTATGTCCTTCATTGATGCATCAAATTGCTGATCAAGTTCCTGATTTGAAGTCCATCAAAAATTCCCCCATGGAGCTTAGCGTCACTGATTTGTGGAAATTTTTGAAGAAGAAATTTAAAAGCTTGGCCTACTTTATTAAGGGTTTTGACATAATTTTTCATTATGCCAAGCTTTATATGCAGTGGAGGAAGGAGTATTTTTTGAGGAGGCCCTAAAGGTTCAGCTATCACATTGTTTGATCTAATTCTAAATGCTTCTCGTGGAGGCCAAACCTTCTTCTCATAGTGCATACTATCTGCACGACTGTCCCATAAACATAGGAAACAGGAATGCTTCGTGTAGCCTGTTTGCGTCCCAAGCGTAAGAGACACTACCTGAAAAAAATTTAGCACGGTATGTAAATTCAGTGTAATATTTCTAAAAACAAATTCAAAGTAATATTTCTTAAAACAATAAGAATATGAATATGTACTGAAAAATCCTGTATGCCGATGCATTAAATCATCGTATTGGAACTAATTGGATATATGTACATCTTATTTTAAGTTTATTGAGTTGTGTTGTATACCTTCTCAATTAGGATAAGTTCTCCATTAACTCAATAGGATGCATTAACCTATAGGGACACACTTCAACAAAATTATAACTAAAAAATGACTCATGATTTCCAGATTTGCATTCTTGTAAAATGTAAGTTGACCAAAAGGTGTATACAAGTATTAACAATTAAAAATGAAAATGTCAATATCAAAAAGCTTAGAAATGCTAAGTGTAAAATGATCTTACCTTTAAGTCACCACATATCCTCCACTTATAGCTAGAGTAATTTATTGCATCCAGCAATTTTTTCATATTTTCATAACTTTTAGTAAGTTGGATTGAATGGCCTATTGGAACGAAAGCTATCTTGTTACCAATATTCAGTAACACAGCTTTTAAACTTCTACTGGAGGAATCTATGAACAGTCTCCATTCTAATGGGTTGTAGGGAATTCCAAGGGCCTCAACAAGTCCTTTAATATTGGCGCAGTATACTAAAGAGCTGGAAGAATGCTGTAAAAAATAGCTTCGAAACTCTTGTTCTCTATTTCTGTACCCCCCTAAATGTTGTTTCTTAAGCGAGAAGATTACTTTCACGAGGTCGAGAGCCAAGAAGTTGTGTATTCGCCTTTGAAACCCCCAGATCCCTGGTAAGGTCATTTAAATGAACTTGAGTGAATGGTCTTGCGCCATATCATTTGTGGAAACCTGATAAGACTCAGATGTGTCATAATCTTGGTCAACTTCCATATTAATCTCTTCATGTACCTCTATATGTTCAGGGGGCGAAGGTATAGGAATTCCTGGGCCATGGGGCAGGGGATTGATAGCAGAAGGAACATCCGGATATGCCACACTATGTTTATTCTTCTTATTTATACCTGTGAAAAATATAATTGCATATTACATAAAGGAATTGATTTGGAGTTGCAGATAGTACATAAATGTTTAGTAAAGGATATGTTCATGCTGAAGTGAACTATGTTAGTTTTTAATTTTATGCTAAGTCTTTGCATAATAATGACATTTTCAGGAGCCAGTATGATACAGACAGCTTAAATACTTGATACAATGCTCACCTTTAAGATTTGTCAAGCAAAAATAGCAGTCCGTAGTGTGGTCCTTGCCATCTCTCCACACCATGGGAACACCAAAAGAGAGGGACTTCTATTCGCCCTGACTCCAGCGTCTTAAACTTATGTAGCATCCCTTGCAGCAGATATGTGGTGCAAAACTTTTAACTTGATCTCTTAGCCTTACTCCAAAATATGCATGATACAAAGATTTAATTACAGGAGGGATTGTACTTTGCTGCTCGGGAAAAGTCACTTTGCCTCAAACATAGCAAAATCTGTCGGAGCTATTCTTACATTTTCTGTTCATTTTTAACTCAACCACTATTATTATTATTCTTATTATTATAATGCTAAGCAATTTTTAACCTGCAAAATATAAACCTATTTGCATAATTACTTAAAATGTACACAAAATTTACTGCGAATAGAGCAGTGCAAAAACTATTGAAATTTGATGTAATATAGGAGATGTATATACTATAAAATTATTATCACCCCCTGTATCGCAAAGACTGGAGGTGATAGAGAAAAACGGATGACAGATTCAGATTTAGGAGGTCAATTTTATTAAGAAACACTATAGAAAACCTAAGGTACATTTTTGACGCAGACCAGTGTAATAGACCTAAATAAATGTAGGACTACAGACAGTCACTGTTGTCACGAGATATGGATTGGGGAGGGGGGCCATGGAATAGGCTCATATATGAAAAGTGGGTAAAGATCAGGAAAAGTTTGGGAACCACTGATATAAAAGAACTCTTCATCACTAAAACAGATATGGTTAAAGAAGCTTCAGTAGCAAGAATATTATTGATCGTGGGAAAGGAAAGAATGCACTAAATCTTGGAATAGTATAATTTTAAGCTCACACTAATTCTTGTAGATCTGACCGGAAGCACTCGTCTTTGCAGCCTGCAGAGAGAACAAACCTTTTACTCTAAGTCTCTTGCCTCTCCTTTGCTCACAGGTTAAGGATTAGTTTTTCATCTGCCAATATGGAAATATTTTCCTAAGCGAGATCCGTCTCCAATTGCCCCGCCCATCAACATGGATTGCGGGCGGACATTCTTGATTTGCTTGATTTATTTACCCTTATTCCCCCCAAAACACACTCCTAGGTACGTTGCTTTCTTTAAAGTCTAATATAAAAGTGTTTGAGAAACGCTCTAAATAACAGCAAGAAACAGAAATAATAAATAAAACCAGAGAGAAAACAAAATTACACATCTTCTAATTATTTGTATCTTGACGCCTTTGATTCAAAACCCTTCATGGCTAAATCTAATTTTTCATTTCGCAGCGCCTCATGATCCTTGTAATTCTCAATGATGCAAAGTGATACTATTGTGTCACATGTCTTATACCTATACTTAAAGTTTATGAGGACGATATTATTTTATGGCAAGCACTCACTGCTGCATTGTTTACTACATCTCGATATTTGGACCACTGCACCGCGTCTTTTCCTAACAGCTTCTAATGGCCCTAAGTGTATACATTTTACAATTATCTCATTTCTTTTTCTTGCGTCAATGTTATTTTTTAACATAAGTTTGTAGCAAATCATTCACTTTTACCTCACTAGAACGAGTATTCTTTGTGACCATGATAGGTTTGAACTAAATATTTTTTTACTGGCAATCTCACTTCACCTTAAGAAGTGCAATCAAGCTTCCCCAATTGTGCATTTTCATGAGGTGGCCGAGACATTTCCTTTAACCTTTTAATTATGACTTAAATTCTTTTACATCAAAGCCACAAAGTCGATTCTTTGAAGCTTACTCTTTACTTTCTAACCATTTGTTCAGTATTTTATAATCATATGACCGCAAATTCTTGTGAAGTATATTGACACATATTAACATGGATCATAGTAAGTCATGGAAGCTATGTAAGTTTTCGTATTTATGATAGGCGTTTTACCATCGATATGGCCGCATGTATAATACCTTCATTTCTCTGTGAGGACCCACTGATTAACCTGTAATCCGAACCACGGAGCTATATATGTAAAGCTTAAAGTTTACTGAACGTATGTATCTGATGTTTCTATTGGAATTTTCAGTAGATAAAAGTTATTACTATGGTTCTTTAACTTTAGTGCAGTTTACAGTTAGATGCAAAAATGAATGCTCTTTATACCGGACTCAATAAAAAATATATATATAGTTACATAAACTTTATCTATTGGATACATTCCATCTTGATAATATTCACCCACCTACGTACATCTACAAAAATGATGCAAAAATGAATGCTCTTTATACCGGACTCAATAAAAAATATATATATAGTTACATAAACTTTATCTATTGGATACATTCCATCTCGATAATATTCACCCACCTACGTACATCTACAAAAAATCTTCCGACACACCATTACTCCTCTACATAGAGAAAAGCTTTTTCTTATTATCGCAACACTGACTCAGTCACATTTCAACATTTGTACGGTTGTCTGGGCAACAGCCAAGCCATTCGGTTTTTAAAACCTATCACCTTTAAACTCCCTTTCAAACAGGAGCAAAAAATCACCAAAAGAAATCAAGATGATTTTTTAGTTCTGTTTATGGTTTCCCTCTCTATGAAAAGACGATTTTCATCAAGTCTTGCTTGCATCCCGCAGCCAAAACCGACCTTGTAATATTTTATGTTTTTTTCTGATTCTTAAACCAGCACGTAAACCGAGTCATGTGAGAGAGTGATGAATATCACATAGTTACTGATTTTTAATTTAAACTAGTGAATTCTTCATGGAAAGAAGTAAAATAACGAACGAAGATGAGATATTAAATATAAAAAGATAAAGAAGAATAGAGTTATACTTTAAAATCGTTTGGAATAACTTTTCCCAAGTGGCAGCATGCAAAAGAGCAAAGTTTAATGGTTTTTACGACGAAAGAAATTGTTGAATCATCAGATTATTGAGAAAAGGTTCATGAAAATCTTTTGGAATCAGTTAAAAATTAAAAAAAATGACCGCAAATAAATGGGGTAGAAAAGAAGATATCTTGTCAAATAATAACTTTTTATAGAAAAGAAACAATGGAGTCATGTGCAAACATCGATCCATTTAACTTTAACTTACACGGTTAATAAAATGATATGAGTGAAGGTTTACAATGAACAGATAATGGTATGCAAAGTTTGTTTGGGAATATTTAATAAAAACATGAGCTGCCCCATCGCCACATTAACTTCCTAGAAATAAGAGGTTTTCAAGAATAGTGAAGGTTAGGTAGGTTGCCTGATGCTTGTGATACTTAAAATAGTGAGCAAAAAAATCTTCTGAAAAGGCAACCTTTATAAAACAAACAAAAGTCTCCTGTTTTCCCTAATCAAGAACTACTCCTTAGAACTAGATATTCTCTTTAGCACGTGCTGTGGAAGTGCTAGCATCGTATCTAGGGAGGGAAATCATTAAATTAGGTCCACTATTTATTACTGTGGGCCTTAAATTCACACAATAAGTTAAGGTGCATAAAACTGAAAGTTTTCTTAAATTTCTAGATGACAATAAGAGAAAATTCGGCCCTAAAATAGATAATGTATTAGGAAGGGTGCATTAAATATTTCATTCTGTCAGGGTAAGCCAATCTAAGTAAGAATATACAAAGATTAGACAATGGTAAGTGTAAGGAAATGGCTACATTAAGCATCCTGGAGGAGTATAGGTACATTCAAGCCCCCTCCCCCTTCATGAGGAGAAGCGTGGGAAAGGTAGCCGGAGAAAATGCTTACCATGTGTGATCTCCCCGTCGCTGTCGCTGTGGGCAGTTGGAGCTAACATATGTTTGAAGGCGACCACCTAAGGTCCTTAAACGACGCTCTAACGATCGAATTACCTACGAGACCCATAAACCCGTGGTTAGGGAAAAAAAAGCGGTGCGAGTGAGAAGGCACGCCAAGTAGCGGTGCGGTTGCGAGCCTATAATTTGCGAGCTGACTTGGGCACCTCAGTGCCACCTCAGGAATTCTCGCTCTCCCCAGATGCTAACTCACCATTCGCTCCCCCCCCCTTTGCATCTGTGGCCTGGTCACTTCCCCCTTTAGATGGGGCGGCAATCTGCCTATAAATAAGCCCCGCAAAGAAAGAGAAGAGGATTAGCTGAAGTCGATACGCCAGAATAGGATTAGGTCGTGAAGATCGATCCATCGGCCAGACAAGAAGATTATTAGAAGTCGATTCGCCAGAAGAAAGATTAGTTCGTAAAGATCGATCCTTCAGCCATACAAGACTATTTCCGTGAAAAACGATAGGATCAGATTGAGAAAATCGATCCCCCCTTTCAGGGCCGTATTAACCTAAATAGTCAAGTTTTATATCGGTGCCATACCGAAGAAGCCTTTTCCGTCTGCAAAGAAGTCCGACTGAAGAAAAGCAAAGCCGCTCACACTCGAGTGATTCTCACATCTCAAGCACCGTAAGAGTGAGAGGAGAAGAACCCTGCCCCAACGAGCTCCCGTTCTTTAATTACGTTGAAGAATCAGCCCCGTCACAGGTGACGAAAATTCAAGCAGCGACCACCACACTTCAAAGCGAGAGATAAGTCCTCCAGCGACATCCGACAATCCCTAATACCTACCTGTAAGTTAACAATAACATTTATATCTCTATTGCGATAGTAGAAGTTTAGTACGTCCCACGTTTTAAAGGAGAGTAGAAACCATTATTCTTGAACCTAGGTCATATGTGTTTGTAGATGACAGTACGTTAATTTAATGTTTAATGCTAATCAAATAGGGTCGTGATAAAAATACTAATTGGCAATTGGTATGTTTATTGCAAGCCTACTTGTTTATGTTTTGTCATTGAAAATTCTTTGAGGCCAAATATAGAAATGTGTTTACTGTTGGTTTGTAATATTTAATTTAAAATACATGTTTATTTTGGTAGATTCTGGTGTTTCCTCTTATCCTTATGTGTTTAAAAATAGCTCTTCCTTAAGGACTAAACCACTAAAATAGCGCTCTTAGAACAAAGCCTACTTCATCATAGAAGTAACTCACGCCCCTTAAAGCATACCGCTACTAAAAGGGTGTCAAAGAGTAGAGGGATCAAAACAAAGGGTCATTCTACGACATATTATAAGAGTGGTGTCAGGTCTAGAGGTTTTATATTAGAAAGAACCCAGCAGTGTCTATTTAAGGAAGAGCTAACACATAAAAGGAACACCAGGAATAATAGAATATTTGACCAGTGGGAAATTGGTAAAGTTAGAGGTGGATACCATCTAAAGGTAATTGTTAGGCCAACTGGTAAGATTCGGTGGTGGAATAGGTCAGGCTTGATTAAAAACAAGGTAGATGACTGACATAAGCGCGATGGCATTGTTTGACCTTTATCGGAAGCAAGGTCAAAGCCTCGGACTGCAAGGAACCGAGCTGAACTCGTTTATTCAGGAGAAAGAGAGAAACGAAAGAGAGTTTATTCAGGAGAAAGAGAGAAACGAAAGAGAAGAAAGAAGAAAAAAGACAAAAATGGAAGCTGATGAAAGAGAGAAGATAAGGGCCCACGAAAGAGCTCTTAGTAAAGAACAGTTAGAGGTGCAGTCAGTGTCATCTAGAACAGGAGTGTCACCAGCGGCCAGCATGAAACTACCGGAGTACAAGGACGAAGAAGATTTATGCGCATATCTCTCCCATTTTGAGAAAATATTTGAAGTCAATAATTGGGACCTAGAAGAAGATGGGGTCGCCAGACTGTTACCGCTACTCAATCGTAGGATGAGAGAGATATTCGTATCTTTACCCTCAGAAGCGACTGTGAACTATTCCACTCTTAAAGCCGAACTTCTCTCAGCTACAAACCTTAACCCGGAAGAATATAGGATGAAGTTCAGACAGTCTCGTATAAGACCTGGACAAACATACAAACATTTTGGCTTTGAGCTTCGTCGAAGCCTACAGTTTTGGATGGAGTCAGAAGGGGTAGAGAACGAAGTCGCTGCGTTCGTCGACTTCATGCTTACAGATCAGTTACTAAGTACACTACCCCAGGAAATCCGTGCATTCGTTAAGGACCGAAAAGCTTCTACCTTCAACGAGTGTCTGGACGAGGCTGACCTCCACGCGGTAAATCATCGGTTATATCCTAGGGAGTACAAGAAAGAGAAGGCTCCCTCCCCAAAGAAAAATGGGCCGCCACCCAGGCATTTACAGAAGAAGCCCTATAAGTTTTCAGCAGCAAAAGGAACTTATAAACCAAATTTTGGAGGAGAAAAAAATCAAAAGAAAGTTAGGATTCCACAAGGATTATACCCTAATACCAGCACGAATCCCAGGAAGCCCGTCACTTGTTATACCTGCGGGATAATAGGTCACCTGAGTTTCCAGTGCCCACAGAACTCCCGACTGAGGGAGACCTCGAGACAACAGGTGCAAAACCTGACTGCCGCGATCCCAGCAGGACAAGCTGATTCGTCCCACGTCCCCGCGCCAACATCCGAAGGGCCCCAGCAACAGGTAAACTTTCTATTCAACAAAAGTTCGCAAGGTGGCCTACAATTTGAAGAGGGCACTGTTAATGGGTGCCGAGTATCCACTTTAGTCAGAGACACCTGATGTACGTGCATAGTGGTATCCGACAAGTTGCTGCCCCCAGTAAACCCTGACCATAAGAAATTCGCAATCGTCCACGACTTTTTAGGACGCGACAATCGATTTCCCGTCGTGAGATGTCATATACAATGCAGATATTTCACCGGTTGGACGGACGTGGTAGTAGCCCCGATTAAGTTCTGCGCAGTACTAATCGGACAAAACCCCCTAATTCCCCAGCAAGAAGTGGCCCAACAAGTAGTCACCCGGGCACAAGAAGCCCAGAGGAAAGAGCAACCTGCTAAGTTGACCCCGAGGATTACCCTCGAAGACCATGGGTTCAAATTGACTTCCTTCGCCAGTGCTCAGAAGGAATGCCCCACTCTTAAACCTCTATAGGAGAAAGCTATTAAAGGTGAAATTCTCCAAGTGAAAGGAAAGAAGCCTATCCAGTATATCGTAGAAGACTCACTTCTCTACCGTACTATGAGCGAGGAGGATAAGGAGAACAAGAAAGCACTGTGTGTACCTCAAGAATACACGCAAAGAATTTTGAATACCGCGCATGATGGAATATTAGCCGGACACTTTGGGCACAACAAAACGGCGCAGCAGATATTCCGACACTTTTATTGGCCCCAGGCCGCCAGGGAAATTGTGGCCTATTGCCGATCATGTGACGTGTGTCAGAAGGATCCCTCCAGAGGACGGGTACCTCCCGCTCCCTTACAAAAGGTGCCCGTTATAACCGAACCATTCTTTCGAGTGGCAATTGATTTGGTGGGACCAATTCACCCCCCTTCAAGTGGAGGACACTCCTACATCCTCACCCTAGTGGATTGTGCCACCCAGTTCCCAGATGCCGTGGCCCTACGGAAGATTGACACTATTTCCTGCGCGGAAGCATTAATTTCAATTTTTGCACGAGTAGGCCTGCCTAAAGAAATTCTATCTGATAGAGGGCGCCAATTCACCTCAGAATTGATGAAGTATTTTAACAAACTACTGTTAGTCAAGGCAATTTTTATGAGTCCATTTCATCCAGCCGCTAACGGAATCTGCGAGAAATTAAACGGGACTCTCAAAAATATATTGAAGAAGTTGTGTCAAAACAACCCTACACAGTGGCACAGATACCTGCCTGCAGCCCTTTTCGCCTGCCGAGAAATACCTCATCGGACGTTGGGATTCTCGCCCTTTGAGCTATTATACGGGAGAGATGTGCGAGGTCCTATGAGTATTCTTAAGGAATTATTTTCCAACGCGAAGCTCGAGCAAGAAATCAAATCATCTTACGCCTACGTGATGGATATGCGCGAGTGCTTAGAATACTGCTCTGGCTTAGCTCGAGAGAACGCCGAGAAAAATTTAGCCAAATACCGGGACTATTTCGATATGAAAGCAAAGGCTCGAAAATTAAAGGCAGGAGATGAAGTCTTATTATTACTCCCGACCGAAAATAATAAGTTATGGGCCCAGTGGAAGGGACCATTTGAAGTAATCGAGGCACGGGGTCCAGTCGATTACTTGATAGATACCCCCAACAGGGCGAAGAACCTATCACATAAACATGCTAAAAAAATATCACCGCCGCGCGTGCATAAAGAATATTACCCTTCTAGACGAAGAAGAACCGATGGATGCCGTTTACCCGGGTACGCCCCTGCAAGTCATACACACCGTGTGTGTGGAACAAGACGAGGAATACGAACTTCCCTCGCTCTCACCTACCCCGGAAGACCCTCGGGTGGATTTAAAGATAAATCCCCACTTAGAAATTCAACAAAAAGCGGAAATGTTGAACTTGCTCATGGAATTCCCAGAAGTCATTTCTGAAAACCCCGGATGTGCCAAGGATTTTATCCATGAAATAAAACTGAAAACTAATTCAGTGGTTCGGAGCAAACCATATCCTTTACCGATCCACCTACGAGAAGCCTTCAATAAGGAAGTCCGGAATTTACTAAAATTGGGAATTTTAGAG
Organism: Ceratothoa steindachneri; assembly: GCA_963969495.1. NCBI lineage: Eukaryota > Metazoa > Arthropoda > Malacostraca > Isopoda > Cymothoidae > Ceratothoa > Ceratothoa steindachneri. Next base: position 59,910,308 of record OZ018336.1, read on the forward strand.
CCATCGGAGTCCGATTATTGCTCCCCCATAGTAATGGTTGAGAAACCTGATCAATCATTTCGGATGTGCGTGGACTTCCGAAAATTGAATTCAGTGACCGTTTTCGACGCCGAGCCCATCCCACTAATAGATCAAAATCTCCATTTATTTGAAGACGCTAAATTCATCACCGAATTGGATTTGTGTAAAGCGTACTATCAAATACCTCTCGCTAAGGAGTCCAAAAAACTGACGGCTTTTGCGACCGAGAGAGGTCTGTTACAGTTTACCAGGCTACCCTTCGGACTACTTACAGCCGGTAGCAATTATAATAGGATGATGAGGCGAATTATCGCTGGACTAAGTGACGTGTCGTTTTACTTCGACAACGTGTACGTAGCTACCCGTACATGGGAGTCACACTTACACGCCTTACGCTCATTGCTGAAGAAATTGAAAGAGCAAGGTCTAACCGCCGCACCGACCAAGTGTTATTTTGCTTACGAATCCTTTGACTACCTGGGATTCAAAATAGGACAAAAACACTTGACTACCCAGCAAGAAAAAGTGGACGCCATAGTCAAGATGCCCCGCCCTAAAACAAAGAAACAACTCCGATCGTTTATGGGAGCGGCCTCGTTCTATAGGCGTTTTGTACCACACTTCGCTTCCATTGCGGCCCCACTTAATGATTTGTTAAAAAAGAGAGCGTCAGACCCTGTCACGTGGAACCCCCATGCAATAACTCAGTTGGAGATTCTAAAAAGAAAACTCGTAACTGCGCCCATTCTTCGCTTACCAAATCCCAACAAGATCTTCGGCCTTCGCACGGACGCTAGTCGGGACGGGTTAGGCGGAGTATTGCTTCAATACGAAGATGACGAAACAGCCTATCCCATAGCTTATGTCAGTAGGAAACTGTTGAGTAGAGAAAAAGCCTACACTACTATCGAAATCGAAGCTTTGGCCATAATATGGTCCATAGGTAAATTCAAATATTATCTAATAGGGCGTGAGTTTAAGTTGGAATGCGACCATAAACCGTTGTCATACTTAGGTAAAAATAAGTGTAAGAATGGAAGACTCCTGAGATCGAGTTTACTCTTGATGGAGTACCAGTACTCCATTCGCTATATAAAAGAGTCCAACAATTGTATGGCCGACTCGTTAAGTCGGAACCCTGTCGACGATTAAGAAGCAGCCCAACTATGGTATTATAGCAAAGTTAAGTGTAAATCAGTAGAAATGTAAGTAAGTAGGGGCGAGTAACCCCCTTGTGGTAGGTAAGAAAATCCTAAGTTGGCACAGTAATATAGGAATTAATGTAAGGTCAGGTGAAATGTTATCGAGGCATTCCCGAGTGAACTAGAATTTATTGTATAATATAATGTTCCGTAAGTTACCCATGTATATTATTGTAAGCGTCGGATTGGAACCCCTCCCCCCCCTCCCGTTATTTTCTTAAGGATGGAGGTAAATGTAAGGAACTGGCTAAATTAAGCATCCTGGAAGAGTATAGGTACATTCAAGCCCCCTCCCCCTTCATGAGGAGAAGCGTGGGAAAGGTAGCCGGCGAAAATGCTTACCATGTATGATCTCCCCGTCGCTGTGGGCAGTTGGAGCTTACATATGTTTGAAGGCGACCACCTGAGGTCCTTAAACGACGCTCTAACGATCGAATTACCTACGAGACCCATAAACCCGTGGTTAGGGAAAAAAAGCGGTGCGAGTGAGAAGGCACGCCAAGTAGCGGTGCGGTTGCGAGCCTATAATTTGCGAGCTGACTTGGGCACCTCAGTGCCACCTCAGGAATTCTCGCTCTCCCCAGATGCTAACTCACCATTCGCTCCCCCCCCCCTTTGCACCTGTGGCCTGGTCACTTCCCCCTTTAGATGGGGGCGGCAATCCGCCTATAAATAAGCTTCGCAAAGAAAGAGAAGAGGATTAGCTGAAGTCGATACGCCAGAATAGGATTAGGTCGTGAAGATCGATCCATCGGCCAGACAAGAAGATTATTAGAAGTCGATTCGCCAGAAGAAAGATTAGTTCGTAAAGATCGATCCTTCAGCCATACAAGACTATTTCCGTGAGAAACGATAGGATCAGATTGAGAATATCGATCCCCCCTTTCAGGGCCGTATTAACCTAAATAGTCAAGTTTTATATCGGTGCCATACCGAAGAAGCCTTTTCCGTCTGCAAAGAAGTCCGACTGAAGAAAAGCAAAGCCGCTCACACTCGAGTGATTCTCACATCTCAAGCACCGTAAGAGTGAGAGGAGAAGAACCCTGCCCCAACGAGCTCCCGTTCTTTAATTACGTTGAAGAATCAGCCCCGTCACAGGTGACGAAAATTCAAGCAGCGACCACCACACTTCAAAGCGAGAGATAAGTCCTCCAGCGACATCCGACAATCCCTAATACCTACCTGTAAGTTAACAATAATATTTATATCTCTATTGCGATAGTAGAAGCTTAGTACGTCCCACGTTTTAAAGGAGAGTAGAAACCATTATTCTTGAACCTAGGTCATATGTGTTTGTAGATGACAGTACGTTAATTTAATGTTTTATGCTAATCAAATAGGGTCGTGATAAAAATACTAATTGGCAATTGGTATGTTTATTGCAAGCCTACTTGTTTATGTTTTGTCATTGAAAATTCTTTGAGGCCAAATATAGAAATGTGTTTACTGTTGGTTTGTAATATTTAATTTAAAATACATGTTTATTTTGGTAGATTCTGGTGTTTCCTCTTATCCTTATGTGTTTAAAAATAGCTCTTCCTTAAGGACTAAACCACTAAAATAGCACTCTTAGAACAAAGCCTACTTCATCATAGAAGTAACTCACGCCCCTTAAAGCATACCGCTACTAAAAGGGTGTCAAAGAGTAGAGGGATCAAAACAAAGGGTCATTCTACGACACTAAGCTAAATCACATACCATGATTCTGCTATGAAAATAAATCAAGTTCGCAAGCCATTTGAATCGATACCTGGTTAATTGAGATTAGTCATTTAATCCCGATCAATGAACGTCTGCCCAATACATTTTATGCTTTAAGCTTCAAACAACACAAACGAAAGGCAAGCAAGAAATAGGAGAAATTCAAGGAAGTTCTAAAAGGAAAATGAGCGATTGTAATCGAGTGTTTGTGGTCATATAATTGCGATGGATGAGTGGCTTTTGAAAAACTATTATTCTCCAAGCATAAAACAAAAAGACGGAATGAAAGCTGGAAATATAAGAAATTCAATGATGTTCTAAAAGTAAAATGAGGACATCTAGGAATGAAACAACTGAGAAACTAAATTATAGACAGCGAGTAATAAAATGCATAGATTGGGATGTCATTGGATAAAAGAGACGATTAAGAAGCTTAAACAGTCGCGAATATATATTCTTTTTGATAACTACGGATATGGAAAGTGCGGACTTTATTCAAGCTGTTTGTCTTAAAAAAAAGATCGGAAAAGTAAGGATTTAGCCAAAGTAAAGCACAGGGTTAAGACAAGACGCCCTTAAAAATCCTTTAAAAATGTTTATAGCCTCAAAACAAGTCTACATCTCGAATAAACACCTAAAGCTACAAGGGTTCTAGGGTCCAAGGCAAACTAAGTCACCCACCAAAATTTACAATTAATCCTGGCTCATAACCAATCTCAGACAATACATAAATAACAAACTTCCTCCAATTTATCCCCACCTCAAATAAATTAACCATAATCGTACTGACCGATTATCTATATTAACAACAAGATAGAACAAACTCCGTTCGCATACTCCTCACTAACCATTTACGATATATCGTGGAGATAAATTCTTCTAAACGCAGCTCGCAAAAGGACAATACTGGCGCATCAACATAAACAAAGTAATCGACACGATTGCACGCTGCATTGTTGCACAGATAATTCAAAACATGCAATTAAGCTAACATCCTCACTATCCTGTTGCAAAATATTATTGAGCGATTCATCCCAATCTCAAATCACAAAACAACATTTTCCGATGCCATCAACATAAACATTCAAAACAGTCCTACTACACCTATCTCATAAAATCTTAAACACACAACTAAGCCAAAATGACAAAGAATGGCTATCATCATCCTCTCCAACAAGCAAGCCACAATCAGACATTCTCGAAATAGCTTACCCGCCTCAAATAGGGACGTCACGAAGCAATACTGCCAATTATGTTCTTCCACCGTTTTATGGTCGCTATATATCACCACTCGGCAAAACCTACGCAATACTATCACATGTAGCGACCTTAACCACACACTTATATACACATCCACCAGTAATATGCACCCGAAATCCTAGGTTACTTTGTCTACCTCTCATAAACAAGACTCTGGTACTTACTCAATGATCAAAGTAAACAAAGTCCCTATATTACTCAATAAATCGCACACAATCCTGTCGCTCGCCTTTTAGATTCACATCACCTTCTTACACAACGTAAGCAACACTTGCTGCAAGGCATCAGAAAAAATAACTATTATGAGCACTTATTTGTTCCTCTTTCAAACAACAAAATGAATCTCAGCAGACTGTATAAAAAATTGTCCTCACGACAATCAGCAAAGCCACCCAGGCCTGGCATTCAAAACTTTCCCTTTTCTTTGTAAATAATTCCTCCTAACATAAGACAAAGCGCTTTGCAAATTTGTAGGATACAGTCATCCACCAAAATCAACCAAATACTAGCAGAAACAAAGTTAATAGCCATTAACACTCATTTAAACATGCTTCCACACAATTTTATGGTAGGAAACACAACTCTTTACACCATGCCAAGGTATCAGAAAATGACATATTGACCCATTTACATACTAGAAGAACATAAGCTAATCACACTACTTTTCTATTCGTTTTATTTTCTCTCTTGATCCCCACAATTATGAGATACCAGTAATACAAATATGCAACCAGTTTTCTGCAAGACACATTTACAATCTCACAAACAAATCAGTACACTGCCACCAGACAAACAAACTAAAAGAACTTTGAACCAAACCCATCAAATTTACGTTATCCAGGCCTTGGTCTGGCCACCACCTAGCCATACAGTACACAAAACATCGAATAGAGTAAACTAACTTTGCAACCTGCTCAAGAGGCAGCCACAATCCGAAAACACGCACACATTTTGAGTTCCCTCGCCGTAGACAATTTCCTGAGGGAAGCGGGTCCTTGAACTGAGAAGAGTTTTTTAATTCAACCTTTGTGTGTTTTCACCTTATCGAGCCACCTTTTTCCTGTAGAACTATGCTGGCCCCATAATCTCGCACCCCACTTCAAGACTCCCGTTCCCCGTGTCTGAGACTCCCTGCCGTACCGCAGAACCGTCTCCTAATTGAGATTCCATCTCTGTGGAGCAGAGAAAATCTCGTTCTTCAACAAGAAATACTCAAAACCCCCCCATATACGAGTCCTCTTCGTTAGGGCTGACCGAAGTATCTCCTCAAGGCCTCTGCCGTTGGTCTTCACCCTCCGAACATCACTAAACTTTAAGGTAAAGTGATTTTGCGTTGTAATCACCTGATTACATCCCCCGTCAATCGTCACCTGCATCCCCTTTTTGAATTGACTTGCCACTCAAACTTAAATAATATCCACTGGTCGAATTAACGATAATTTTTCACTCCCCTCCTAGCCTGTAAAATTGTAAAGTGTCACGTTCTAATTAACTATCCTTATTGAGCAATTTGTTCCCCTTTTGTATACATATTGCCCCGTTTATTACATATATATATATATATATATATATATATATATATATATATATATATTAGAATTATATTTGGAGGTCTTGATCTTTATATATCCTTTGAACTGCAACTTGACAAGCCATTAGATAAATACCGGTCAATCGTAAACGCACTCTAAATATTAAGGAGGCGGCCTTCCAATCCTTTTATTGCTCAAAAGCATATAGCAGACGGCCTTGGGTCTGCTATCTGCCCATGCTTGTGTATCATCCTTACTCCGAGCGGGTCTTCATAGGCATACCTCCACACCCGTGAAGGAGCTAAGACTACAACTCCTTGGTCTGGTGGAAATAAAATCCCAACCCGTTAGTTCAACATAATGAGAGAGACGTTTCAGAACTTGTTGGATTCGATGCTCTGTAATAAGAATCGGAGCGGCAGCAAAGAGATTGAAATCTCCAATACTAAGGCCTATCGAGAATGTTTGCTCTTGCCAATGAGATAATACAATTGATGCTTATGGCAATGACTGTGACACTGAGGAGACTTGTCTTGGAGATGCCCTCTTTTCATCATACACATGAGGAGTGTAATACTCACATATCTACCCGGAATCAACAATATCGAACAAAATGCGAGAAATAAATGGAGAGACATTCTCTCTCCCCCATAAAATTTATAATTTGGTTTCTACTGTATTGCCACGCTATATCATAAGCTTTCTCTAAGTCGGAAAAACCGTTGAAAAATCTTCCAGCAATGGAAATATTTGCAGATAGCGCTCTCCACCCGAAGCAGAGCATCCGATGTGGAGGAGTAAAGCATACGCAATGCACATTGGGAAGAAAAAGAATGACCGCCGCTGTCGGGGCATTAAGATAATCTAAGATTTATCCATATCTTCATCGATTTGTACACAAAAGATATTAGAAAAATAGACAGTAAACTAGCCGTTGTAGAGTTCTTCCAAATGACAAACACAGTATCTATTTACTGAGACTCTGGGAAGGTACCTTTCGACCAGAATCTTTTGAACATATTGGACAAAACTACAACCCAGCTTACTTGAAGGGCCACCCCATCAAAAGGAGAGAACGTAAGGCGTCTCGTTCAGGAAAGACAGGTGATTAATTGGTTACCCGCAACTGAAATAATGTCAACCTCTCTGTCAACTGCGACCGAGATACGTCATACTAATTCTGACGAAGCTACATCCCGGCTGAAGAATATTGAGGAAAGGGTTGGGAAAGAACCCTCCTAGGCACCACGAGGGTGGTGTTCGAGATGGGGGTTTAGTCTTCCTGGATAAAAGGATAGAAATATAGAAATTTACACTGGTCATAACGCCTGTGTGTTCTCAGCGGAAAAGTGCACTCATTCTCCTGCTTTAAGTCCTTGTGAAGTCGGAGGGATTTGAAGGTCGGTACTCCCTCATTTTGATGGATAACATAGTCCTTCCGATCCTAGCAACGTTTTCAAGAGTATTTTCGCTGGAAATCATTTTTTTGTTATCCTCCTTTTCTTGCTGGGAAGAATTAGTCATTTCCAGAGAGGGTATAAGGCTGCATAGCCTTCTTTAAATCTGTGACGTGGGTGAGAAGGTAGGATCAATAACTCAGCTGTTGCACCTCTTGCTTCCACCATAACAGGGTTGGTACAGGTGAAAGGTCGAGGAGACGAGGGTTTAGCTAACGGCACGAAAGGGTTTTTTTTTAAAAAAAACCCACATAGATTTTTGGGAGACCACATATGCAAATTCAGTGGGCATAGAATTTTCTTGGGGTAGAGTACAATAGGATATCGCAATGTCGCATGAAGACATAACGCCATTTCGGATATCAGGAAAGCAGTGAATAAGAAAAAAATATAGGAACTTACGTTTGCTTTCCAGGAAGGTGACCACTGTAGTGAAAAGAAATGTAGGCTTCATTAAATAACGGGCAAAAATCTCTCTTAAGGTATCTAAAAGTGTCTGGCCTTCCTTCGGAAGCTGAAAAGCCTTTTCTTAGACATGACATTTTTATTTTGGAAGCCCAACCGAATTAGGTTTGAGGTTATGAGTGCAACATCCTAGTAATTGTGCCAATTGGGAGCAGATCCCATAGAAGAAGGGGTAGTAGGTAGTAATTACTTTTACCTGAAGCCTTTTGCCAAGGAGATTCTCCTTCACCGTGAACCATTTATTTTTTTCCTTTTCTTTGGGCTAAGAGACCAATATATATCCCTGAGTGCCATTTGCACAGACTTTGTACGTCAACGAGCCACCTTAATTGTACCGTTGACCAAACATTCAGCGTATTTCGCCACTCGTCGCTTTGGACGGAAAATAAAAGTATCAAGAAAATATAGATGGTGGTACTAGAAGCAACAAACTACTGCAAGATTTAACATTTTAAAACAACCACTGAAACATTTACAAAATTTAAGGGGATGAAAATCTCCCCTTCTTCCCCACCAAGGATGAATGGATGAAAACTGGTCGGCAAATGGCCTGCAAATTTAGCTGCCAACTTAGAGAGAGAAAAAGGAGGAAGAGGTGAAACTTTTAAGGAGAGGGAAAAAAAAGAGGTAAAGAAAATGTTTAGAAGAGATACAGCCCAGCTAATCAATCTAGTGTGAAACTGAGGCCGGAATGACGCCGTTTATTCTGGTAATAGATGTAAAATCTCCTGGTGTAATCATCTTGCGAGCATCAAGGCGCACTTATTTAGGATTGACCAAGAAACAATTACTGTCCTTCTCGCTCTTTGTCTTACTACGGCACTGATACCGGGAGGTCTAGTGACTATTTTTCTGACTCACTCTCTAAATTAGTGACGATAAAGGGTCTTAAAAGAGCATCTTATTGGAGAAGAGGTTAAAATTGCTGTGGTAGCGCTAAACTGGTCAGATAGCGAAGTAAAAAGTTGTGATTTGACCACATCCTGGATACACATATATTGCCATTGCTTTTGTTTAAGTGGTAATTATTAAAGCTTCGAAGATACCGGGACCAAATGAGTTCAAATGAATGTGGTATATCATAAACACATTAAGTGGTAATGGTTCATTAGTGGAGATTTTTTTATTAATAATTTAAACTTTTAAATAATTATGTGTTCATGCTAAATTTCCCTTCATATGTTGTACTATGTTAAACTATGTGAACTGAAACGAGTAAAGATATTTATCAATTTAAGATATTTCAAGGCTAAATTTAAGATCATATGGCGCATATCGTAAAATGCTAATACCTTCGAAAAAGAGGCGCTGGTTTTGGAGGCGACACACATGAAGTTGATTTTGAAAAGAACTTTTATATGTATAGTGTGGATATATTTAACCCAAAACTTAATATTTGTATTTGTTTTTTAGTTTGGAAAGGTTTGGGACAAAATATATGATAATAAATGCTTACGGTAAAGGAAATAGTTAGAATCCATTAATCCGCTAAAAAACTTAACTCACATGAGGAGAGCCAAGGTAGTGGTGGTGAAACTTTAAAAGAAATCGAGAAATCGTGAGATCTATTTCCGATTCTTCACCAATTTATTAAAAACAAAAAGAACTATAATATCCATTTCAATATGGTTATGTAATCCGCTAGAAAAGTCTCCATGAGTACTTCGACCCTCTTCAGGAGCGCCATCAATACGAGTGGGCTACCAATTATTCCTCTAGAAAGAGGAGAATCAAGAACCCTTTCGTGGAAGTTGGCATTTAAACTTTAACAGAAAACAAGCAATTGTCAGATTTTATTGTGGTTCTTCATCCACCTATTTTTTGATACTGAACTATAACGTCCATGTAAATGTAGTTAGATAAGAGTAAGAGTATGAATACCTTACTCAACAATCAAAATAGCCAGGGGTTCCTAAACTCTCTTCAGGAGTGCCACCCATACGACTTGGGTGCAATCTATTTCTCTAGAAAGAGAAATTTCAAGAAGCCTTTGGACGAGGTAGCGTTTGAAACATTAACAGAAAAAGTTACATTTTCTTTTAGTTTTTATAGGTGAAATATAGACAAACAGAGGAAATAAACCCATTTTATTTACAAATACATTTAATTAATGAGGGCAGTTAATATTTACAATGACGTACCTTTTTATTCGGACCTGATTTAATTACTTTTAGCATGCTGTAGACCAAATTTTTAAAATATATTGACTAATATTGCTCGATTTTTGTTTAATAAGGACCCACAAATGATCACAATTGGATGATTTTTGTTTATCAATCCCCAGTTTGATTAATTATCTGCCCGAAATTCTTTTGGGGGTCCTAATCTGTTGAATTCCAGGGCTAAGGTACGAAATTTTATGTTATCTTTCTTTTGCCCAAATTGGACCTGACATGTTGGAAAAGGTGCTGATGAATTACGCTTTCGTACCATCTTTTAAATTCATGGCAGTGTTCTCTTGCAAAAATGTTATTTCTCTAGTCAGTTCTCTTAGAGAAGATGCAGTCTCAGATATGAAAAAATACAGGACTTGAGAAAGCGCTTTCCCATTACTTCCCTATCGAAGGATAATCCAAAGTTTCGCACTAGAATAAGAGAATGAGCTTCTTCACAGAATATCACTTTTCCACCCTTCAACAGTCCATTCTCTATGTTTATTACAAAACGGGAGCCTATTGGTAATGTTCCTTTTGGTGACAGAGGCTTTGTCGTAGTCTTGGTTGAATTAAGACCTTTGTCGATAAGCTTTCACCACACTGTGAGCGCTGAAACTTTCACACATACTTCTTTCCTATTATGACCAAGCTTTGCACAAGGAAAAAAGATCATTGAGCTTGGACCTTGCCAGAAAACGATCGGGATATTCATTTGAAACAGTTAGACCTCCCTAAGAAGGATTCACAGGACTATAACCAATTTTATAAATTCAATAATAAAATGGGTAGGATGGTGCTCTTTGAACCAAAGCCTTTAGTAGCTCTCTCCTAGCATTTCAGGCCCCTTTATTGCAAAATAACAATGGTTGAAAGAACCACTTCTGTAGGTGAAAAAGATTCAAATCTTTATTTTACCAAAAATTATTACGGAATAGAAAATAATTACAAAGACCATCTATTTAACTAATACTTGTCGACACTTTGTCATTTTAATTGAATTACAAATCTTCAGTCACTGAAAATCACCTCCTACCTGCATTAATCTAAATATTAGAATAATTTTCATATCACGTAAATTTCAAAAAACGAATTAAAAAAATTGGAAATATATACATATTTGTCTCAAAACCTTTTGCCTCTTATAATATGTAGACAATTTATCAATCAATTTTATGACGAGAAATATATACAAACTACTAATATTTTTAATGCTAAAAAGTGTATTTAGTGTTCTCATCTAAACTTTAATTGATGCAAATCTTGAAGAAAGGAATTAGCGATGGCTGTTTCTCTTCCATTCCTGAAAACCTCTTTGCTTCGAGATACCCAAAGAGGACCCAGCACATGGTTGGAGGATGGATTTCGCTCAATGGCAGCAATAACTTGGCGGACCTCATATCATAAAAATGGCCTTTGGAAGCTTCTGAGAAAGCATTAGAGTGGTACTAGAAATATACGGGCTGATATATATATAAAGGATCATAAATAGATTAAGAAAGCAGAAAGATAAATAGATAGATAGAGAGAGAGAGAAAGCAAATGGAATAAAATAATTTTTTTTTTTTACCCGTTCAAGAAATTTAGATAAAAGGTGTGGTTTGAACCTATGCCATCGAACGAGCGCTCTTCGCTGTTTCATCTACCACATTAACAACTTAAATACCATCCACATCCACACACACACACACACACACACACACACACATATATATATATATATATATATATATATATATATATATATATATATATATATATATATATATATATATATATATATATATATGAAATGAATAACTCACAAAGTAGCACGTTAGGAAAAATGAAAAGGTGCTTCCAAGTACCTTTCCATTTTTCCTGCGGGACATTGCATTCATATATATATATATATATATATATATATATATATATATATATATATATATGAAATGAATAACTCACAAAGTAGCACGTTAGGAAAAATGAAAAGGTGCTTCCAAGTACCTTTCCATTTTTCCTGCGGGACATTGCATTCATATATATATATATATATATATATATATATATATATATATATATATATATATATATATATATATATATATATATATATATATATATATATATATATATATATATATATATTAGCAATACAAAATCACAATAATTGCGATTTCATTGATGATACTTGAGTCTCTCATTCTTAACTTCAGATATAAAATGGTTCGATTCGTATTTGTCTCCTTGTTTACTATATAGTTTTCTTTAATGATCGGTCTGGTTACCTGAAGCCCTTGGACATATTTATGTTCGCAGTCTTGTAACTGTATCTATAAAATGAATAAAACTTTGTATCCCTAATTTCCCTTTTTGAGTCTCCGTTGATCGTACGCCCAAAGGTTTTCTGTTTTTCCCGCGGGAAACCCTGAAAATCCTGCTCAAGTTAAGGTACCGATAAATGATGGTCGAAATATCGTTTTGTTTTGTTTTTTATCTGGCCTTAACTAAATTAGAAGGGGCCAATCTAGGTGTTTTTTCATGATGCTGAGTTAATTGTTAGCATTTATATGTATTTCAACAAAACACATCATTGTTGAAAAAGGCCACACCCACTTTTACATTTACATTCAAAGTAGTATTTATTTCACATGCTTACAAACCGCATTATTTATCATTCGCATGACATTCACAATTGTCATTTGTTTCAGAAGTCTCCAGAGTCATTTTCTATGTCTTCTTGAGACTCAACACCATCATGACTGCCGTTTTTGCATGCAATGCCTTTACAGACTCCACAGGCAGAGATGCACGTGACCCCATTCTTCTTGCAGCTGCACCGTCGGTTGCTGCAATCTCCATGATGATTACAGCTTGTGAGCTTCAGTAGATCCTCAGGAGCTATGGGTTTAGTGTTAGAACTCGTTCATACCCATTCACACCTAATGTCCATCCTTAGTCAAAGTGGTTCAGAGGCATGCTATGTAGAAGGATCCAGTCCCGGGTCTGTAGATATGCATTGAATGAATTCTGTGCAGCTGCACCCTCTGTTTATGTGGTGAGGAAGAGTGGATGGTGGCTGTCTGAGCTATGGTGCACCAGCATTACCATACGTCTGTTTTTTCTGCCCGCACCTGAAAATAGAACAAGATATAAAAAGCATAATGAACCCTTTTCGACAAGATCAAACTTTTCGACAATGTGAATTCTCTTCTTTTTGAGATACCCCATACCCCCTCCTGGCACCATCTAGTAGTTAATGAAGGAAAATACAGACACAAATGTTACTGGCCTCAATAGAGCAATCTGCAGCAGCAGCCAATGCCTCTCTCACAATCGAAATGTCAGCATGAGTGTCACACTGCTCCACTGTCATGTTTTTGGACGGTTGAAAAGAGGAAGTGAATGAGCTCACCCTTGTTATGAGTGTTGTCCAGTAACTTTGCTCTTGGGGTACAGTGAAACATATCCCCTCGAATCTTGAGATCACAACAGGAGTTCTTGGTACGCCGGATGTGGTCGTAATTTATTAGTAATCTTCAACTGGATCAGTTAATGCCTTCAGACTTTTCTTTGAAAAGTCTGCCTTATTTGCCTTGTTCATCTTCTGATCTTTGTTGCTGAACAGGGACAATGGGAAGAAAGTCAGCTCAGAATATAAGCTTGTCTCAACTATCATATCCCTCTTGGCGAAAATGATCAGTCGGTTGAACAACTTTAGTGATTCAATGGTAAATATTCTTCTCTTTGAACATGGGAATCTTTCGGAGTGATGACAGAGCTTTTACCTTTTACTTAACATCCATGGTCGATGTCACTGACTGTCCATCTAGCTTGATCTGCATTTCCATCCCTACTTCATCTGCTCTCTCAGCATTGACTGAGTCATCTATTGTACTTCTAAATCCTGTTGAGAAAGGCACCAGCAACTCCTTGTTTCGATTGTTGTCGAATTGGTTGTTCTCCTCAAACTATTTTAGGGCAAGTTCAACTGCGCTGCATCTCGCTTCATCTGTGTCTTGGCAGAGGCTTTGAGGAGTGGAGCATGTTTACTGATGTCTTCCTCCATCCAGTGATTGACATCAAAGAAGCGACTACGGGTGAGTACCTAGCATTTATGGACAAAAATACTGTTTCTCATTCTCACTCTGCTCAGTCCACCTTCTGACTTGGCTGCTTTCATTAATGTCTTCTCAATGTATATTTCACACCAAGTGCCGGACCACTCATGACTGGAATAACGGACAACTTGCTTCCCGTGAGAAGTGAAACGTTCTAAGGTGTCTTTGTAAGCACGCAAAATTTCGAGTTCCTTCATGAGTTTACAGTACAGCCGTGTAACCTTGGCGTATTCATGATGGCCTTCAGTGACGAAAATCTGAAGCATCTTGGTAACAATGCAGGACATATGCTTGTTGTAGACTGTAAGTCGCTCAGTTCTGATAAAGAACTTGATCACATCTATCATGTGTTTGCACTGCACCCAGAGTGTAGGTTTTCTTCTTCCTTCGGCGAGTACTAGGTACGAGGGGCGGTCAATAAGTTTTGCAATTCGGATATAAAGAAACGAGATATAAGGAAAAGTGTTTTATTATTTTTCAATATAACTACCCTCGACTTCAATGCACGTGCGTCACTTGTCCCTGAAGCTTTGAATTCCCGACAACCAGAAATCTCCCGACTGCTGTCCAATCCACTCCTGGACAGCGAGCTGGACATCTTCATCGTCCCCAAACCTGCGTCCATGCACTGCAGCCTTGAGCTTGCGGAATAAAAAGTAGTCGCTAGGGGACAGATCTGGACTGTAGGGAGGATGGTTGAGCTCCTCGAATCCGCACTCGCGCAGGGCAGCTTGTGCAACTCTGGCCTTGTGGACTTTGACGACGTTGAAGTCGATCATGGGGCGTAAGGTTTCGTGAAGTTTATAGGCACCCAACGGGCAGATACCTTGGTCATCGCCAAATTGTCGTGGATGATGTTGATAACACTTTCATGTGATATTCTAAGTTCTTGCTCGATTTCTTCGACTTTCACCCATCGATTCTCGAGGATCATCCTCTCCACAAAGGCCACATTGCCCTCGTTGGTTACGTCTGACGGGCGTTCTGGACGGGGGTCATCTTCAAGGGACTCACGAACATGGCGGAACTCCCTATTCCAGCGATCACTGGTTGCATAGGAAGGAGCGGTGTCGGTGTACACTGCAACCATGAGTTCATGGATCTCTTTTGCATTCTTGCCTTCCTTAGTCAAAAATTTGATCACTGCGTGGTGCTCAACCTTCTCCATTGTTGAAAAGTTGTGACTGACGACCTGCGATCAGCTACTGCTTCTTAAATAGACGAGGCAGGAGCGTGTGGCTGCAGGTCCTGACTTTTCATACCTTGTCCTAACACCACCCCAAACAGCCATCCCCCTTCTTCTGTTTTACCCTTCCGATTCGCAAAACTTATTGACCGCCCCTCGTATGTGTGTATGGCTCCAATCTTCCCATCAGCCACCTTCTTCACGAAGTTCCTCTGGTCACCATACTCCTCCTCAGTGAAGTCAAGATTCATGATGTGCTGATAAATGGCTGCATCAATTAGGAGGTGAGAAAGGATTGCCTTATCAAATCATCCTCTCTCCATGATGTGTTAGGCTGTCATACTTTTAGGATAGATCAACTAGATCACCTCTAGTAGTCCAGATTCTTGCATGATGTTACCCATTGATCCAAGATAAGACTTCAGCAGGTGAAATCCACCAAACCTTACAATGACGCGTAGATTTGCCTGATTTATGATATCCACAGCCTTCAGCCAAATTGGAACATCAAAGGTCACTATAGAGACTTTGTGAGCAGAGAGCCGTATGCACTCTTTGAGAGTGGTAAAGATGGTGTTGAGATCATTAAGGTCACCTTGAATGACTAGGAAAAAGTCGATCTGTGTGCTTTGCTTCGCATCATCTGCATGGATTCGCTTCATCCCGCCATTCTAGTTGGAGTGTGGGAACTCATGATCGTGGGCTTTGATCACCCACTCCGCTGCCCAGAGTGAGAAGTAGCTGGTCATTAGCTATGGAAGAGGAGAGCTCAGCTATGGGGAGAAACATGATGGACTATATTATTGTGTGTTTCCTGTTGGTAAATTGATAAATCTTCGCTTCAGCTTCTCTCAAGATCTTAGCTCTGTCGAATACCTTCAACTTTACTCTGGGAACAACTGCTGTTGTCTTTGAATCTAGCAAAAGTGCTGCTAGAGTGGTGACTTTGATCCAACCCATTTAATGAAAGGAGTGTGTCCAAGAATAGAGACAATGTTTAAATCTATATGTAGTGTAAGATAGAACGGTCTGAGGCCGCTTTAATTCAGCCTCTATCACATTTCAACCATGCTTAGCCACGTGCATCCTGCCTGTGAGAGGAAGCAGAAGCGCGTTATCTCCCATCATAGCCAATGTTTAATCGAGAAGGTTCACTCCCTCGTTTCGCCTCCATACGTCGATCTTGCCAGATTGAATTAGGCTTATGGGCAGATAAGGTATTTTCCAAGGCGCAACCGGGACATTCTCCCGAATTCCCCCACTCAACTATCCCCTAAGCCATGGAGATGGCTCCGGGTATTTATACCGTAGCTTTTCCCAATTGAAGCAGATCCAGATTATCTTCGCGAGGCCTCAAGCTGATCTGGTCTCCCTTGTGCACCTAGGTTAATGCCAAGGTTTGTGCCTTCGAGACGCCAAGTCAACAAGGCCCACCTGTTGTTTAAAAAGAGAACAACGTTAAAACAGCCATTGTTCTTCAAGCCCGTTCGTCAAGAAACGGTTCTCGTTCCCAAGACATCACGTCCGAATAATTTTATTCCCCTATTTTTAACGTTCTTCAAGAGAACGCTTGGTTTCAACAATAACCTCCATTGTTCATCTAGAACATCTCCGATTTGCTGTCACAAAGATCGCTCGTACTTCCGAGCCCCACTTCTCTCTCACTCTTCGAAACAGTCCTTCCCCTTCGTTAAGGACAATCCCCCCCCGAAGAACCCTTCTGCTGGAAATCACCAGTGGACTGAAGATTCCTTAGCATCGTCTTCCTCTGCACAACAACTTTGTAATTACGTAAGCTGAGCATTACCTTTAATCATTTAACCTTTTTTCAACGCAACCCTGTGCTTTAAATGGTTTAGCGAATCATTGCCCCCCTTTAATTTTTATTTGTTTACCTTTTTAAATCTCTCCAAATCTTAATCGTCGGATTAGTCAGATATTCCCACGACCCTTTTCATTCTCCGTTTATGTAAACATTTTTTTGTGTGTGTTGTTGATAGTTTAATTAATAAAACTATATTTTATTAATGGTAGCCATATTATTTATCCTTGTACACCGTTCCACTTCTTAAGCATATTGAAGATAAATAAGCCTTTCCAGGCCCCTCCTTCCTTTTGGACTAACCTCAGTCAATCAGATTACCACGCACTCGAAATATTAGAATAATTCCCTCAACGAATATATGGTATATCGTCGAGAGCCTATTCTACGACATAGTGTCTCCAACAAATGTCGTTACTCGACATTTCACTGTCACTGGCTGTCATCACTGATTGATCCTCAAGTTCAGCACCAACCACAACCTCATAATTGATCTGATTATCAGTCTTCCACAATGGTGTCAAGTGTGCCAGAAGTATCTGGGGGATCATTTCCACTCCTGCTATTAAGGAAGCAGTATGTGTAGTTTTGTGTCTCCCAGTAAGACTCGCTGTATCCCAGCCGGTGTAACCTTTGACCCAAATCTATGATCAAATTGTAAGGCAAGCCTCGTTTGGTGTGGTAAATACTCCTGTCCGCCAGCGAAAGGCCTTAATGAAGTTCTGCCCCCAAACAGCAACTCTTTCGTTTGTCTTGACAAATGGCCTCAAGAACATCTGAAGGCTTACGGAACAAGTTCTAGCTGATTATTAATGTCAGTCATGCTGTGTGAGGTGGGTTATGATTGGAATTTAGATCAATCATGACAATGGTATTGCATATGAGCTTGAGAGCTGTCTCTATGATCTGAGCTTTTTTATCTCCATGTTCAACATTAGCACGAATCTCTCGCAGAATATTGTCGGTGCTATCTTCGAGACAGAGCACATCCTCCCTTCTCTTCTCTGTTGTGAAATACAAGGTGTCATGGCATTTCTCTTGAAGTTTTATCTTTAGCCAATAGTTTGAATAAGAGAGAGTCTTATCTGGTGACTGATCAAACTAATGCAGTTTCTCATGAACTTGATCAAGCATCATCACCTTACGCTCTAATTCTGAATCAAACCGTTCGCAGAATTCAATAAAAACCGCCTCTCGCTCCTCATCAGTTTTCCTCTGTTCTCTATTCCTTTTGCCTTGTCCTTCAGTCTTGGAGTAATGTTTAACTGTCTCAAAAAAGAAGTTTGCAGCGCAAATTGTATAGTATTTCGTCTGCTACCAAGTCGTTGATCCCTTCCGGTCGTCCAGTGACTTCAGTGCCCCAGTCATACCCGCGACTCCGTGCTGTCTTCAACAAGCTTGCCTTCATTTTATCTGCAGTCAAATTATCTGGCACTCTATATTTCTATCTAGCTTCTGCCTGATTAATTTGTAGACCTGAGCGGATTGGTTGCAAAGAGTGCATAGATCCATATACAGGAGATGAACTCACCTTGAACTTCTAGAAATACAGCCAGAAGATACAATGAACTGAGAGCAAGTGCGTCTTCTCTTTAACTTTAATGACACTTTCTCTGCCTTTAATACTTGAGCCTGACTTCTTGGTGATCTCAACAAAGTTGTTGTACAGATCAGTCTTCCTTCCGTTTGAGCCTCCTTCATACGTTACACAACTGTAGCATTTTTAATAGCTTTTGCATCTTTCAAAATAAGTAGAGTAACCTTTTGTTATTGCCTGTATGAGCCTCTTAGCTGGTGTATCCGATCCTGCGCAGGTAAAGCAATTGAGCTTACGTCAAGTAACGTCGTCATCCATATTACTAGACTATAATGTCCTGCAAAGTAGATTATATAAATGCTAATAATCAACTCAGAATCATGAATAAACCATGATTTGACCCCACATAATTTAGTTAAGGCCAGACCTCCCCCCCTTCCCCCGATATTTCGACATTCATTTATCTGTACCTTAACTTGAGCAGATTTTTTCAGGGTTTTCCACGGGAGATGAATTTCAACATTTTAAAACTTGATATTGGACACGTCAATGCTGTATAAGATAAACATCATTAATGTTCAATGTTTATTGCTTAGGCTCCTCAGAGGGAGGAATTCTGGTTAGTACCCTCCAATAATGTATTCTGGATCCGCTACTGGACTCAGGAATCAGCCTACGAGTTTTAATTACTAAATAATCTATCAAGTTCTTTACCAAAATGAATCCAACGTAGGGCTACTTGCATTTCGGACCACAGATAGAGGGCACTAAAGAGATATTTGAGTGTACAATCCTCCATTACACAAACTGCTAGCCTATCAGTAATCATTTCTGAGGCAATATATAATTTATAACCCATGGGTCTATTTTTGGAAGCAACACGAGCCATGGACATGATAAAGAAGCAACCAAAATTAGCTACCAAATTGATGATAGCCCATAAATGCATCTCTACAACCAAGTTAGACCACAGGGATCGTGATGAGTGGAAAGGTGTCATAGACATCTTAATAGAATTTCTGAGGGTAATCATTCTGCACGTAGTACATTGGACAGGGAATTTTCCTAATGATAATTATTTAGCCAAATATTTTGTACGAAAATAATAGCACCTAAAATAACTAGCGATAAATAAGCTCTTACGCTGAAGAGTAAGAACTTTTAGCTTCTTGAAAGGATGGAGCACATCGAATTCAATGACGTAATGATTCAATCCTTCAAAAAGGGCATCCTGTTTAATATCCATCCTCAATTTCTTTGAACAAGGACATTAACTGGTCGCACGGCAATTATTTTATTTCATATAAATTTAAACTATGTCATAAAAAGCAACTATTTTTAGTCGTGGGCGACTCTACATCTCATTATGTCGTCGGTCCCCGTTATGTTATTTATTGTTTAGGTAATAGCATTGTAACTATTCGGCTGATTCTAACAAAATCCGAAATCCTTATGTTGTTTTACATTCTCTTCCGACGGATATAATGGCAAATGTCCTCCAAAGGATAGTCGGAGAATTAGTTGGCTATAACATCATAACTATTTGGCCATTTTTAACGAAATTTGAAACCCTTGTTTTGTACATTATCTTTCAAATGATATAATTCTCAAGGTCCTCTCAGGGTTAACACGGGACTTACTTTGTTTTAGAAATATCATCCTAACTATTAGGCCGATTCTATAGAAATTTGAAAGACTTACTCGTATGTTGTTTTACATTATCATTTTTAATGATATAATTTCCAGAAGTGTTCCAAAGGTTATCTGGGGGATTATTCAACAACAACATCATAACTATTTAGCCGATTTTAACGAAATTTGAAAACTTTATGTTGTTTTACATTCTCTTTCGAATGATATAATTTGGCAAGGAACTCCCAAGGTTAGTCCTAGAATTATTGAAAGTTTTGTAGGTCGAAATTTCATGAATCGGATTAAGTGAGAGCACGCTACTTTTGGTCTGCAGACCTTGTGCTATTTTTTACAGCTTGTGTGTTTATTGATTTATCATGACATAAATTTTACTTTTTTCTATTTATTATGTCCGCCTTATTTGTTAAACATGAAAAGATGGGGCTTATTTCAGTAATTTTTTTCCTTTAGGATATTTGACTATATATGTATGTATATGCATATATAGGGTGGGGCAGAGAGGACGGACGTTTTTGAAATGTCTATTACTCAGCCCTAGCGTAATAGACATTTCAAAAATATCATGTCTGGCAGGTACAATTCTGCCCATGCTATTTTAGCTTCTTTTTTTTCAGGTGAAGCCATGGCGCTGTGGACGATAGAGCATCGAATGTTAGCCTACGACAGTTACGTGAACAATAACGAGTCTGTTACAGCAGTTCAGCGTGAATTTCGGCGCCACTTCAACATTCACCAAAATGAAGCTGTTTGCACACCTAATACAATTTTACGCTGGGTTAATGCACTTCGTACACGAGGTACACTAATGAATAGGATACCGGTGGGGGCCCCACGAACGGTACGGACCACGGTAAATGTGGAACGTGTTAGACAAGCTTTGCTACGGAGTCCGAACGCTCTGCTCATAGGCATTCCACTGAACTAGGAATCGGTAATTGATCGGTAAGGCGTACTTTTCATGAAGACTTGCATTTTCACCCCTACAAATTTGTCATTGGCAACAGTTGCAACCAGGGGACTATGAACAGCAGCTTAAGTTCGCACGTCAGATGGAAACAATTTTTGAGTCAAATGACAACTTCATTTTGTTAATGAGTGATGAAGCTCATTTTCATTTCAATGACATGGTGAATCAACAGAACCGTCGTTATTGGGCTCTTTAAAATCCTAGAGAAAGAAAGGCCACTGCACAGCTTAAAAGTGACAGTCTGGTGTGCTGTTGGAAAAGCTGCCGTCATTGGTCCTTATTTTTTTGAAGACAATAATGGAAATGCTGTTACTGTGAACTCAAAGCGTTACATCGAGATGATAAACAACTTCTTTGTGCCTGAATTATGGATAAAACGTATGCCTATTGAACGTGTGTAGTTTCAGTAGGATGGGGTGACGGCCCACACAGCCAGAGCATCAATGGACGTTCTTCGCCCTCTCTTCGGTAACCACCTCATTTCCAGGTTTACTGACACTCCTTGGCTCCCTCGGTCCCCTGATTTGTCCATTTGTGATTATTTCTTGTGGGGAAACCCCAAAGCACGTGTGTATGAGCATCAACCCCGTACATTGGAAAATTTGAAAGAAGCTATTTGTGTGGAAGTCGCCAAAATTAACAGAGCAATGCTGGAGAGTGTGGATTCAAACTTCCAAGAACGCTTTCAGAAATACATCAATGAAAACGGACGCCACATGATGGATGTTGTTTTCCACACTTTATTTTGTCAAATGTTAATTCAATACGAACACATTCATGTCAATAAAATTTGTTTGAAGCTAAAATTAATGATGAAGAGCTTAGTTAGCCATAACATTGCCTTCTTAACCGCATATATAAATATATATATATATATATATATATATATTTATTTATATATATAAGTAATGTAAGATGAAAATGATTTATATATTATGTCACATTCAGATAGAACGTGAAACTGTGTGACATTTCATTTTGCTCTTACATGTGTGACTGACGTTCAAATTATTTGTGCCCAGTGTGAGACGAGGGCTACTGTGGTGGTTTAAACTAGAAAGCGGGTGTAGGTCTCCATCCCCCAGCATCGTGGCAGTCCAATCATCGCCGTATTATGTTTTACTTCCCGTCGAGCAACGAATGGAGCCCCAGTGACAGTATGATAAACGGGGTGTTTAGCAAAGAGCCCCTCCGGAACGGGTTGATGCTGATATGAAGGATAACCTTAATATGTACAAGGGTAGCTATGTAAGCATGTGGGGCCATGTGTGCACATATTACTAATCTATTGGTGGCCATTCCCTTCATGCAATTCTGATATTGGGGTAAATATGTGTATGTATTCCTTCCTTTTCTCTGAGCAGAGGAAGAAAGATTCTGATGCTCCGGAGTATTTCTTTGAAAAGCCTCTCTATATGTGTGTGTTTGTGAGTGGGTTTGTATTGGTTGGGTCTGTTTGCGAATGGGAATATTAGAAGTGTATGCGGATTATGCTAAAGCTCAGGTTTTGTATACTCGAACCTTAAATGAATATATTAACTAAATTATTTTGTAATTATATTTATAAATTGAGAGAAGATATTCATTTTTTCAAAAGTTTAATTATTATTAGTTTGTTAATAATAGCTACTTTTGGAATTTTATTTAACACAATTAGATCTAAATTTTCTCTTGATGTGATATTTCTAAAAATTTGGGGAGTAAAAAGGACTAAGTTGTCGCTGTTTGGATTTTTTTTTATCGAGGATATATCAAGTTTTGTCTCTTTAGACAATGACTTTACTTCACATAGTTGGAAGGTGAGAGAGCTGCTATCGGATTACACATTAGTTTGCTAGCTGATATACCTTTCACCCTTCCTCATTTCCGCTTACTTCACTGTTTGCTTTAGACCTCTTTTCTAAGACTCCCAGGCACATGAGTCCTGAGAATTTCCTTTTTATGTGTAAATAAAATGTCCACACATCACTATAGTGCTTTATAGTGAATTGTTACCTGTATAGTGGAAGTTGTTCGATACCATTTCTTTCCTTCTTAAGTTTATTTTTGTATGCCGTACGGAACTCTAACTTCCTTCGACAGGAGTCTATACTTTCATTAGGTTGATATATCCATCTATATTGGTAAGAAAACTAATTAATAATGTAAGAAAAGTAAGGCAAGTATTGGTTCTCACTTGATTTAATATTTCACATGTAGTGTATCAATGTTTCAATTAAGGCAGTACTTTAAAACTAAATATTAATGGAAAATTGAGCAATTGTCTACCCGCCATATTAATTGACTTGGTAGTTGTTCAGCTGACAACAATGTCAACCCTATAATCACGACCCCAGGCAACCGTAGCTTATAACTCTTACACTCAACAAGGAGGCGTCATATTGTTATTGACTCATTTCCTTCCCTCAGCTCCCATACTTTGCTCCACTGCAGCTGCCAGCCTTCACATATATGTACCTCCGAAGAAGTTATCCATTCACTGAGCTGCAAGGCTACTAAATTGAGACAACAAGGAATAATTACAACTGCAGAGCTTGTTAATAAAAACAAATAGTAAACATTTTTACTTAACCGCTCCATTGTGCAAGAATTAATAGGCCACGGTGGCGTATGGTATCCATGTGTCGCTCGCTATGTTGGGATTGCCAGCGGTTCTTGGCTGCACCAGTAACAAACACAAAGGAAACTACTAGTTTACTCTTGATCCAAAGTAGAAGTAGAGGCAAAATAAAATCCTCATACACTGAAAAATACACATGGGGGTGCGAATATGAGGTAGAGAATTTTAAATGACAATGAAATGAAACCCCGGGTGAGTGAACCCTCGTGCATGAGGGCATTTATGTGTCACACAACCCCTTAAATGAGGTATGAGGTCATGAAGGAAGAGCCGAGAAGGCGTGATGAGTATCAGATACGACGTGAAGAGGATAGGGCAGTGGAAATAACTTTTGAACAGCACCTCAAGACCTTTGCAGAATGCAATGAGGCAGTATAATAGGGAGGATAATTGAAAAATTATATATATCACCAGGCCTCTTCACGCTAACGCGACTTTTCACAACCCAGCCAGCAACCCCAGCCTCGCCAGCCATATAAAAGGCACCAATTCTCAGGAGTCCAAAAGTGGAAAGATTAGTAAGACGATTACGCTCTTGTGGTTGGCATTCAAGGCCTGAGCCAGTCAAAGCAAGTCTTGCAGGTACAGTCCTACCTGTTTAGAGATGAAAGGCACCTTAGAGATTGATTTGAACTTAGCACTTTGCTCTGACATGATACAAAGCAAGTGATATCTCTTCATTGCGAGTTCTTCAGGGGGCATAATAACGAGCTGCTACGAAGATTTCCATTCTTCTACTGAAAAGAGGAGGAAGAAAGAAATTCGCAGACTATTGTGTTTAAATAAGTCAATGTGCCATTGAAGTGGTTATGTACAATGCTCGCGATGGTGAATGCCTTGAAACCTAAATGTAGTATGTCATGCTTAGTGGGGTCCATATTGAGGAGAAAAAAAGGCTGCTAGAGCTAACGTATAACGTCTCTCTAGATCAAGTTATCACCGCCTACGCGACAATGATTATTAAGATTATTTTGAAGGCGTTAAGGATGACACTTGCCGACCAAAGGCAGTAGACCGACTTTAAACAGAATGGTCCATTCCTTACCCCAATGGTTTGTAAGGTGCTAGATTCGATGTACGACGCAATGACACGCCGCGACACCACGATCCAAGGTTGGATCCATTTGCTGGATCTTCTCTCACGACTTATTATTTCATATTACCACACGCTAAAGCTTGGCAAAAAACATAACTTCTAAACGTGCCAGATTGTATCACAAGGATATGGAGTGGGTGAGAAGGTGACTTGTGCACACGCTGCCTCGCTCACCCATACCCAACATTCAATATACACCCGCTACATCACACCAGCCCGACTCCTTAGGCGCAACGCTTTACACCCCGACCACTGTATTAGCTGAAGAAGGAAAAGTTTTGTACTGGGGTTCCCTGTCGTTCTATTGGATAATGAGGACTTTTCTAGAGCCCAGCATTGAAAAAAGTATATGAGCTCTCAATGCATATAAGCCTAAGGAATGACGCCAAACTCTCGTTACGCAGTTTATACACCCTACCTCGCTGAGAGGAAATTTGCAGAGAGCTCGAAGGCATGCTGACAGAGGCCTCCATCGTATCTTGCGAATATGAACTGACGCCTTTAAGTAACCCCGTTGTGACAGTGATCAAACCAAAGTAAGCTACAAGATAAGCAGTAAACCCTACTAAGTTCAATAGCCAGATTTTCATGCGCGTAAAAGCCTCCCTAACATCTCATTCCCCCATTATTGATGTAGATCAGAAAGCATGGTAGTTCACAACACTTAATCTGTCAACAAATAACAAAAAAATCCCGCTAGAGGAAAATCCAGGACCTCACCACCTTTATTTTCCGATACAGCTGTTACTGCATCTGCCAAGGCCCTTTTAGTTTTGTGGCCACTAGAGACAAGTAATGCCGCATGGGTGACGCGGCCCTAGAAGGTGTAAAACAGTACTCAAAGGTTGTAGAAAACTCGCTCTTGTAGGAGGAAGACTAGAGAACACAGGTAAAATGGATTTTTGTCGTTCTTGTGAGATTTCGGTCCCTAAGCTGAGCTTCTTCGGCTATCAGCTGTTGAAAAACGTCATTCTAGATGAGAGTGAGAAAACGCGCTCTTATCCATTTCCGCTAAACAAGGAACCTCGCGTACATGCGATCGTTGCTCGACCTAGTAAATTAGTTGGCTGAGTTAGCCCTACACTTACCGAGTCAGCAACGGTATGCTCCTCATCCTGAGCTCTCTCCGCGCCTTTATTGGAACCATGTCATATTGTAGCTTTCAAGCGAGAAAAGGCATTATCAATGCAGTCAGTGTTAACTAAATTCAACCCGTCTTACAATGCCGTGTCCAGGACAAATGCCTGACCTTAAACAGTGTTGAAAAGGCCCTTCTTCAAGGGCACGTTGACCAGACGTAAAGACTAACCCAATGCTTGTCTTGTTTTCTAGCTAACAAGGAGATGCCGTACGTTATCATAGAGCTAGAACTCGTGGCAGCGTCCTAGGCGATAACTAAAAGCAGGTTTCACCTCTTTGGCATGCCCAACTTCACCATCCTTCTTTTCTTATGTTCTTCTTATGTTCTTCATCTTCAACCGAAATAGCTACAATTGTAAGCATTCTAGATTCTACGTCTAGAACGTCTCAAGAAGAAAGTTACAGGTTATTTCTACACGGTAGTGTAGAAATCCCCGATGCCTAGTTCCGTACATCTGTCGACATTCCAACACCACAAGACGCTGCTTTCGGAACCAAGACCTACATACACGTACAATTTACTGATAATTCAAGGTACAGAATCTCTAGAGCACCCTATGTACTCCACAATGCTGCAGTATAGAACTCACCGCTTCGCAACCAACTGCAGTGACATAGACTCAGAATTAATGCCATCCTGGAATATGTAAGACAACTTGGTAATTGTTAGGACCACATCGTCTTCCCCTCCACTATTCGATGTAAAGTACTTGCACGCCTGCACGAGGGTAATCGTTGTGTAGAAGCCCGCCAGTCTGTGTAGTGGCACGGAATTAATTCTGACAAGAGCCAGCATAAAACAACGATTTATCCGATGGGATGTTTCTGCCTAGTCCTTCGATCTCGTGATTGCGGACTTCTTTAGTACTCTTTGAAGTTATCTATACCCAAATTAATGATATCATCATCATATTAAGAATGGCCCTTAATTCGTCCTCCGTGACTTTAATACCTTTCTCTGTCGAGTTCATGTGCTCCATGATACTTTGGAGCTACCTTACTCGCAAAGTAACAGATCACGATGCGGAACTTTTATTTAATGAGGTTAAACACCTTATAATGATGGTCGCCCAATCAGGTGGGTTGGGAGATGATTTCGACATCATCGAATTCTTGAATACAAGGCTGGTAAGAAAAGACAAAGACAATTCTTGAATAAACGTGGCAAGAAAATACAAAAGTTATTTGTGAATTTTTCATTGCATAATCTTTTGGGTGAAGATCTCTTTACATATAATCAAAATTTCCTCAAGTTTACTTTTATAATTGTAAAGCTGCAATGATGTTAGTGAAGGTAACCAGAATTACTTTTGTGAAAATCAAGTGAATTAGTATTAAGTTTCAATAAAGGACAAATAAAAAAATATGATATATTTAATTTCATTCCTGTATATTATCATATAATTAAACAAACAAAAAAATTCTGCTTTAACTTAGTAAACATTTTATTTTTCAAACTTATACTAGTTCTGGCTTTTTGAGAACTTGAACAATTGCGTGTCATCTTTTCTTTTTTCAGCAAATTCTAGACAATTATCTTCCAAGTTCAAGTATATGAAAAGGTCATTTTTACCAGCAGTAAAGCGCAAGGTCAAGGTGTCACTATTTTTCAAAAGGAGTAAAGTTCAATTGTACCCATTTAGAGCTATGAAATGACTCATATGACCATGGGGCATATGGTTATTCACCCTTGAGATTTCAAATCTGCCATAGGATTTGGCGCTCGGCGGTGCCATCTAATGACAGAAGCTTCATTTAGCGATTTAAAGGCACTTGTAAGTGATTAGACCATGGGTAACCATCAATGCAATAACAGTTTATCATCTTATCACAAAACGCCGCAGGTCATTAGAGGGAGTTTTCCTCTTGTTCATTAGTTATACGGAGCATCTCTTTCTTTTATTTCGCAATTTAGATGAAATTACACTAAAAATCCTTTCACAGTAACAAGGAGTTACAACGGTCCATTCAAAGAGGGTACCTTTGGACTAGCAATCGAGCGGGCACATGGCTGCTCAATTGTTTTGCGTCCCTAAACGGCCACTTTTCAAGACTTTGTCTAGTCTTGACTTGAACTGGTCAACAGATTCACTGTTGACAACTTCTACTGGAAGTGCGTTCCAATTACCGCAGATACTGTAGGTGAAAAAATTTTCACACAGATTGCGGTTGTAACGCTTCAGTTCAAGTTTGAAGCCGTGATTGCGCCTTCTGTTCTCACTCAGTGTAAAAATATCCCGGTAGTTAACATTGTCGAACCCTGGAAGTATTTTGAAAACTTCGATGAGCTGAACACGCAGTCTACGGGTTTCTAGCGAGAACATATCTAATTCCCTTAGTCTATCCTCATAATTTTTATGTCGGATCGAGGGAATCAGCTTGGTTGCCCTGGCTTGTACGCGTTCCAATCTCGCGATGTCCTTTAGAAATGAAGGACTCCAAAATTGTACGGCATACTCCAGGTGCGGTCGGACAAGTGAGTTGTACAAACACAGTGCAATCTCCTTGTTCCGATATCCAAACTGGCGCTTTATATAAACTAGCATCCTTTGGGCCTTTTTCTCCGCCTCAATGCACTGTTTCGAGAACTTGAGGTCACTAGTGATTGTTACACCTAAGTCCTTCTCAGTGTCGGTGGATTCAATAGCAGTGCCCTTAAGGATATACTGAAATCGAGGGTTTCTGTGGCCGATATGCATCACTTTGCATTTGCCCACGTTAAAAGGCATTTGCCATGTGTCCGACCACTCCCCAATCTTTCTAAGATCTTCCTGCAGGTGGGCAGTATTTCCATCCTTTGCAACATTCATACCAAGCTTGGTATCGTTATCAAATTTGGAAATCTTGGCAACCATGTCACCGTCCATGTCGTTGACGTAGATGATGAATAGTAGTGGTCCCAGGACAGAACCTTGAGGCACCCCGCTAGTAACGGGCACCCACTCAGAAGCCTGTCCATTCACGACCACCCGTTGCCGTCTGCCACTTAGCCAGTTCTCGATCCAGCCGGCTATTTTTCCGTCTATGCCCAGCGCTCGCACTTTCCGGAGAAGGCGGCAATGTGGTACCTTATTAAAGGCTTTCTAAAAAGTCTAAGTAGACCACATCCACCGCCTTGTCCCGATCTTGCTCACTGAACACTAAGTGAAAGAATTCCACAAGGTTCGTCAGGCATGACCGTTGCCTTCGGAAGCCGTGCTGGGAACTCCTTAGTAGCAGGTTTGACTCTAAATACGACGTCATTTTGTCCACCATTATGCTTTCCATGAGTTTACCGACTATCAAAGTCAGACTGATAGATCGGTAGTTTGATGGTTGACTTCGGTTTCCTTTCTTGAAGATAGGAGTCACCTCCGCTTCAAGCAAGTCTCTAGGAACGCATTCGGTCCGGATTGAAATTTTGAAGATTGCGCTCAGGTGTCTTGACACTTGATCGCGCACTTCTTTTAACACTAAGTAGAAACCAATCCGGGCCAGGTGACTTATTCGTCATTAGGTCACTGATCTTCTTTTATATTTCCCCTTCGGTGAAGTCCATATCCTCCAGTTTTTCCCCCCGAGTAGGAATCCATTGGCTGGGGGATGAGACCACACTCTTCAGTAAACACTGAAGAAAAGTAGTCGTTGAGGACAGGTTAGCATTTTCTGCAATGAGTGCTTTAATGCCCCCTCCTCATTTCTCAAAGGGCCAATCGTTCGACGGATTGGTTTACGGCTGTTCACATATCCAAAACCTCCTTGGGATTCTCTTTACAGAGTCTCGCCACTCGGAGTTCCTCAGACTGCTTAGCCGCCCTTATGCTGGACTTCACTCTTTTGGCTGGCCTCCGGTATTTGTCAAAGTCACCCGAGATCTTCGATTGCCGGTACACAGTGCTTTTCTTCCTGAGCAGTTGGCCGATTTCTCGATTAAACCACTTTGGTTGAACAGAAGACCGACAGGGACATTTCAGAGGGATGAAACGCGATTGAAGACTCATGAATGTGGCTTTGAAACTGTTCCACGAGTCTTTAACAACATCGCACCCTTCTAGCCTCGCGTCAGTCAGTCCAGCACGAAGACCTGCAAAGTCTGCTCCTTTAAAATCGAGTTTCCTCGATTTACTAGTTACATGCCCTGCCTTCGGGACTTTGACTACAAATCTAATTAGTCGGTGGTCACTGCCACCGAGCTCTTCGCCAACAGAGAGGTCCTCAACGATGTCCTCATCAAAGGTGAAAACTAAATCAAGGATAGTGTTTCCTCTCGTTGTCTCTCGCACCCATTGATAGGAACTCGTTGTTCGCAAACTCCAGGAGTAGTGCGTTCTCGCTACAGGGTTCTCTGGCTTCCCAGTCAACTTGTGTGTTGAAATCCCCCATGACGATACACACTCTGTCTTCGACAAGTTCTCCTAGTAGCTGGTACAGATCTCTGTCCTTTTCAACGAGTTGGGCAGAAGGCGTATAAAGCACCAGGGTCCTGTATTTGGTAGGACCTATCTCTAGGTCAACACCTAGTAGTTCATGGTCGGATATGATGTTGCAATCCGTCGAGTTGAGAGTATTCTTGAGATACAACATCACACCGCCACCCTCTCTGTCTGGCCTATCTTTTAGGAAGAGCTGGTAACCGGGAATCGTTAATTCACCTTCAAAATCTCGGCTTGAGGTTTTTATCCACGACTCCGTTATGGCCACCATCTCAGGTTCCTCTGTTACCACGAGGCCACGGAGCTCAAGAAACTTATTCCTGATTGACCTCGCATTGAACAGAAGAACTTTCAGGGAGTCCCATAGTGTAGGACTCCCTACGCTCTTTCGTTTCCCGGCTTTTCTGTTTTTGTGGTCACACCATTTTTGACGACCTCCGAGAAGGTCGTTCCAGGAGTGACACGGGTGTGCTGGTGCACGTCCGCTTTCGCTCTGTTTCGAACGCTCCTTTGGGTGCGTTCCACGACGTCTTGAATTAGGTTGGCGAGAAAGGCCTTCCCTTTAAAAGAGAAATGTACCCAGTCCCTTTGGTAGAGGTCGTCTCTACCGATAAAGGTACGATAGGGGTCCACGAAGAAGGCTCCTTCTGCCGTGCAGAGATCCGCTAACCTTCTGTTCACTGCGACGTTTCTTTTGTGAGCGGTTTGTATTGGACCTCTTCTCGGAAGCATCCCAACCACCACACGTTTGCGGGTTTTAAGCCCTATGTCATCCATGGCTCCCATCCCTGTTTGGATGGTCTTACCACTGAGGCCAACCTTACTCCCTCTGAGGTAGAGGTCGTTGCCGTTCACCATCAGAGCAACAACTGAATTCTCATAAATCTGAGCTTTCTCTGCCTCTACTCTGATGTTGGGGTTACCCCGTCCTGACAGGCAGCTTACCTTCACGCTAGTGCAAAGGCGGGCCGCTAGCAGCGGCTGCAGATCCCGTGTTTGCGAGTCACCAATGAGGGTAACCTTTGGACACTTGGTCTCTGAAGACGGGTTCTTCCCTTGTGGAAGATGCCTTTCCTTTTCCTCTTTACTCTCCACATTCTTATATTTCTTTTTCCTCTTGTTTATCTGTTTTTCTTCTATTTTTGGTTATACTTTTGTTTCAACTTTATTCTTTTTTCTTTTTTTCTTTGTTTTTCCTTTCTTCTTTTTCTCTTCTTCTCTCGCCTCAGCTAGCTTAGTCTCAGATGATTCCGGAATCTCCGCTTGGGTACCAGGGGATTCCGACACGTCAGTGAGCGGCGCCTCTTCTAGGCATCGAATCTGAGCTGCATTAAGGGCTTCGAGTTTCTCCAACTGTCTTTCAAGGATTTTTGCTCTCTTCTCTGAGGCTCTATAGACGTCTTTTAATTTCTCCACCTCTCGCGTCAATATGCAAGTAGTGCAGATACTTTCAGGGCTGCATTTTGAGTAGCAACCCTCCGGAAAGTCAACGCACCACTTTTCTAACTGTCATGTTGCACAGTTGTGTTTTAGACGAACGGGTCCTTTTTTGCCTGTGATTTTGAGCGCTTTCTCTCTCTCTCTCTCTCTCTGAAAACTCGTGACCAATTAATGATAAAAAGGGGGGGTTGGTGAGTTCTCCCCGCGTGAGTCGCTCCGGCCTATCGATCGGAGAGGTTTCGGATCTTTCAGAATGCACGCTCCATATGCTGCTGTTCGTCCGACCGAGTCGTCAAACCTCGGCGTGCCGTGGCTCCCAACCAAGCAGCACTGACTGTCCCCGAAGGGGCCATCGATTTGTCACCAGGTGAACAACAACGAAGCACGCCCCTTACTAAACTCCTACTAGTTCCCTTCACAACGGCCAGGATCTCGGAGTAGCGTTCAATGGATATCCCGTCACACCAAGGAACTCGACCCAAGGCTTTTTATTGGTCTGGCAAACAACATGGGAACAAAGGGCCCTCACCTCGGACCAATGCTACCATAAGCACCCGTCAACGGGCACTGGGAATGGTCAATAATTATGCGCACGGGAAGGGGTTAACGGGGAAATACCCTCATCCCATTCATCGTACCCCAACGCCTAGGACACCTCTAGTCCTAGTCTCTCGCAACCAGTGAGCGTCGATTGGCGTTGTTTATAAAGGTTCCAAAGCCTCTGTTCTTACGCATGAGGTAGCTGCCAGGTCCTTATATGTAGATAGACGAAGAAAGGGAAAGAGTGACACGATAGAAGTAGGGTTTTTTGTTGTTTTTTCTTTTTGTATAAGTGGGAGATAGGATAAAAGTAAAAAGGAGAGGGATAAAGTAGAAAAAGGAAGGAATGACGCACTTAGTCTGGAACCTCGTTTCCGACCAAATCGACAAGGGAAGCCTTACCAGGAGTACCCAGAAGAGGTACCCCCGCCGACATAGCTCGAAAAGTCCAAGGTCCACACAAGCTCTCTTCCAGCGACAAGGGGGCGTCACCCCTACCTCTACTTTCGTTATGAAGAGAAATCACAAATGAAACTATTTTGAAATTATTCACCACTTAAAAGAACCACTTTTTAAAATCAACTTCTATTTGCTGCTTGTTGTTTTGCATCTTGGAAAGAGTTCATAGCTTTGAATAGTATCAAAGTTTCTTTTAGCTTCAACTCAACAACTTCACCGATGTTTGCTATTTTGAGAATGAATTGTCTAAAACACTTAGATTTGATCATTTTATATATGTTGAATTTTGATCAAAATTGAATTTTATTTTCAAATATGGTATTTGTTGATATAAGAAATCACTTTAAGTCTTCAATAATCTATTAAGTCTAAGAGGTATGTCAATTTTTCATAAGTTGGTAAACATGAGAGCTAAAAAATTCTTCAGCATACCGAAATTTTAACTTATTTCTTAAATTACCAAAATTATTAAAATCATCTGCTGCTAAAGTTTTATTTTTCTCAAGTTCTTCAACAGATAATGTAAATATCCCAATTAGATGTTGCGAGAAAAAAAATACATTTCAAAAACTTGGGGAATTTCTGTTGAATCATCATTAATTGGAAGAAGTTTGAGTAATTGTTTCGAGCAATTAGTTAGTCTGCTTAAGAAATAAGAAATCTAGGGTTTCCAAGAAAGTAAAATTCTTTTAATGCATGGTTGCAGAGATAGCAACCTAGTAGGTACATGTCGATGATTTTTACTAAATTCTGTCTCTACAAATGAATGAAAATCTTTAAGGGTTTCGCGTCTCTTTGCTGACGTTGAAAAATGGCCATAAATCTTTAGGAAAATATTTTCTAGGTCCACATTCAAATTTCCAAAGGCAGATTTTACTGCGTTATGTAAAATGTGCGCATTGCAATTAGCTTTAATAGCACCGTCATTGAGTGTAGGGATATTAGTATATAAAGAATTTTTTATTAAAAAAAATCAATTTTCTTTATAGATGCTGAAATAAGAAACCATTTTCCAATCAAGTTGCAAATTGACCATAGTCTTTCTCAAACATTTTGGACATTCCATCTGCACTTTCATCAGCATTCTCGAAAAAATCAATTATATAATAATTCACTGAGCCAAATTCCATATTAAATTTTTGAATACATTCTGAGAACAATTTCATGTTCACATGAAACTTTCCAGGTTTTTGTGATTTAAAACATAAATTTGAAGGCAAAAGTATAGAGGCAGATCATGTTGCTTTAAATCGTTCAATCTACTCCTAATGCCTTTTTACCGATCAAATTTGTAACGATTGCCTCTGATTTGGTTCGACCACAAGTCAATTTTCGCTGCTAATTTTCAATCCCGTTTTTTTTTAACTGCATCATATATTAGAGCTATTTCCGAAGCAACTATAATATTTTCATTAGAATTTGCCTCTACGTTAATGTATCAATTAAAGAACTGGAAAATGAAACTCTGATTATATTTTAAATTCATCTGAATGTTATATTGAGTTATTGAAAAAACACCTATATATTTACTCATGTAATTAATCGCCTTAAAAAAACATATATATATATATATATATATATATATATATATATATATATATATATATATATATATATATATATATTTATACAGTGATAATAATATTAACAGCGAACCTAGGTAGGTGCTACCTACGAATACATAATAACATAACAAATTGATGCAACAAGAAATTACACAAGAAACCAGTCACCAACAGGCCACAACCCAACCACCACACACAAATTAATACATACGAGTATATAGAGTGAATCAGGTAGATCATCCCTGAAACAACTCATAAAAACTTCCCGAATCACAGATTTTACACATACATATCTCCTCCCAATACAAAAGGGATTTTTTATCATGCAACCTTAAAATTGCATGGCCCCATTTCTAAAGAAGAACTTGTCATTTGCATACAACCCTAGAAAATATACACATGCTTAATATATACCCATAGGGCCTTATCCCTCAATTTCTTGTCCAATTTGTCTTAAATCCAGAAAGAATTCAGCAATCTATTGATAATAGAGAATTTGCCTCATGTATCGCCGGAATTTTGAGAATCTTACGGTGAAGCGTGGATTTATAAAGGGAGAGGGGGAAATGCTGAATCAACTACTTGGAGGAAATGAGAATGCTGAATCAACTACTTGGAGGAAATGAGAATGCTGAATCAACTACTTGGAGGAAATGAGAATGCTGAATCAACTACTTGGAGGAAATGAGAATGCTGAATCAACTACTTGGAGGAAATGAGAATGCTGAATCAACTACTTGGAGGAAATGAGAATGCTGAATCAACTACTTGGAGGAAATGAGAATGCTGAATCAACTACTTGGAGGAAATGAGAATGCTGAATCAACTACTTGGAGGAAATGAGAATGCTGAATCAACTACTTGGAGGAAATGAGAATGCTGAATCAACTACTTGGAGGAAATGAGAATGCTGAATCAACTACTTGGAGGAAATGAGAATGCTGAATCAACTACTTGGAGGAAATGAGAATGCTGAATCAACTACTTGGAGGAAATGAGAATGCTGAATCAACTACTTGGAGGAAATGAGAATGCTGAATCAACTACTTGGAGGAAATGAGAATGCTGAATCAACTACTTGGAGGAAATGAGAATGCTGAATCAACTACTTGGAGGAAATGAGAATGCTGAATCAACTACTTGGAGGAAATGAGAATGCTGAATCAACTACTTGGAGGAAATGAGAATGCTGAATCAACTACTTGGAGGAAATGAGAATGCTGAATCAACTACTTGGAGGAAATGAGAATGCTGAATCAACTACTTGGAGGAAATGAGAATGCTGAATCAACTACTTAGCGGAAATCAATGGCGCCTTCGTGTCGGCCCTTCAAAACTGTGGTTCTGAGAAATTATATTCATATATATACCAAAAAAATACAACGTTCTATATATAACGGTGAAATATATAAAAAAAAAAAATGAAAGTTCTTATACACACATGTGGATTCTTTTGAAGAAAAGTTCTTATACACATATGTGTATTCTTTCAGTTATGCAGCGAGGCCATGAGCAGCATAACACAAGTTACATCAGGTCACCACGTGCCTCATCATCGCTCGGCACCCCAAACGCAATATATTATATAATCAAACGAACAACGAATTATAACGTTTAGTTATAGTTTCTTCGAATGATTCATGCTGTCATACATTATGATAATATATATATATATATATATATATATATATATATATATATATATATATATATATTGGGTTGAGGAATAAGTTCTTGCGGTTTTATCAAATTTATTCATTGCCATTAACAATTTTAGAAAAACTTTATTTTTAATTGATAAGAATATGCAATTTAATCAATAATGTATTTTCCGTTGTTATTTACTTCTTCCCAACGTTCAACTTGTTTTTCGATGGCTCTGCAATAAAAATCTCTGAATTTTGACTCGAAGAATTCGTCTAGCCAGGTTCTTAATTCCACATCAGTTCGAACGAAACGCCGCGCAAATTGTTGGAGAGCGATGGGAACAGATGGAAATCTGATGGAGCCAAGTCTGGCGAATATAGAGGATGCGGCAAGATTTCCCAATTCAGAGTTTGGATGGCGTCTTTTGTCATATTGGCAATGTGAAAACGAGCATTGTCGTGTTGCAGAAAGACTCCATAACGTCGATGAGGTCACTTTTCACGAATAACTTCGGCGAGTCGATACATTTGTTTAACGTCGAGTTCTTCAATGACAATCTCGTTGTTCGCAAGGAGCTCATAAAGAATGATGCCTTCACAATCTCACCACACACACAGTATCGTCTTTCGTGGATGAAGTCCTTGCTTTAATCGCGGAAGTGTTTTTTTATTGGGGCTAAGCTATTGTTTTCGATGGTTCATGTTGACAGTGATGATGCGGTCAAGAAATCTGTCCTTATATCCACGAGTAGCCTTGTGACAAGCAAGCAAACCTGCGGCAATCGTGGAGCGTTGAAGTTTGCTCCTTTTGCTCAAAGCGTGCGGAACCATTGCACCGAGTTTTGAACTTTCCCCATCGAATGAAGGTGATTCACTATAGTTTTCTGATCACACGCCAATTGTACAGCCAATTCTCTAGTCGATTGACGACGATTTTCATGAAGAAGGTCGTTCAATCGATCTTCATCCAACTTAATGCGGTGACCAGAACGTTCTTCGTCATTAAGATTGAAAGGACAGTTTTTGAAACGTGAAAACCATCATTGAGCTGTCCTTTCTGATAAAGCATTTTCTCCGTACACAGCACAAATATCGTGACGAGCTTCGGTTGCGTCGAAAATGCTCCCTTCTTTCAACTTGATATTCCATTTTGAGGGTACAAAACAAAAATTAGATTAACACAACTTTTAAATAAACCTCAATGACTTATTACTCAACTTCAAGACGTAGCCTAAGCAAAAGCCTAATAGTCTACGCTGTTAAGAGACGTAGCCTAACCTTTGCAAATTTTGCTCTCATTATTTATTATTGTTTCTTAATAGGTGCACAAATCACGTCAACAAAACTTAAATCAACACAACATTAAAAAAATGCAAGAACTTATTCCTCAACCTAATATATAAGATAAACGCAAATTAATTTGCAAAATATCCATATAAATAAATTTTACCATTAATTTCTTATGAGGGAAATGATTTTTAAAATAAAGAACATTTGGCGTCCTTTTCAAGCTAAAAAAAAAGACAAGGAGAGGAAAGAGGAATAAATAACGGTTGGTAACGTTAATTAGTATACTGTCGTAATCTTTGAAAAAAACAATAAATTGATTAGAATCCCTTAATAAAGAAGTTTCATTGCACATAACATCATACCATTATTAGTCTCTACATCCCCTCCATTTCTCTTCAAGCTGAAATGAGCTTTAGTTATCATTGCTCATACAACATTTTTATTGTATGTTATTTATTAAACAAGTTATCTTTATGCGTTATTCTTTCTTACAATTGGTTTTAAATTTACTGCTTAATATTGCTTCCGCGGCAATCTGCCAATTTGCCCGAGCACCGTCATAATTGTGGTATAGTCTCGGAATTATTGCTAAGTTAAGCATGTATAGGTAGGACTACTTTTCCTGTTATTGTCCTAAAACAATGTACAAATAAGACGGCGATTCCTCCATATCCTGATCTGCAGAAGTTCCTTCTCCTTGCCAATACAGTACGGTCCCAAAATATCCGATCACCTATAATTATATCGCATCTTCCTAAAAATTTGGCAGAGAAAATACTTTTTTTCTAAATTTGGTCAATCAGAACAGAAAATTATGCATAACCTACGTATGAGTAAAGGTTATGCAACTTTAGTTGAATAAAACGAAGTTACTCGATAAATTGATGTCATTGCCCGGATTGTCAAGCTCTCCAAATGTATATTACATAATATTCTGTCAACTCATATCAAAATACAGGGTGACCCCAAAAAAACGAGCTCCAACTTGCCATAGGCCTCTTTTCTTAATTTTCTGCAATGTTTGAATGAAACTTGGGTGACAACTATTTTCTTGTGTTTAAAAACATCATATCAAAACATGAGAGTCTTTGGACTTTTCTTATTTATCCTATAGCACGTGTTCGATATGACATCCATTTAGCTCTGTGCATTTCTTGAGGGACAGCACAAAGTTGTTCATGACGTCCTTATAAACCGACCGACTAATGGCTCTGATCTCCTCCCTGGTGGCTTCCTTGAGTTATGTGATGGTCCTGGGTCTCCCTGTGTACACTCTGTATTTAAGGCAGCTCCAGCTGGGGGGCTAAGGTCTGAGGTGTGAGGTACCCACTCAAAATCATTCTTCAGACTGATCACACGGCCACCAAAGTTCTTTTTCAGCCAATCTCGGGACAGGTTTGAGGTGTAAGGGCTTGCTCCATCTTGCTGGAACCATAACTTCCCCATAAGCCACGGGAATAGGGTCTGTATCTCTTTCTTGAAGGTTTTGAGGACCTCAACATACCGATCCTTGGTGACTGCCAGATTCCTCGTGCACTTAAGGGAGTGTATATGTTTGGTGGCTACCGTAGATGGTCTGTAGGTCACCCAGAAGACATTTGTATTCGAGTTTACCTTTCATTCAAGATGGAATTGAGCTTCATCTGAGGTCCAAAGTAGGTTAAGGAAAGTTGGGGTCTAGTGAATCTTCTCCATTCTCTTGACTGACATAGCCTTTCTCTGCTCCTTGTCTGAGGCTGTAAGGGTCTGCTTCGTCTGTATTTTGTATGGATAAGCCTTTACATCCATTAATGGCACTCTTCTGTAAGTCTTTCGGGATATAGCGAGGGACTGACTTCGCTTGCGCACAAGCGTTTTGGACTTTGCTGAACTGACTTTCTGACACTCTCGACCAGCTCAGCTGTACGCTTCCTGGGGCATCCTGAATGGTTTGGACGGTTTTCACTCGCTGCAAAGCCGCGCCACCCATTGACCATTTGTATTCAGAAATTACCTTAAGAATGCAACATAATTTTCTTTTACTTTTTAAGAAATGTCTTGCATTTACTTTGATTAACCATGTGTTTTGAAGTAATAACGTCTTTATTCGTCTCATACCGGTATTCAATATAAGCTTCTGTTTATTCTCATCTATTTTGATGGCATAACTTTACATTTTATGGAGAAAATAATAAATCAATTGTTTTTCTCACTTTTCTGTTCGTATTTCTCTTTTGGTCGATATTTGGGATAAAAATGATTGAAAAAAGTTCACACATTGAAATTTGATCCGATTATATTAGACAATAGGAATTTCGATTAATTTTATTGTGTCTGAAAGATGAGAGTCATATAGGGTAGATAAGGAAGAGCATTCCACATCTCTCGTTGCTACAGCGTTACAAAGAGAATTTCCAGTCGAAATTTAAAGGTTTGCTACTCACCCTTCATTTTCACTAGAATTAAACATAATCATCACTTGACCATTAAAAACCAAGCCATAGTTAGTTTTCTTCAAATAATTCCCGGAATAAGCTTCGGAAAAAGAATGCAAAATGACATAAATGTTTCAAATTTTGGTAGAATCGCCCGAATAGTTACGAATTATTGCACAAAACTCATTCAAAAGTAAAATGGTTACCATCCGACCCCCCGACCTATGGACCGACATAGTAACTTATAGAGTCGCAACTAAAAATGTGACAGATTGTTTGATCAAAACATACCGAAACACTTTTTCTTTTTTTTTTCTTCTTTTTTTTTAAGAGCTCATCTGGTGCCTGCCCACTTGGGCATTAGTCACCGTATTAAAACTGGCCTAGTTTCAAACTACTTTAAAATAAAATTAGAGAAAAAAAACACCCCAAAAAGGGGGAAAGGAATCAAGCTGGTGCGTCGGGGAGAGGTCGCCCCGGCGCAGGAGCGTGAAACCAAAGGGAAGAAAAAAAACAAAAAAAAAACAAACCTTGCTTAAATAATATGGAGAAGGCCGGCCTCCCCCAAGAAGTCAACAAGTCCACAGGTGAATGTGCACGAATCTGTCACGAGTACAAGGGACAGGTGGTAGCGACCCCGCCCATCCCGGTACCGGGACAGGTATCGTGCGCGAAGATCACCTAGACTGGGACATTCGACAAGAATGTAGCGAGAGACGCGGTTAAATGCCTGTTGGCGTCGACGCTCCAGAGTTGGCATCTGGGCCGCGCCAAAAGAGATCGAAAGGTCGTCCACGCATAGCGTAGTGAGAAAATCTTCCTGCAGCACCAAGGTGATGCCGCTGATGCTCAGGGCAAAGAGTGTGACACTGAGGACACTTCCCTTTGGGACACCCTCTTCCTGCTCCTTTAGGCCTGGAGAGGGCTCCCCCCACCCGTACGCCTATTTGACGATCTCGCAAAAATTCGTATATAAACATTGAAAGGCGTTCCCTTGCCCTCAACGTGTGGAGAGTCTCCATAACACCGTATCGCCACGCGGTTTTATAGGCCTTCTCCAGATCGAAAAACACCGTGGCGTAGTGCTGTCTACGAAGGAAAGCCTCGAAGACGGCGTCTTCGAGGCTTTCCTTTGTAGATAGCAGTACGTGGAGTGGAACGTGCGGAAGCCGCATTGTGCAGAAGACAGATGGCCTCCGCTGTACAGGAAAAAGGCTAATCTAACATTTACCAATTTCTCCATCAACTTGCACACGCAAGAGGTTAGAGAGATTGGGCGGAAACCGTTTGGAGTAAAGTGATCTCTCCCACGTTTGCCAAAGGCGAGTACAGTAGCGATTTGCCAGGAGTCT
The DNA here is from genome assembly GCA_963969495.1 of Ceratothoa steindachneri. Lineage (NCBI taxonomy): Eukaryota > Metazoa > Arthropoda > Malacostraca > Isopoda > Cymothoidae > Ceratothoa > Ceratothoa steindachneri. The sequence continues at coordinate 59,951,338 of OZ018336.1, forward strand.
GGGAGAAGACCTCCCACCCAGATCCTGTTAAACAAATCTAACAGAAAGGCCATGCCTCGCTCGCCCAGGTGTCGAAGTATGGCGTACGGGACATCGTCCGGACCCTGGGCGGTTTCCGCGCACAAAGCCTGAGCGAAACGCAACTCACTCACAGTAAACTTGTCGTTGAAGGGTTCTCCGCCTCTGGAGGTGAAGTCCAGCCGGCGGCCTTCCACGACATCACGACTTGCATTGAATGTTGGCAGAGCAGCATCACGGCTAGAGAATGTGGAAAAAGCGGTCGCTAAGGATTCTGCCACGGACGCGGGGTCCGAGATTGCGGTCCCATTCTTCTTGGAGAACGGGAGGTGGGTCCTGCAAGAACTTGTCCGGAATCCTTTTGACTCGCTTCCACACCTCAGCTAAAGGGGTCTTCCCGTTAAGTGAAGACACGTATGCCCGCCAAGAAGAGCGAAACCTAGCCCTAGCCCGACGAAATTTAGCGACAGTGAAATCGTTCGGGCGGCGCTTATAGCGCATGTAGGCATAACACTTCTGTTTGAGGGCCGTCTCACACTTGGCCGACCACCATGGGAGTGGTCAGCGTGCATAACGGCTAGACTTCTTAGGAATAGTAGTCAGGTCCACGGCGATGAGGTTGCCTGAGAAGAACTCAACGGCCTCATTTACCGACCTAAACTCCTCGACTGAGATAGAGAATTCAGTCATTTCCTTAAATGCAGGCCACCGCGCCCGCCCTAAGCACCACCGAGGTGGTCTTTAAGGCAGAAGTTTCCCTGAAAATGATATTTGAATAAGAAAGTGATGGCTACCATGGAGGTCATCGACCACGCCCCAATCAAAATCAGGCTGTGCATCCGAAGAGCACAAAGATAGGTCAAGGCAAGAAAATGAAGCGGTTCTCGGACAGTCATGCGTAAACTCATCCTATTTAGGACACCCATCTCAAGCTCTTTGATCAGATCAGGAAGGACTTGTCCTCTGGGATTTATGGAGTAATCTTCCCAGAGAGGATGCCTGCCGTTCAGATCTCCAAGCAAGAGATAAAGCCTTAGCAACCGTGCCACGACGCGGCGGAAGTCCCCTGCGTCGAAGTCAGCTGACGGTGGAATGTACGCAGAAATGATAGTATACCTCCTATCCAGGTGCAGCTGCACAGCCACTGCCTGAAAGGAGGTATCTAAAGAGAAAGGAAGAACGGAGACATCATGCCGGGTGTAGACCGCGCATCTCCCAGCCCGGCCATCCCACGGTGGTGGGGTCGCAAGACCCTTATACCCCGGGAGGGCGGGCAGGGGGCACGCGCCTAGCATGGTCTCCTGCAAAAAGATAGCTAACGGGGAACGGGATGAGACGAGCCTCCGCAGCTCCTCCCAGCTGGCCCGGAGTCCACGGCAATTCCATTAAAGGAATATGCCCTCCAGGCCTAGCTCGGAGGAGACGCGGGGGCTCTCCTCGAACTAAGGACCCTCACGGGAATAGCCGTACGCTTCCCAGGGGCAAAACCCCAGGTGCTGTTGGCCGGACAAAGCGCTGAAGGTGCTGTCGCCTTCGAGGACTTATTGGGGGAGGTTGGGCTCGCCATGCGAGTCTTTTCTTCCCTCCGCCTCGAAACCTTAGGCGAGCGTTGCGGCTTCGGAGGCGGTGGGCCCTCTTTTCGAGAAACCACCGTCTCCGAGCCACTCGCTCCACCTCAAGGCGTGGGCGAAGAAGCCGAAGCTCCTTTGTTGCTGTCCTTCTTTTGGGGGACAGCTTTAGTAACCCCAAAAGATGGCCTAGCGACCATCTTCAGGGGTGTTTCCTCCTGTGAGTCTAACGACTCGGTGGAGGCGCTTGGCCGTTTCGCCTTGCGGCAAATGGTCACGCTGGGGGAAGAGGGGGGATCCCTGGTTTTAGCTAGGGCTGGGGAGGAACCCTTTTTTCCGCCAGCTTTACCAGGCGAGCACCCGGGCTGGGTAGAGCCCGCACAAGAGCTCTGAATGGGTGCCGAAACAACCTTGCTCGTTGGCCTGGATGGGCCAGGGGCAGAGGGTGCCTTTCTAACTATTGAGGCATATGACGTCCCTGGCAGAGCCGGGCGCACCAGGAGCAAGTCCTTAGCCTCGCGGAATGAGAGTCGGTCCTGGGCCTAAACGGCCAGGATTGCTTTATCAAGGAGAAATGCACCACATTGCTTCGAAGAAGCAGGGTGCGGCTCTCCGCAATTGACACACTTTCCCGCACACGATATCGACTTATCGTGTGCGACCTTGGAGCAATATACACAGACTTCGGGTGACCCCAACTTTGCCCGTCTACATGAGCGATTCGTATGGCCGAATCTGTGACAGTAATGGCACCACCGCGGCAGTGGCACGAATGCCTTGACGCGGTAGCGGTAACAACCGGCACGCACTGACTCAGTTAGCTTGTCACAGTCGAACGTGAAGGAGAGTGTAGGGGTGGGTCTCGAGGCCCCTCCTTGTTTCCTCATCACACGTTCGACCTTAACCGACCCATCGTCGGCCAGCTCTTTGGTGATGTCCTCAAGGAAGTAGTCAACGAGTTTTCTCGCATACACTACTCCTTTCACAAAGTTTATGTTAGAGTGCGGCGTCACACTCACCTGGGTTCTATGAAGTGTCCGAAGAGCACTTATCTTGGCCGCTTCGGCGGGATTCGCCAGAAGGCTCCCGTCCGAGAAACGGGTCACCTTCGGCTCTCTACCAATTGCACTAGCTAATCCTCTCCTCTGATGGATCATGTTGCCCTTGGACAACATGGTGCCATCAGTGGAGCGCATAACGAGAAAGCGTTTGAAGCCAGCGGGCTCGAAAACGCCTGGTTACCTCTCAATGAAAGGCCCCGATGTCATCGAGGCTTCGTCCTGTGCGCTCTTGGTGTCAGTCTTAGTCAGGGGCTCCGAACACGGGGGAAGGTAGAGTGGCCAGATGTGCTGATCTTAGCTTGGTCGCCTACCAAGGTGGTAGCAGGCCCATCCGTCCCCGCAGCCCCTGCCGATGGAGAGGAGCCCCGAGTCTTCTTCGTCTTTTTAGGCTTTTTCTTTCTTGGAGAGGAGGGCGGGGAATAAACCTGCTTTTCACCTCCGCTGGCAGAAGCCCCCATGCCAGATGGGCTGGCCCCAGCCAGGTCTTTTTCCGAAATAGAGAAGGTTCTGGTAGTCGTAGGGGCAGCTGTCGGAGGAGATCCCTCCAACGTTTTTACTGCCTCGGAGCCCTCAGGCGTTTAAGGGGGACCTTGCCAAGGGGCGGATTCGGGTTCGGTGCTTGGCGCCAAACTTGGATTCCCCCCCATGGAAGGCCCTACCGTCTGAGGCTGGGTCTGCTAAAGGACCATGTCTATCACAGGAGGGGCCTCCAGTTGGCCATCCCCTCCCAGGACCTCGCAGGGGTCCTTGGCAGTGTCACCAGTCTTGTGTGGGGAGGCACAGGCCTTGACCTAGGCAAGGTTTAAAATTCTTGCCAGCAGGTCTTTTGAGGGAAGCGACTGAAGGGGCCTGGCTTCCCTCTCCCCCCTAAGGGGGGGTTTGCCCAACCGAGCCGCTTTGATGGGGAGCGGCTGGCTAAGGGCTGCCTGCTGGCTTTCTTGGCAGTCCCCTTAGAAAGAAAAGAGGGGACTGCCACTGGGAAAAGGGAGGTGCCCGAAAGCACCTCCAAAGAAGGGGGTGAGGGGGAGTCCCCTGCACCCGTAGGTGAAGGAGAAGAGTAAGCCTCCTCTCCGGTTAGAGAGATATGGAGGGTCCCCTGCGCAAGCACAGGGGGGGGGGGACCTCCATTTTTTTGGTGGAGCTTGACGAGGGCGGCTCCGTCGATGAGCAAGGGAGGATTAGGGGGAGATTTTTTATTTTCTCATCATTGGGCATGGTGACCCTATTTGTGCTACGGGACGCAATAGCTCATCACCTCTCGCACTTGTTCGCACTGCAAGAGGTGCTTACAGCCCTGGCAGAGCCAGGCGCCGCCATTTCGGACCACCCCTTCCGCCTGGTTGCCTGGCAGTCCATTGGCATGGCGGCTCCACCTTGAACACGGCGTAAAATCAAGGATAGACGGTAAAGTGAGGAAAAGGGATGTGAGGAAGGTATGGGTGGGGATGAAGCAGGTTGTTAAAAACCAGCCACCCCAGACCGGAGCTCAGGGGTTAGGGGACATTGTCCCTCAGCCCCGATGCGGGACGTTTGGCTGAGAGTAAGGTCAGCATCTACCCTGTGAAATTAGAGGCCGACCAGAGAAAGGTTGTATGAAAAGCGAGGAAACAAGTGTTTTGAAGGTAGGAGAAGAGTCTAAGCTGGGGTCGGACGAGGTGCTGAGTCCCATCAGCACGGCGGCCAGGATGGCAAATCGCCGCGCCCCTTACGGGGGACACATCACTCCTAACATCTAGCCTCCTATCTCTACAGACTCCAACCCTCTGGACTGTTTTGTATGAGGGTGGTTGAAAGATAGATGAACAAGTCCCCATGCAACCCTAAGGGGGATTTTGAGTCCAGGATGGCCAGTTTTCACCCAGTTAAACAAGGGTAGCTTTGAGAAGGCCGGCAACAGATTTCGACTCAGGTTGGAGGGCGTGACTGAGGCCGAAGGGATTTCATTGAATAAAATCCTTCAATCCTTTAATATGTAACTCTGGCAAATATATATTTTTTAAATTGACTCTCTTTGTTATTTTATTTAATGTTGAAGTTAAGTGACAAATTACCTACCGCAATAAGAAAATAATAAAATTTTAGCACATTTTTAAGGTATACAAGAATATTCTATGTAAATCGGAAAAAAATATTCAAGTTAGAGAAATTAAAGTGTCAGAGATAGATGAGAAAATAGTTAGAGAGATGGTAACTCCAAATGCTTTTAAGATTATAATCCTTTTTCAATATATTCCATTCCAACCGGATATCATCGGAAGGAAACTTGCTGTCCTTTCTGTTAATATTAAAACCTTTTCGAATAAGTTTAAAAACCAATCTTCTTTTAACGATAAGAAATTAAATTTAATTTTCTATTTTAATTGAAAAATTATATCAAATTTTTCTGAAAATTCTACAAGATTTGCATATTCTACATTTCACTCGTAATAGTTTCATTTAAATAAATAATTCCTTTAGAAACAAGAAAAAATATCCACTTGCATTTCCTCTTTTTCATAAATTTGCATCACTTACAGATTGGATTCAGGCAAAGTGGACTTTGTTGCAGAGTACAATTTAGTAGTTTGTATACATTTCTCGTTAATTTGCTTGGAAAATTGTCTACTTACTATAAGACATATATAAATTGATTAAATATATATGTATAAATATCCAAACTAGATACCGAGGCAGATGCAAACATGATTAGACATACGATTTTGAGCCTACATAAGTACAACATTAAAGAAGAGACAAAAGCAAGGAACATAGAGAAGTAATAAGAAAGATAAATTATTCGGTTGTTTACCTCTGGTTGATGTATGAAGAAATCTTTAATCTAACAAACATCATACACATATATGAACTTTACATAAGTAAAATTCTCCCCAAAGAAGTGTAGAAAAGCCTAAAAAATTACATGTTAGAGATAAAAGAATTACATTATCCATTTTACTCGAGGAAATCGCCATGGATCTCAACCAAGACCTGCTGGAGGTGGTTCCTCTGTTTAATGAGTTAAAAGTGTGGTTATCCTGGACTTAAGCAGCAGCAGATAGATGGTGTGCAGATACATTTTGGTCTCTCTCTCAACCACATCCAAGACATAATAGTCCAGAGGGTTGCATTCTGGGAGGTTGGTAGGCAAGATATGCGGTTTGATGTGGCCAAGAAATTGTTTGTCATCCTATACTGGGTCTTTATGGTTGTGTGACATGATACAAAGCTCTGGTGCCACTCATACGGCCTTCTGGCGGCCTCTCCTGGATCCAGGGCAACACCAACTGCTCCCGGCAATAAAATTATCACATTGGGAAGATAAAAGGTGCGTTAACTCGGGTCTTTCCTTGTCTCCATACGGTAGTAACCACAGTCTTACTCACTCAACTCTTTCCTGATCCTCTCCAACGTCTTTAGATTGACACTCAAGCACTTAGAGTTCTTTGCAATTGAGCTCCCAGGATCAATATCAAGTAGAATACCCTCTGCCTTTTATAATTTGGGGGAGGATGCATAACTGAGAATAATATGATATGAAGAAGGAGCCCTCACTAGATAACACGCATACGCAGAATTGAGAGTTGCCAACGGCGACAAACTCCCCAGCGTACCCTGTATACACAACTGAGATAAATTTATTTTACAATGTGTTACATATACTCGTATATTGAATCTGGCCATTTTTATATTATTTTACATAATCAATATATTAAGATTTACTAAGCTTTATTAAATGTATTTCTTCGACAAACTGGGCTCTATTAAGAGCATTTAACATATTAGAATTTATGTTTTGGGTGATTATTTTAAAGTAAATGGTTTAGTTTTGAATTACAGATAACTTAATAATAATATAAACAAAACAAAGGCATTTTATTAATTCTTTCTATAGGATTAAAGTCCTCTGATGGCTATTTAATTATTCAATTAACGGACATGGCGGCATCTGGAAAATCCCTCCAATACTTGCCAAATGTCACTATTTAACTCATTTTATTTTCAAATCATAACTTTCTCTTTTAAATCATCGATTAATCTATAATTTATATAAAATATATTGAAGCAAGGTGATTTTATTTGTTACATAGAGAGTTTTACATAAAATTACTAATTAGTGAACCAAAATTAGCCTATTCCAGTCTTTCAGGTTTTTTTAAAGATGGTTTTAAATTTTTTTTAATTAACACAAAGAAAGAAATATTTACTTTGTTTTAAAAATAAAAAAGATTGATAAGGAAAATATTATAAATTTGAAAAGAATCTAACTTGGCTGTTCGTTAGGAGATATTTAAAATATAATGTTACGGGGGTTTACTCTTATAAAATTACCTAATTACGAGTATCTTTTAGGGCCAACTTTTGAAATTCAGGAGAAACGATGGTTCTTGCTTCCAGAGCTTTTGCCCCCGAGCATTTTCATAAGTGTATACTCATTTCTTTATATATATAATGGCTATTTTAGAACACTTAGCCTATTCATTCGGATTCCCTTATATAAAATGCTATATTTTTAGTTCAACTCGTTACCTTATAATATTTCATAAAACTTCAAACTCCTTATTTTTGAGGTGCCTTTGAGTGTCTTATTCCATCTTACCATTTGGTTCCTTAACCACTCTAAGTCTCGTGTGTCCATAAAAAGGTACGTTTTGTGCTACACTTTTGGACTATTTTCCTAAAATTGCATGGATTATAATTAGGAGCAGGGAGAGGAATTTCATTAAGATGCCTGTAAAAGAACAACCTCTGACCCCATCCCCATTTATTGGAGACCACGTGCGATGGTATCCCGCCGTGGACGACGTCATTTCCTGTTAGAACATTCACGAATTTTCGACTCATGGGTGCATTGGGAAAATATTTTCCAATCCTGCGAACTCGTCCCAAGCCTCCCCCCCCCCATCCTCCGTTGATGAGGTGAGAAAGAGCCGCTCTGACTCGCACCTCACTGCTAAATGATGAATCGACACCGCCTCCGGATTAAGATGTCATGAGCTTGTGACTTCTTTCTCCAAATTCCTCCTCAGAATCGGGTATACAAATACTCGGTTTATTCTGCAGTTCGAAGAGTCCAGTCAACACCTCATGACTGTCATTATCGTCTCGTCCCGTGAGCGTTCGCAGGCAGCAGACTTCCTTAGCCGTGATTCTACCCTAGTCAATTGGTAGCTTCTGTGAACGGCAAACCTTTGAATTTGCTCAAAATTCTCCCTTCGTTTAATCGACCTGAAGAAAATCTCCATCCATTACCTTTGAGGAAAAAGAAGATTACTCTTTCAGTGGATTTACGAGCAATCCCACGTTCCCCGTCGAACATCATCTTTGAAGTTTGGCTATCTTCATCGGAAGGTTAATTTGGATCGTGCCCCACTTGCTTCATTCGGGTCGTGCCCCACTTACCTCATCGGATCGCTCCTCGCTCGCCTCATCGTAAGAAGGACCTTCCTCGAAGTCAACGACCCGTAAGACTGAAACCCCCCTCCATTATTAGTGTTGTCAAGTTCCCCATTTTGATCTGAACCTAGTAACATTAATCAATTAATTCCATTTGAGAATTCCTCCTCATAATAGTTATCAAGAGACTATTTCAATTTAAATAATTCCCTTGTGCCTATTATTATTCTTATTCAAATCTTTGTAAATAAAATTATATTGTGTTGTTTCATCTTTAACTAACCTTGAACGATCCCTGCGAACAGTCCTTCAACAGTTCGCGTTGCAGTAGGTGATCAAGTCATCCCCCACATAATATAGGAGTAGTGTATGGTATAGAGTGCTTCTACCACGACAACGCAAAATAAGGGAGAAAAGTTACCAGGCAATATGGGATATCAATTGGCTCGTGTTTGAAGCGAGACTTGTTAGAAGAAACATTAGACGGAAAGGCTAAATGACCTTTACCCTTTCTGAATTTTCTTTTTAATATTCCTTGTGTGAGTAAAATTATATAGTCACAAAATATTATTTTTTAAATTGTATTCTTATAATATATCTCGTAAGTACAGTAAAGTGTTAAAGCTAACAAAAAATCAATAAATTTGTAGATAAAAATGGACCTGTATTAAATGGCCAATGCAGAAAAAACGTTTTTCGTTATAGCTGTCCTTCGGATATGAAGATGACTCAAGCTTTACTAGATGAAACTTGAGAGAAGACCAGCAAAGTCTGCTCTTCTCAAATCAAGTTTCCTCAATTTACTAGTTGCAGACTCAACCTTGGGGACCTTGACTATAAATCTGACTAGTCAATGATCACTGCCACCAAGCTCTTTGCTTACAGAGAGATCCTCAATGATGTCATCCTCAGAGGTGAAAACCAAGTCGAGGATATTATTGCCTCTCGTTGGCTCTCTCACCCATTGAGTCAAGAACTCGTTGTTCGCGAACTCAAGGAGTAGTGCATTCTCGCCACAGGGTTCTCTGGTTTTCCATTCAACTTGGGTATTTAAATCACCCATGGCGATACACAATCTGTGTTGACCAAGTTCACCCAGTAGTCGATACAGATCCCTGTCCTTTTCAGAGAGTTAGGTAGGGGATCTGTAAAGAAGCTGGGTTCTGTATCTGGCAGGACCTATATCTAGGTCAACTCCTAGTAGCTCGTGGTCGGATACAATGCTGCACTTCGTCGATTTGAGAGAGAAAGAATAGAGAGAAAGAGAGATAAAGAGAGAGAGTCGTTTGCTGGCAGACGGTGGTTTAGTCGGTAGTCAATTGAGCATGTCTTGCCCCATAGACTCTCAGCCAAGAGAGATATCAATCCAATACAAATAACGAAATAAAAACACAGGGTTGATTAAGTTATTTACATGAACACCAAAATGAATGTTACAAAAGGTGCGAGCCTGAAAAGTTCCAAGGTTCCACGACCTTTATGAACGTGAACATTTTGTTAGATAAGAATTTTATGGTGATAGAGATAACCTTAGGTGTGGTAAGGAAGATGGTAGTTGCAAAAAGAAGCCAGAAAGTGTTTGGGCTGCAGCGATCTAATCACCCTTCGTTTGGAAACAGTCGGCAACAAGTAACCAAGAGAGCTTATAGCATCATTGTTCTGGAGTATTGGAGGCAATTAAAGACCTCTTTGCCAGTCCACGGAACGGAGCCACAATTCCTTGCCCCCTGGGTTATAATGGGAAAGTTATGTTGAATGACTAGGGATATTGTAAAGTAGGATAAAAGGCTGTAGCGAAAGCTAGGCAAGTTGTCGGCAACGATACTTTTAGGTACCACGAACTGAGCAATCATATCACGTGAAATCACCTGAATGGATTCTGCAGAAAATATATCTATTTCAGCTATAGCCTCTATTAATTTTGTCTATCTATCAATGATAGATAGTTAAAGTCGGGAAATTGAGGACCTTAAATGTCTACTTAAATGTAAATCGTTTAAAAACTAGCTATGACATTTTTAATTGCTTTTAAGATGGCTGTGTTATTTTTTCGTGCGTGTTTAATTATGTAAGTTAAATGTCTACTTAAATATAAATCGTTTAAAACCTAGCTATGGCATTTTGAATTGCCTTTAAGGTGGCTGTTATTTTTTCGTGCGTGTTTAATTATGTAAGTATGGAGAGGCCGTATAAAAGATTTTGCTCACAAGAAAGTAACTTTGCATTTACATCTGAATGCCGCACTCCTTTTAAAAAGTTGAAAACTTGTTCTTTAAACTCAACTGAGAGAAAAATTGACGAGAATAGTCTCATCAGATTTATGGAAAGATGAAAAAAGAAAACATTAAGGTTGTACGTTCCCGCCTCCAAAATCTTATCATTATATAGCCGCTATTTTTTTATGGCAAGCGCCATGTAGTTAATCTCTTTAAAAAGCTTAGCGAAAGCGGTTACTGAAGCACTCAGAGGTAGTTTTAAGAGCATTTGAAGGTTAATAGTCTAATAGATATCTTGTTCATGCGCATGAGGGGATTGTGTTAGGAAATTTAGAACCATATTTACTATGCCATTATTGGAAAATCATTTTTATCAATTTGTAGGCTGTCAAGAGAATATGAGCCGATGTTGGCTGTCCTATTAATCACATTAATTCGTTTACAAACTTAAAAATGAAGTCTAACTACCTAATGACAATTCGGATTAGATTTCGCTTGGAGAATGAAATGAGAGTTCAAGTTGCTTGTGGTGCTTTGTGCAGACAGACTGCTAGTAGAAAAAGGATTATAGGATCCATTCATTTTCTTGTAGGTGCTCGATGGCCCTTTGTATCCTTTCGCTACTTGAATTGGTAATAATTCTACTGTGAGCATCTTCTAACTGGTTGCTAAATCGACTTCATTGTTTCTCGCAGTTCTGGTTGTGAGAAACGCGTTTTTTTCACTCTAGACCAATATAGATGAGATTTGGGACGTTTGTATAGACCTCTATAAAGGTCATTAGGGCCAAAACGAGATGTGGCAACATATTTGCCTTGATTTCAGTAGCAATTAAAATTATTAAATTTCTGTGAGGCATTTGTCGCTCGTCAGAGTAGGGAAATTTTGTAATTGTCTCTATTCTGCAAGGAATTATGTGAAATGCCATCATTTGGATTAAATAAAAACGAGAAATTCCACTCTCTCCACTCTCCTTTGGAGAAAGTGGAGAGGTGATGAGCTAGAGGCAATAGCAAGTAAACTCTCACAGATTTGCTTCACCAATGAAAGGTGTTGTGGTCAGCTGAATAAAACAAAATGTCCTCTATGAAAGGAAGCCAAAGGGAAGGTCATCTAGAACTTCATTTAAGAAAGACACAAACGTTTGAAGTGACGATCCTAGACGACAGTACACAAAAGAGAGTTCATGGGAACAGGAGAAGGTGTAAACTGGCGTCTTATTCACGTTTGTTTTTCTTCAGGTATTTGATGAAACTGCATTATAATATCAATCTTGGAACAGACTTTTTCACCGGGAATATGTGATGAAACGGACAAGAAATATATCAGCCTTAATGAATGTAAAATTGGCAAAATGCAAAGCTGCCTAGACGTGCCATCTCTCGTTGAAACAGGGTGCAAATGTGGTGCATATGGTGTCGAGATTGCCCAATAATACTTTCTTTTATCAAGGTTTCAAATTTGTCTTTGGGGCTGCACTTTTGAAGGCGGCATTCGGTACGGCCAGAAGTGGACAGTTGGAGCAGTTGTTTATGTACTGTATTTAGTGTTGTGTTTAACTGGGTGCCTTCAAATCCGGAGGTGGTTAAATCACGGGAGGATGAGAGTTTCTAGACGCGTGCAACTCTATATCTCACTATGTCGGTCGGTCCCCGTTTTTCTTTTTTGTATTTTAGTAATAACATTGTAACTATTCAGTCGATTCTAACGAAATTTGAAACGATTATGTTGTTTTATATTCTCTTTCGAATGATTTAATTGCCAAGGTCCTCTCAAGGTTAGCCCAGGACTTACTTTGTTTTGGCAATAACATCATAACTATTCGGCCGATTCTAACGATTTTGAAAGCGTTGTTGTTTTTGATATAATGGCCAAAGTCCTCCCAAGGTTATTCCGGGAATTATTGAAAGATTTTAAAGTCCTAAGGTCATAAATCAAAATAAATGGGAACACGCGACTTTGGTTAACAGACCTTGTTTTATATTGGCCCTGAATCGTAGGCTGAGAAGTAGATGTTTTGGTGTCGGCTGCAGGAGGTTAAGTTCCTAACAGGCGTTTTCAGAGTTATTTTAGGGGCACAATAAAGAGGGATTGGTGTGAATAAGGCATTTGGACAAAGACTATTTGAGAACACATCATTTTAACTCAAATGTTAGTGAGAAATGATGTAGAAAATCATCTCGCAAGATAGAGTAACTGACATCTGCGTATAAAATAATCAGTGAAGAGTGTATCTGGGAAAATTGAAGACGGATAAATACTTTTGTGTGATAGAGACGAATATCTGACTTGATATACTACGAGTATGTAGATATGAAATTATAGTAGTGCTCTGTCTGTTAACTTGGCGAAATTGGAATCAATGAGAATGGGGAACCAATGTTAACCCGAAAATCCAATCACGCTGCTAACAATAACCACGCCGTGGAGGCGGAGGAGGGATGATTGAATTTTCGGGATTGCAACATGTAGGAAGAATTGATTTTCTTGCTTCTTGATTGAAAGTACGATGATATCAACACCTATTTCCGGGAGAAGAACCCATCAAGGTGGAGCTTCTGGTGAGGTGGTTTGATGATGCGGCCAGAGTGCGACAAGGAATTAGAGTAACTGTAGGAACGAGCATCTCGTTGAGGTGAGTGTTTCTTGCTCTTGGATTCCTGAAATGAGTTCTTCAACAGCTTTGATAAGGCCATCGAGTTTGCAGCTGATATTAAGCCGCTCATCAGCATTAGAATTCGGGCACCCCTATCGGCGATGGTTGCAGAATATCACAGTGAGGTGTGGGGTGCAGAGCTCGTTCCTCTTGGAAAGGAGTGTGATCCTTGCTGTGAATCCGACCAAAGAGGAATATCGTCAAACTTGAGTTCAAGTTACACAGAGATTTGAGCCCATTAGATTCTGTAAAGGTTTGAATATACCTTGTCCCCACCCGCCGCTGCAAATTGCGCGGTTAGTTTGACAAGTGTACTTGGATTGTTGATGATCGTAAGGAGACAAAATGAAACGGGAGAATCACCTCGCATTATGGTTTCAGCGGTCTTATGCTTAAAACCACCTCTCTCTTCCTCTATCAAATTGGTCAAAGTTCGTAGAATGGTAGTTTTCTGAGTGGCCGGGCAACGATTTGAGATTAACTCGCAAGCAGTTTTCACTTTTTATTACCTGGTTTAATTAAGGTTTACCGCACGTAAGAGTAATCAAACTCAAGGGTCACAAATAACGAAGGGCTTAGTGGCACGAGTAATCTGAGTCGTTTAGTCAGATCTCGAGTCAAAAAAAAGCGTGAAAACGATCAAGTGTTTCTTTTTTAGTGTTTCCAGAACAAAGATTGACAAAAAAGTTCGACTGTTCAAAATTTGTTTCCATAACATTTTATGGCATCCAGTGCTTTTGTGAGTCTAAGGACTATTGAAGTCTACGTTTTCTTGGATTCTTTGTAAAGTTTAGAGAAACAATTATGCCATAAAGTCACGTGGCGGTATAGTATGGTGAAGTATTGAATAATGAACATTCCAGGACGGTGCGTGGAAACGGTTCACATCATGTGGTGAAAACAGCATGAGCATCCGAGGTGCATGAAAACTGGTACAACTTGAATACTTTTTCTAATACTCGTTGTTTAGTACTTTTCAGACATTTTACTCCCTATTTTCTTATTCCGGTTGTTTTGGGGGTTTGTATTTTTACTCATCTTTTCATATTAAAAAATAATCAACAAATCACCGAGAAGGAATGGTAAGTAAAGTAACTAAATTAAACTCACTACGCACATTTTCGGTCAACAATGAATGACCCCAAATTACAGTAATTTTGGTTACCTCCTGATTTTCAGCTAGCTTAAACATATGTCAACTACATCTACGAATTTGTGTTGCTCTTAACGGCCACAAAAGTTGCTATTATTCCGTCAAAAGGATTAATGTAATTATTCTTCATTAGGTATGGTACTATGAATCAATAATCTTTGGATCTGGTTAAATTTTATGTATTTTTTCATATTCAGGTGGAAAAAATATGAAAACCTCCAATTTCAGTGAAAAACAATAAAATATACCCTTTCCTAAACCAATAAAAATGATAGTAGAGAAAATTTTGATTTGTCGGAGATATTCGGTACACTTGCGATTTTTCCTCAAATTCATTAGTTCCCGCCTTAACCGAAAAGAACCGTAAATGAAAAAAGACCTTGAAAAGTTGAATTTATATTTACCTAATTTTTTTTACACGTTCTAAGAGAGATGGGGCGTCACAACTTAGGTATTTGATTCTTTGTTGCCGTCTATTACTCGACGCTCATCTTCAGGGCAAACGCCCGAGAGGACGAGAAGGGGAGTCCTCTTACATTGATAGATTACAAAACTGAAGAAATAACAAAAATGTTAGGTTCATTTGAAATTGCTGCCGTTCCCATTATTTATACTAGATTTCTATGTACAAATACGCTCGGCGCTAATGACGAAAGAAAGCAACACACATATGTATACACGCTTTATCTTCGGATTTTTTTATGTGAGGTAACCAAAATATTGCATTGGTTCCGAGATATTTTGATTAATGTATGAACACTGCAAGCTTCTGCTGTGAGTTAATTCGCAGTTTGCGATCACAGTTTGTTTGTGCAAAAGATACCTCAGATATTTATTGACGGATTTAAATGACATTTTCTGGATGGCTGTGCCGTGGGCCAAGATGAATCATTTTGATTAAGAGGCAGATCCTTATGTGGTTTCTTAATCGCTATTGCAGAAACCTTTGCATTAACGAAGGTATGTGCCCTCTGAGAGCTTTCAATTACTGCGACAAATGATATCAACCCCTTTACGCATTCCTCATCAAATTTGGTTAGATGTTTTATTTCTAAGAATCCAAATTGGGTGCCGATCCTTACGAGTATACTCCCCGTGCCCCCTAACTCGCCACAGTATGAATTTGCCTACATAAATACCCCACTTTCTTTACGACCATCCCTTCAAAGATATTCCTTCGGAGACTGAATAGAAAATCAATTCCCTCCTCACCCCATACATTGCTCTCGGTTTAAATTTGACCAATTCCATCAAGATCACGAACACACGCACACAATCGTGTGCACGAAACAAGCTACACACACTTAAAACGATCGCGATGATAAATGAAGTCACACGCAATGATGAGCCACCACACCCACATCGACAATTGTATATATAAAAACAAGAACGCAAACACTCTCATAAGCAACCCTAAATTCCTATTTATATCATCTGATTTGCACAACGCTGGTGTATGCAATTGCATACACGTAAACTAGCAGACAATTGCAGCCACGCACACAGACATGCGAATACAAACCAAAAGGATTAAAAGCTTTCCCTCTCACTCTCCTAGACATACATATGTACAATCATGTACGCATAAACTTCTACATGGTTCCATTACGAAACGCCTCCGAATGAATGAAGGCCCCTTCGAGTTTCTCTATCGCCCGTTTTCCTTCCACCACCATCACGTGACTATGACTGAGCACTTTCTCTCTTCGCTTTGAAAGGATTCGTGTAGGGAGGGGGCGTAGCATAGAAAGGATGGAAAGTGGCTTAATCCAACCAAGAATAACCTCTGAACAATGGCAAAGGATGGACAGACAATGAAAAAAATAATTATAAATAATAATTAAAGGGAACAAATTTCCCTCACGTTCGGGCGAGGCCCTGAAGAATTAGTTCGTACTAGGAGTGTAGTCCTTTAAAAGTACGAACTTCTACCCTTTAATATAGAAGACAATGAACGAATCATAGAGAAATGACAAGTCATGGAACGACTGCAATGGCAGCTCTAAATGCGCCCCCACCCAACTCCTTTCAGAGGAATTCGAACTTAACAAATATTGAGTATCACAAAATATGATTACAGGTAAGTTCACCGTCATCAATTCCCCGCATGAAAGTTCACCTCTAGAAAAGTTCACCTCATGGAATGTTTACCGCAAAAGGAGAAAAAACGAATAATTTGAGGGCTAGAAAATTTAATTGGTAATTAATAATTTTAAAAATTAAATTGAATTAAAAAAGAAAACAGAACCTTTAATAAGAGATATTATGCGCTATCCGTCGCAGATACTCGTGAATGCAATGACCTTCATTGAAATTGAGAACGCGTATTTGAATTCTTGCAGCGGATGCAACATAGGCTTTTCGCCCCCTTTTAGGAGCTTCCCGGCAATGTACATTATAATTAGTTTTTGGAAAATTATCTCTGACCAACGAATAGACATTCCATATTTCGTGAGGGTATTTAGAGGGTCGACGACGTCGTCCTCAAAATAATCGACAACGTCTTGGGTTTCTGGATGGAAAACATCCTCTAAGATTGGTATTTAAAAAAAGATTTATGGCTTGCTTTGATCATTGCATTCTCGAAATCAGTGGTGATTAAAATGAGACTAGAAGAGGGCTCGAACGTTGTGTATGTATTTTCACTCTTGTCTGATAATTAGGCAAACACTAAAGGCAGAGATATGGTATCTTTCAAGCGGTGAAGGGTATATAATTCAGTAAATAGCGAAGGGATAGTTTTAACAGTGCCGTCAGAGTACCAATGGTCACTTCTTCTTAGTAATTGAAGATTTCGTTGCGTAGTAAATACAGAAATGCTATTTTCTGCCATTCCAGAGTCAAAGTATAAAAAATCTTCACCCCTTGATAATGTCGTGATGCCATTGGTAAAAGTAATGTTTTTTCGATGGTGTGGTAATACTGGACTAGAGTTATTTCTCTGTCTAATATTTCGCATTGTTCTATTTAGGTTATCAATACTTGCCTGCAGGAGCCTGACTACATTCCGCAAGAACAGATGATAAAATAACATTAGGAGAATGCGTCGTCTCCTCTGCTTGCGAACAATATTTATGCATACTTTTACAACTTCAACTTTTCGGGCATCACAGCATGATTATGATCATTTAAAATATTAACTATATTATTATCAACTATATGAATGCGTGCACGACACTTAGTTTTTTGATACATTTCACACTTGCAAAATGTTTTACCTTTCACTTGTCTCTCCTCTTAAAATAAGTGTCCACCAATACAGTATTTTCTTTCGTTTTTCAGTTTCAATATACGTAAATTCCATTGTTAGTGTGATTGGTACACAAAAGGATAAAGAACAACACAAGGTTATAATCAATAATGGCTTAAAAAAATAATTTCGAGTAAAATTTTGGTCAAACGTGTGAAGATCTACGCCGTATTTTTAGTGATATTCAAGTACTCACGGTCTTTTTAGATATTCCAGTGGGCAGATATGGTTTCAGTTTGGCGCGGAAAGTACATATTTTTAAGATATTATACCTTAAAGGGTTTAAATTAACATTTAAATACAGAGAGCCTTGCTTTCTTTTAATGTGAAAATAAACCATTATTTTCATACACTGGCATCCATTAGTTCGGCCTTATTTCAAACATTGGCAACTCTGGAGGCAAGCAGTTTAAAGAGCGCGATTCTTGCGAACTTGGTTTGTTGGACTTTAATACGTCTTTTACGACAGGAGTGGAAGATAAGCGCCTGTTCGATTATAATGGTGAAGTGATTATTTATTGGGAAATTTAAGACGTCAATAGTGCGATTAGCAGCGGCGAATCTATATAAACCTGCTAATCATAGATATCCCCAGCACTAAGAGGAGAGGTATGAGAGGAACCAAGAAAGTGCAATGCCCGAGAGACCAAGGAAAGTGTGAACACAATCAAGGAGGACAGTGTAGTCGATGGCATCAAAAGCAGAGGAGAGGTCTAGGAGGACTAGAATAGACGTACATCCCTATCGGCTGCTCTACGTAAACCGTCTGAAACATTAATAAGAGCGGTTTTAGCAGAGTGCTTCGCTTTGAACCCCGACTGGTACATTTCATCAATATTGCAGTTAGAAATATGGTCATTAAGGCGAAGATAACCAGTCTCTCGAGGACCTTAGAGAGGAATGGAAGCTGTTAGACAGGGCGATAGCTAGATGGTTCAGAGGAGTTAAGGTGTGTTTCTTTTTATGGATAGGAGGAATTGAGACAGGTGTGAAGGAAGAGCGAACTACCCCTGTGGTGAGTGAAGTGTTATTGAGATGAAGAATCAGTGGGAGGACAGCAGGGTGAATTTGGTGGAGGAGTTTGGGTAGAAAGACGTCATTAGAGGATCCAGATGTGTTAGAGCGTGAGATCAGGGCAGTTACTTTCTTAGAGGACCCCCGAGTAAGGACGTTAAGCGGCAATTGAGTATGGTCAGGGAGAACAGGATGGGCTTGTTCAGAAGACTGAGGTAGTACGGTACGAAGGTTAATAACTTTATCAGATCAAAATTTAGAAAGGATAGACATTTTATGAAGACGCCTGCGCGTGAGTTTGTTTAGAGTCTATTTACTGCTGCATCTTCAGCAAGCACACAAACTTCACAAGTCTTCAGCTGGGTCCAATGGCAGGGGGAAACCGAGAGGATCGGAGCTAAAAGACTTGTTGAAGCCTTCTTCCGCCTTCAAAACGGTTGAGTTTAATGAAAAAAAATATCGTCCACCTGTTCTGCCGTTGAGAATTTGGCAGGGTTTGGTTTTATATCAGAGTTTCCTTCTCCTAACCTTTGGAGTATAATATCTCTTATTAAAGGTTCTGTATTTTTTTATCTAAGTTTAATTTATTTTTAGAATGATTAATTGCTAATTAAATGTTTTATCCCTCAAATTATTCGTTTTTTCTCCCTTTGCGGTAAACCTTCCATGAGGTTAACTTTCCTCGCGGTGAACTTTCCATGAGGTGAATTTGCCTAGAGGTGAACTTTCCATGTGGTGAATTGCTGGCGGTAAATTTTCCTCCAGTGAATTGCCTCGGTATTGGCAGTCCCAT
The DNA here is from genome assembly GCA_963969495.1 of Ceratothoa steindachneri. Lineage (NCBI taxonomy): Eukaryota > Metazoa > Arthropoda > Malacostraca > Isopoda > Cymothoidae > Ceratothoa > Ceratothoa steindachneri. The sequence continues at coordinate 59,970,440 of OZ018336.1, forward strand.
ACAACATATAAGATATTACATACATTCCCAAAATACCGCAAACTCTTTCACATTTCCCTTCACACCCACAACATCTCACTTCTCCGTCCACGGACCCGGCCGACGAGGTTTACAATCCACTCTCCACTTCTGCGAAAATGGATGATGATCCTTTGGAGCAGTAAAACTCCCCTTTCTTTCTGCTCTTTTCGTATTGAGGATCGACCTTTGGTGCGGAAAGACTTGACAGCGATAGTCATTTTGATCTTTATGTTAATTTCCTTATCCAATTAGTGAAGACGGTTTGCTCAACTACGAAAAAGGTCGTATGAAGAGCTAATATCTAAACTCCAAGATTTGTACCACCCAATCTTATGTTCTCGGTTAATCGTGAATAACCTCGGGTACAGCTCCATCTCATCCAGTATCAACTCCCAAAATGGTTTTAAATTTGCTGAAAGCTGTTTAAAGATAATTGTAGTAATGTTTTAGCCATTTTATATGCTGTAGTAAATACTTAGGCCTATTTTGAGGCTACAAAAGTGGTGTTTGGATGACACCTGAATTTCGTGAAAGACAGCATTTACAACTTGCGAATATTGCTTCATCTCTATTGGCTCGAAAGGTCTGTGAGCAATTTCCTGACAGAATAATTACAAGAAATGACAAGAAAATTCTTTATATGAATGTCAGAGATCTGAGAGAGAGATGGAGAAATGAAAATACATCGCCTTGCCCTTATATGGAGAGAGAGAAAAAAACTGGCACTTGGGCGACCTTTTTTGTCTGCGCTAATGGACGTGGGAAATTATGAGACACCGCGGTGACCTGAAATGCCGCCATCACAGGAAGCTGCGACAAGTTTAAGAGCTCAGAAGGTCCCATTTGAAATCAGATGAAGTTCGCCTCGCCAACTTAGGAACAAAGCCGCGCTCGCGCTAAAGGCCGAGATTATTCTCGGCTGCCGATGAGTCAGAGTCAGAACCATCCGCTTCGGACGGAGGGAGTAAAACCCCATTCGAGACTTAAAAATCCTCCGGGGCCAGAGTCTAGAACCATCCGCTTTAGACGGAGGGAGTATAACCCCATTCAAACCCTATAAATCCTCCGGCGCCAGAGTTTGAAGTGAGTATCCACCGCCCGCCCTGCCCCGACCATATTCCCATATTCGCCGTCGGAACTTCTCCCTTCGTACCCCCTATTCGCGTCCCGTTGGACTCTGCACAATTCTCGCAGAACTACTTAAGCTCCCTGTATTCTCGTTAATTCTTTTAAGTCTACTTCTACCCGCTTCCTCCCGCTCCTCGAACGCAGCGCACTTCGTCTCGATTCGTGTTACTTGAAAGCATATTTTAAGTTCACCCCGTAATAATCGTTGTCAAGAGACTATTGTTTGAACTTTGAGCCAATGCAAGGATTACTTCCTCGGACCAAATCTTCGAGGTAACAGCAACGCAAAACTCTTCTGTGCAAGTGTCTATCTATGCCACTCCCCCAGTGTAAAGCCTTCTTCATATGTTTGGTGTACACTCAAGGTCATTCGAGCGTACGTCGGTCATTATTATTCGTTTGTTTTTACGGTGAACATCCTCACCATGTCCCCTCCCTTTAGCTGTTGAGACCCATGCACATCTAATGTGTGTATAGCTCAGTTTAAAACTCCTTTTAATCTTGTAAAATAATATTAATTTAAATATTAGTAAAGTTATTTTTGTACCCGTTTTTCTGTTATCCCGGAACCTGCAAAATATTCGACTATTGGCCAATCTACATTCAGTTAATTTGCACTCTGTTTATATTATCAAACTCCCACACACTCGTAAACGCAGAAAGGGATAACTTGACCTTATTCTACGACACTTAATATTAAACGATAAAAACAATGGATTGATAGCAAACAAAATCCAATGCTACACCTAGAAGTGATCTTCAACAGCAGAGAGTTATTCTTTTTATAGGGTGGGATTTGAATGGAGCTATTTATTTGATCTCCTCAAAAATAACAAAACAATTATGAAAACCTATAGGTACGTTCACAAGTGCAACTTTTAAATGAAGTTCTTGAACAAAACCTCCCTTCTATATGTAACCGAGAGGGTGGTGTTCTCCATTATGGCAATGCCTGCAAACACACGGTAAGTTTCAGCCTCGACAAAAATGGTTAGGTTAGGTTGCAAGTGCTTCCTCATTTTTCACATTCACCGGACCATTTACAAGGTGATTTCCATTCATTCAAGTAATTACAACATCACTGTATGACGAACAGTGCCTTCGTTTTAATCCTGTCTTTTACTTACGCAACTGAAAGAATATCCCTGGTTGTGTGTATTTAAAGACTTGATTCACAATGAGTAGGTGTAATAGAACTGACTCAGCGTGCATGATGGCTGTGCATCTTTATATGACTCTGCCAGAGATCAAAGGGAGACAGAGAGAGAGAGAAAGAGAAAGTGAGAGAGAATCAGGCTGTCGCGCCTTGAATGTAGAGAGAGATAACAGACACCTGGTCGACCCTTTTTGTCTGCGCTAATGGAAGTACGAAATCATGAGACGCCGTGGTAGCTTGAAAGCACGCCATCGCAGACTGCCGCGACAACTTTTAAGGCCCAAAAGATCCCATGTGGAGTTTAACAAAGTTTCGCCTCGCCGACTTAGGAACCTTTTTTCGATCGTGCTAATAGGGCGAGACTACTCTCGCTTGCCGATGCGTCGAACCCTGGAACTCTCCCCTTCGGACGGAGAGGGGAAAACCCCATTCGACGCCACTATAAATCCTCCGGCGCCAGAGTTGCCCGCCCCCCGTCAGTACCCGCTATTCGCATCCCGTTGGACTCTGCACAATTCTCGCCGAACACCATAAGCTCCAGGTATTCTCGATTGATTCGCGTGAGTCTACTCTATACTCGTTCCACCCACTCCTTGAACGCAAAGCGCCCAGTCTCGATTCGTGTTCTAACTCGAAAGCAAGATCTAGGTTTATCCCGTAATAGACATTGTCAAGAGACTATTATTTGAACTTTGCACTAAGGCAAGGATTACTCCCTCGGACCAAATCTCCGAGGTAACAGCAACGCGCAACTCTCATATGCAAGTGCTTTCTCTAACCCCCCTCCTCCCCCCCCCCCACACGCCCCCAGTGTAAAATCTTCCATCGTTGGCTTAGTATTTGTTCGTTTCTTTATACGGCGACCGTCACTGCCAAGTCTCCCCCCCCCACCCCACTTTAGCCGCTGCAACCCGTATACGTCTAATCTATATACACTCGTAGCTTATTGTAAAACCCATTTTAACTTTGTAAGAGAATATTAATTTCCCTATAGGTAAAGTTATTTTTGTACCCGTTTTTCTATTGTCCCGGACCCTCCAAGATAGTCGACTATTTGGCCAACCTACATTCAGTTAATTTGCACTCTGCTTGTATTATAAATCTCCCCCACACATAGCAGTCATCAAACTCGGCTGAGAAAGGCAGAAAGGGTTAACTTGACCCTATTCTACGACAGTCTCTTTATCTTCCTCTTTCCCCCCAAATATGACATAGATGCCCTCGCTGGTGTTCGTTATTTTAATGATGCTATGCAGTTTTATGTCTAAATTATTATTATTGTTATTACCTAGATAAGGGTAGATGGCGAAATCAAATGTGAGAATCTCCACGAATCTTTTTTTGCAAAATTTGTAAAGATTGGTTAAGGTTAGGGAAAGTGAAAGTCTCTGGCAGGTATATGGATCGAGGAGGTTAAAGAGGAGATTACGTGGAGCATTTGAGGCCGAAAAAGCACAACTTTCTGAAACTGCCCCACCATTTGCCATAAAAGTAGATTGTGTTGGCCGGATTTCGTGATTGTATCCGTGTGTGTTACCGTATCGAGAGTCGATAAGGTGTTAGTGTATGTTTTCGTGTGTGTATATGCATCTGTGGCTGAAAATGATATATTCTTATGTCATTTAGCTTAAGTAGCTACCAAACTTGGGAATATAGTTATCTCTTTTCACACACACACTGGCACATTTATGTACATAAAAAACATCCCAAAATAACGACAGTTAGCGTCTGTTGATAGAACGACAGTAACAAAAGTAGCTATGTCATGTTTGTGCCCGTCGTTTACCACTACACTTTATGTACACACAATGTGTTGTTGTTTTTTTTAGTATTTTATTTGTATGCGTGCACGCCTCTTTCTTTGCATTTCTTGCTGTGTGTTAATTTGTTTCATTCGATATGTTTCTCCATCCGGCCTCTTCATCTGTTTGGGTTTTATACTCGTCTACGTGTTTGTGTATGTGAATGGCTTTCATGGGTGTGTGTTTGTCCCTTTTTTTAATTCTTCTATGGACGTGTAAGTGAGGTTGGTTCGAAAGTGTGTGAATGTTGTGATAATTTAGAGTATTTTTCGCTGTTTTATATCGCGAGCCAAGAACTTACGGACGGGTCACATATCACGAGAACGTCGTTATGGCAAGACGCGTATCTTTCCTCAACGAAGCTTTGAACGGGTGAATTATGTCTTATCTGAAGACATGAAAAAAAAAACCCCTGCCATTTCTCACCTCCCTTTGAATTAGCAACCTGACACTTATCCTGGCCACTAAGATGACTCTATCTGAGTATGGGGGAATTATTGTTAGGATAATCACGTTTTAACCAACTAGAACAAGAAGGAACGTCCCTCTAATGAGCTGCGGCGTTTTGTGATAAGATGATAAATGGTTATCGCATAGATGGTTTCCCATGGTTCAAATTCCTTACAAGTGCATTTGAATGGCTAAATGTGGCTTCTGCCACTAGACGGTGCCACCCAGCGCCAAATCCGATGGCAGATTGGAGGTCTCCAGGGTGAATAACCATGTCCCATGGTCATATGGGTCATTTCATGGCTCTGAATGGGTACAATTGAACTTTACTCGTTGTGAAAAAAAGCGATGCCTTGACTTGGCGCTTCGTCGCAGTTAAAAACCTGATGCTAGGATATACACCAATTATACTATATCACACCACATAAGAGATTCGACAAATTCATTCGGAAACTAGTTTACGTAAAAGATATTAAATTGATAAAGATAACGTTCACTAATTTAGATAAACTTATAAAATCGGATCATATTCTTGCTTAAAAAAGTAATTTGTAGCCTAAACTGTATAATTATTTCGGATAAAATTATATTGAACTTCCACAAACTGTTTAGGTCTGATCCGAACGGAGTAAAGTGGCCAACACCTGCCCATGTGCTTCATAATCGACAAGATAGGCAGAAGCCTAAATCGTTATAAACTTGAATACTCATATGCCAGGTCAATAGTGATGTTAGTGATATAAACTGAAGGTCAGAAAAGGCGAAGAAACTAAATTTAAGAGAAAATGGTATGAATTGAAGATAAACAATGTTGATGACCTTAGAGATTTACGATTGAATCTTTCAAACGCAACGAACTGGGTTGATCACATTTTGAGAAACGAAATTTTGAGGTATAGGTCCAATATATTATAAATACCTCTATCTAAATAAGAATTACTTTTTATCAATAATAATAGAAAAAAAATTACAGCAATTACTGAATAGGAAAGAACCCAAAGGAAAGCAGAAGAATTTTAGGATATAAAAAATTCTAAATAGCATTTGAAGGCCAATTGAAGGGTCTGTGAAGAACATGGTTTTCGTTTTAGTCGTTTGCTCGTCAGTTATCAATGGCATTCGATTAGTAAAACACCGTCCATGTTGTGGATCTTGTCATAAAAAGCTGAGTCGAGTTGCGCTTTTTCTCTCTCTATCTCTTTCTATTTCTCTTTAACATCCTCTCACTCTCTCTAACTCACTTTCTCTCTTTATCATTCTGACAGAAGCACACACGATGTCTCTAAGGTATATATATATATATATATATATATATATATATATATATATATATATATATATATATATATATATATATATATATCCCTCACTCGCCCGCTCTCACGAGTTTTCAGAGAGAGACAAACGCTCAAAATGACAAGCAAAAAAGGACCCGTGCAACATGCCAGTTAGAAAAGTGGTGCGTTGAATTTCCGGAGGGCTGCTACTCAAAATGCAGCCCTGAAAGTATCTGCACTACTTGTATACTGACGCGAGAGGTGGAGAAACTAAAAGACCTCTATAGAGCCTCAGATGAGAGAGCTCAAATTTTTGAGAGAAAGTTGGAGAAACTCGAAGCCTTTCACGCAGCCCAGATTCGATGCCTAGAAGAGGCGCCGCCCACTGACGTTTCGGAATCCCCTGGTACCCAAGCGGACATTCCGGCATCATCTGAGGCTAAGCTAGCTGAGGCGAGAGCAAAAGAGAAAAAGAAGAAAGGAAAAAAGAAGAAAAAGAATAAAGTTGAAACAAAAGAAGAACCCAAAATAGAAGAAAAACGGGGATAAGAAAAAGAAGGATAAGAATGTGGAGAGTAAAGAGGAAAAGGGGAGGCCTCTTCCACAAGGAAAGACCCCGTCTTCAGAGACTAAGTGTCCGAAGGTCACCATCATTGGTGACTCGAAACACTGGATCTGCAGCCGCTGCTAGTGGCCCGCCTTCTCAGTAGCGTGAAGGTAAGCTACCTGCCCGGACGGGGTTACCACAACATCAGAGTAGAGGCAGAGAAAGCTCAGATTTCTGAGAATTCAGTTGTCGCTCTGATGGTGAGTGGCAACGACCTCTACCTCAGAGGGGGTAAGGTTGGCCTCAGTGGTAAGACCATCCAAACGGTAATGGGAGCCGTGGATAACATAGGGTTTAAAACCCGCAAACGTGTCGTGGTTGGGATGCTTCCGAGAAGAGGTCTATCCCGAAACGCTCACGAGAGAAACGTCGCATTGAACAGAAAGTTGGCGGATCTCTGCACGGCAGAAGGAGTCTTCTTCGTGGACCCCTATCGTACCTTTATCGGTAGAGACGACCTCTACCAAAGGGACTGGGTACATTTCTCTTTTAAAGGGAAGGCCTTTCTCGCCAACCTAATTCAAGATGTCGTGGAACGCACCCAAAGGAGCATTCGAAACAGAACGAAAGCGGACATGCGCCAGCACACCCGTGTCACTTCTGAAACGACCTTCTCGGAGGTCGTCAAAAAGGGTGTGACCACGAAAACAGAGAAGCCGGTAAACGGAAGAGCGTAGGGAGTCCTACACTAGGGTACTTCCTGAAAGTTCTTCTGTTCAATAAGAGGTCAATCAGGAACAAGTTTCTTGAGCTCCGTGGCCTCGTAGGAACAGAAGAACCTGAGATGGTGGCCATAACGGAGTCGTGGATGAAAACTTCAAGCCGAGATTTTGAAGATGAATTAACGATTCCCGGTTACCAGCTCTTCCTGAAAGATAGGCCAGACAGAGAGGGTGGTGATGTGATGTATGTCAAGGATACTCTCAACTCGACGTATTCAAACATCGTATCCGACCATGAACTACTAGATGTTGACCTAGAGATAGGTCCTGCCAAATACAGGAGCCTGGTGATTTATAGACCTCCTGCCCAACTCGTTGAAAAGGACAGAGATCTGTACCAGCTACTGGAAGAACATTTCGAAGACAGAGTGTGTATCGTCATGGGAGATTTCAACACACAAGTTGACTTGGAAACCATAGAACCCTATGGCGCGAACGCACTACTACTGGAGTTCGCGAACAACGAGTTTCTGACTCAATGGGTGAGAGAGCCAACGAGAAGAGACAATATTCTTAAACTGGTTTTCACCTCTGAGGATGACATCATTGAGGACCTCTCTGTTGGTGAAGAGCTCGGTGGCAGTGACCACCGACTAATTAGATTTGTAGTCAAAGTTCCGAAGGTAGGGCCTGCAACTATTAAATCGAGGAAACTTAATTTAAGAAGAGCAGACTTTGCAGGTTTTCGTGCTGGACTGACTGACGCGAGGCTAGAAGTGTGCGATGCTGTTGAAGACTCGTGGAACAATTTCAAAACCACATTTATAAGTCTTTAATCGCGTTTCATCCATCTGAAATGTCCCAGTCGGTCTTCTGTTCAACCAAAGTAGTTTAAGCGAGATATCGGCCAACTGCTTAGGGAGAAGAGAAATGTGTACCAGCAATCGAAGATCTCGGGTGATTTCACGAATACCGGAGGCTATCCGGGAGAGTGAAGTCCAGCATAATGGCAGCTAAGTGGTCTGAAAAACTCCGAGTGGCGAGACTCTGCCCCGTAAGGAGCGCGGCGATTTACCATCGTGGCCGCCATGCTGACGGGATCCAACGCTCCGTCCAGCCCCAGCTTAGCCTCTCATCTTTCCTTCAGATAGCCTGTATTTCTCCCCTACCTCGTAGCTTTTCATACCTCTTCCACAACTTTCTCTGGTCAGCCTCTAATTTTACAGGGTAAATGCTGACCTTTTTCTCAAGCCAACCATCCCGGATCGGGGCTGAGAGAAAGGGAACAATGTTCCCTAACCCCTGAGCTTCGATTCGGGATTTTTTTTAACAATCTGCTTCATCCCCACCCATACCTTCCTCACATCCCTTTTTCCTCTCCTCTTCACATTCTATCAATTTTACGCCGTGTCTAAGGTGGAGCCGCCATGCCGATGGACTGCCAGGCAACCAGGCGGGAGGGCTGGTCCCAAATGGCGGCGCCTAGCTCTGCCGGGCCTGCAAGCACCTCTTGCAGTGCGGGCAAATGTGAGAGGTGGTAAGCTATTGCGTCTCTTGTAAAAAAAGGGGCACCATGCCCAATGATGAATATTAAAAAAAAAACAACCCCCAAATTCCCCTGTGACATCAACGAAGCCGCCCTCGGGCAGCTCCACCGAAAAAATGTAGGTACCCCCCCTTGTGCTTGCGCAGGGGACCCTCCATATTCCTCTAACCGAAGAAGAGGCTTACTCCTCTCTTTGCCTACCGGTGCAGGGGACTCCCCCTCACCCCTTTCTCTGGAGGTGCTTTCGGGCACCTTCCTTTTTCCAGCGGTAGTCCCTCCTTTTCCTTCTAAGGGGACTGCCAAGAAAGCAAGCAGGCAGCCCGTTGCTGACCGCACCTCTTGTAAGCGGCTCGGTAGGGCAAACCCCCTTAAAGGGGGGAGGGAAGCCAGGCCACTTCGGTCGCTTCCCTGAAAAGACCTGCTGGCAAGAATATTAAACCTTGCCGGGGTCAAGGCCTGTGCCTTCCCACAAAAGACTCGTGACGCTTCCAAGGGGACCTGCGATGTCCTGGGAAGGGGTGGCCAACTGGAGGCCCCTCTTGTGATAGACATGGTCCTTGAGAAAACCCAGCCTCAGAGGGTAGGGCCCTCCATGGATGGGGGGGGGGGAATCCGGGCTCGGCGCCAAACACCGAACCCAAATCCGCCCCTATGCAAGGTCCTCCTCAAACGGTTAGGATTTCTGAGGCAGTAGAAGAAGGGGAGGGATCTCCTCAGACCGGTGCAACTGCAACCACCAGGACCTTCTCGATTTCAGAAAAAACCTGGCTGAGGCCGGTCCATCTGGCCTAGGGGCTTCTACCGGCGGAGATGAGAAGTGGGTTCATTCCCCGCCCTCCTCTCCAAAAAAGAAAAGGACAAAAAATACCAAAAAGACTAAGAAGACTCGGGGCTTCTCTCCATCCGCGGGGGCTGTGGGGACGGATGGGTCTGCTGCCACTTTGGCAAGCGACCAAGCCAAGATCGGCACATCCGGCCCCTCTACCCCCCAGGTTGCGGAGCCCATAAATAAGACTAAAAAAAGTGCACAGGGCGGATCCTCGATGACATCGGGGCCCCTCATTCAGAGGTTACCTGGCGTTTTCGAGCCCGCTGGCTTTAAGCGCTTTCTCGTTATTCGCTCCAGTGATGGCACCATGTTGTACAAGGTCAACATGATCCATCAGAGGAGAGGATTAGCTAGTGTAATTAGAAGAGAGCCAAAGGTGACCCGTTTCTCGGACGATAGCCATGTGGTGAATGCAGCGAATCCCGCCGAGGCGGCCAAGATAAGTGCTCTTCGGACACTTCATGGCACCCCGGTGAGTGTGACGCTGCGCTTTACCATGAACTTTGTGAAAGGAGTAGTTTATGCGAGGCAAGTCGTTGACTACTCCATTGAGGAAATCACCCTAGAGCTGGCCGACCATGGGGCGGTCAAGGTCGAACGTGTGATGAGAAAACAGGGAGGGGCCTCGAGACCCACCCCTACACTATTCGTCACGTTCGACTGTGACAAGCTCCCTGAGTCGATGCTGGCAGCTTGGTAACGCTACCGCGTCAAGGCACTCGTGCCACGGCCGCGGCGGTGCTATTACTGTCACCGCTTCGGCCATACGAATCGTTCTTGTAGACGTGCAAAGTCGGGGTCACCCGAAGTTTGTGTAAATTGCTACAAGGGCGCACATGATAAGTCCAAATCGTGTGTGGCCAAGTGTGTCAATTGCGGAGAGCCGCACCCCGCTTTTTCGAAGCAATGTGGTGTATATCTCCCTGAAAAAGAAACTCTGGCCGTTCAGGCCCAGGATCGACTCTCATTCCGCGAGGCTTAAGGACTTGGTCCTGGCACGCCCGGCTCTGCCTGGGACGTCATATGCCTAAATAGTTAGAAAAGCACCCTCTGCTCCTGGCCCATCCAGGCCAACGAGCACGGTTGTTTCCGCGCCCATTCAGAGCCCTCCTGCGGGCTCTACTCAACCCGGGCGCTCCCCTGGTAAAGCTGGCGGCAAAAAGGGTTCACACCCAGCCTCAACTAAAACCAGGGCTGCCCCCTCTTTCCCTAGCATGACTGTTTCCCGTAAGGCGAAACGGCCACGTGCCTCCACGTGCAAAATGGCCAGACGTCCTAGGAATAGTAGTCAGGCCCATGGCGATGACGTTGCCGGAGAAGAACTCAACGGCCTCATCTACCGACCTAAACTCCTTGACTGAGGTAGAGAATTCAGTCATTTCCTGAAATGCAGGCCACCGCGCCCGCGCCAAGCACCAACGAGGTGGTCTCTCAGGCGGCAGTTGCCCTGAAAATGATATTTGAATGGAAAAGTGATCACTACCATAAAGATCATCGACCACCCCCCAATTAAAATCAGGCTGTGCATCCGAAGATCACAAAGATAGGTCAAGGCAAGAAAATGAAGCGGTTCTCGGACAGTGATGCGTGAACTCATCCACGTTTAGGACACCCACCTCAAGCTCTTCGATCAGATCGGCAAGGACTTGTCCCCTGGGATTTGTGGAGTAATCTCCCCAGAGAGGATGCCTGCCGTTCAGATCTTCAAGCAAGAGATAGGGCCTCGGCAACCGTGCCACGACGCGTCGAAGTTAGCTGACGGTGGAATGTACGCAGAAATGATAGTATACCTCCTATCCAGGTGCAGCTGCACAGCCACTGCCTGAAAGGAGGTATCTAAAGAGAAAGGAAGAACGGAGACATCATGCCGGGTGTAAACAGCGCATCCCCCAGCCTGGCCATCCCGCGGTGGTGGGGTCGCAAGACCCTTATACCCCGGGAGGACAGGCAGGGGGCACGCGCCTAGCATGGTCTCCTGCAAAAAGATAGCTAACGGGGAGCGGGACGAGACGAGCCTCCGCAGCTCCTTCCAGTTGGCCCGGAGTCCACGGCAATTCCATTGAAGGAATATTCCCTCCAGGCCTAGCTCGGAGGAGACGCGGGCGCTCTCCTCGAATTGAAGACCCTCACAGGAATGGCCGTACGCTTCCCGGGGGCAGAACCACGGGCGCTGTTGGCCGGACAAAGCGCTGAAGGCGCTGTCGCCTTCGAGGACATATTGGGGAAGGTTGGGCTCGCCATGCAAGTCTTTTCCTCCCTCCGCTTTGAACCCTTAGGCGAGCGTTGCGGCTTGGGAGGCGGGGGGGCCCTCTTTTCGAGGAACCACCGTCTCCGAGCCACTCGCTCCACCTCAAGGCGTGTGCGAAGGGGCCGAAGCTCCTTTGTTGCTGTCCCCCTTTCGGGCAACAGCTTTAGGAACCCCGGAAGATGGCCTAGCGACCATCTTCAGGGGTGTTGCCTTCTGTGAGTCTAACGACTCGGTGGAGGCGCGTGGCCGTTTCGCCTTACGGGAAACGGTCACGCTGGGGGAAGAGGGGGGAGCCCTGGTTTTAGCCGGGGCAGGGTATGAACCCTTTTTTCCGCCAGCTTTACCAAGGGAGCGCTCAGGTTGGGTAGAGCCCACAGAAGGGCTCCGAATGGGTGCGGAAACAACCGTGCTCGTTGGCCTGAATGGGCCAGGAGCAGAGGGTGCCTTCCTAACTATTGAGGCATATGACGTCCCAAGCAGAGCCGGGCACGCCAGAATAAAGTCCTTTGCCTCGCGGAATGAGAGTCGATCCTGGGCCTGAACGGCCAGAGTTTCTTTTTCAGGGAGATATGCACCACATTGCTTCGAAAAAGCAGGGTGCCGCTCTCCCCAATTGACACACTTGGCCACACACGATTTGGACTTATCGTGTGCGACCTTGGAGCAATTTACACATACTTCGGGTGACATCGACTTTGCACGTCTACATGAGCGATTCGTATGGCCGAAGCGGTGACAGTAATAGCACCGCCGCGGAAGTGGCACGAATGCCTTCACGCGGTAGCGGTACCAACCGGCACGCACCAACTCAGGGAGCTTGTCGCAGTCGAACGTGACGAAGAGTGTAGGGGTGGGTCTCGAGGCCCCTCGTTGTTTTCTCATCACACGTTCGACCTTGACCGCATCATGGTCGGCCAGCTCTAGGGTGATTTCCTCAATGGAGTAGTCAACGAGTTCCCTTGCATAAATTACTCCTTTCACAAAGTTGATGGTAGAGCGCGGCGTCACACTCACCGGGGTGCCATGAAGTGTCCAAAGAGCACTTATCTTGGCCGCCTCGGCGGGATTCGCCGCATTCGCCAGAAGGCTCCCGTCCGAGAAACGGGTTACCTTAGGCTCTCAACCAATTGCACTAGCTAATCCTCTCCCTCTGATGGATCATGTTGCCCTTGGACAAAATGGTGCAATCAGTGGAGCGAATAACGAGGAAGCGTTTGAAGCCAGCGGGCTCGAAAACGCCAGGTAACCTCTGAATGAGGGGCCCCGATGTCATCGAGGCTCCGCCCTGTGCACTTTTGGTCTTTTTCATCGTCAGGAGCTCCGTACCCAGGGGGGGGCAGAGGGGCCGGATGTGCCGATCTTGGCTCTGTCACTTGCCAAAGTGGCAGCAGACCAATCCGTCCCCGTAGCCCCCGCGGATGGAGAGGAGCCCCGAGTCTTCTTCGTCTTTTTGGTCCTTTTCGTCCTTTTCTTTTTTGGAGAGGAGGGCGGGGAATGAAGCCACTTCTCACCTTCGCCGGCAGAAGCCCCCATGCCAGATGGGCCGGCTTTAGCTAGGTTTCTCTTTGAAATGGAGAAGTTCCTGGTAGTCGTGGGGGCACCTGTCGGAGGAGATTCCTCCCCTCCTTGTATTGCCTTGGAGCCCTCAGCCGTTTGAGAGGGACCTTTGCATAAGGGCGGACTCGGGTTCGGTGCTTGGCGCCGAGCCAGGATTCCTCCCCATGGAAGGCCCTACCCTCTGAGGCTGGGTCTCCTGAAGGACCATGTCTATCAAAGTTGGGGCCTCCAGTTGGCCATCCCCTTGTAGGACATCGCAGGTCCCCTTGGCAGCGTCAAGAGTCATTTGTGGGGAGGCACAAGCTTTAACCCCGGCAAGGTTTAATATCCTTGCCAGTAGGTCTTTTAAGGGAAGCGACCGAATGGGCTTGGCTTCCCTTTCCCCCTAAGGGGTTTTGCCCTACCGAGCCGCTTACACGAGGGGCGGTCGGCAATGGGCTGCCTGCTGGCTTTCTTGGCAGTCCCCTTAGAAAGAAAAGGAGGGACTGCCGCTGGAAATAGGGAGGTGCCCGAAAGCACCTCCAGAGATGGGAGTGAGGGGGAGTCCCCTACACCCGTAGGCGTAGGAGAGGATTAAGCCTCCTCTCCGGTTAAAGAAGTATGGAGGGTCCCCGGTGGAGCTTCCCGAGGGCGGCTCCTTTGATGTTCTTGGGGAAGTTGGGGGTTGTTTTTTTTTTTAAACTCATCATTGGGCATGGTGACCCTCTTATTTACACGGGACGCAACAGCTCACCACCTCTTACATTTGCCCGCACTGCAAGAGGTGCTTGCACGCCCTGCAGAGCCAGGCGCCGCCATTTGGGACCAGCCCTCCCGCCTGGGGGCCTGGCAGTCCATCGGCATGGCGGCTCCCCCTTAGACACGGCGTAAAAAAGATAGATTTTGAAGACGAGAGGAAAAGGGATGTGAGGAAGGTATGGGGGGGGGGATGAAGCAGGTTGTTAAAAACCAACCACCCCAGACCGGAGCTCATGGGTTAGGGAACATTGTCCCATCCCCCCTCAGGCCCGACTCCAGGACGGTTGGTTGAGAAGAAGGATTGCATCTACCCTGTGAAATTAGAGGCTGACCAGAGAAAGTTGTGGGAGAGGTTGTATGAGAAGAGAGGAAACAAGTGTTTTGGAAGAAGGAAGAGAGGCTAAGCTGAGGCCGGACGGGGTGCTGAGTCTCGTCAGCACGGCGGGAAGGATGGCAAATCGCCGCGCCCCTTACGGGGTTTTTTGATCTGAAGAAGGCCTATTATGATACCGCATGGCGATACGGTATCATGGAGACTCTGCACACGATGGGACGAGGGCGCGGCCCAGATGCCAACTCTAGAGCGTCGAATCCCACAGGCATTAAACCGCGTCTCTCGCGATGCTGAGGCGCACAGGTTTCGGTTTTCTTTGGCCAAGACTAAGTTGGTGCACTTTTGCTGCCATCCACGGCTCCACCCCGACCCAGATTTGTTTCTTAATGGGGCGCGCCTGGATGTGGTTGAGTCGCACCATTTCCTTGGTCTTGTATTCGACCGACGCCTCACCTGGGAGGCTCATATTCACAGCCTTAGGGTTTCTTGTACCCGCGCCATGGATATTCTCCTTTCCGTGACGTTCAGCGCTTGGGGCACTGATAGGGCTACTGCCCTACTTTTTTATCGAGCCTTAGTTCGTTCGAAGCTCCACTACAGATGCAAGTTTTATGCATCTGCAGCCGAGCGTTTATTGCGGAAGGTGGATTCGATCCACCACACTGGCCTCCGCCTTGCAAACGGTGCCTTCCGCACTTCCCCCATTGAGAGCCTGTTGGTCGATGCTGGGGAGATTCCACTTGCTCTGCGCCGCGTGCAGTGCATCACTTTCCTGTACGCGCGAGCACGGTGCCTCCCTCAGTTGCCAACAGCTTTCACTGCATCCGCAGCTGATCCCGACGGTGCCTATGCTGCCAAGAGACGCCAGTTTAGTGCCAGGAAACTCCTTCGAGAGCTAGATACCTCTCGGGCCGGTGGCGCTTCTGGTTCTGCCCAGGACGCCACTCTGGAGGGTACCAAATTTGGCTCTTTGTCGCCACGCCTCTGCTCCTAAAGCTTGTACGGCACCGGGAGTATTGCGTTCGACCTTTTTGGAGCACAACTCGCGTCACGCTGAAACCGTGCCAGTGTATACGGATGGCTCCAAGTCCCAAGAGGGGGTCGGCTTGCACGCCGTATCTCCTCTGTTTGAAGTCAGCGGGGCTCTACCAGGTAATGCGTCTGTCTTCACGGCCGAGCTGGTGGCAATACACCACTCGGTACGGGAGATTACGCGACGTGCCCGGTTCGGTGACCGGATTGTGATCTATAGCGACTCACAAAGCGTCCTGAGTGCTCTCGGAACATTGGAATCTCCGCAGATGTCGAGATATATCTTCTGCTAGGTTCCTGGACATGTAGTAATTGCGGGGAATGAGCGCGCCGATGAGAGCGCAAAAGATTCTGCGAGGACTCTGCGACCGGACCAGCGTTTCGCTCTTCCCCACACCGACTACATGGCAGGAATACGGGCAGCTCTTCGGACTGCTTGGCAAAGAAGATGGGAGACGGTCGAAGGGAACTTAAAGTTGCGTGCCATTGCACCGCGACTGTTCCCATGGACCTATCCCTCAATGCCGCGACGGCTTCAGGTCGCTTTCTGTCGTCTTCGAATCGGACACACTCGTGTGACGCATCTCTATTTGATGGAGCGCTAACCTGCGCCGTATTGCGAAGACTGCGTCGTCCCCCCAGACTGTTCGGCACATTCTTATCGAATGTCCCAGTCTCGATGATCTTCGCGGACTTCACTAGTCCCGGTACCGGGATGGGCGGGGTCGCTACCGCCTGTCCTTTGTACTCGGAACGAGTGCATGCACATTGACTGGTGGACTTGTTGACTATTTGGGGGAGGCCGGCCTTCTCCCTTTCATTTAACCAGGTTTAATTGTTGTTTTTGTCATTGTTTGTTATTGTTATTGTTATTGTTATTGTTATTTCTTTTGCTCTTTGTTTCCTGTTTTAATTTTTTAAAGTAGCCTATAACTTGGCTGTTTGTTTACAGCGAATTATGCCTAAGTGGGCAGTCGCCAGATAGCCCCTTAAAAAGAAATGGCGAGAATCTGTAAAGAGAATCCCAAAGAGTTTTTTGGATATGTAAACAGCCGTAAACCAATCCGTCGATCAATTGGCCCTTTGAGGAATGAGGAGGAGGGGACATTAAAGCACTCAGATGCAAAAAAATGCTAACCTCCTCAACGACTACTTTTCTTCAGTGTTTACTGAAGAAAACACTGAAGAGTGTGGTCCCATCCCCCAGCCAATGGATTCTTACTCGGGGGAAAAGGTGGAGGATATGGACTTCACCGAAGGAGAAATAGAAAAGAAGATCACTGACCTAATGACGAATAATTCACCTGGCCCGGATGGGTTTCTACCTAAAGTGTTGAAATAAGTGCGCGATCAAGTGTCACGACACCTGAGCGCAATCTTCAACATGTCAATCTGGACCGAATGCGTTCCTAGAGACTGGCGTGAAGCGGAGGTGACTTCTATCTTTAAGAAAGGAGACCATAGCTGTCGTAGAATTCTTTCTGATAAGAACCCTACTTACCTGACACCACTTTTATTTAGTTAGTGTCGTAGAATGCCCCTCCTTTTAGTTCTAGTCTCTAAGAGTGCTAAGAGTGTCTAATATATTGATATTATAAGAATATATTAAAGAATAGAGCCGTTACCAAACACGTAAGGATATATATAAGAGAAACGAACATTAATCCCAAAATAAACTTATATTTTATCTTTAACCATTGAATACACAACCTTTATACTTTAACTACAGCAATACTCTAAATATTATTATAAACAAGAATTAATTAAATTAGTTTCCCCACAAAAATTGGTTAACGTTTTCTCTAGACAAAACAATAATATAAGAATTAGGCTTACGGACTCATGTGGAGTTTAAAGGGCCTCAGAAATTTTTACTCTTGACGCGTGTAGATGGGCGGAATTCCACGGTCGTCTTGGCGAGGGTAGCAGCTGAGGGGTCCACACGTTCTTCCGGGGGGGAAGGGTTCTTTAAGGACGAGAACAATTTCGGTGCTTTATGCACCACCTAGGCAGTCGTGGTCTCTCTGGCGAGATGAGTCGAACTTGGTTCTTAATTCAAGTTAAATTGGAGTGCGGTGTGATCACCGAGTAACGAGCTCGAGGAGGAGCTTTTCTCCTTCGTTACTAATTTCCTTATGGACGAGGACTGAACTCGGGGAGGGTCTTCTTTACTGGCGAGGATAACGGAAGGGGGTTTCTCTGGCGAGAATAAGTTACTTAAAGTTTGGTGTGACCACCGAATAACGGCCTCGAGGGGGAGCCTTTTCCTTCTTCTTCTTAATTCCTCAAGGACTAGGAATACCCCTGGTGTTTAAGGTGCACCAGGATATGAGGAATCTCTCTGGCGAGAGTAAGTCGAACTTACCAAAGTTCACTTATTGTTTGGTTTGATAACCAGGGACTTAGCTCAAGGATGAGCTTTTTCTTAGCCCCTTAAGGTAGGTAGCACTGCCTCTCTTGCAGGGTGCTTCTTGGTCTGGCGACACAAGTAAACTACCTCTCCAGTCTCGGTAGCTCGGTTTTGGATCCGAGGACTTCGTCACCTAGAGACTGACGTATACTACCACGATTTTCCTCAGAGTTTCTCTTTTATACCTCGCACCCCCACTGGGGGAGTGGTAAGGGGGAGAGGGGCTTGAGGACGGCCCCAGGAGAGCTCTTTTTCCAAACGGTCTTTCCCACGAAGTCAAACATCGGCTCCTCGTTAGCCATCGAGATTGGGAGAAACCCGTCTCTAATATCTTGTTCGACGTGAAACTGGATCTCACTCTACTGGGGGAGATCTTACCTTTTTGACCTTTAGGGTCTTACATGGCCTCGAGTTGTGCCACACTGTGGTTAAACACTGACCCACCGATGCCTGGGGCGGATGTCCTTGCGGTAACCACCGCCTTGGGACTGCATCACGAGTGAACGGGGGGGGGGGAAGTGACCATTCTCTTACACACCTCCCACCGAAGAACATAATGGGGGGCGGGGGATGCTCCCGGGAACTCAAAACAACTTACTCAACCTAGTCGAGCTTAGCAAAGTTGTATTTCTTTGAGCCCTCTCTTACATTAAGTTTCCTTACACATGAGCGCCCACGCGCGCGTTTACACAGGCAATGTGTCGAGCTAGACCTACTCGCAATACAATTTTACATAGAAAATTAAAAAACCTTAATTCATCGATTACCCACAAACAAAAAAACAACAAAACAAGCTACTTCCTTACATTTCTAAGTTTTTGCGAACTTAAATCCTACCGATAAAGATTAACACGAACAACAAATGAAAACATGGTTTCACGCTCATTAGGTACTGAAATAACCCTCCATGGTTTTTCGTCTCCACCTATAGAGCAGCTGTACTTTATCGGCTCCTTTGATGTAGCTGATCCTAAAATGGTGCTCTGTGACCATTATTCTACCGCGCCTGAGTCGGCCGTTCTGGTTATTGAGTCTACCCAAGTATGGTACTAAATGGTAGCGGTATTTCAACCTACTCGAATTACCCTTTTTTTGGTACTTGACTACCTTTAAACTGAACATTATGGCTAGAGCGGCCTGTTGTAGCGGGGCATAATTGATGGGAGCGTAGGTCCCATAGCTCTCCTTTAACCAGTTACACGGGAAGATCGTGTCTGGGTTCGATCTTTGGGGATCGAGAAAACTTTTCCCTGCGAGGTCGTTAATGGGCTTGGCGCTCACTACGACTTGGCGATTTAGCGGTAACTCCGTGGACATTCCGTTCGGGGAGGAGACTACTAGGGGTAGGGGATACTCATCCGCGTCTACCATTTGATTAGTCTTACCTGGGTGTATCGCAATAGCACCTCTTTCCTCCTTCCTTGTCAACTCATTTGACTCGCTTCTCTTCGCCGGTAGTTCCTCAGGTGCACCTGCTCGTACCTCTACTCTACCTTCTTCTTCTTCCCTGATAACCCCATTTGGCTGGGTTCTCCTCGTAGGTTTTCCTTTAGGTACTCCTGCTGGTACCTCATCTCTACTTCCTACTTCTTCCATCGTTACCCCATTTGGCTGGGTTTCCCTCGATGGTCCTTTCTTAGGTCCAGGCCGGGCTACAACTTCCTCGGCCTCTATGAGATTCTCGATAGGTGCTCTTTCGAGTGCGAGCAATCTTTCCTTTTCTTCTCTCTCTTCTCTTTCAGCTTGAGCACGTTCTTTTTCCCTCTGTATTCTTCTTTCATCTATTTCTTTTTTAATCTTTACTCTCCTCTCTTTCGACTCTTTTTCCCTCTTCATTCTCTTTTCCTCGGCTTCTTGTTCTGCTTTCGCTATTTCGTTTTCCCGTCGAGTTCTTCTTTCTTCATCTTCCAGCTTTATCTTTAGTCTTCTTTCTTCATCTTCCATTTCTATCCTTATTCTGAATTGCTGTGCTTCTCTTTTCAACAGTATTATTCTTTCGCTTGTTTTACCTCCTCTCAGCATTCTTCTTTCCTCTGTTTCTATTTTCCGCTGTATTCGGGATTCTTCACTTTTCCGGTTCATCCATATTTCCATTAATTCACGTTCTCTTTTATTCTCTCTTATTATATCCTCTTTTTCTCTCTCAAACTTTATTAATTCTTGTTCTTCTTCTATATCCAAAATTCTTTCTTCTTCTACACAATCTATTCTTAGTTCTGCCATGACGTAGTCATGCATTTCTGTGCCTTCAAGTCCCAGACTTTGGGCTTGTTGGTAAAATCTTTTGACTGGATCCATTTCGTGTTGGTCCGTCGATTTTTCCTTTCTGTATTTTCAGATAATTATGCCGCCACTCACCAGGTAGCGCTCAGCATAACTTACCCTTAATCCCACTACTATGTTGATTGAAATACCACTCCCGACAACAAATTTACCACTTGACCTGCCAATTACCTTTATATTGTTACCACCCCTAACTCTACCAATTTTCCTCTCGTCAATTATTCTATTGTTCCTGATATTCCTTTACGTGTTGGCTCTTTCTTAATTAGACACTGCTGGGTTCTTTCTAATAATAACCTACAAAACCTGACACCACTTTAATTATGTCGTAGAATTCTTTCTGATAAGAACCCTACTTACCTGACACCACTTTTATTTAGTTAGTGTCGTAGAATGCCCCTCCTTTTAGTTCTAGTCTCTAAGAGTGCTAAGAGTGTCGAGATGAGTCGAACTTGGTTCTTAATTCAAGTTAAATTGGAGTGCGGTGTGATCACCGAGTAACGAGCTCGAGGAGGAGCTTTTCTCCTTCGTTACTAATTTCCTTATGGACGAGGACTGAACTCGGGGAGGGTCTTCTTTACTGGCGAGGATAACGGAGGGGGGTTTCTTTGGCGAGAATAAGTTACTTGAAGTTTGGTGTGACCACCGAATAACGGGCTCGAGGGGGAGCCTTTTCCTTCTTCTTCTTAATTCCTCAAGGACGAGGAATACCCCTGGTGTTTAAGGTGCACCAGGATATGAGGAATCTCTCTGGCGAGAGTAAGTCGAACTTACCAAAGTTCACTTATTGTTTGGTTTGATAACCAGGGACTTAGCTCAAGGATGAGCTTTTTCTTAGCCCCTTAAGTTAGGTAGCCCTGCCTCTCTTGCAAGGTGCTTCTTGGTCTGGCGACACAAGTAAACTACCTCTCCAGTCTCGGTAGCTCGGTTTTGGATCCGAGGACTTCGTCACCTAGAGACTGACGTATACTACCACGATTTTCCTCAGAGTTCCTCTTTTATACCTCGCACCCCCACTGGGGGAGTGGTAAGTGGGAGAGGGGCTTGAGGACGGCCCCAGGAGAGCTCTTTTTCCAAACGGTCTTTCCCACGAAGTCAAACATCGGCTCCTCGTTAGCCATCGAGATTGGGAGAAACCCGTCTCTAATTTCTTGTTCGACGTGAAACTGGATCTCACTCTCCTGGGGGAGATCTTACCTTTTTGACCTTTAGGGTCTTACATGGCCCCGAGTTGTGCCACACTGTGGTTAAACACTGACCCACCGATGCCTGGGGCGGATGTCCTTGCGGTAACCACCGCCTTGGGACTGCATCACGAGTGAACGGGGGGGGGGGGGGAAGTGACCATTCCCTTACAGTAGCAAACCGTCGAACTACCGACCTATCAGTCTGACTTCGATAGTCGGTAAACTCATGGAAAGCATGATGGTGGATAAAATTACTTTGCATTTAGAGTCAAAGCTGCTACTGAGCAGTTCCTAGCACGGCTTCCGAAGGCAGCGGTCATGCCTGGCGAACCTTGTGGAATTCTTCCCTTCGTCTTCAGTCAGTACGATCGGGACAAGGCGGTGGATGTGGTCTACTTAGTCTTTCAGAAAGCCTTTGATAACGTACCACACCGCCCCTTCTCGAAAAAGTGCAAGCGCTGGGCATAGACGGAAAAGTAGCCGGCTGGATTGAGAACTGGCTAAGTGGCAGACGGCAACGGGTGGTCGTGAATGGACAGGCTTCTGCTGGGTTCCCGTTACTAGCGGGGTGCCTTAAGGTTCTGTCCTGGGACCACTACTATTCATCATCTACGTCAACGATATGGACGGTGACATGGTTGTTAAGATTTCCAAATTTGCCGACGAACTCAAGCTTGGCATGAATGTTTCAAAGGATGGAAATACTGCTCCCCTGTAGGAAGATCTTTGGAAGATTGGGGAGTGGTCGGAAACGTGGCAAATGCCTTTTAACGTGAGCAAATGCAAAGTGATGCATATCGGCCACCAAAACCCCCAAGGACTTGGTGTAACAATCACTAGTGACCTCAAGTTCTCGAAACAGTGCATTGAGGCGTAGAAAAAGGCCCAAAGGATGTTAGGCTACATAAAGCGCCAGTTTAATATCGGAACAAAGAGATTATACTGTGTTTGTACAACTCACTTGTCCGACCGCACCTGGAGTATGCCGTACAAATTTGGAGTCCTTAATTGCGAAAGGACATCGCGAGATTGGAACGCGTACAAGCCAGGGCAACCAAGCTGATTCCCTCTATCCGACATAAAAGTTATGAGGATAGACTAAGGGAATTAGATCTGTTCTCGTTGGAAACCCGTAGACTGCCTGGTCAGCTCATCGAAGTTTTCCAAGTACTTCGAGTGTTCCACAATGTTGACTACAGGGATATTTTCACACTTGTTGAGAGCAGAACAAGAACTCACGGCGTTAAACTTGAACTAAAGCGTTACAACCGCAATCTGTGTGGAAACATTTTCACGTACAGTATCTGCGGTAGTTGGAACGCACTTCCAGTGGAAGTTATCAACAGTGAATCTGTTGACCAGTTCAAGTCAAGACTAGACAGGGTCTTGAAAAGTGGCTGTTTAACGACATAAAGCATTTGGGCAGAGATGTGCCTGCTCGACTGCTAGTCCAAAGGTACCCTCTTTGAAATGACAGTAAGGTCTTCCAGGGTACTTTATTTTCTTTGTTACTCCTTGTTACACTCTCACCATCACTCTCTCCTCTAAATCTCCGTCACTATCTCTCTCTCAACGCTTTTTCTCTATGTTTCTCGGTATCTCTCTGTCTGCCTGTCTTCCTCCCCCCCCTCTCCTTTGTGAGTATTTCCTAAATTTAAACAAGTCAAAGATCTTGACGATTTTTAAAGATCTAACCGTAAAGGAAACCAATTCAGGAATATGTCAAAGATAAAGAAATCAATACGTTTATCGTTCACTGCTCGTCTCAGGGGAACTTTGATGTTCGCTATTCTTCACCTCAAGGTTTAAGCTAACAGTAATTCATTCCGAAGAAGCAAGGTAATCTATATTCCTTGATTTCTTTAGTATTTTACATGGATATATTTACATCTACAGTCATATTATAGCAAATACTAATGATTAACAGAATGAAGCAAAATGGATTTATTAGTCGTAAATTAAAATGTGATTCTTGATATACGTCTATGAAATGGATAATTTACACTGCCTGATTTTCTTTAATTGTGTGTAAATACGTTTCCTGATATTTAAAATATGTTCACTAAATCTTGCCATGACTAATTCTGGGTTTACTTTTACTGACTGGATCCCAAAATTCGCTACAAGCAATAAAAAAGTAAAAGGAAAATCGCGGCATTTCATTTTTCATTCAACTTTTTACTCCTCACATACTTATAATACAGTATACAGTATAATGCAGAAAGCTTAAATACTTGATACAATGCTCACCTTTAAGATTTGTCATGCAAAAATAGCAGTATGCAGTGTGATCCTTGCCCTCTCTCCACACCATGGAAGGAACACCAAAAGAGAGAGACTTCTGTTTGCCCTGACTCCAGCGTTTTAAACTTATGTAGCATCCCTTGCAGCAGATATGTGGTGCAAACCTTTTATCTTGATCTCTTAGCCTTACTCCAACATATGCATGATACAAAGATTTAATTACAGGAGGGATTGTACTTTGCTGCTCGGGAAAAGTCACTTTGCCGCAAACATAGCAAAATCTGTCGGAGCTATTCTTACATTTTCTGTTCATTTTTAACTCAACCACTATTATTATTATTATTCTTATTATTATAATGCTAAGAAATTTTTAACCTGCAAAAAAAAAACCTATTTGCATAATTACTTAAAATGTACACGAAATTTACTGCGAATAGAGCAGTGCAAAAACTATTTAAATTTTGATGTAATATAAGACGTGTATAAACTATAAAATTATTATCACCCCCTGTATCGCAAAAACTGGACCTGATAGAGGAAAACGGATGCCAGATTCGGATTTAGGAGGTCAATTTTATTAAGAAACACTACAGAAAACCTAGGGTACATTTTTGACGCAGACCAGTGTAATTAATATATATTTTCTTTTAAAGAAAAAAAATTAGTATGGCCATAAACAAACGTTTGTCTAGGGTTTGAATTGTAATTTTGAATCAATTGATCGTATAAACTAACTTATCCTGGCACATTTCAAATCCCTTATAGGATTGATTTTATGTGGCCTATTATAATTATTTTTCCTCAGCCTGGGGCTGCTATCATTTCAACTTCCTCTGAATTTCATGTTTTTTCTTTCTCTCACTTTCCTTATAACCGCGATTTTGGTGTCTTTCGTTAAGAAGATTCTTCTCTCTTTCGATTAATGAATGTTACTTTCATCTGATTTGCATCGTTGGTACCAATCTTTACCATGTCTGTGACCAACCTTTAGCCAGTTAAATTTTAGGACCACCCATATGAGGTATGGCATCTGACGTCACTTCAGGCTACCATTTCCTGGAATTCAAATCGGGAATTTCTAAAGGAGATCTCCTGGCGCCTTCTCAACCGTCTCTGAGAGCAATTACATGCATACGGACCTTAAAATCACATGTTGAGTTCCTTATGGTCTTTGTACGAGCTAATTACCATAAGCTTATATAATGCCCGCAGTCTAATCCTTCTTTCTTGGAGTCTTCGCTGAGTAGTACGCCATAGACAGTTATTACCCTTTCTTTCACTTCGTAAAGTAACATAAATATATTAAAACTTTCATAAGAATGTGGGACAACGCGAGATACGAGTGATCGAAAGTGGGATTTGGCTCGTTTGTGTAAACTCAATTGAGCGGCTAGACGCCGGATGCGCGGATGGACCTCAATCGCATAAAAACCTAAATTTCAAAATTCTTCTATCGATTAGAGGGGAGAGTGAGTGAATCGGTGAAAACGGAAGTGGCGTTGCGACGGTATTACAGATGCTACTCATATATCACCCCGAGGCCCCTTATGCTATACGCGTTTACGGCTTTGGGGCCACCAAAAAGATGATCAATTCTTCCCCTCCAGTCATTATTTAGAGTCGCTCCAACATGGCGGAGAAGGGGTAGGGTGAAGATGGAGACGAGTTACATCTACAGATGAATGAGATTGAAAACAATTGAAAGAAAGGGGAAAGTCGTGAAGGACAAAGAGGTACTCACGCGCATACAAACGGAAATACACCACGTCAGCTTACCCTCCTTCCTTGCGGAATTGGTGCGAATTCAGATGAATTACCTTTCATTCTGGGCCAAGGCGCGCCAAATAGTCTCATCTTTGTAGAACTCAATCTAGGTACCTAACACACATTTCTACTTCCAGGAATCCACCAGTCTTTACGATGCATTTCCAAATCTTTTTGGGGCAGAGTCCCTCTTAGTTATTCCCTTATGAAAAGTCAACTAGACTCTCTTTCGAGATACCTTATACCACAAATTTGGATCCATACACACGTTGCTTCGCATACTCATCCTCGCGGGATGCCATGAAACATTGGTTCGTCTGGTCAAGAACTGAGAAAAGTCAAAAATTCCTTAGCTGGTGATGACTAAGTTAAAAGGAAGCGACCCCTTGACAGGACACAATATAACTTAACGCATGTAAATTGAGTGAGGATGTATGAGATTGGCTATTGCGAATATATTTATAAACTGTAATAATAATGAGCGAGACATTAGAATGGTGAGGAAGTAGGAGAAGAATACTGTGTTGGTAGGTCTAGGGCAAGACTAGTAGGGTACTTGTGAGCTAAGAACAAGTCCAACTTAGATGGCCAGAACAATTTGATAGGCTGTAGGATGTAGGTGATGAAGATGATAAAGTTTTTAATATGATTGGCTTTGTGGGTGTAAGTAAGAAATAGGTCGTTGGTTTTCTAAGATGTCTGAATATTTGAAAGGCATCTAGAGCAGAAAAAATTGTCCTCAAGATGCTTTAAAGTGATGGTGATTGTTGTTATGGAATGCAGTGGATGTGATGTAAGAGATATGAAAGCAAAGGAGTATCTAAGAACTAGAAAGTGCAGTAGTAGTGCCGTTGTATAAGAGAAAATGCAATGAGGGGATGCATGAACTACAAAAGGATAAGTCTTTTCAATGCTGTAGGTAAAATGTATGAAAATTCCGATTGGATGTATAAGGAAAATAAGTGAGGGATTGATAGGTGATAAACAAAGGGTGTATAGCGGGCATGGTGTGTGAGCCAAGTATTTGCAATGAAACAGCGAGCTGAAAAACAACAACAGAGTATCGAAGTATAAAGTTCATGCTGGGTTCATGGATCTTGATAAATCTAATGAGTGTTTAGATAGTATCTGGTAAAATAGGAGCTAAGAATGTATATATTTATGGAGTGAGCGTTAAAATATCGGTTGATGCTTAAATCTTATTTTTGAGTGAATGGTTTGTTATTCTGGTTGGGTTATACAAGGCTGCGTGTTCTTTTGTCTGCTCTTTAAAAAAAAATGTCTAATAGAGTGATCGGAAATATGGTTTCGGAATGAGAAAACGGAACGTGAGCTTGCTGAGAAATAGTAAAGAATGGGTTCTATCATTTTTGGTATGTGCCGATGATCTGGTTTTAGTGTCTTACTTTGACAAGAATTTGGGAATTTTGATCGAACCTTTGACGATGGGGAATGCAGAAAAAATATAAGGTATTTAGGATGAAAATGGGATAGGGTGTGATATCCGAAACTATGGTCTTACCATTCAACAATTTAGAAATTTCACGCATTAAAATTACATTGTAGATGATAGTGTCACAGGTGATGCAGTTTGGGGGCACAAAGTTTGCAATGATATGAAAGTATTTGTGGCTTATCACACGTTAATAAGGGCTATGGATTTGAATGAGCAATGGTGCCAAGGAGATCTATCAAAGTATGCTGATGCCAACGTTAATATAAGGAATTAGACTAGGTTGGAATGAAAAGATCTTCTGTAGTTGCAGTGAAAATTGACAAATATCGAGAGATGATCGTTGTGATAATATTGGATAGAATGAAAAAGGATTCTGAGTCATATTAATATTATTGTGCTTTTTGTTGAGAGAATGAGTCTTTGAGATAGAACAGAGGGTGACCGATGCTAACATGGATGATATTGAAGGGCCGTGCGTGATAAGGGCTTCTGGCTAGGGATTAACCATGAATGACAGAGATGCTCCATTACAGTGCTACCCCCCTATCGCTATGAAAGGGCTTCGGCGTGGACAATATAATTGTCCGCCTTGTTCTTAATAGACCAATAATGGCTTAGGGTCGGTCGAAGGGCAAGTGGTGTGCGAAGATTAGATGGAGCCAAGGAAGAGAAGAGCAGCCCACAGGAGGAAAGAAAGGGGAAGACGGCATTACAAAGACCCTTGCGGGACCGAATCGCCCGGAAATTGGGAAGCATGAGAATGGCTCTGCCGGAGCTGGAAACACGGCCAGGTGTAATTGCATTAGGGACGGAAGCATCACATTTTCCATCATTCCATTGAACGTTTCGAGAAAAGGAAATTAGTAGAAAGAAGATGGGGAAAACACCCGGGGAGGAACAAATGAGGAGAAGGGAAGACAGATAAAAGACAAATCTAGATAAATTCAAAGAAAAGAAAGTGAAAAAGACTAAGGATAAATAATAAATGGGGAAATAAAACCTGAATAACTTGAAATACAACGTGCTAGGAAGTCAATTCCGATTGTAAACCTCCTAAATAAGTTCAAAGTCTTAGTAATCTAAGTTCATTCTCACTCTGGTATTCTCATAAGTGAGAGAATGAGAGGCATAACTCTTTATTTTTATTAACCTATGCTTTACTGTTTCGTTTCTCTATTTCATCTGCTTTCCCCCGTCATTAATCTTCCAATTAAAAAATCTTATTTGAATTTTAATACAAAATATTATCTTTACACGTTTTTGTGCGAACCAAAAGTTCATTAAAATAGCCAAAATAATATTCAAGAAATTAAAAATATATGAATTTGTTCGCGTAATTAAGATTTAAGTTTAAGAAATAACGAATAATTGATTTCTGAAACAATTTAAGAAAATTAATATTAAAACAGATTCGAAATTTTTATTTTCTGAATTTTGACTTTGTTATTTAGTCGGGTGGTCACCATTTTACTTTTCAATGAGGATTTTGGCCATAACAATGTAACTCTTCGACCGATTCTAGCAAAATTTGAAACCCTTATGTTGTTTTACATTTCCTGTCGAGTAATTAATTACAAAGGTCCTCCCAAGGTTAGTCCTGGAATTATTAGAAGAAAAGTGTTTAGTGTTCTGATTGCCCCACTTGTGGAAGGTTTTGAATGTGGTAAGGTCAAAGGTCACGTTAATTGAGAGCATTCGACCTCGGTCTGTTGACCTTTGTTTTTTTTTCCTGAGAGTTCTTAAATCTGTGTTCCATCCATCTAAGTGTGGCGTCTCTGGGGAGGAAAGGGGGGGGGGGAGGTAAAACCTACCAAAAAGACGCCTCAATAAGACTACTTTTAAGGGGAAGAGAATTAACGCCCATTTTGATTACATTTAACCATTAATGAAAACAATGGTTATTCTGGAGTGAATGTGTGTGTGTGTGTGTATGTGTGTGTGTGTGCGAAGGGGTGTGTGTAAGAGCCAGGGAAAATGTAGGTGGTTTGTGAGAGAGCGTGATTAGGCCTTCCACCCATGGATGAACCTTGCTCTGTCAAGATGCCATTGTACATCTCCCCCTTCCTATCACTATGGAGGGGCCTCTGGCTGGACTGGACAATGTGATGTATAGATTTGCTCTTAGTAGGGCACTACTGAGAGAAGTATTAGTGGCGTGGAATGGGGACCGAGCTCACCTTGGAGAAAGGTGTGTGGTTGGGCCCAGTAAAGTGGAAGAGTAGGATAAGAGGTATCTGTTTCGGAGGGAAATTTTGAGGCTTGTTTAAATTAGGGGAAACATTGGTTTACAGTGTGTGGTCGCGACAATTAACACATCATGGAAAGTATTATATCGAAGCCTGATCAAAACAAAGTTGCTTTAACGAAATAAATAATTCAACAAGTAAAATTAATTTACTCATTTCATTATTTCATTGTTTTTGTTTTCTGAAGCTTAAATTTGGCTTGGCCGCTTTCTAGCCATCTGACTTTTGCTCTCAATATTTCGCTCAAAATAACTTTTTCCCATTTGGTTTCGCTCAAAATCTGTCTTTACTAAAACGAAACTTGGTGACAAGCAATTCAGGAGTCAGGATTGAGTCAGGTTGATGGATGAGTGTGCCGAGGTGGGGTGTGAGGCCTTGAGCGACGCAGGAGGGCAGACGATCGTCATGTAGGCGAATTAGAATAAGGGGTAAGGAGGGAGGGGGGGAAATATTAGGAGAGTACGGAATACACTACCAACAATGTGTCTAAAAACGTACATAGGCCGATACTAGCGAATTAATAAACAGAGAGGAATAACAAATGATAACGAACGCAATTTATACTCGTGTACCAGACGAGAAGTATTGAGGCAAACATTGGTGATATTTTATTCCTCGAACGCAATGAAGTTAGATGAATGTAACAGTAATAAAGGGACGCTCCGAATAACTCTAAGAACAAGTAAATGATAAACACATAAAAACAATAATGATGTTAACCCAAAATACAATAACACATATAGAACTCCATTGACAAGCTATAGATTGCTATTGAAAGGCACCAAATACAATATAGCACACCGCTACTGTTGGTTGAATAAATAAATATAGATAAAAAGCATTAGGAGAGTAAAGGGATGGGGGGGGGAGGGGTCTGAAGTACTAGCGAAATCTGGCACTTGCATACTGATCGGGTTCAGTCTTAAAATCACTCCTCACGAAATTAGTCTTCATGAGATTTTAAGTCTTTATTCTGGTACCTTTGCCTCTGTCTTCAAAGGAATATCTGTTATTTTTTTTAACCAGGCGCCTCTTCAGCCTCTTCTTAAGTCAGGCCACTTGAAGAAAAAAAAGTAGAACAAGCAAAATGGGTTGAATACATTTCATAATAAATGAATAAGAAGAAAGGAATATGAACAAGCTTTATATACACCAATTTCCCCAAATATCCCTCAATTCCCAAAACAGTGTAAATCTGTAACAGTATTTGCATAATAAACTAATTGCAAAAGAAGGAACAGAAAAGAACATAGACCCAAAACAGATAATATAAACCGCAAGAAATGTAAACGGAGCTAAGAGATTTCACCCTAAATGTGATAAGTGACGACTGGGACCAAGGCCGGCGGTCGTTCGACACAAGCAATAACTCGTCGTAAACAGAGCCAATTTGATGATAATGGCTTTTTATTACATTATTTTTTAGTGTTTGTAGTGCTATAGGTTTTAGATGATTATTGCGTCAATATTCTAGATAGCTCTGATCACAATAAACAAAAAAAACTATATTTCATTATTCAAGGGAATGAAGTTAAATGATAACGCGAAATCTAAATTTTGGCAGACGAACTTCGTTAGACCTAAATCTGGGCGACGTTGGGTGGAATACGTGTATTAGAAACAGAGTTAAGAAAAATATATATTATTAAATAAAGTTATTATTGAGAAGAGAAATTATACATTAACAGTTATGAATGGATTGAATTACGCGTGCGAATTAAATTTGCATGAGTTAACAAGAATGAGTTTACAATTGATAAATATGGTTAAATAGTAATTTGTAAGTAGTTTGATAAATAGATTGATAGTTTATATATAGTAATTGGTAAAATGTTAAATGGTTTGATAAATATTAATTAGATTATAAATTGGTAAATGGATTTGTAGGTAGTTGAATGATAAGTGATTACAGTTAAATAGATAAATAGTTAAATTGGATAATTAGTTAAAATAGATTCTAGTTAAATGGGATAATAAATATTTAAATGTGTAAATAGATTATATGGTTAAATTGATTGATAAATATTTAAATGTGTAAACAGATTATATGGTTAAATTGGATAAATGGATAAATATATTATATTAGATAAAGATTATAACGGAGTTGGAAGGGTCTGTAAATGAGAAAGGAATCACCCATTAAATCGGGATTCTTTTGGAAAATTTTTAGCTACACAATTACAATTTATATATTTACAGACCTGATTCACCGAGACGAGGACAGCAATGCGAATTAACCTTATGGTTAATTTTAAGACGCTTGGGAGAGCGGGTGTACCTCGATTTAAGTCATGGATACAAACCCTTCTTGAATATATATATATATATATATATATATATATATATATATATATATATATATATATATATATATATATATATATATATATATATATATATATATATTATATATATTATATATATATATATATATTATATATATATATATATATATAAAAATATATATATTATATATATATTATATATATTATATATATATATTATATATATTATATATATATATTATATATATTATATATATATATATTATATATATTATATATATATATATATATATATATATATATATATATATATATATTTTATATATTATATATATATATATATTATATATAGTATATATATATATATATATATATATATATATATATATATATATATATATATATATATATATTATATATATATATATTATATATATATATATATATATATATATATATATATATATATATATATATATATATATATATATATATATATATATATATATGTGATAGAACGAGTTGAATCTGTGTTAAATTCAACTCCTATCCCATATTAGTTAAAACCTCGAGGAGGCCCACGTGCATCTTCGATTCGAGGCTTGGAGTCTTATCAACAGCTACCGGATGCCAATGTTTAAACAAGGAGGTTATCGTCCCCCCCGTTCACCCCCATACGCCGACCTCGCCAGATCGAGTTAGGCTTATGGGCAGATAAGGCATTGTTCCCCGGCTCGGCTGTGCGTTCCCTCGAAGCTTCCACCCCATTCTCCCCCACGCCAAGGAGATGTCCTGGCTATTTATATGGAAACTTTACCACTAAGATCAGATTGGCGATCCAGATTTTCGTCGCGAACATCACCACGACCCTCTCTCCCTTTGTGCGCCAAGGGACCTCGACCTCGAGATTCACCATCACTTGTCCAGAAGGAGGACAATATTCCTTGAGTGCCAAAGGTTCGAGCCTTTAGTGACGCCAAGTCCCCAAGGCATCCCCCCCCCTGTTGTTCAAGGAGAACAGCATTAGAACAGCCATTGTTCATTTTGAGCCCTTCGCCAAGAAACGGTTCTCATCCCCCCCCTGTTGTTCAAGGAGAACAGCATTAGAACAGCCATTGTTCGTTTTGAGCCCTTCGCCAAGAAACGGTTCTCATCCCCCCCCCCTGTTGTTCAAGGAGAACAGCATTAGAACAGCCATTGTTCGTTTTGAGCCCTTCGCCAAGAAACGGTTCTCATCCCCCCCCTGTTGTTCAAGGAGAACAACATTAGAACAGCCATTGTTCGTTTTGAGCCCTTCGCCAAGAAACGGTTCTCACCCCCCTGTTGTTCAAAGGAGAACAACATTAGAACAGCCATTGTTCTTGAGCCCGTAGACAAGAGACGGTTCTCATCCCCCCCCTTTGTTCAGAAGAGAACAACCTAGAACAGTCATTGTTCGTCAAGCCGTTCGTCGAGTAACGGTTCTCCTTTCCAAGACGCCACGTCAGGATCCTTTTATCCCCCCCCTTCGGCTGGAACTCGCCAGCGGACCGAATATTCCTTCAAGTACCTTCCACTGCACCCTAATGAAGTTACGTAAGCCAAGCGTCACCTTTTGAGTATTGATCCCTCATTTGTCAATTCTATCCTGTGCTTTAAATGGTTTATCGAACCATCCCATCTCTTTAACTCCATATTTGTTTTACCTTTTTTGATCCCTTAAATCCTTGGATTAGCCCGAGTCTCCACGACCCTTTCCATTCTGTTTGTCAATATTTTCCGTTTTTGTGTTTTGTTTATAGTTATTATTAATAAAACTCTATTTTATTAATGATAGCAATATTATTATCCTTGAGCTCAGTTCCACTTCTTAAGCATTTTGAAGATACATAATATCGGCCGCCAGACAGTAAAAACGCACTCTAAAGATAATTAAGGAAGTTCCCTCAACGAATAGTGTTATATATAGTATCGTCGGGAGTCATTCTACGACATATATATATATATACTATTTAATTTGGTATCAGGTGTGTAAGGTTTAACGCTATATCTTTGCAAACACTGGTCTCAGTCGAGTAAAGCATAGTGTTATTCGTTATAATAATAGAATATAGTAGTTCCCTTTTGTTTTAACGATTGCTATCCCCTTTTTTTTTGAAACTTAAGAAGCTGGAGTAGCTCAAGGAACGGTTATAATAATTTGTTGTTTTTTTTGTGATTTTAGTCAGTGGTTATTTAGATTGAGAAACCAAGTACGAATAGTTCAGTGCCCATATTTAGGTAGGCTAACTCTATAGAGGCATAATTCTTGTTGCAAGGAATTTTAGTTGGTTGACTAGTGCACCCCCAAGTGCAAAGATGACTCAGTTTGAAATCTTTAAAGCGCAAGGAGAGTCCTGTGGACTTTCCGGAAAAGAACTAACTGAGTACATTCAAGAGGAGCAAAGAAAAGAGACAGAAAGAGAAAGAAAAAAACGGATAAGACAAGCTGACCATCAGATTGAATTAGCTCGGATTGAAGCAGAATTTCAAAGAAAAATGGAAGTAATACAAAGGGAAAGAGTAATCCGACGAGAAGAACGAGAAAGAAAAATACAACGAGAAAAACGAGAAAGAGAAATCCAACAAGAAGAAAGAAGGACGGATTCGCGCCCCTTCCCAGGAAAGCTGACAAAGTTTCCGAGCCCCGTAAAACCCCAAAACTTCTTTCCCCAAAACCAACAACGGGACTCCAAACCTCCCGTTAAGACTTCTCCTCCATCTCTCTTCCCGAAGCGACCAACCATATGCTTCACCTGTGGTGTAGAAAACCACATGAGCTGGAATTGCCCCCAAAATTCTAGGCTTAAAAGCGGACCAGCCCACCAAGTTCACCAGATTAATGCGACCCCGGCTCCCCCGGTGGTGCAGACCCAAGCAGAAACTTCTCCCCCTCCGTCAGGCCACTAGGTAAATTTTGTTTTTGGTAAAAGTTCATCGGGAACTTTGAAATATGAGGAGGGCAGCGTGGACAGCTGCCGAGTTTTGACTCTCGTCAGGGACACAGGATGTACGTGCTTCATCGTGTCCGACGAACTCCTCCCAGTGGCCTCTAACCACGAAAAATTTGCGGTGGTACATGACCAACTTGGGCGGGCGAACCGATTCCCCGTCGCTAGATGTTACCTGCAGTGTCAATATTATAATGGCTGGGCTGAAGTCATTGTAGCACCCATAAAATTCTGTTCCGTACTTATAGGACACAGCCCCCAAGTAAGTTTCGACCCTGTGTTTCAGGCCGCCCTTCCTCAAGGCCGAGATAAGAAAGAAGCCCAGGAGCCCGTCCCCATCAGAACCCCGATACCGCCCGATTTCTCGGAAACCTTTAACCAGGACTTTAGGACGGCACAAAAGGAGTGTAAATCACTAACAGCCTTAGGTGATAAGGCCCCAGACAAGGACACGGAGACTGTCCATGGACCCCAAGAAAAAAAGAACCCCCAACGCGCCCATGGAGATACCTTCGTAGAACTGGACGAAGCATCGGTGCTTGAAGAGGATTGCCCCGCGGAGTCCCTTAACGTAATCCAGACAGTGTGCATCCAACCTGATGCCGATTACCCTCCTCCTTCCCTACCAGGCAAGTCTTTGGAACCCTCTGACCTGGATAGTGACGCGCAGCTGACACCACGTCCGAAGAGCCAGCTACAAGAACTAATTAAATGGAATCACCATTTACCCACCCTATTAGCTCTTTTCGAACAACTGCGCGAAAATGGCCTCACCATTGGCCCCCGCAAATGCCATTTTGCCCACGAACCCATTAAATATTTGGGTTTCAAAATAGGACGAAGCAAGTTAGGTCCCCACGAGAACAAGATTAAGGCAATCGCCCACATGCCCCTCCCGATTACAAAGAAGCCATTAAGATCGTTCCTAGGATCAGCTTCTCCCTATCAGCGATTTGTTCCGAATTTCGCTGCAATTTTGGCCCCCCTATGCCCTCTTCAGGAAAAGAATTTCCCCGATCATTTTTGTTGGAATGATGTCGCTGTTTCCCGTTGTAATCAGCTCAAAAGTAAGTTCATTTCTGCCCCCATTTTTAAGTTGCCCAACCCGGAAAAATCCTTTGGGATTATGACCGACGTGAGCAACGAGGGCATTGGAGGTGTACCCCTTCAATACGAGGATGACAGAACGAGTCATCCAGTTGCATATGCTAGTCATCTATTATTACCACGCGAAAAGAGATATGCCACTAGGGAAAAGATAGCTCTATCAATTATCTGGGTCATAGACAAATTTAAGCTGTACTTGATATGTAAAGAATGTCAAATAGGAACCGACCACCGTCCGTTAGCCTATATTAGGAATTTGAGACACTCAAACGGCCGCATCATGCGCTGGAGTTTACTCTTGCAAGAGTATCAATTTAAAATAAATTATATCAAAGGTTCAGATAACCAGGTCGCTGACGCACTCAGTAGGAATGCGTTACCGAATAGCGTAGAATAATTGTATTCATAGGATTAGTATCTCCATGTAGGTATATACCGTCTTATACGACTTAATTTAAGATTCTTTTGTAATATAATTAATTAATGTATATGTCTGAATTTTGTAACGCTCAATGTCTAATTTTTTGTATGTATATATATTTGTTCTTATTAATTTACGTATAAATTATTTTGTCCCGTATGTACTAAGTTTATATCATTTCATTGTTCCATGCCTTTTTTTTTTTATTAAGTTGTATTAAAGGTTATTTTCCCCTGTAATCTAAAGATCAAAATAATCATGTATTGAGGTAATAATAGTTAGGTGCAGGAAGATACGGTTGGTAAAAGAAAACGAGTTCCCTACAACGGAGCTCTATCGTTGTCCATTCTCTCTTTTTTTTTCGAAGTGACAACTTCCCCTGGAATGGAGGGGTGTGATAGAACGAGTTGAATCTGTGTTAAATTCAACTCCTATCCCATATTAGTTAAAACCTCGAAGAGGCCCACGTGCATCTTCGATTCGAGGCTTGGAGTCTTATCAACAGCTACCGGATGCCAATGTTTAAACAAGGAGGTTATCGTCCCCCCCGTTCACCCCCATACGCCGACCTCGCCAGATCGAGTTAGGCTTATGGGCAGATAAGGAATTGTTCCCCGGCTCGGCTGTGCGTTCCCTCGAAGCTTCCACCCCATTCTCCCCCACGCCAAGGCGATGTCCTGGCTATTTATATGGAAACTTTACCACTAAGATCAGATTGGAGATCCAGATTTTCGTCGCGAACATCACCACGACCCTCTCTCCCTTTGTGCGCCAAGGGACCTCGACCTCGAGATTCACCATCACTTGTCCAGAAGGAGGACAATATTCCTTGAGTGCCAAAGGTTCGAGCCTTTAGTGACGCCAAGTCCCCAAGGCATCCCCCCCCCTGTTGTTCAAGGAGAACAGCATTAGAACAGCCATTGTTCGTTTTGAGCCCTTCGCCAAGAAACGGTTCTCACCCCCCCCCCTGTTGTTCAAGGAGAACAGCATTAGAACAGCCATTGTTCGTTTTGAGCCCTTCGCCAAGAAATGGTTCTCATCCCCCCCCTGTTGTTCAAGGAGAACAGCATTAGAACAGCCATTGTTCGTTTTGAGCCCTTCGCCAAGAAACGGTTCTCATCCCCCCCTGTTGTTCAAGGAGAACAACATTAGAACAGCCATTGTTCGTTTTGAGCCCTTCGCCAAGAAACGGTTCTCACCCCCCCTGTTGTTCAAAGGAGAACAACATTAGAACAGCCATTGTTCTTGAGCCCGTAGACAAGAGACGGTTCTCATCCCCCCCCTTTGTTCAGAAGAGAACAACCTAGAACAGCCATTGTTCGTCAAGCCGTTCGTCGAGTAACGGTTCTCCTTTCCAAGACGCCACGTCAGGATCCTTTTATCCCCCCCCTTCGGCTGGAACTCGCCAGCGGACCGAATATTCCTTCAAGTACCTTCCACTGCACCCTAATGAAGTTACGTAAGCCAAGCGTCACCTTTTGAGTATTGATCCCTTATTTGTCAATTCTATCCTGTACTTTAAATGGTTTATCGAACCATCCCATCTCTTTAACTCCATATTTGTTTTACCTTTTTTGATCCCTTAAATCCTTGGATTAGCCCGAGTCTCCACGACCCTTTCCATTCTGTTTGTCAATATTTTCCGTTTTTGTGTTTTGTTTATAGTTATTATTAATAAAACTCTATTTTATTAATGATAGCAATATTATTATCCTTGAGCTCAGTTCCACTTCTTAAGCATTTTGAAGATACATAATATCTGCCGCCAGACAGTAAAAACGCACTCTAAAGATAATTAAGGAAGTTCCCTCAACGAATAGTGTTATATATAGTATCGTCGGGAGTCATTCTACGACATATATATATATATATATATATATATATATATATATATATATATATATATATATTAGACAGTTAGGAATAAATATTTGTAGGGGTATAGACCGCTACAATACCACCCCACCGAGGGAAAAGTTCGCACAACACAAGGTATTTACATAAATCTTAGTCTATATAGCGGCGAAGCCTCCTTACAACGCTTCCAGAATGGGTTTTAGTGCCAATTGGCTGACTTGGATTGCGGGTCAGGTGGCGATTAGTAGTGCCACCTGATTGAGGCGGGAGATTGTCGCGAAAAACCGAAAAATTGACTGTCGGGAGTTGCGCGTTGCTCGCTTGGTGTTCTCCCACTGCTGTCGAGTGGTCCTGCAACAAAAAAGGAGGCGGTAGCAGTTGGGAAGAAGATTGGGGGCTGGGGTAGAGATGGTTGGTGGAGGGTTTGCGAGTAAAGAGGTACGAGGAAGAGTTGCAATTTGATTTGAAAGAGCCCAAAAAGGGTTCGGAAGTGGGGTTAGTTGGTTTGGAAGTGTGGAAGGAATAGTTTGGTGCGGAAGGTAGGCTGGGATGACCCCTAGACCTATATTAGTGGAAAAGAAAGGTAGTGGCTGTTCCAGATGAACGGTCTCTATGAAAGCTCGTTTAAGCCGATCGATGGAAATTGTACCCTGCTTGGCGCCAAGCTACAGTACAAAGAATTTCGGGTTCCTGGAGACGACGGGAAAGGGTTCGTCATAGACAGATTGCAAGGATGTGCGAGTGCAATTTCGACGGATAAACACATGAGAGCAAGTTGCCATCCTTTAGCACAAAGGGTTCTAATTAGCAGGCACTCTTGTGGCGATCGGCTTTACCTTTCCCGTCGTCTCCTTCCTCCACCTCGAAACTTTAGGCAGGCGTTGCGGCTTCGGAGGCGAGGGGATCTCTTTTTGAGGAACCACCGTCTCCGAGCCACTCGCTCCACCTCGGGGCGTGGCCGAAGGAGCTGAAGCTCCTTTGTAGCTGTCCTCCTTTCGGGGGACAGCTTTAGGAACCCCGGAAGATGGCCTAGCGACCATCTTCAGGGGTGTTGCCTCCTGTGAGTCTAACGACTCGGTGGAGGCGCGTGGCCGTTTCACCTTACGGGAAACGGTCACGCTGGGGGAAGAGGGGCGAGCCCTGGTTTTAGCCGGGGTTGGGTATGAACCCTTTTTGCCGCCAGCTTTACCAGGGGAGCGCCCGGGTTTGGTAGAGCCCGCAGAAGGGCTCTGAATGGGCGCGGAAACAACCGTGCTCGTTGGCCTGGATGGACCAGGAGCAGAGGGTGCCTTTCTAACTATTGAGGCATATGACGTCCCAGGCAGAGCCTGGCGCACCAGAACCAAGTCCTTAGCCTCGCGGAATGACAGTCGATCCTGGGCCTGAACGGCCAGTATTTCTTTCTCAAGGAGATATGCACCACATTGCTCAAAGTGGGATGTGGCTTCCCGCAATTGACACACTTGGCCACACACGATTTGGACTTATCGTGTGCGACCTTGGAGCAATTTACACATACTTCGGGTGACCCCGACTTTGCACGTCTTTATGAGCTATTCGTATGGCCGAAGCGGTGACAGTAATAGCACAGCCACAGAAGTGGCACGAATGCCTTCACGCGGTAGCGGTACCAACCGGCACGCACCGACTCAGGGAGCTTGTCACAGTCGAACGTGACGAACAGTGTAGGGGTGGGTCTCGAGGCCCCCGTCTGTTTTCTCATCACACGTTCGACCTTTACCGCCCCATGCTCAGCCAGCTCTAGGGTGATGTCCTCAATGAAGTAGTCAACGAGTTCCCTCGCATAAACTACTCCTTTCACAAAGTTCATGGTAGAGTGCGGCGTCACACTCACCGGGGTGTCATGAAGTGTCCGAAGAGCACTTATCTTGGCCACCTCGGCGGGATTCGCCGCATTCGCCAGAAGGCTCCCGTCCGAAAAAACAGGTCACCTTCAACTCTCTACCAATTGCACTAGCTAATCCTCTCCTCTGGTGGATCATGTTGCCCTTGGACAACATGGTGCCATCAGTGGAGCAAATAACGAAGAAGCGCTTGAAGCCAACGGGCTCGAAAACCCCAGGTAACCTCTAAGTGAGGGGCCCCAATGTCATTTATGCTCCGCCATGTGCACTTTTTTTGGTCTTAGTCAGTGGCCCTGCAAACGAGGGGGGGGGGCAGAGGAGACGGATGTGCCGGTCTTGGCTCTGTCGCTTGCCAAAGTGGCAGCAGACCCATCCGTCTCCACAGCCCCCGCGGATGGAGAGGAGCCCCGAGTCTTCTTAGTCTTTTTCGTCCTTTTCTTTTTTGGAGAGGAGGGCGGGGAATGAAGCCGCTTCTCCCCTTCGCCGGTAGAAGCCCCTAGGCCAGATATACCGGCCTCAGTCAGTTTCTTCTTCGAAATAGTGAAGGTCCTGGTGGTCGTAGGAGCATCATCCGGAGGAGATCCCTCCCCTCCTTGTACTGCCTGAGAATCCCCAGCCATTTGAGGACGACCTTGCATAGGGGCGGATTCGGGTTCGATAATTGGCGCCGGGCCCGGATTCCCCCCCATGGAAGGCCCTACAGTCTGAGGCTGGGTTTCCTCAAGAACCATTTTTATCACAGGAGGAGCCTCCAGTTGGCCATCCCCTCCCAGGACATGGCAGGTCTCCTGTGCAGCGTCATGGGTCTTTTGTGGGGAGGCACAGGCCTTGACCCAAGCAAGGTTTAAAATTCTTGCCACTAGGTCTTTTGAGGGAAGCGACCGAAGGGGTCTGGCTTCCCTCTTCCCCTTAAGGGGGTTTGCTCTACCGAGCCGCTTCGATGGAGAGCGGCTGGCTAAGGTCTGCCTGCTGGCTTTCTTGGCAATTCCCTTGGAAAGAAAAGAGGGGACTGCCGCTGGAAAAGGGAGGTGCCCGGAAGCACCTCCAGAGAAGGGGGTGAGGGGGAGTACCCTGCACCGGTAGGCAAAGAGAGGAGTAAGCCTCTTCTTCGGTTAGAGGAATATGGAGGGTCTCCTGCGCAAGCACAGGGGGGGGGACCTTCATTTTTTCGCTGGAGCTGTGCGAGGGCGGCTCCATCGTTGTTTCAGGGGGAGTTAAAGGGGTTTTGTTTTTTCGAGATTCATCCATGGGCATGGTGACCCTATTTGTGCTACGGGACGCAATAGCTCACCACCTCTCACAGTTGCTTGCACTGCAAGAGGTGCTTGCAGGCCCGGCAGAGCCAGGCACCACCATTTAAGACCACCCTCCCACCTGGTGGCCTGGCAGTCCATCGGCATAGCGGCTCTACCTTAGACACGGCGTAAAATTGAAAGAATTTGAAGAGGAGAGGAAAAGGGATGTGAGGAAGGTATAAGTGGGGATGAAGCAGGTTGTTAAAAAAAACCCATCCTGAACCGGAGCTCAGGGGTTAGGGAACATTGTCCCCTCCCCCCTCAGCTCCGATCCGGGACGGTTTGCTTGAGAAGAAGGTCAGCATCTACCCTGTGAAATTAGAGGCTGACCAGAGAAAGTTGTGGGAGAAGTTGTATGAAAAGCGACGAGGTAAGGGACAAATAAAGGCTTTTTGAAGGAAGGAAGAGAGGCTAAGTTGGGGCCGGACGGAGCGCTGGATCCCGTCAGCACGGCTGCCAGGATGGCAAATCGCCGCGCCCCTTACGGAGAAGGACAAGATCAGAAGAAGTGCAAGCTTTCTCGACTGAAGAGGCTGGAATGACACTGCATTGAGCGCCAGTGTCAACCAGGAAGGAGAACCCAGAGAGTAGGTCATGAATACTAAAAATGGAGGATCTACCTGATGAAGGGATGAGGTTGCTGTGGTGACAGACCCACGTATCACTTGCGAATTCAGTTTAAAGTTTCCTGTGCTGAAGGTGGAAAATGGGTACGAGAACCCGTAGAATTTTGTATGTTTGAAGGTGATGGAGTTAGTCTAAGGGCAGTTTGAGATGAAGATTGAGCATTTTGATGGTACGAGCATGGGCTTGAGCATTTTTAAGCTCTTGCACCAAATTTGAGGTGGTAGCAGTATGAGCAGCACGACCAGAATGAGGGTTAAAGTTATGGGCATGAAATAATGCCCGGTAAATACGGCAAGGCTGAATACAGCGGACAGTGTTGCTCCTATAATTAGCATGGTACTAGCAGCTACCCTGAGAGTTATCACGATTGGGGGAATTAGGCCTAGGTTTGAAATTAAACTGCTGTGCCTCACCTCTTGTGCTGGAGTTCCTTCGTTGGTGTTGCCTTTTTCGGGAGGAGGAACGACGTCTGACTCCTCCGTCCTGCTCGCGATATTGCTCTCGGTGAGGACGTGTGTGTTCGCACATTTAGGGCATGAATATCCTTCTCAATTCTCCCTAGAACAGATAAAAGACCAGAAGCCTGGGAGGATTCATCCTGAGGGAGTCCTGGCCGGTTGTAAGGAGCTTTGGCCGGTGACTTAACCTAAGAAATGGATACATTTGAGTAGTGTTAACATTAGAATTGTATGATGTGCTACGCCCCCTATTTTCATCGCTAAACGACCTGGTGCCTGCATTTCCCCAGCTGACGAAAGGATGTTATACAAGGTGTTGTAGAATGACCCTTGGTTTTGATCACTATACTTTTTGACACCCTTTTAGTATCGGTATGCTTTAAGGGGCGTGCGTTACTTCTATGATGAAGTAGGCTTTGTTCTAAGAGTGCTAATTTAGTGGTTTAGTTCTTAAGGAATACCTATTTTTAAACACATAAGGATAAGAGGAAACACCAGAATCTACCAAAATAAACATGTATTTTAAATTAAAAACTTGAATATTACACACCAACAGTAAACACATTTCTATCTTTGGCCTCAAAGATCTTTCAATGACAAAACATAAACAAATAGGCTTCCCGTAAACATACCAATTGCCGATTAGTATTTTTTTTCGCGACTCTATTTGATTAGCGTTAAACATTAAATTAACGTACTCTCGTCTACAAACACATATGACCTAGGTTCAAGAACAATGGTTTCTACTCTCCTTTAAAACTTGGGACGTACTAAACTTCTACTATCGCAATAGAGATATAAATGTTA
The DNA here is from genome assembly GCA_963969495.1 of Ceratothoa steindachneri. Classification (NCBI taxonomy): domain Eukaryota; kingdom Metazoa; phylum Arthropoda; class Malacostraca; order Isopoda; family Cymothoidae; genus Ceratothoa; species Ceratothoa steindachneri. The sequence continues at coordinate 60,013,108 of OZ018336.1, forward strand.
TTTTTAACTTACAGGTAGGTATTAGGATTGCCGGATGTCGCTGGAGGACTTATCTCTCGCTTTGAAGTGTTGCTTTTTGTCGAGGAGGGGTTGCTTGTCGCCTGTGACGGGGGCTGATTCTTCTCCGTAATAAAAGAACGGGAGCTCGTTGGGGCTGGGTTCTTCTCCTCTCACTCTTACGGTGCTTGAGATGTGAGAATCACTCGAGTGTGAGCGGCTTTGCTTTTCTTCAGTCGGACTTCTTTGCAGACGGAAAAGGCTTCTTCGGTATGGCACCGATATAAAGCTTGACTATTTAGGTTAATACGGCCCTGAAAAGGGGGATCGATTTTCTCAATCTGATCTTCTCGTTTCTCACTGAAATAGTCTTGTATGGCTGGAGGATCGATCTTCACGAACTAACCCTTCTTCTGGCGTATCGACTTCTAATCTTCTTGTCTGGCTGAAAGATCGATCTTCACTAACCAATCTTTCTTCTGGCGAATCGACTACTAATAATCTTCTTGTCTGGCCGATGGATCGATCTTCACGAACTAATCCTCCTCTGGCGTATCGACTTCTGATAATCTTCTTCTCTTTCTTTGCGGGGCTTATTTATAGGCGGATTGCCGCCCCATCTAAAGGGGGAAGTGACCAGGCCACAGAGGCAAAGGAGGGGGGGAGCGAATGGTGAGTTAGCATCTGGGGAGTGCGAGAATTCCTGAGGTGGCACAGGGGTGCCCAAGTCAGCTCGCAAATTATAGGCTCGCAACCGCACCGCTACTTGGCGTGCCTTCGGACTCGCACCGCTTTTTTTTCATAACCACGGGTTTATGGGTCTCGTAGGTAATTGGATCGTTAGAGCGTCGTTTAAGGACCTTAGGGGGTCGCCTTCAAACAGATGTTAGCTACAACTGCCCACAGCGGCGGGGAGATCACACATGGTAAGCATTTTCGCCGGCTACCTTTCACACGCTTCTCCTCATAAGGGAGGGGGGCTTTAATGTACCTATACTCCTCCAGGATGCTTAATGTAGCCATTTCTCCACATTTACCTACTTTTTTAAGAAAATAACGGGAGGAGGGGGGGGTTCCAATCCGACGCTTACAATAATATACATGGGTAACTTACGGAACATTATATTATACAATAAATTCTAGTTCACCCGGGAATGCCTCGATAACTTTTTACCTGACCTTACATTAATTCCTATATTACTGTGCCAACTTAGGATTTTCTTACCTACCACTAGGGGGTTACTCGCCCCTACTTACTTACAATTCTACTGATTTACACTTAACTTTGCTATAATACAATAGTTGGGCTGCTCCTTAATCGTCGACAGGGTTCCGACTTAACGAGTCGGCTATACAATTGTTGGACCCTTTTATATAGTGAATGGAGTACTGGTACTCCATCAAGAGTAAACTCCATCTCAGGAGTCTTCCATTCTTACTCTTATTTTTACTTAAGTATGACAACGGTTTATGGTCGCATTCCAACTTAAACTCGCGCCCTATTAGATAATGTTTGAATTTACCTATGGACCATATTATGGCCAAAGCTTCGATTTCGATAGTAGCGTAGGCTTTTTCTCTACTCAAAAGTTTCCTACTGACATAAGCTATGGGATAGGCTGTTTCGTCATCTTCGTATTGAAGCAATACTCCGCCTAACCCGTCCTGACTAGCGTCCGTGCGAAGGCCGAAGATCTTGTTGGGATTTGGTAAGCGAAGAATGGGCGCAGTTACGAGTTTTCCTTTTAGAACCTTCAACTGAGTTATTGCATGGGGGTTCCACGTGACAGGGTCTGACGCTCTCTTTTTTAACAAATCATTAAGTGGGGCCGCAATGGAAGCGAAGTGTGGTACAAAACGCCTATAGAACGAGGCCGCTCCCATAAACGATCGGAGTTGTTTCTTTGTTTTCGGCCGGGGCATCTTGACTATGGCGTCCACTTTTTCTTGCTGGGTAGTCAAGTGTTTTTGTCCTATTTTGAATCCCAGGTAGTCAATGGATTCGTAGGCAAAATAACACTTGGTCGGCCCGGCGGTTAGACCTTGCTGCTTCAATTTCTCCAGCAATGAGCGTAAGGCGTGTAAGTGTGACTCCCATGTACGGGTAGCTACGTACACGTTGTCGAAGTAAAACGACACGTCACTTAGTCCAGCGATAATTCGCCTCATCATCCTATTATAATTGCTACCGGCTGTAAGTAGTTTATTAAAATACTCCATCAATTCTGAAGTGAATTGGCGCCCTCTATCAGATAGAATTTCTTTAGGCAGGCCTACTCGTGCAAAAATTGAAATTAATGCTTCCGCGCAGGAAATAGTGTCAATCTTCCGTAGGGCTACGGCATCTGGGAACCGGGTGGCACAATCCACTAGGGTGAGGATGTAGGAGTGTCCTCCACTTGAAGGGGGGTGAATTGGTCCCACCAAATCAATAGCCACTCGAAAGAATGGTTCGGTAATAACGGGCACCTTTTGTAAGGGAGCGGGAGGTACCCGTCCTCTGGAGGGATCCTTTTGACACACGTCGCATGATCGGCAATAGGCCACAATTTCCCTGGCGGCCTGGGGCCAATAAAAGTGTCGGAATATCTGCTGCGCCGTTTTGTTGTGCCCAAAGTGTCTGGCTAATATTCCGTCATGCGCGGTATTCAAAGTTCTTTGCGTGTATTCTTGAGGTACACACAGTGCTTTCTTCTTCTTCTTATCCTCCTCGCTGATAGTATGGTAGAGAAGTGAGTCTTCTACGATATACTGGATAGGCTTCTTTCCTTTCACTTGGAGAATTTCACCTTTAATAGCTTTCTCCCATAGAGGTTTAAGAGTGGGGCATTCCTTCTGAGCACTGGCGAAGGAAGTCAATTTGAACCCATTGTCTTCGAGGGTAATCCTCGGTGTCAACTTAGCAGGTTGCTCTTTCCTCTGGGCTTCTTGTGCCCGGGTGACTACTTTTGGGCCACTTCTTGCTGAAGAATTAGGGGGTTTTGTCCGATTAGTGCTGCGCAGACTTAATCGGGGCTACTACCACGTCCGTCCAACCGGTAAAATATCTGCATTGTATATCACATCTCACGACGGGGAATCGATTGTCGCGTCCTAAAAAGTCGTGGACGATTGCGAATTTCTTATGGTTAGGGTTTACTGGGGGCAGCAACTTGTCGGATACCACTATGCACGTACATCCGGTGTCTCTGACTAAAGTGGATACTCGGCGCCCATTAACAGTGCCCTCTTCAAATTGTAGGCCACCTGGCGAACTTTTGTTGAATAGAAAGTTTACCTGTTGCTGGGGCCCTTCGGATGTTGGCGCGGGGACGTAGGACGAATCAGCTTGTCCTGCTGGGATCGCGGCAGTCAGGTTTTGCACCTGTTGTCTCGAGGTCTTCCTCAGTCGGGAGTTCTGTGGGCACTGGAAACTCAGGTGACCTATTATCCCGCAGGTATAACAAGTGACGGGCTTCCTGGGATACGTCCCGGTATTAGGGTATGATCCTTGTGGAATCCTACCTTCTTTTTGATTTTTTTCTCCTCCAAAATTTGGTTTATAAGTTCCTTTTGCTGCTGAGAACTTAAAGGGCTTCTTCTGTAAATGCCTGGGTGGCGGCCCATTTTTCTTTGGGGAGGGAGCCTTCTCTTTCTTGTACTCCCTAGGATATAACCGATGATTTACCGCGTGGAGGTCAGCCTCGTCCAGACACTCGTTGAAGGTAGAAGCTTTTCGGTCCTTAACGAATGCACGGATTTCCTGGGGTAGTGTACTTAGTAACTGATCTCTAAGCATGAAGTCGACGACCGCAGCGACTTCATTCTCTACCCCTTCTGACTCCATCCAAAACTGTAGGCTTCGACGAAGCTCAAAGCCAAAATGTTTGTATGTTTGTCCAGGTCTTATACGCGCCTGCCTGAACTTCATCCTATATTCTTCCGGGTTAAGGTTTGTTGCTGAGAGAAGTTCGGCTTTTAGAGTGGAATAGTCCACAGTCGCTTCTGAGGGTAAAGATACGAATATCTCTCTCATCCTACGATTGAGTAGCGGTAACAGTCTGGCGACCCCATCTTCTTCTAGGTCCCAATTATTGACTTCAAATATTTTCTCAAAATGGGAGAGATATGAGCATAAATCTTCATCGTCCCTGTACTCCGGGAGTTTCATGCTGGCTGCTGGTGACACTCCTGTTCTGGATGACACTGACTGCACCTCTAACTCATATTTGCTAAGAGCTCTTTCGTGGGCCCTTATCTTATCTCTTTCATTAGCTTCCATTTTCGTCTTTTCTCTTCTTTCATCAGCTTCCATTTTCGCCTTTTCTCTTCTTTCATCAGCTTCCATTTTTATTTTACGTTCCTCTCTTCCTTCTTCTCTTTGGTTTCTCTCTTTCTCCTAAATAAACGAGTTCAGCTCGGTTCCTTCCAGTCCGAGGCTTTGACCTTGCTTCCGATAAAGGTCAAACAATGCCATCGCGCTTATGTCAGTCATCTACCTTGTTTTTAATCAAGCCTGACCTACTCCACCACCAAAACTTACCACTTGGCCTAACAATTACCTTTAGATGGTATCCACCTCTAACTTTACCAATTTCCCACTCGTCAAATATTCTATTATTCCTGGTGTTCCTTTTATGTGTTAGCTCTTCCTTAAATAGACACTGCTGGGTTCTTTCTAATTTAAAACCTCTAGACCTGACACCACTTTTATAATATGTCGTAGAATGACCCTTGGTTTTGATCACTATACTTTTTGACACCCTTTTAGTATCGGTATGCTTTAAGGGGCGTGCGTTACTTCTATGATAAAGTAGGCTTTGTTCTAAGAGTGCTAATTTAGTGGTTTAGTTCTTAAGAAATACCTATTTTTAAACACATAAGGATAAGAGGAAACACCAGAATCTACCAAAATAAACATGTATTTTAAATTAAAAACTTGAATATTACACACCAACAGTAAACACATTTCTATCTTTGGCCTCAAAGATCTTTCAATGACAAAACATAAACAAATAGGCTTCCCGTAAACATACCAATTGCCGATTAGTATTTTTTTTCGCGACTCTATTTGATTAGCGTTAAACATTAAATTAACGTACTCTCGTCTACAAACACATATGACCTAGGTTCAAGAACAATGGTTTCTACTCTCCTTTAAAACTTGGGACGTACTAAACTTCTACTATCGCAATAGAGATATAAATGTTATTTTTAACTTACAGGTAGGTATTAGGATTGCCAGATGTCGCTGGAGGACTTATCTCTCGCTTTGAAGTGTTGCTTTTTGTCGAGGAGGGCTTGCTTGTCGCCTGTGACGGGGGCTGATTCTTCTCCGTAATAAAAGAACGGGAGCTCGTTGGGGCTGGGTTTTTCTCCTCTCACTCTTACGGTGCTTGAGATGTGAGAATCACTCGAGTGTGAGCGGCTTTGCTTTTCTTCAGTCGGACTTCTTTGCAGACTGAAAAGGCTTCTTCGGTATGGCACCGATATAAAGCTTGACTATTTAGGTTAATACGGCCCTGAAAGGGGAGATCGATTTTCTCAATCTGATCCTCTCGTTTCTCACTGAAATAGTCTTGTATGGCTGAAGGATCGATCTTCACGAACTAACCCTTCTTCTGGCGTATCGACTTCTAATCTTCTTGTCTGGCTGAAAGATCGATCTTCACTAACCAATCTTTCTTCTGGCGAATCGACTACTAATTATCTTCTTGTCTGGCCGATGGATCGATCTTCACGAACTAATCCTCCTCTGGCGTATCGACTTCTGATAATCTTCTTCTCTTTCTTTGCGGGGCTTATTTATAGGCGGATTGCCGCCCCATCTAAAGGGGGAAGTGACCAGGCCACAGAAGCACAGGGAAGGGGGAGCGAATGGTGAGTTAGCATCTGGGGAGTGCGAGAATTCCTGAGGTGGCACAGGGGTGCCCAAGTCAGCTCGCAAATTATAGGCTCGCAACCGCACCGCTACTTGGGGAGGACATTAATATGAAGGGCTTAATTTGGTTCGACATCCCACGCATGAATATCTCAGTTATGAGTGGCTCGAGTTGGTCGAGCTGTGCTCCCTTGGCATGTGCCAGTGCCTTGAGATGGCCCAGAAAATGCGTGGGGCTCCTGTACCCCAGCTCCTGCGTATCGAGAAGGATCCGCAAGGCCTCAATTTGCGACTTCCTAAATTCCTACATGAACGCCTTCTTGAACCTTCCCCAGGAACCAGAAATTGCCCCATATATTAGATGTCCTCATTAATAAAGATCACCATGAATTAAAACTTGACGTGTATAGGAAACCCACCCACTCGAATGCCTATATACATTATTTTTCGTTTGACGATAATACTGTTAAAAAATCGGTAATTTCTAACCTTTTCCTTAGAGCATACAAAATATGTCATCCTTCCTATTTAGATGAAGAAATTGTCATTATCAGGACCATTTTTTCTAATTTGTAATTACCCCGATTGGTTCATATCGTCTGCCCATTTTGCAGCTAGGAAAACATTCTATGGTAATAAGCCTTCCCGCATTAATGACTTCAACAAATGTATAACATTGCAATTTAATAATAAATTAAATAGTTTAAAGGACATATTTGGAAAAGCGGGTATTAATCTAGCCTTTAAATATAATAATTCCTTAAACCAATTGATGATTGCCAGGAAACCCAAAGAACATATTAACATAGGAGTTTATGCAATACCATGCAAAGATTGTCATAAAGTTTATATAGGGGAAACGGGGAGAAATCTAGACAATAGATTGTATGAACACAAAAGAGATATTAGAGTGGGCAGCGAAAGCAGTGGAATATTTTTCCATGTTAGAGACAAGAATCATACGATCGATTTCAAAGGAAGTAAAATGGTATTTAAATTGGCTAACTATGTTAAGAGAAAAATCGTAGAATCTAGCTTGGTATCGTCAGTTCCTAATTTAAATCTATCTGAGGGTCAATTTTCTTTTAATCCTGTAATAAGAAAGCAAATAAACAAAATAGTAAAATGTCAGCCCTTCAATATGTTTAGGCTTAACCCCCCTTCCCCCCAGATTAGCCACAAGTAGAGATTGAGGAAAAAAAGACGAGATCTTTCACGACCAGACCTTGGGTTATGCTTATATGCACTTTTCTTATATTTTCTATCCAGAGTCAGTTGAAAAAGGGTGTGAGATACACCGAAACTGTTCTGAATTTTAATTGTCTTCGGAGTATGTGGTTTAATTCCTCATATATATATATATATATATATATATATATATATATATATATATATATATATATATATATATATATATATATATATATATTTGCTATACTACGACAATAATAATGTTAATGATGATAAAAATAATGGAAATGCTAATAAAAATGATGCTAATAATACCAATTAAAAGATTATCAGATAGGCATGAATTAAGAGCTTAGAAATTCATACAAATGTCCATTATCTTCCGAAGCTAAAAGTGGAGTGTATGACGCAGGCATTCCATTTTCTCAACCCCCTTCTTGCTGACCCAGCCTTCCTGCTTCACCTAACCCCTATGGCAACAACGGAAATATTCCCTACCAAGTAACAAAATTCTTTAATACCACCGACTAATTTCTTGTGGTTTCATTGTCCTTTTTTGCAAAGGACAATTTCTTAGGCAAACGAGCGTCCCCTATCCTCAAAATGTATTTACGTTGGCTGAGTTGTAAGAAATTTCCTCCCCATATACCTTATGATATAGTTAACTGGAGAATTATTGTAAAAACCCTCCTACTGTGTTCAATGCTCTCTATAACCATTCCCTCAATTGTAAAAATCTAATAAAACACTTGAGATTAGCATGTAAAAAAAAATATAAACTTCTTGTGAAAGAAAAGAGACTCTCGGACATAAATCCACCACCTTGAAGTTGTCTCATTACGTCCTTCTATCCTGAGTAATTCAACATAACCGATTCACACCTTCGGGTGACTTGTAGTCTTCTCCTCCGTTGAGTCTTGAGCCTTTTTTAGTCGTAAGAGATGACGTTCGGAGCACCGTGCTTCTCCAGTCGTAATAGACGACGTTAGCAGCCGTAAACGGAGCCTAATATTCCTCACCAATCGTATCTGACGACGTTCTAAGCATCGTGCCTTCCCCAGTCGTAACAGATGACGTTACCAGCCATTAACTAGCGTAATCTTCCATACGAATCGTAACAGTATTATAGTAAAACCTTTCCTCTGCCTCAAAATAAAAATATTCAAAAGTGCGTCGATAGATTTATAAACAATTAATTTTTTGAAGCTATTAATAACTTAAAAAAGCAGAAATTGAAGATCACATGCGCCAACAAGGCAGAGAGATCGAGTGACCAGTATTTCCATAATTTAACCACGGCAGTAACAAGGACCGACGCAAATCACTAGGCTACGTGTCCCTTATGCTTTAAGTAAGAAAGTTTTGGACATTTAATGTATGATTAAATTCTCCATCTTATTGGTGAGAATGTAAAGAGCACCGAAGAGGTAGTACCTAGCGTTGCGGCAGCAGTTATATATCTGTATGATATAGATCCCCGATGCGAAAGTATTTTGTGAAAAATGGAAAAACTAGTAACCCACAAAAGAAGTCACCGCAACAAGAGTATGGTTACTAACCGATGATGAACAAGGAGGGGGGAGTGGAGGAGTTAGGTGAAGCCAAGAGCTTCATATCCGAGGCCCTAGAAACCAAGAACCCCATGGCAGTGCACTCCCCATTGACTCATCGTCGTAAACACATTAGATTTTGTTGTGAGTGCAAGTGTATCTAATTTGGCCAGATTAGCTCTACTAGACACCAGTGCACACGCTACGATACTAAAGAAGCCTTTGTAGATATGTTTCAAGTAGCATGCAATGAAAAGTTCGCCATTCACCCCTCGAGGTTTCGATTTAGTGTGGTTAACTAGACACGTCTTCGAGTATTATGGGAAGATAAGGATACACAAAGAAATAGAATATGCCATATACCAAAGGAAATGTACCAACGTGCATTGAGGTCAACATGAGTTTTTCTTCGGGTATTCTTTTAGAAATAGATTTTTTCGGAGGAATCGCTCGCTAATTTACCCAGCTGCGTATATGGTTAAATATAAACATTGGATAGAACCATTGGGTATAGACAATGGATGTAGGTGAAACGGCTGGTTTTTCTTCAGATTTATCAGGCAACTATGAAAGTCAGCTCAGAGATTCAACCGAGGAAGAAAACATAGGGACTAGTGACTGGATAGGTCCAACAAAAACGGATTTAATGCAGATAGAAAGAGACAGATAATAACGACTGAATTTTACTTTAAATGGGCTTAAAAAACATAAATAATCACAGAAGATTACGTAGAATTAATTAATAGACAGTGTCGAGGTATACCTCTGTAGACTAGCTAGGCGCTAAAAGTCGTAGACAAGCACAGGCAGACAGCTGACCACAGGCCACCTGAGGAAGTTCAGGGCGATTAATAAAGAGTGCGAATTAGGGTTGACCGGGTTTAGATTAATGGCTTGCCAAGTTGCAGTTTAAAGGATATATAAAGACAATACCCCCTAATATAATTTTAATATATATAATAAAAAAGGAGAAATAAATATATATATATATATATATATATATATATATATATATATATATATATATATATACAAAAGGGGGAACAAATTACTAATTGTAGTTAAATGAATTAAATGAAGATTAACGAGGTAATCTGTGTATGACCATACAAGATCGCTTTACCTTCAAGCCCGGGCGAATTGGCCTGGGGCTGGAAGACAACGGCGCAGGTCTTCAAGAAGATACCTCGGGAAGTCCTGACGGGAAGGACTCGAAGATGGGGTTGTACTACTACGCGATTAAGAATAAGATTTTCGCTGCTCCAGAGAGACGTAATCTCAAATCGAGACGATTCTGCAGATCAGGAGTGAGTCTCAGTATCGAAAGAATGGGAATCTTGAAGGGGTGGTGAAGATGAGAGCGCCGCACAACTCTGCGGGAAGAAGGGTGCTCGATAGGTTTCCTCTAAACAGGGGCCAAAGCGTAACGAAGGTAGATCTGCTGATGAGATCTTCGACGACGTACGACGACGGGTTACGTCGATTCAAGGGAAACAGACGGCACTCTGAAGAGAGTGGATGTCGGGCTTTCAATCTCCTCAATAGATGGTGAGCTTCGGGTTAAATACCCGGGTGGCTGATCCGATAGACGCCTCAGGACCTTGCGGTCCCTAGGGGATTCTTGGCGCCAGTCTAAGCAAATACAATTTCATGATAATGCGTCGTTCCGGACGATGAAACTTGCCTCACGATATGGGGGTTTGGTTAAGGTGGCTGGACACGGCGTTATCGCAGGGAAAGGGGGAGGCGATTGGCGTCCGAACGCAAACACAGTTGGGGAGGGTGATTACTCGAGTGACGGATTCTTCCTTGACTTTCTAAATTTCTCACGCTGGTTCACGTGTTCTTGAAAGAATAGAGGGGTATTTCCAAGGAGCTATCTTTTACGGGGGGTCATTCGAGGGCATGCCGTCATAGACAAAAATTAAACAATCAGAAAAAACAGGTTAGAATAGATACGTGTCACTCTGACCAAAACAGCCAATCGACTGATTTACTAGAAGCAACGTTTGGGGGGTGGGGGAAGAGAAACAGATTATCTTAAACGAGACCATCACTCCACATGCCTACCCGAAGCATAAGAAACCGAAGAGATTTCAGTGGATTTGAACGATCTTAAATAGAAATCAGAATACATGATAGACCTCACATAGAAAAGTTTAACCTGGTAAAAATGATTATAGACGTTTTACTAAGCCTGAAATTTCTTATTCTGTGATGAGAGTTCATGTGTACATTGTCAACCCTGTTGAAAAGATAATGAATTTAACGCAGAAAGAGAGTGTAACAAGGATACTACGCACTATAAAGTGATAAGGACTTTATCAGATCACATAATAGCATGTTAGCCAGAATCGAGAAGGATGGTGAAACATCAAAGCAATCTACTGTCTTAAAAAGAACAAATCAGTGTTATCATTGCCCATATATTGTTTAGCTGATATTCTCTCATATGCGAAAGATGCCTTCATAGATGATCCTGACATAGGCATCAGTATCAGATATCTCTACGAACGTGCTCTATGTGCTGACTTCGAAGCTGACATGCAACACTGCGTTGGTAAATGTGCTAATGCCTGTATCAACTTTGATCTCACGATCAGCACAAAAAAGACCAAAGTGATGCACTAAACAGCCCCAGGAAGGATATAAGCTGACCCCATCATTATTGTCAATCTGCAGCGACTGAGTACTGTGGACATATTCACATATCTTGGTAGCGCACCTTCTAGAAATGTTGTCATTGACGAGGAAGTGACCACCAGACTCGCTAAAACAAGTGTTACTCTTGGCAGACTTCAAAAAAACATTTGGGAACAAAAGAGGCCTCACTTTAAGGATCAAACATTAATTGTACTGGCCCAAAGTCCTAACCCCTTTATTCTATCTATGGCTGTAAATCAGCGTGAAAGATATAACAATATCATGCAATAAACGTACTCTGCCTTCCTACAAATAACCTTAAAAACATTCTTGGCATACAGTGGCAAGATAAATCTCAGATACATACAGAGGTCTTTGACCGAGCTAAGATGCCGAGCATACTAACAATCTTAATGCACTAACATCTTCAATAGGCAGGTCATGTACTTCGCATGTCAAGCCATCGGCTCTCAAAGAAACATTTCTACGAGGATATCAAAGAAGGCAATCACTCACAAGAAAGCCCAAAGAAACGCACCGAGGAAACATTAAAAGACTAACTGAAAGTATTCAAGTTCAGTCAGGTAACATGGAAAAAAAACCGGCTCAAGATAGGGAAAAGTGACATTCAGCTGTTGACAACGGCGAGAGGATCTGCCAAGACAACCGGACTCCTGCCGCATAGCAGTGCATGCGGGCCAGGAAAGAAAAGGCCAGCGGAACTCAAACTTCTGCAACTATTCCTTGCCCGCACTGTCAGTGAACCTTCATGTCGCAGTTCTGGCTAACTAACCATCTGCGCACTCACAGCGATTGATCTCAACTGATGGATAAATGGATGGTGGACTGTTGCGGTGTTGCGAGCGGTGTGCCGAGAAGCAAGGAAGGCTTTATGACACATGTTGAATCCCACCATGTTATTGAGGGGTAGCGCTTCATTTAAAATATTTTCATGGTTATTTTAAATATTTTCATGGTTATTTTAAATTGTTATAAAACTTTGAGTATGATGCTATTGTGTATCTTTTTCAACTAGTTGAGTGAAAGGTAATTGCGTCTATTGCGTGGAAAACTCCCCAAACAGGATATTGAAATTACTCAGAATGTTACGCGATAACTAGCCACTGGGTAATATGGCACGGTTTTCAGGGGGGGGGGAGGGGCAGCAAGTATGAAGCGCTTTATTCCTCAACGGCGAGTTATCTATTCCTCACCGAAGGTATGGATAGAGCAACACCTTCGGCGGGAGCCGTAGATCGATAAGTGTTGTTATAAATAGCAAAAAAAGTAGGAATAGTGTTGTGAATGGCTAGGTATGTGATGAAGTATGTATATGGACATTCCTACATTCAAGTGTAAAACACTCTGAACTTCTAAATAGTGGCGAGCATCTAATACACACCGAATTTTTGTGCATGCTCGCACATGACTTCGAAATTTGAACACCCTTTATATTTTCCCTTATGCCTCACTTTCCATCTGAACAGAATTTTAATGCATTAGCTGTACTTCACGCTCTTAGCTAAACGCGGGGGCCTTTCGCCGTGCACTTTTTCTTTTAAATCCCACTAATAATGATATATTTCTCCTTAAATCGCATCCAAAATCTCTATCCTGATTGTTGATTCTCCAAATGAGCTTTATGAATTTATCCTAATTAGCCAAAATCCTGTCTGGCCAAAGACAAGTTTCTTTTCAAGATAACTTTTTAGATTCCCGTAAACATGTTTTACCAATCAATAGTGCTCCCGCAGGAAATTAAGTATAACCTCGAATTTTCTTTTATCTCAGTTAATATTTACATCCACTAATTCATAAATTCTAATTAATTGCTTAAATGAGGACTTTTTCCTCAGCAACAACTAAATAAACAAAAAGTTAAACTTTTTCCCTATATTTAGGCATGACCACACAATTTAAAATAGAGTGAACGGTTCTGGAATCTTAAATCGTTCGGGATTAAGACAGAGATTCCAAAAGTGTCTCTTTCACTCACATAAAAGTTTATTAAACTCCAAAAGCTTCAAGTTGTGCAGTATCTTTTTGATTTTCGGTTTGAAAAAATATGGACGTATTTGCTTTAGGAGTAGACTATTTCAGGGTTATGAATTTGTATTTTTCTCTTTAATCAAATGCATACGCTGTTAGTCCTATGTATATTTGTATATCTCTGATTTATTCATTGTTATTTCGAAGAATTTTTTCCGCTAACCGCCAAAGCATTCATCTCTGTATTTTTGCGGTGCGTGCGAGAGTCTTTAGCTGGAACGACGGTATGATTTTTTGTTACATATTATATTTATTGTTTTATTATCTTTTCTTGTTACGTTTTTATATTCTACTCTTGTTTGCTTAGTTAAACCATCTGGGCCGTATCTCCTTTTAAACCCGACAAAATCAGTCCTCATGACATTGAGTTATGTTAAACATTTTTGGATGTGATTGAAAATAAATAAAAACGAGTATTCTTTTCGCTCTACCACGCTTTCACTAGCTTAGGTTAGCAAATAGAGTGTAGCTATTCCTCGATCAATCGTTGGTTGCAAACTATTGTTTCCTTAGAATCCATCATTTTTAAGTAGCTATTTTGTACAATTTTAAATTTTTGATGTATTACAAATCATGTAGTATTGTACTAATTAAAATTACATTCAAGTATTTATCTATTGTGATTTTATTTGTATTTTATACTTCTTCTGACTATATTTTATGAGCGACACAGTGGTAAATTATGCTAATCCGGCCTGGAAAATGGCTAGGTTCTCCCTTTCACTTATGAAATCAGTAACCTAAACCAACTTACATTCCTGAACCTCTATCAATTTTACGCCGTGTTCAAGGTGGAGCCGCCATGCCGATGGACTGCCAGGCCACCAGGCGGGAGGGGTGGTCCCAAATGGCGGCGCCTGGCTCTGCCAGGCCTGTAAGCAACTCTTGTAGTCCCGTAGCACAAATAGGGTCACCATGCCCAATGATGCACAACCTAAAAAAAACAACAACCCTCAACTTCCCCTTGCTCATCAACGGAGCCGCCCTCGGGAAGCTCCACCGAAAAAGATGGAGCCCTCCCCCTCCTGTGCTTGCGCAGGGGACCCTCCATATTTCTCTAACTGGAGAGGAGGCTTACTCCTCTCCTTCGCATACGGGTGCAGGGGACTTCCCCTCAACCCCATGAGTAAAGGTGCTTTCGGGCACATCCCTTTTTCCAGCGGCAGTCCCCTCTTTTCTTTCCAAGGCGACTGCCAAAAAGCCAGCAGGCACCCCATTGCCGACGTCCTCTCGTGTAAGCAGCTCGGAAGGGCAACCCCCTTAGGGGGGATAGGGAAGCCAGGCCCATTCGGTCCCTTCCTCTAAAGACCTGGTGGCAAGAATTTTAAACCTTGCCGGGGTCAAGGCCTGTGCCTCCCCACACAAGACTGGCGACACTGCCAAGGGCACCTGCGATGTCCTGGGAGAGGATGGCCCACTGGAGGCCCCTCCTGTGAAAGGCCTGGTTCTTGAGGAAACCCAGCCTCAGACGGTAGGGACTTCCATGGGGGGAGAATCGGGGCTCGGCGCCAAATACCGAACCCGAATCCACCCCTATGCAAGGTCCTCCTCAAACGGCTGGGGATTCTCAGGCAGTACAAGGAGGGGAGGGATCTCCTCCGGATGGTGCCCCTGCGACCACCAGGACTTTCTCCATTTCAGAGAAGGACCTGTCTGAGGCCGGCCCATCTGGCATGGGGGCTTCTGCCGGCGGAGGTGAGAAGCGGCTTCATTCCCGACTCTCCTCACCAAAGAAAAAGACTAAGACCAAAAAAGACTAAGAAGACTCGGGGCTCCTCTCCATCCGCGGGGGCTGTGGGGACGGATGGGTCTGCTGCCACTTTGGCAAGCGACCAAGCCAAGATCGGCACATCCGGCTCCTCTGCCCCCCCCCAGATGTGGAGCCCCTGACTAAGACCAAAGGTGCACGGGGGGAGCCTCGATGACATCGGGGCCCCTCATTCAGAGGTTACCTAGCGTTTTCGAGCAGCCTGGCTTCAGGCGCTTCCTCGTTATTCGCTCCACTGATGGGTCCATGTTGTCCAAGGGCAACATGATCCATCAGAGGATAGGATTAGCTAGTGCAATTGGAAGAGAGCCGAAGGTGACCTGTTTCTCGGACGGGAGCCTTCTGGCGAATGCGGCGAATCCCACCAAGGCGGCCAAGATAAGTGCTCTTCGGACACTTCATGGCACCCCCGTGAGTGTGACGCCGCACTCTACCATAAACTTTAAGAAAAGGGGAAGTTTAAGCGAGGAAACTCTTTGACTACTCCATTGAGGACATGACCCTAGAGCTGGCCGTCCATGAGGCAGTCAAGGTCGAACGTGTGATGAGAAAACAGGGAGGGGCCTCAAGACCCACCCCTACACTGTTCATCACGTTCGACTGTGACAAGCTCCCTGAGTCGGTGCGTGCCGGTTGGTACGGCTACGGTGCGAAGGCATTCGTTCCACTGCCGCGGCGGTGATATTACTGTCACCGCCTCGGCAATACGAATCGCTCCTGCAGACGTGCAAAGTCGGGGTCACCCGAAGTCTGTGTGAATTGCTCCAAGGTCGCACACGATCTGTCGAAATCGTGTGTGGCCAAGTGTGTCAATTGCGGAGAGCCGCACCCTGCTTCTTCGAGCAATGTGGTGCATATTTTCTTGAGAAAGAAATCCTGGCTGTTCAGGCCCAGAAACGAATCTCATTCCGCGAGGCTAAGGACTTGGTCCTGGCGCTTCGGCTCTGCCCGGGACGTCACATGCCTCAATAGTTAGAAAGGCACCCTCTTCTTCTGCACCATCCAGGCCAACGAGCACGGTTGTTTCCGCGCCCATTCGGAGCCCTTCAGCGGGCTCTACCCAACCCGGGCTCTCCCCTGGTAAAGCTGGCGGCAAAAAGGGTTCATCTCCAGCCCCGTCTAAAACCAGAGCTTTCCCCTCTTCCCCCAGCGTAACCGTTTCCCGTAGGGCAAAACAGCCACGCGCCACCACCGAGTCATTAGACTCTCTGGAGGCAACACCCCTGAAGATGGTCGCTAGGCCATCTACCGGGGTTCATAAAGCTGTCCCCCGAAAGGAGGACAGCAACAAAGAAGCTTCGGCTCCTTCGCCCACGACGCGACTTCCGCCCCGTCGTGGCACGGTTGCCGAGGCTTTTTCTCTTGCTTGGAGATCTGAACGGCAGGCATCCTCTCTAAGAAGATTACTCCATAAATCCCAGGGGACAAGTCCTTGCCGATCTGATCAAAGAGCTTGAGATGGGTTTCCTAAACGTGGATGAGTTTACGCATCACTGTCCAAGAACCGCTTTATTTTCTTGCCTTGACCTATCTTTGTGCTCTTCGGATGCACAGCCTGATTTTGATTGGGGGGTGGTCGATGACCTCCATGGTAGTGATCACTTTCCCATTCAAATATCATTTTCAGGGCAACTGCCGCCTGAGAGGCCACCTCGGTGGTGCTTGGCGCGGGCGCGGTGGCCTGCATTTCAGGAAGTGACTGAATTTTATATCTCCGTCGAGGAGTTTAGGTATCTAGATGAGGCCGTTGAGCTCTTCTCCGGCAACCTCATCGCCGTGATCCTGACTACTATTCCTAGGACGTCTGGCCGTTTTGCACGCCGACTACTCCCATGGTGGTCGACTGAGTGTGAGACGGCCCTCAAACAGAAGCGTTATGCATACATGCGCTATAAGCGCAGCCCGAACGATTTTACTGTCGGTGAATTTCGTCGGGCTAGGGCTAGGTTCTGGTATATTTCGAAGCACGCCCGCCACTCTTCTTGGCGGACATACGTGTCCTTACTTAAAGGGAAGACCCCTTTAGCTGAGGTGTGGAAGCGAGTCTCAAGAAATCGGGGCATTTTTTTGCAGTCCTCCCCCTTCCGTTCTCCAGGAGAATGGGACCGCAAACTCGGACCCCACGTCCGTATTGGAATCCTTCGCGACTGCTTTTTTCGCATTCTCTATCCGGGTTGCTGCTCCGCCAGCATTAAATGCACATTGTCATGTCGCGAAGGCCGCCGGCTGGACTTTACCCCCAGAAGCGGAGAACCCTTCAACGCCGGTTTACTGGGATGAAGTTGCGCATCACTCTCGCTTCGTGCGCGGGCACCACCCATGGTCTGCACGATGTCCCGTACGCGATGCTTCGACACCTGGGTGAGCGAGGCATGGCCTTTCTGTTAGATTTGTTCAACAGGACCTGGGTGGAAGGTCTTCTCCCAAACTCCTGGCGAATCGCTACCGTGCTCGCTTTTCGCAAACCGGGAAGAGATCACTCTACTCCGACCGGTTTCCGCCTAATCTGTCTAACCTCTTGCGTGTGCAAGTTGATGGAGAAATTGGTAAATGGCAGACTTGCCTTTTTCCTGAACAGCGGAGGCCATCTGTCTTGTGCACAGTGTGGCTTCCGCAAGTTCCACTCCACGTAGGATGCTCTGTTCCGACTGGAAAATGCAGACTGCAAGGCTTTCCTTTGTAGACAGCACTACTCCACGGTGTTTTTCGATCTTGAGAAGGCCTATGATACCACATGGCGATACGGTATCATGGAGACTCTCCACACGATGGGGGCGAGTGGACGCCTCCCAGTCTTAACATCTAAATTTTTGAGAGATCGTCGATTCCGCGTACTAGTGGGGGGAGCTCTCTCCAGCTCAAAGGAGCAGGAAGAGGGTGTACCAAAGGGAAATGTCCTCAGTGTCACACTCTTTGCCCTGAACTTTAACGGCATCATCTCGGGGCTGCCGGAAGATGTTCTCGCTACGCTCTACGTGGACGACCTTTCGATCTCTTTTGGCACAGCCCAGATGCCAACTCTGTAGCATCGACTCCAACAGGCATTGAACCGCGTCTCTCACTATGCCGAAGCGCACAGGTTTTGGTTTTCTTTGGCCAAGACTAAGGTTGTGCATTTCTGCCGCCATCAACGGCTTCAACCCGACCCAGATTTGTTTCTTAATAGGGTGCGCTTGGATGAGGTTGAGTCGCACCGTATCCTTGGTCTTGTATTCAACCGACTCCTCACCTGGGCTGCTCATATTCGCAGCCTTAGGGTCTCTTGTACCCGCGCCATGGATATTCTCCGTTCCGTGACGTTCAGCGCTTGGGGCGCTGATAGGGCTATTGCCCTACTTTTTTATCGACCCTTAGTTCGTTCGAAGCTCGACTACGGATTCGAGTTTTATGCATCCGCAGCCGAGCGTTTATTGCGGAAGGTGGATTCGATCCACTACACCGGCCTCCGCCTTGCGACCGTTGCCTTTCGCACTTTCCCCATTGAGAGCCTGTTGGTCGATGCTGGGGAGATGCCACTCGCTCTGCGCCGTGTGCAGTGCATCACTCGCCTGTACGCACGAGCAAGGTGCCTCCCTTAGTCGCCAACAGCTTTCCTTTCACTGCCCAAACAGCTGATCTCGACGGTGCCTATGCCGCCGAGAGTCACCAGTCATACCCTAAGCCCTTTGGGTTTAGGGCCAGGAAACTCATTCGAGAGCTAGATATAGATCTCGGGCCGGTGGCGCCCCTGGTTCTGCCCAGGATGCCACCCTGGAGGGTACCAAATTTAGCTATTTGTCGCCATGCCTCTGCTCCCAAAGCTTGTACGACGCCGGGAAAATTGCGTTCGACCTTTTTGGAGCACACCTCATGTCACGCTAGAACCGTGCCAGTGTATACGGATGGCTCCAAGTCCCAAGAGGGGGTTGGCTTGCACGCCGTATCCCCTCTGTTCAAAGGCAGCAGTGCTCTGCCAGGCGCTGCGTCTGTCTTCACGTCCGAGCTGGTGGCAATACACCACACGGTACGGGAGATTACGCGACGTGCCTGGTTCGGAGACCGGATTGTGATCTATAGCGACTCACAAAGCGCCCTGAGTGCTCTCGGGGCATTGTAATCTCCGCATCCCCTGGTTCGCGATATCCGTGACGCAACGGTTTTGGCTACACGGGTATATGTCGAGATTATCTTCTGCTGGGTTCTTGGACATGTAGGAATTGCGGGTAATGAGCGCGCCGATGAGGGCGCCAAAGAGTCCGCGAGGACTCTGCGACCGGACCAGCGTTTCGCTCTTCCTCACACCGACTACATGGCAGGAATACGGGCTGTTCTTCGGACTGCTTGGCAAAGAAGATGGGAGACGGTCGAAGGGAACTTAAACTTGCGTGCCATTGCGCCGCGACTGTTCCTATGGACCTATCCCTCAATGCCACGAAGGCTTCAGGTCGCTTTATGTCGTCTCCAAATTGGGCACACTCGTGTGACGCATCGTTATTTGATGGAGCGCCCTATTGCGACGACTGTGTCGTCCCCCAGATTGTTCGGCACATTCTTGTCGAATGTCCCAGTCTGGGTGATCTTCGCGCACGTTACCTGTCCCGGTACCGGGATGGGCGGGGTCGCTACCGCCTGTCCCTTGTACTCGGGACGAGTGCGTGCACATTGACTGGTAGACTTGTTAATTTCTTGGGGGAGGCCGGCCTTCTCCCTATTATTTAAGCAGGGTTTGTGTTTTGTTTTGTTTTTTGCCTATTTTTTTCCCCCCTCTAGGTTGCACGCTCCTGCGCCAGGGGGACCTCCCCCCGACGCACCAGCTTGCTTCCTTTCCCCCTTTGGGGTTTTTTTTTTCTCTTTAATTTTATTTTAAAGTCTC
The DNA here is from genome assembly GCA_963969495.1 of Ceratothoa steindachneri. NCBI lineage: Eukaryota > Metazoa > Arthropoda > Malacostraca > Isopoda > Cymothoidae > Ceratothoa > Ceratothoa steindachneri. The sequence continues at coordinate 60,033,018 of OZ018336.1, forward strand.
CTAGAACTAGTCCAGTTTTAATACGGTGACTAATGCCCAAGTAGGCAGTCGCCAGATGAGCTTTTACAAAAAAAAAAAAAATAGTGACTCAGTTCTTGCGAGATGGTTTTATCTTAGGAAGGAGGCCTTCTGATACCATAATTTAGGTGCACCCTGTATCCCTAAGCAGAGTAGATATTGAATGCGAAGGTACTAGTAGAGAGAAACCATAATTTCTCACCTACAGGTTGATCGCATAAAATCTGTGCATATTTCCTTCGATACTTTAAAGTGATATGGCAATTGATCTTCGGCTGCAGGGTTTTGGAGTCATATGTTGCAATTATTCTCATCTACTCTGCTTGAATGTCATTTCAAAAGGCCACGCACCTGATTCGAAAAAGGTTTGGGGAAATAATGACCCTAATCAGTAAACTTATTTTCAGATGTCGGTGGTTGGGTGTTAATATTCTCCTTGAATTTTGTTCTGTTCCCTTGCGCATTGTTTTTGGTGATCATACCTTAATAATTAGATAAATATTGTAATAACTTGTGCAGAGATCGGCAGTTTCCTAGGACGATTTAAAATCATGTCCCGACGATCTTTGCTTGAGGAAAGCTCTGTTTTGTGGAACACATGGTTAGAATTTGGCCATTCGTCTAACATCCGTCTAACCAAACATTCATTTTCATCCGGAATAAATAGCAAAACTGCTGATAAATCTGATTTAGGCCCAGCCAGGCCTTCCTGAACTCCCTACGGTAAAATTCTGGATTTATAATATAGGCAGCCATCAGCTCTACCTTTATAGGGAGATAGTCTGAAAGGACCTCTGGTGGTAAGGTTGTGTATATATCCAAAGCTCTTTCCTGTAACAAACAAGCAAGTCGAGCTGCGCCTTTGTTATCCAGATCCAAACCTTAGAGTTCTTCTACGCTTTCAAGCGATTATTGTAAAAATCAATGCTAGCGTTATGATTAAAATGTGGTAGTTTAAATCGGGTAATCTATCGATGTTCTGACCAACCGTGTTAGCTTTAAGGTCACCAAATTTAAGTTCATGGGCCTTTTTATTTTAATTTCTTTCTTTCTTTCTTGTTACCTCTGTCTTTCCTATCTTGCAAAATTAAGGTTATTTGTGACAAAATTAGCAAGATTTTTTTACCCGTCAACCCCATTGATTTGTATCACCCGAATTGCAAGAGAACTAGGCCTGTGGGACTCAAATTGCACGATAGGTAGGGCCAGCGAGGAAACCCCCGCACATGGGTACCCGGTGGATCTATGAAGTCCTGAAATTGGGTACACGTATTAATTAATGAAATAATATGTGAAGTAATAGGTAGTGAACCAATATAAAATAGAGAGAAATACTATATCATAATTGTATATTTATTAAGAAAGTATGACGCGAGCAAAGTGGATAGCAACAGTTCTCACCCGACCACACAAACATACGCACGCTAGGAAACAGCTGCCAGACGAAAACAATCTCAATGATAAATAACGGGAACAAGCTGAACAAATTCAGGTTAATGTGTGCTTTGACCGGTAAAAACATTCAAGGACCTGTGAAATAAGAACCGTCTCTTTCATACAGGATATAGGCACAAATTGGAAAAATATGTAGGTTCATTAGACGCCCATACCTCTTGTGACTTCGCCAAAAGGTCAACATATTCCTGATCTTTAGCTTCTCCCCGACCACAGGAGAAGTGAAAAGAGGGTACGTAAACTTCATGGGCAAAGTTTTCGAGAAAATCCTTAACAGAAGACCAAAAGAATATCTTGAAGAAAATGACCTTTATAATGATTATCAGTTCGGATTCAGAAGAGGCAAAGACACCACAATGGCATTTGACATAATAAAAGAGAAAATAGCAAAGGCCAAAGCAGAGAATAACTACATCAATCTGGTCCGAGACATGTGTCATGGGCAGGGTTAAGTCCCACAACACTAAAGAAAATTAATAAGAACTTTGTTATGAACACGAGATTCGAGAATGCCAATTATAGGCTAAGCTGGACTCTATGCCAGTCTTAAGAAACCCAAATGTGTACCGACAGTTAAGTAACGATGATAAGTTACATAAATTACTTAAATCAGAGTTAAACTTATAGCACAGCCTTGTACTGGTAAGGCAAAACAAAGAAAATAGAAAATAATATATTAAGGTTATAAAGGAATATATGAAATTATGAATATCATTTACAGTTTATACAATAAATAAAATCTTAATAATACTTATCGCACGTGAGAGAGAGGTCTAAGGTACACAGGCACCAAACTTAACAACTATAAGAGACTTACGTTGCAGTAGTAGTGCACTAAATAATAACACAAAACAATAGAGTACATTAATTGAATAGTTACACAAAATCTAGAAGCAGAGGAGTAAGTCCAAATTGAAACCTGCTTCAGATGCCCAGCAGTAGAAAAACACCCCACGAGAGAATGTTTAGCGACCGAGGTCACAGGCTATGTCTGTTCCAAACCAGGACATGGATGGAAGGACTGTGCCTCAGAAAAACCACACTATGTAAACTGCAGAGGGGACCACAATTCCTTGGCTATGAGGAGTCCCGTCCGCAAAGAGACAATCCGGGCAAAACGAGAAAAGTCGAAAAAAGAAAAGGAGGCAGAGGCAAAGAATTACATGGAAGCAGCAGTGGCTACAAGAAGAACGATCGCCGAAACAACGGCACCAAAACTGGTGATGCCAAGTGAGTGTAAAGAAATAATGACCATGGTCATCTACACACACTTGACAAACCTAGCCAACCCCGGCAATTTTTATGAAGAACTAAACCAACTACTACGGAAAAACGGGTTCAAGAAAAACCTGTGGTTTCCGCCCAATCCCCCTTCACAGGAAGAGCTAAAATTACTATTTGTGGACGACCCTCAACAAAACCACATGACCAAAGAAGATGAAAAAGAACCAGCCAACAAACAACAACTGTAGAAAATCACTGAAATAGAAATTACTTCAGAAGTAGAAGAGTCAAAAAACGAAAGTCCCCCAAAAAGCCCAAAGAAGAAACAGCAAAAGAAAAAGACAAAATCCCGAAAGGAATAAGAGACAGAACAACAAGAGTATAAACTTCACGGGGAAGAAGACGACACCTTGGACTATCCCGGAATACCCCTCACGTAGGAAAGAGACATCTTATTAAGAGGATTCTTCTTTAACGCCGTTGACGTGGATCTCAAGGTCTTCGGTACTTCAGTGTGCAAGCCCCCAAAGGGTGACCTGGAGGGTCTGATCGATGGAATTCTTCGCGGGGTCTACAAATGGAACTACGACGTACCTTGGTCGCCAAAAGAGAGAGGAGGAATGTTGACGAAACGCGCTATCTACATTCCGGACTTGTGCGTGTGTCAACCAATAAGAATATTAAAAGTGGTCAAAATACTTCAGAGATCGAATAGTGGAAAAATATGTGAAAGTGAATAATAGCAAGTAGTTAACAATAATAAAGTTCAGTGATTAAGCGAATTACTCGTAATAATATAAACATTTAATAAACAGTAGTTAATAATAAATATTTAGTGGTTAATAATAATAAAGTTCAGTGATTAAGAGTATTAATAATAAACCATTTAATAAACAGTGATTAATAATGAATATTTAGTAGCAAGAACAAGGATTTCGTTAAATTTGTACATAAGGCAACAATATATTAAAATAAATGCAGTTTTTAGATATAATTCCTGATTGTATAATTTCAACAATTTGACCTCCAATATGTCCTGGAGAATTCAATTCAATTTATTATGAAAGATTAAAATAACTGTATAAATATAAAAAATATGACCGGTTGTACCTGGAAAACCCATTTCTTTTCATACTGTTACTTATAACTTTCTCTTCTTCGCTAAACTTTTCTTCCCTAGTATTAATTATTTTGTAACACTAATTTGTACTATTATTTTTTCTCTCAAATATATCATCGCTCTGATCTAGTTCTCTGGCAAAGGAGGCAAAAGAAAATGAAGTTTGAAAACGCTTCTTTTAATGACAGTCAACTTGGAGACGCCGATATGTCGAGAGTATGGTTTCCGGCTGAAGTTGCACGTTAATTGCCAGTTTCTTCATTTGAATGATGACGGCTTCGGCCATCCGCAATCTTCTGCGATTTTAGAGTCTCAGGATGATGGAGGTGTCCTGATTCAGTTTTTCACGGGTTAGGGTAGTGCTATGTGAGTGGGCGTGTTTTTTAATCGCGCCATTTTAAAGGCGAGCTGTCAGTCGCCTTTACAGGGTTGTGGAAGTTAAGCCGATGTACTTTGAATTGCAATGTCCGCAGTCACCGACTTTGCACGAATATTCGTACACGAAGTTAGTCTCCTAGAGTTTGCTCGTGGAGGGCGACTAAGGTCGTGTACGAATACTAATCACAGGTGCATGTAATATACAAGTAAGCATTTTTACGTTGAGCGTACCATCTAAATTAATCTGAGTTGCCGGTTCTTGTTGGTCACTTTTTGCCACTGCTGCGTATGAGTTTTTATTTACGTTCGTATTATTTCTGTTTGCCTGTTTCTTTTCTCTTTATAATTTCTTTTCTTATGGGATAAATCATGCCATAGTTCTGTGTTCCCCTTGGCAGTAAATGCATCTTTTAACTGTGTTGTTGCAGTATCGCCAAGAATGGCGATAGCATAGCATCTGAAGCATATCTGTATACTTGTCAAGACGTTTCTTTGTATGTGGGCAGAAGGGATCCTCATGTTGAAAGCGAGAAGTTCCCTGTTCCATGATCCCTGAAGCCATTTCGGTAGATTCACAAATGACCTTGAAAACGTGAGTGTGATCTTTAAATTTGACCACCTCTGCAATTTTGAGCTATTTCTGTCTCTCCTGAAGTTCTCATATTTCTTGGCATGAGTGCTCTCCTAACCAGGACTCAACTTTTCGGCAGATGACACTTCTGTTAGCCGTAATTTGTGGTGGTACTCTAGCTTCAAAGTCCAACTTCCTTAGCGTAATGCTCCCCGCAGATAACAGTAGCTATTCTACGTCTTTGTTTTCTGGGCAAATAACTGTAAATCCAGATGGTTTCTCAATGCATTTGATTAATTTTATCTCCAGATCTATAAATATGCATTTCACTACTTCTTGTGGTGATCTTTTCCTTCCGTTTGGTATGAGTTTCAGGGAAAGCCTTTTGAAGTCCGGTGGGTTCATCTTCCCGGGAGTCGTCCCCTCTCCGAGGAGAGGGTTTTTTCTGTCGATCTTCAGTTGTTGAGTCTTAACCAGTCTCCACATGTGGGAGGAGCCCCTCTATCTGCCCTAGTTCTATCTCGCCTACCTTCCAATTTTCGCACTCTCATTGGTCAACTCTACCGATTTGGGCCTTGCCCTAACGGCAGTCCACAATTGGGTTCTGGCTCGTGACCGAGAATCGGCCCCCCTTTTCTGGCCCCCTAAGAGGATCTCCTGCATGGGTTCACTATACCTTACTACCAACTGCACCTCAGACCTTGCCGGTGACCAAGTTATGTAGTGGTAGTGAGAAGTAAGTTTAAGGTAAAAAGTATGGAAAAGAGTCGAGAATTTAGAATAAAAAAGAGCAACGTCTTCGTGGGGGTTACTTCACTCAGGGGAAACAGAAGGAATCTCCAATCAGCCCCAGGAGCGCATATAATCTTCTTAAAAGTTTTCTTGAGAAGTCGTTTTCTTTAGGTCCTGCCTAAAACTCTTCCTCCTTTACCTGTGATAGCCTTTATCAGTTCGCAGCGAGAGAGCAAGCATACAGACTGAGTAAATCAGAATGAAAGAAAACGATTTTAAAGGGGTATTTATTCCGCCTGTGCGATTTGTAAATCCTTGAAAATGTTTTGTGCTACATCCAAATAGTCAGACAATTTGAGTCTTCCAATTTTATATGTTTCGTGTTGCATTTAGGTTCCCCTTAAAAATTCCCGCGCCATAATTGGCCAATTTTTTAATATTTATGTTCGCGTAGAAATACTATATATAATGTAGCAATTTTTGAATAATAATATGAGACGGACCTGCTACTCTGCTTTCGGATGCATTTTCTACGATCTGGTAAAGTTCTCACTGGAAAAGGAGTCAACGACTCGAGATATTTTCCCCAAAGCGGGATTTTTTTTCACCCTAATTTGAGTTACACGCCTGTTTACCACTCAACGCTTATAACAACTAACGAACGACTACTACAGTAAAAAATATATGCGCTCACAGGGCTGAATGAAGATTTCTCCTGTTCCTTGTGGGCGAGGTAGCTTCCCCCGAAGGGGCTACTATTTCCTCTGACTATTGGCACTTTTTTCTCACTTTTTTACTTCAACTTGTTTCTCAACTAGTGCTACATAACTTGTCACCGGCAAGGTCTTAGATACAGTTGGAAGTAGGGTATAGTGAAACCTTGCAGTAGACACCGTTAGGGGGCCAACAAAGGGGTTCGATTCTCGACCATGAGCCCGAAACCTTCTGTGGACGGCTTATAGGGCTAGGCCTAAATAGGTAGGGTGGCCAAGGAGAGCACAAAAGTCGGGAGGTAGGAGAGGTAGAATTAGGACATAAAGAGGGCTCTCCCATCTGAAGAGCATAACTTTTACTTACAGATTTTGCCACTAGGAGCCTCACAGACTAGAACTAGGATGGACAACCAAGATTTGAAAAGACTGCCTCTTCGATGGAATCAGAAATGTAACGACGGAACCAAATATACTCCGCAGCAAGTCGTGCAGACCATCTTCAAGGACCTCTCCATACCCTTGATAAAATGCATTGATGTCCCTACCGGATTCATCGCGATTTGTCCAAAAGGAAATGATGTGGAAAAGCTACTATCTCCGGGTGGATCGGTAACCCTGGGAAAACTACAACTGAAAGCGAAGACACCGCCGCAGATCACCGCAAACTGGGATCTCACTCATGCGAAGAAATCAAAAGGAAAATAATGGAAAATCAGAAATGGAGCGAGACAACTGAAATGGCGGCCAAAGCCCGAGAAAAGGAATTATTGGACTTTAGCATGTGTATTCCTCCGCAGAATATACAAAGAGACACATTTGTCAACATTCAAATGTGCTTTAATTGCTATGCCATGGAAAAACATACTTCAGCCAACTGCCCCCAGAGAGGAACAGTCACATGTTCCGAATGCGCCGAAGAGGGATACGACTACCGCAACTGCCGAAACACGTACAAAAAATGGGTAAACAGCGGAGGTAGCCATCGTACCATGTCTATGTCATGCCCAGATAGAAAAGATATCTTTAAGAAGAAGGCGAGAGACCTACAGACAAAGAAATATGCAGAAAACACCACATCCTACGCGAACGTAACCAAAAGCCAATGCTCCAACATCCCAGCGCTGTCAAACATCACGAAGGAAATGTTTGGTAAGATCTATACTTGCGTGATTCATGCACATGTCCAGAATGCACTTAATCCTGGAACATATGCAAAAATACTCAACTCCATGTTTAAGGCCACAAGAGGTTAATTCAGAGGCCATTCTCAAAGTAGATAACGCAGAGACTGAAAACCAAGGAGACGCTCAGGAAGAAAACAGCGAAACGGAAACAGACACAGAATACACCAGCTCCGAATCGGAACAAGAAGAGACTAGAAGAATAACAAGGAAAACCCAGAAGAAAAGAAAATCCAAGACGGGAAAGAGCCCAGCTCCATAAAGTAGTCAAAACTCACCAAGCCCACATCCAACAAACACGGGTCCCTCCCTAAAAGCTAAGGGCTCCGTAAACCAGCAGGAAGATGTAAATAAGGTTTTACTTAGTCTCCAGAACATATACTCGATCAACGAACGGAAACGGTTAAAGAACTTTGAAAACGGTATCAATTTTAGGACCTTATAAACTACAATGGATAAAACAGATCTTAAGATTCTACAGCTCAACGTTCAAGGATGGAAAAGCGAAAGGATAATGTATGGAAACATTTTTAGAAAACTAGACACGGACATAATTTTAATTTCAGCACACGGCGTAAATCTTCAAATAGAGGAGATCAAAATCTGGAATTACTATGTTATAGCGGCCAACCTGACGGGAGAACTACAAGACGGGGCAGCTATAGCAATCAGAAAGGATATTGAATATAGAACTTGCAACGAATTGGACGAAGCCTACATCGCAGTGGAGGGCAAAATGGAAATGACGAACATCATTATAGTAATGGGATACCAAACGCCAAGGAGAAACTAACTGCCCACTCAGAACTTTATCAGAATTTTTAATAATAGGTTACCAGTATTATTTTGTGGTGACAGGGGACAAGAAGATGACCCTGAAGGATAATCAAGGCAATAAGATAGAAGATATTGACGCTATAACACAATTATTTAAAGAACACTGGAAGAACATTTTTAACATTAGTGAAGAGGACAATCAAGACTTCGACAGGGACTTCGAACGAAACATCACAAGACAACTCGAACTAGACGCGGACAGGATAATCTCTTACAGAAATGTAGATGCAGCAAGAGAAACCTTGGACGGTAACGACGCAAGAATTACCGTCCAAGAATTGAAAAACACAATCGCTCAGTTTAAGCAGAAGGCACCAGGTAGATCAGAGCTCACTAAGAGGCACTACGAACAAGCAACTAAAAAAATACTGCTCGAAACTTAAAGTAGCCAAGAATTACAGAACTATATCTCTACTCGACTTCATTGGAAAGATGTTCGAGAAAATTATGAACACTCGCCTAAACGAGCATCTGGAAGCTAATGTCCTTCTAAATAAATTTAAATTCAGCTTCAGAAAGAAAAGAAGCACGGAGATAACCCTCGCGTTTATAACAGAAAAAATAGCCAAAGCAAAAAGAGAAAAGGCTAGCTTTTATATAGACTGCAGGGATGTGTCCAAAGCTTTTGACAAAGTATGGACGAAACGAATGCAATATAAGATATTACAGTTACGCCTAGAGAGCAAGATGGAAAGACTACTTTGCAATTACATAACAGAACGAAACGCATTTATCCAAAGGGGAAACTACCATGGAGATAAATTCAAGATGGAGGCTGGCCTTCCTCAAGGAGAATGTCTGAATCCAACATTATACACTGTATATACCTCGGACATTTCTCCGCTAGCTACATATGGTTGCCTAAATATACAGTTCGCAGATGACATCACACAGATTGTCGTCTGACCTTATGAATATACGACGGATCAACGATTATGAGAAACAGTGGAAGATCAGCACCAACAGGAATAAATTTATAATCGTACCAATACACAGGAGGAGACTCAGCAACATTGTGATCGAAGGAAACAGATACGAATACACAAATGAAGCTACAGTGCTATAATTGAAGATTACGAAGAGAGGATACACCAAGCATGTGAGAGAAAGAGTAGAAAAAGGAAGTAAGAGACCCGAGATACTATTTAGAATCAAAGCTCTTAAAATAAAAAACAAGAAGAAAATTTGTCAAGCCTTAATCGAGTCAACAATGGTATACCCGGTGATACCATTGTATACAATCTCAAAAAGTAATGTTATCGCACTGCAACAAATACAGAACAAGGCAGTTTTGATAATCACGAACAAAAGAAAAATAGACAAAAGAAGACAGCCAGATTTGCATCGCGAAGCAAGAATTCAGCCAATCAACAAGATTATAGAGAAGAGGGCCAAGTAACTCATCCAAACGACGCTAGTTTGACTGATGCGAGGCTAGAAGTGTGCGAGGATGTTGAAGATTCGTGGAATAGATTCAAAACTACGTTCATGAGTCTTCAATCACGATTGATCCCTTTGAAAAGCCTTCGTCGGTCTTTCGTTCAACCAAAGTAGTTTAATCGAGAAATCGTTGAATTGCTTAGGGAGAAGAGAACGGTGTACCGGAAGTCAAAGATTTCTGGAGACTTTGACGAGTACCGTAGGCTAGTTAGGATGGTGAAGTCCAGCATAAGGGTGGCAAAGCGTGCAGCTTAGCTCCGAGTGGTGAGACTCTGCAAGAGGAATCCCAAGGAGTTCTTTGGTTATGTAAACAGCCCTAAACCAATCCATCGCACGATTGGCCCTTTAGTGAATGAGGAGGGGGCATTAAAGCACTCAAATGCAAGAAAATGCTAACCTCCTAAACGACTACTTCTCTTTAGTGTTTACATAGAATGTGGTCCCATCCCCCAGCCCACGGATCCATACTCGGGGGAAAACTAGAGGAAATGGACATCACTCAAGGAGAAACAAAAAAAAGATCACTGATCTGAAGACGAATAAGTCCCCTGACCCGGACGAGTTTCTACCTAAAGTGTTGAAATAACTGCGCGATGAAGTGTCGCGACACCTGAGCACAATCTTCAACATGTTAATCCGGACCGGATGCGTTCCTAGAGACTAGCGTGAAGCGGAGGTGACTCCTATCTTCAAGAAAGGAGACCCTAGCCAGCCGTCGAACTACCGATCTATTAACTTAACTTCAATAGTCGGTAAACTCATGGAAAGCATGATGGTGGACAAAATGGCGTCACTTTTGAGGCCAACTTGTGATTAAGATGTTCCCAGCACGGCTTCCGAAGGCAACGGTCATGTCTAACGAATCTTGTGGAATTCTTCCACTTCGTTTTCAATCAGCACGACCGGGATAAGGCGGTGTATGTTATCTACTTAGACTTTCAAAAAGCCTTAAATAAGGTACCACAATGCCACCTCCTTCGCAACGTGCGTGCGCTGGGCATAGACGGAAATGTAGCAAGTTGGATAGAGAACTGGCTAAGTGGCAGACGGCAACGGGTGGTGTTAAATGGACAGGTTTCTGAGTAGGTGCCCGTTACTACCGGTGTTCCTCAAGGTTTTGTCCTGGGGCCACTATTGTTCATCATCTACGTCAATGACATAGACAGTAACATGGTTGCCAAGATTTCTAAATCTGCCGATGATACCAAGCTTGGTATGAACGTCGCAAAGGAAGGAAATACTGCCCGCCTTCAAGATGATCTTGGGAAGATTGGATAGTGGTCGGACACGTGGCAAATGCCTTTTAACGTGAACAAATGCAAAGTGATGCTTATCGGCCACCGAAACCACTAATCTCAATATATCCTTAAGGGCACTGTTCTTGAATCCCCCGACACTGAGAAGGACTTGGGTGTAACTATAACTAGTGATCTCAAGTTCTCGAGGCAGTGTATTGAGGCTGATAAGAAAACCCAAAGGATGCTAGGTTATATATTTTAAGACCGAGATTTTTTTAAGCTGTCTGAATAAGATTTTTTCTTTTAGTTCGGTTGTCACCTAAGTATATTTAATTTTTTTAGTTATTTAAAATAATTCCTTTATAAGAAGAAGAACTACAGAAATAAGAACCAGCAAAAACCCTAAGGTCCGCTCAAGGCCAGTCCGCTTACACATTCCAACGTTAGTGTATCATGCTCTTTTTTTCATGCTATTTTTTTGTTATATATATATATATATTTTTTGTAACTATTTCAACTCTACGGTACACACTTATCTACATGTGTACCCTTGACATGCAAGTTTAGCTATCCCTCAAATACACTAACACGCTTCTTCAAACCAGGTGGGTGGGGGTTGATAGGACAGTACTCTCTTCTCCCGCAGGCGTCGCCTGCTAGTAATGAAAATAATATACTTATAAGACAGACAGAATAATAAAAGGGGAATTCACATTCACTCCATGCATGGAGGCGTCGCTGGCATCTTTCTATTCATCATTTCATTTTAATTATCAACTCCTTATAATACGTAGGTGAGTCAAAAAGTTCTCAGACAAATGGCATAAAATTTTTATTTGTAATAATACTGTAATCATTTTTCTACATAAGCTCCATTAACATCTATACACTTTCTTAATCTATGAATCCAACGGTAAATACCATCTTTGTAGAATTCACGGGGTTGTCTCTGGCACCAAGTAATGACCTGCTTTTTTGCTTCATCTAATGATTGAAACCGGGTTCCTTTTAGGTGTCCCTTTAAATTTGGTTAGGTTAGGTAACCTAACCTAACCTAACCTAACCTAACCTAACCTAACCTAGCCTAACCTAACCTAACCTAACCTAACCTAACCTAACCTAACCTAACCAAATTTAAAGGGACACCTAAAAGGAACCCGGTTTCAATCATTAGATGAAGCAAAAAAGCAGGTCATTACTTGGTGCCAGAGACAACCCCGTGAATTCTACAAAGATGGTCTTTACCGTTGGATTCATAGATTAAGAAAGTGTATAGATGTTAATGGAGCTTATGTAGAAAAATGATTACAGTATTATTACAAATAAAAATTTTATGCCATTTATCTGAGAACTTTTTGACTCCCCCTCGTATATGACATTTTAATCTGTGCTCCTACTACGTTATATTTACACTATTGAAGTACTCATCAAGTCTGTTTTTGAACATATTAACTGACGTGCTTTTAACTAGACGGTTGGGAAGGCCATTCCACGTTTGCGTGATTTTAAACGTGAAGTAATTTTTGGCTATAGTAGAGTTAAATTGCTTGTTCACTAATTTTAAACCATTTTGGCGTGTGTTGGCCCTTTCGTCCAGCTCGAACAATAGTCTGTAATCAATATTAGTAAATCCTTTTAAGATTTTGAATAATTCTATCAATTATCCACGTAATGGTCTACTTTTAAGTGATAGTAGGTTTAATGAGCGTAGTCTATCTTCCTACGGTTTGTTTTGGATTTCAGGAATTAGTTTCGTAGCCCGACGTTGCACTCTTTCTAACTGCGCTATATCCTCATTTAGGGAGGCACACCAAAATTAGACCGCGTATTCGAGGTGTGGGCGCACGAGCGATTTGTATAGTGGCATGATTATATCTTTCAATTTGAAAGTAAATTCCGAGCAATATATCCTAGCATTCGGTTTGCTTTTTGCAAGCTTCTGCGAATTGCTTTGATACTTTAAGGTCCTCCGAGATTAAAATCCCCAGGTCTTTTTCTAAGTTAACGGATTCGAGAATTCGGTCTTTCATATGGTATTCTACTTTTAAGTTCTGACATCCTAAATGCATGACCTTGCATTTACCTATGTTGAAGCCCGTTTGCCATTTATCCGCCCATTCCACAATTTTCTTAAGGTCCCTTTGCATTTGCTCTACATCGGGTCTCGCAAGGGCACGGCTTCCTAGCTTTGTGTCATCTGCAAATTTAGAGATCCTACTAAACACTCCATTATCCAAGTCATTAATGTAAACAATAAATAATAATGGGCCCAGGACTGACCCCTGTGGTACCCCGCTGGTGACTGGGGCCTAGTCTGAACACGCCCCATTTACAACAACCCGCTGTGAAGGATTTGATAGCCAGTTTTTAACCCATTTAAGTATGTTACCCCTCACTCCAATTGCTCTAATTTTTATCAATAGCCTTTCGTGCGGGACTGTATCAAAGGCCTTTTTAAAGTCAAGGTAAATTATATCCGCCGCTTTAGTTTCCTCATAGATGCAAATCATGTTATGAAAGAATTCGAGTAAATTGGTTAGGCACGAGCGCCCCTGTCTAAATCCATGCTGGGAGTCTGCAATTAAATTATTTGCTTCACAATGGCTCACCAAACTATCTCTAATTATCGACTCTAAGAGTTTTCCAATTACAGAAGTTAGACTGATGGGACGGAAATTAGTAGGCCCAGTTTTATCCCCTTTTTTGAATATCGGCGTAACATTAGCACGCTTGAACTCTACTGGATCTAGGCCTTCCTCTATTGATTGATTGAAAATCGTGCAGAGCGGTCTTTCTAATTCATTTTTTAGTTCTTTAAGATGTTGGAAGAAGAAGATGAAGTAGAAGAAGAAGAAGAAGAAGAAGAACTACAGAATCTAGGACCAGCAAAGACACTAAGGTCCGCTCGAGGCTAGTCCGCTACACTAAATCCATAACTACTATACACACTTATCTACGAGTGTATCTCTAACATGCTATATATTTATTTTTATTTTTATTTTTTATTATTATTTTTTTTAGAATATATAATCTACTGTACACACTTATCTACATGTGAACATTGTAATGCATATTAACTACTTCAACCTAGGATGGGGGGATAGAAAGTTTTTCTTCTCAACTTAACTTCTGCAGCCCTCGACTGCTAGTGGTGAAAATCTAATTTTAGGATAGTAAGACTATTTATAGGATAGGAGGAAAAGAAAATGGATATCTAAACTACACATGCAAGAGAAATCGCTGGCATCATTTTTAGTCATCATTTTTACTCGTTGTTCCTCCGCTCCAAACTCCTTTTGCAAAAGACGTTTTTATTTACTGTGCTCAGACTACGTTATATTTATACTATTTAAGTGCGCGTCGATACGGTTTTTTAACATATTTACCGACGTACTATCTACTACGTGGGTAGGCAGCCTATTTCAAATTTGAGTAATTTTAAACGGAAAATGATTTTGGGCTATACTAGTGTTAAATCGCTTCGTCACTAATTTTAATCGGTGTTGGCGAGTGTTTCCCCTATGATCCAATTTGAACAAATTCCTATAATCAACGTTTGAAAATCCTTTTAATATTTTAAATACTTCTATTAGCTGGCCACGTAATCTTCTGCCTTCGAGAGATGGCAAATCTAATGCCCTGAGTCTTTCCTCGTACGGTCTGTTTCTCAGCTTGGGAATTAATTTTGTATCCCTACGCTGCACTCTTTCTAATTGCGCGATATCTTTGTTTAAGTATGGAGCCCAAAATTGAACCGTGAATTTGAGCAGTGGACGCACAAGTGATTTATATAACGGTAAAATTACATCTTTGGATTTGAACGTGAAATTACGCGCGATATAGCCCAGCACACGATCTGCTTTTTTACATGCATCCGCGCATTGTTTCGTGACTTTGAAGTCATCCGAGACTAAAACTCCCAGGTCTTTTTCTAATTTAACCACGTTGAGGACCTGGCATTTCATGGTATACTCTACCCTCAAATTTTGGCAACCCAAATGCATCACCTTGCATTTACTTAAATTAAACTGCATTTGCCACTTATCCGCCAATCTGACAATCAAGTTTAGGTCCTTTTGTAATTTTTCTACATCCGATCTTACATAAGCACGGTTGCCCAGCTTCGTGTCGTCAGCAAATTTAGAAATCGTACTAAATACGCCATTATCCAAATCGTTTATATATATTAGAAACAATAATGGGCCAAGAACCGAGCCTTGTGGCCCTCCACTACTGACGTTGACCCAATCAGAACATTCACCATTTATAACTACTCGCTGCGAACGATCCTTCAGCCAATTTCTAATCCAATTTAATATCTTACCCTTCACACTGATTGCTTTAACTTTCATTAATAATCTCTTGTGCGGAACGGTGTCAAACGCCTTTTTAAAGTCTACATAGATTACATCTACAGCTTTGCTTTCGTCGTAAACGCAAATCATTTTGTGGAAGAATTCCAGCAAATTTGTCAAGCACGATCTCGCCCGCCTAAACCCATGGTAGGAATCTTTAATCAGATTATTTAGCTCGAGGTGGCTCACTATTCTATCTCTAATTACCGATTCTAAAAGCTTTCCAACTACCGAAGTTAGACTAATAGGACGAAAATTCTTTGCTTCATATCTATTCCCATTCTTAAATATTGGTGTAACGTTTGCACGCTTGAAGTCTAAAGGAAATACGCAATCTTCTAATGAGCGACTAAAAATTGCACGCAACGGCTTCGCAAGCTCATTCTTAAGTTCCTTTAAATGAGGGGGGTAAACGCCATCGGGCCCGGGTGATTTCGACTTTTTCATCAGGTTAATATATTTAAGAATTTCCTCTTCATTAACTGTTATATCGGATATGCAAATATCACTATTATGTACTTCTTCAACTGACTATCCTAATTGGGACGAATCTTCAACAGTAAAGACGCTTGTGAAATGTTCATTTAAAATTTTAGACATTTCCGCCGGAAATTCCGTCAAACGACCATCTTTGTCTTTAATCGGCCCTATTGAACCTTTTAAGGGTTTCCTACTTTTTACGTAGCCGTAAAACCGTTTCGGTTCCTTCTTCGAATCCTTAGCGAGTTTTATTTCATATTTCCGCTTCGCATCTCTAACCGCCCGTTTAACTTCTCTTCGAGAATCTATGTAATTTTGCCGACTTATAAATGACTCATTGTTCTTATGTATTGGAAATTTTCTATTTCGGTCCTTAATTAAGCTTAATATTAGTGGGCTAACCCACAGCGCTCTCATCGACTTCCCGCTCTTAGGCGCACATACTGTTACCAAGTCGAAATTTACACTAAGGAGTGTACGCCGAAGCTCAGTGTACATTTCTCCTACTGACCTATTCTCGAAGCGTATTCCCCAGTCTACATCCTTAATCCTTTCGCGAAAAGTATCAAAATTACAGCTCTTAAAACGTGGGATGAGCTGAGTGCTCATTTTTACTTCTACGCACGTGTTTACTTCGAATCTAATCGCATTATGGTCACTCCTACACAAACATTTTCTACCAATGACTCGTCAGTCGCCATGATTAAATCGAGGATATTATTATCACGCGTTGGTTCCTCCACATTTTGTACGAGAAAGTTCTCCAGGTTAAAGTTTAGTAGTCTCTTCCCAGCTTTATCTGACGTTAGGTTACTATAATTAACGTTTGGACGGTTAAAATCGCCGCAGACTAATGTGGTTCCTTTTCTAACCCAAAATGAAAGCATATCAAAGAGTGCAGCATCTTATCTTTCCATTTGAGATGGTGGACGATATATGACGGCTAAATTAATTTTATTTTGTGCATTACAACATAATTAGATTAATAAGGCCTCACTTCTCATATCGGCCGTAGACGAGTCGATCGTTATAGCGTTTAAGTCATCTTTTATATACACTAATACGCCCCCTCCTCTACCAGTTTGTCTATTTTTATAATGAAGAAGAAGAAGAAGAAGAAGAAGAAGAAGATGAAGAAGAAGAAGAAGAAGATGATGAAGATGAAGATGAAGATGAAGATGAAGATAAAGAAGAAAATAAGAAAAGGGTGTTCTGGGTGTTAAAATAAAGAGTCTATAAAGGGGATTAAAAAAGGCGGTTAAGATTAGCAAATAAGGCCGTAGGCCACACCCCGCAGGCGTGCCTGTGTAACTAAGCTCTTCTTGTTAAGGAAGAGAACAGCGGCTTGTATATATATATATTATAGAAACAGGATTGTTTGCTTATTGAGGCATATACGGCCTAATCATTATCGAAAACTAACTAATCATTAATAAAGGGTAAAAGGAAGGAAAATTGGGTTAAGAGAAGGGAAGGAGAACATAGCGCAATTTCCTCAAACGAGGAGAAGAGTGGGAGGGAGTGAGAAGAAAATATTATTTACGGAAAAACATGGACATCAACAAGAATTAAAGGAAACTGCCTTGAGTGAGATTACTAAGAAATAAATGAAAGAATTATGCAACTGAGGTTGAACTTCGGGAGGTAGTCAACGAACAAGTGAAAAACGATTAATCTAGTACGTCTAGGATTACATGTGGGAGGGAAAGCTCGTGACACAAGGTGTCTATAGTTTGTCCTGATGTTCTTCAGGAGAAGAGAGAGAGAGAGAGAGTAACAAGGACTAAAAAGGAAAAGAGGTACCCTAGTAGACCTTACGATCCATTCAAAGAGAGTACCTTTGAATGAACACATGAGAAGGCGTAATCCTCTAAAGGGTCAGATTAACGCCCTAGGAGAGCACTCGCGCCACACCTCAATTCTCCAAGCGTCTATTTTTCAAGACTTTGTCTAGTCTCGAATTGAACTGTTCAACAGAATTGCTGTTGACAACTTCCACTGGAAGTGCGTTCCAATGGCCGCAGATGCTTTATGTGAAAATTTCCCACACAGATCACGCTGGTTACGCTTTAGTTAAAGTTTGTAGACGTGATTTCTTATTCTGCCCTGGCTAAGCTGGAAAATATCCCTGTAGTCTACAATCTCAAAGCCTCGAAGTATTTTGAACACTTCGATAAGCTGACCACGCAGTCTCCGTGTCTCCAGTGAGAACAAGTCTAATTCCCGTAATCTATCTTCGTAACTCGTGTATCTGATAGAGGGAATTAGTTTGGTTCTCCTGGCGTGCACAGGTTCTAATCTTGCGATATCCTTTCGAAGCGAAGGACTCCAAAATTGTACGGCATACTCCAGGTGCTTTCGGACAAGGGAGTTATACAAATACAGTACTATCTCCTTGTTCCGATATCCAAACTGTAGCTTTATATAACCTAGCATCTTTTGAGTTTTCTTCTCAGCCTCAATACACTGCCTCGATAAAAATAGACGCTTGGAGACTTGAGGTGTTGAGGTGTGGCGCGAGTGCTCTCCTAGAGCGTTAATCTGACCCTTTAGAGGATTACGCCTTCTCATGTGTTCATTCAAAGGTATTCTCTTTGAATGGATCGTAAGGTCTACTAGGGTACCTCTTTTCCTTTTTAGTCCTTGTTACTCTCTCTTTCTCTCTCTCTCTCTCCTCCTGAAGAACATCAGGACAAACTATAGACACCTTGTGTCACGAGCTTTCCCTCCCACATGTAATCCTAGACGTACTAGATTAACCGTTTTTCACTTGTTCGTTGACTACCTCCCGAAGTTCAACCTCAGTTGCATAATTCTTTCCTTAATTTCTTAGTAATCTCACTCAAGGCAGTTTCCTTTAATTCTTGTTGATGTTCATGTTTTTCCGTAAATAATATTTTCTTCTCACCCCCTCCCATTCGGCTCCTCTGTTGAGGAAATTGCGCTATGTTCTCCTCCCCTTCTCTTAACCCAATTTTCCTCCCTTTTACCCTTTATTAATGATTAGTTATTTTTCGACGATGATTAAGCCGTATATGCCTCAATCAGCAAGAAATCCTGTTTCTATAATATATATATATATATATATATACAAGCCGCTGTTCTCTTCCTTAACAGGAAGAGCTTGGAACACAGGCACCCCTGAGGGGTGTGGCCCACGGCCTTATTTGCTAATCTTAACCGCCTTTTTTAATCCCCTTTATAGACTCTTTATTTTAACACCCTGAGCACCCTTTTCTCCTTCTTCTTCTTCTTCATCTTCATCTTCATCTTCATCTTCTTCTTCTTATAAAGGAATTATTAGAAATAACTTTGATAAAAAATTAAATATACTTAGGTGACAACCGAACTAAAAGAAAAAATCTTATTCAAACACCTTAAAAAAATCTCGTTCTTAAAATATAGGGCTATGGATTATCTGAACCACGTTAATAGCTTGGTAAGGAAAATTGAGTTATGATTTCTCGGTTCCCCATTATATCAAATTGGCTGAAACCTTTCTTAGATAGTCTATACAATATGCCAACACTAATTTCATGCTTTCATTATGCTGTTTTACATACTTAACATTTTTATTTCAGAGTCGTTGTTTTGTGGGGTGAACTACGCTAAAAGCCTTGGAATGAAAGTAGCCCATCTAGACATACTTTAGAGAAAATGAAGCATAATTATACCTGTTAAGCATACTTGCGTAAATATTTAGCAGAAAACCGTAATTATAATATACAATTGATGAACATAATGAATTATTTTCTCACATGAGCTCCATTTAGATGAATGACATCAAATACCCTATCATGAATGGGATCTATCAATTTCTTAATAATAGCAGGTTGACTGCCTCTGCCGCAGCCTTGATGATTGCTCTTAAGACTTCTTTAGACGAAAATTCACGTCAATCGGCATAAATTGTTTAATGATGGATCACAAATTTTAGACTGAGATGAGATCCAGAGAGGCTGGCGGCCACACCATTAACCTGCCACCTTGTATGCCGTAAAAGCCTAGTAGCACTAGGGTGCACCTAGAAGAGTGGGATGGATTGTTGTAATGCATGAAAACTCTAGAAGCGACAATGGCATGCCATCTCGCTAGCAATTCAGGACCATATTGAAGAGAATCCATTAGGCTGCTGCCGTCAATTTCACAAATAGGACACCCCGACTGGGCCAACAAGTTTCTGTCCAAATACATATGCCCACAATATGACCCCTCATTCCTGCTATTGACGTCGCAAACGTTGGTGACCCTCATATCTGAAATAGACCTAACCATTTACCCAAACATTAAGTCCATCAAGGGTCGCCCTGGTCTCGTCAGTAAAGAGAAGGCAACTCGTGTCCATTTAAATATACTTCCGGGCCCATTGAAACCTGAAAATCTTGTGACGGGGGATCAAAGGAGTCATTTTTAAGGGGGCTCGAACAGAAGCCATACTCCCTAAGATCCGGTTCCTGGTGAGGTTCGGTAAATGGGGACGACCAGCGATGGTGAAAATGACTGCTTTTCTGTCCGGATTTCCCACGGAACTGGCGGCCAGTATTCCTCAAATCCCTAGCTGTCACAGTCTTGGTGGTCCGATAATCGAATCGATTCTTACTTATCGAAGGGTCCTTTAGAAGTCGTCTAACCGTGTACACATGAACAGAGATACCATCAGCTCTTTCTTTTATAGTAAAAGAATTTACTTCATCGTTGAGGCTTCTGCGACGTCCCATTGTCCTTAATTAGGATAGATGCTATTAGCGTGGTTCACTACAAAACGACGAATATGAAATAAAAAAAATAAGGACGTAACACATAACATTAGTTTTTTCATATTGAGCAGACCACCTGTAAAATGGTTCATCAAAATTGATTCACAAATAACCGATAAATCCTATAGAAATTCTGAAGGATAGGTAAATTTTTAACTTTACGAGCAATGTTGTACCGAGTTGTTGGTAGGTAGGATTTAATTAACTTTGCAAAGCGTTTAAAATTACTTACCCCAGTTGCGGCATGCATTTGCTTCTGAATTTGTGGCTTAACTTGGCAGAAAGTTTGAAAGAAGAGAGCTCTAAATTAAAGTGAAAGTAGAGGCAGTGAAATTTTCTGAAGTTATAGAGCTGCAAATCCTCTTAGAGGCATTGTAGCGGGGAAGAAATGGTACCTAATCATCCAATTTCCAGCAACAAATTTCTTTTTACCGTACACCTGTTACCTCCTCGTGGTACCGAACTTAGCTTCTAACTTAGCTTCGCCGTTTATTTTGAGATACAAATTCTACAGCGTTTGCCATAATTTCATAATTTTTAAAAATACCACATGATGAGTATGATGAGTAAACGTTTGACTTTTGAGCAACGAAAAAGTCTTGTCAAGTGGTGTGTGTCAGAAGTCCAAGGTCAAAAGAACCTGGAATTCGGTACGAAGCTACCGACACATCTACCAATTGCAGGAATCCGTGGCACGTTTGAGCTAGACCGTTTGAATGGCGTAAATCAAGGTCGAGTGATATAAAGTTGCCAAACTTCAATCGATCACTACAAAGCGAACTTCAATACTGTGCCTGCGAAATCAGGAGCAAAATAACAAGTGTTCACCGAATCTTAAAGTTGGTGAGATACTCGTATGTGGAAAAGAAAGACTGAACCTCTGAATTGAAACCAAGAATGTGGTTTCCCAAATATATTGCGTAGTCATATGAATTTAATTTCAAAATAAATAGTAGGATAAATCGACATAACTGTACGTAGTGGTGACCCGAATATCCAGATATTTATGTTAATAAGCTTGATAATTTAAAATGATTAAATAACTCAGGTTTAATTTTTCAGAAAGCAGTATCGTTGTACCATTGTTATTTAATATTATTGGTGCCACGTATTTCAATATGCTTCGAGCAAAGTTTATACCTACAGTTTGAAAGCTGTTTGGAGACGACGCCTTTCCCCTCTAACAAGATGTAACTCAACACAATATGGAATGAATTGCTTCTTCTCTTTTACATTCTTTCCTCTCCTTTGGTACCTCCTTAGGCATAGATACTACAGGATTGAGTATCCGAGAGTTCACTTGAAGGACACAGTGTATGGCACAACACCTGCAACACTAAAATACTTTAACAATGCACGTTCGGATAAGTAGGGGACCATCACAGCAATCGCATTACTAGATTTCTGCAAATCATTTACTTCACCCCTAACGAAGTGCTTCCTCACGAACACAATTTTCACCTTATCACCAAATTAAATATATTTTATTTTCAAACAATTTTAAAAATAATTCGAGCGAATAAAATCCAAATCTGCCTAAGAGGTACACATATATTTTGGAATTTATGAAGGAAATGATGGTGTTCAAATTATCTCGTCCTTTGAAGTATATATATATATATATATATATATATATATATATATATATATATATATATATATATATATATATATATATATATATATATATTCAATAAGTTTTGCGAATCGGTAGGGCAAAACAGAGGAAGGGGAATGGCTGTTTGTGGGAGTGTTCGGACAAGTTATGACAAGTCACGACCTGCAGCCGCACGCTCCTGCTTTGTCTATTTAAGAAGCAGTAGCTGATCGCAGATCGTCGGTCACAAATCTTTCAACAATGGAGAAGGTTGAGCATAGCACAATGTGGCCCGTGTGGAGAGGATGATCCTCGAAAATCGATGGGTGAAGGTCGAAGAAATCGAACGAGAACTTGGAATATCACATGGAAGTGTTATCAACATCATCAACGACAATTTGGCCATGACCAAGGTCTCTGCCCGTTGGGTCTCTAGAAACCTTACGCGCCATGATTGACTTCAACGTCGTCAAAGTCCACAAGGCCAGAGCGGCACAAGTTGCCATGCGCGAGTGCGGATTCGAGGAGCTCAACCATCTCCCCTACAGTGCAGCTCAAGGCTGCACTGCGTGGATGCCGGTTTGGGGACGATGAAGATGTCCAGCTCGCCGTCCAGGAGTGGATTGAACAGCAGTCGGGAGATTTCTGGTTGTCAGGAATTTGAAGCCTCAGGGACAAGTGGCGCAAGTGCATTGAAGTCGAGGGTAGTTCTACTGAAAAATAATAAAACTCTTTTCCTCATATCTCGTTTCCTTATATCCAAATTGCAAAACTTATTGACCGCTTTTCGTATATATATATATATATATATATATATATATATATATATATATATATATATATATATATATATATATGCGGTTAAAAGGCTATTTTTGGCCAACACAGTCTTCTTCAAAGCCCTCGGAAGTAGCTCTTCTTACATACACGAGAAGGTAACACTTAAAATAAGCGTTCTCTGAGATAGCCACAAAACTATCTTTCTAATGGTCTTTTTAAATGTCAGCTCTGCTTATCGAAAAGAATGTAAAATTTGTATTTTGATTTGTCAATAACATCATATCTTTTCGCTCGATACTCTGTAGCCTCTACTAGGCTAGGATATTACAGGCTATTATAGGTTAGGCTATACTATACTAAGCTAGGCTAATATATATTGTACAAGGGTAAGATAGAATATGCTAATTTAGGTTATAATATGCTATGCTATGATAGCATATAGTATGTTAGGCTAGACAATAATAAGCTATGCTTGACTAGAGTTTAATAGAATAGTATAGACTATACATGTCTAGAAATAGTTAATGCTATACTAGGTTATGCTATTCTAGGCTAGGCTAAGCTATACTAGCCAAGGCAGGGCAAGAAAGGATAACTACGGTAGGCTACGCTATAATAAGATAGGTTAAGCTATGATATACTAAGCTATGCTCCACTAGCCTAGTCTTCGCTATACTAAGCTAGGATAAGCAAGGCTTTGCTAGGGTAGGATAGGCTATGTTATGCATGTTATGCAAGCCTAGGCTAAGATCTGATAGTCTAGTCTAGGCTAGGCAATACCATGATATACTATACTAACTAGGCTAAGGTAAAGTAGGCCATGATGTAATATACTAGGCTAGAATATGCTCACTAGGCTAGGATATAATAGAATATACTAGACTAGTCTCCAGTGAACTAGGCTAAGCTAGGCTATTGTTATGCATGCTATGCAAGCCTAGGCTAGGCTAGGCAATTCCATGATATACTATACTAACTAGGCTAGGGTAAAGTAGGCCATGATATACTATACTAGGCTATGCTAATCTAGGCTAGAATATGCTAACTAGGCTAGGATATAATAGAATATACTAGACTAGTCTACAGTGAACTAGGCTAAGCTAGGCTATAATAGACTAAGTTAAGCTAAGTTAGGCTAGACTAAATTTTAATATACAATTGTAGGCTGCGTAAAGCTAGGTTAGGTTATACTGTGATAGGTAAGCTAGGTTATACTTTGATAAGCTAGTCAAGTCTAGGCTAGGCTAGGCTAGGTTAGGCTACACTGTGATAGGCACATATATACTATGCTAAGCTAGGTTATTCCAATATATATTATGCTAGGCTATAATGCAAGTCTATACTAGTCTAAGCTAAGGACTAGTAGGCTACTCTAGGGTATACTATGCTATTCTAGGCCATTCTTTGCTATGATATACTAGGCTGGGCTATACAAGTGTATACTATGCTGTGCAAGGCTATGCTGGACTATACTACGCTAGACAAGGCTAGATTATAGTGTACCATGCTAAGCTAATATAACTAGGGTAGGCTATGATAGACTAAGGTTGGCTGTGCTTTGCCAAGATATACCATGCCAAAATAAGATAGGATATGCTATACTAGTTTATACTAGGCTAGGCTAGCTTATACTATGATTATACTATACTATACTACGCTATATTAGGCTAAGTTAGGCTATGGTAGATAAGCTGTAAAATGCAAGGCTTTGCAAGGATAGGCTAGCCTAGGCTATACGAGGATAGGCTACGCAATACTATGTTAAACTATTCGAAACGATACTAGGTTAGGCTATGCTATACTATACTATGATAAGCTATATGTACTATGCTATATTATGGTAAGCTTTACTATCTTATATATTCTAGGCTGTACTAGGCTAGTTTTTGTTAGGCTAGGCTATGTTAGGCTAGGCTTTACTATGGTTTCTAGGCTAAGATAGGCTATACTATACATTCTCTGCTAGGCTAGGCTAGATTAGTCTAGGCTAAGTCACAGTATGCCAGACTAAGCTATATTATGTAAGGCTAGGCTATACTATGCTAGCTACGCTAGAGTATGGTATGCTAAGTTCTACTCTTATAGGGAATCATAGGCTAAACTTGGTTGTTCTAAGTTAGGCTAGGCTATACTATGGTACGATATGCTATGACATAATCTACTCTGTAATACTATGATATACTATGCTAGGCTAGGCTAGGCAGAATTTATTATGTTAGGCAATCTAGGCTCATCTATACTATGCTAGGCTTTATTATGCAAGGTGAGGTACTACTATGGTAGGCTATCTTACGGTAAGCTAGGTTTTGCCAGGCTACTATTCGAGACTATACTAGGCTATGCTATAAAATGTTAAACTATTCTAGACAATACTAGGCAATACTAGGATAAGCTATGTTAGGCTATATTATCCTAGGAGATACTATACTACATATACTATACTATATTATACTTTACTATACTATGTTTTGCTATGCTATGCTATGCTATATTATACTATGTTATCCTATCATATACTATGCCATGTTATACTATGCTAAAATATGATAAGCAACACTATGCAATAATATGCTATGTTATACTATGTTGTAATGTGCTATGCTATACTATTCTAGACTATGCAATTAGCGTGTGACAATTTTTTCGCCTTTCCAATTCCATAAAAAGTTAAGGCTCGCCATATTAATTACAAAAATATATCATCATCATCATCATCATCATCATCATCATCATCATCATCATCATCATTATCATCATCATCATCACTAACTATAATTTAAGAGGGGGATTTTTTTTAGTATTTGAATAATAATTTCATCTTAGTTGGGTTATGACATGTTTTTTTATCAAAGTTATTTCTAATAATTATTTTATAATATCAAAAAATAAAATGGTGAAGTTCAGAAATAAATATAAGTATCGAAATTTGGTGAATTTTTTAAAACTCAAAGAATTACAAATGGTGAAGTTCAGAAAATTTAGTTCGGAGTTTCTTTTTCAAATTATTAAATTGGCGAAGTTTTAAAAAATTATAAAAATTTAACCATGGCTGCTTTTTTTTCAGCTTTTAAATTTTAATCTTATTAGCGAAGTGTAACCTCTTCCCTGGGGGAGTGGCGAAGCCATTGCCTGCTTTTTTTAATATGTAACATTGTAACAATTCAGCCAATTCTAACGAAATTTGAAACTATTATGTTCTTTTACATTCTCTTTCGAATGATACAATTGGCAAAGTCTTCCCATATTGCCGGGGAATTATATTGTTTTGGCAATACCATCATAACTATTCGCCCGATTCTGACGAAATTTGAAACCTTTATATTCTTTTACATTCTCTTTCGAATGATATAATTTCCAAAGCCCTCATAAGGTTAGTCGAGGAATTGCTATTTTGGCAATAACACCCTAACTATTCCGACCATTCTAACGAATTTTGAAACCTTTATGTTATTTTACATTATATTTCGAATGATATAATTGCCATAGTCCTCTCAAAGTTAGCCAGGGAATTATTTTTTATGGCAATGACATCATAACTATTCGACAGATTCTCACTAAATTTGAAAAGTTTAAGGTGTTTACATTTTCTGTCGAATGATAGAATTGCCAAGGTCCTCCCAAGGTTACTCCGGCAATTATTGAAAGTAAGGACATAAATCAGAATAAGTGAGGGCACGCGAATTTTTAGTCAGTAGACTTTGGATAGTCGCGGGCGACTCTATGTACATCTCACTATGTCGGTCGGTCGGTCTCCGTTTTGTTTTCTTTTGTTTTAGTAATAACATTGTAACTATTCTGCCGATTCTAACGAAATTTGAAACCCTTATATTGTTTTACATTTTTTTTCAATTGATATAATTGTCAAGGTCCTCTCAAGGTTAGCCGGAGAATTATTTTTTTGCAATAACATCATAACTATTCAGCCTTTTCTAACGAAATTTTAAACCCTATGTTGCTTTACATTCTCTTCTGAACGATATAATTGCCAAAGTCCTTCTACACACCCATTGATCCTTCACTGAAAATCCATTTCCCTCCCCTAATCACCCATGAAGCCCTCTCTGAATACAAATTGATCCCTCTCTTATTTTTCATTGAGACACCCTCAATTTGTTTGGCTGTAAACTAAAAAAATGAGGCTCCTTAAGCTCTCTTGAGAATATTGTAAACACTCCATAGACCCTATATATATACTGTAATTTATTACAGTAATTAATTACCTGGAAGTTAAACAGACAGTAATAATTGTATTTTTACAAACGCAATACATCATAGTACATTTTAATATATCATTTTATTATCGAAAATGCAGTAAAATATTTTAATATTTCAGGATACTATAGAAAAACAGTAACAAACTTGATATTATCAGGGCATTTTTTTGAATAAATTTTAGGAGCCCGTCTGGCAACTAATTATGTTCAATATTATCAGAGCAGCATCTATGTAAGTGTATATTGAACATAATACGGTTATTTAATATTTATATTTACATATATGGTTCGTATTTTATGTGTATTTTAGCTTCTAGTAAATTATTGTAAAAATACATTATATATTTTACTGTGTGCCATCATGGGTCCTCAATTTTAATTTTAATTTGTAGCTGGCTCTTATTTTTCATTGATTTATTCTTCTTAACCGAATTACATGTGCCTTATTTAGCATATTCTTCTTAAAAAACAGTTTTAAATATTATTCTCTGAGACACTTATTTATGTAACATTGGTTTTAAGATGGATCAGATTGATTTGGGGGATCATCCAACTACAAAATAACGTCGTTTGAAAATATTCATGGTGATCTTCTGCGAGTGAATAGAGAAACAAAGTAATTCCAATAACGAGCTAAAAGATAAAATGTGATTAATTAACAATGGAATAAGAAAAAGTTAGCCAAAATTATAAAGTGTCTAATGCATGGAGATATATAACCTGGGAATTTTGATTATACCATGAAATTTGATTATAATATAAAAAAGAATATTAGATTTTAAAAGAAGTGTTTTGAAACCAATTGGATTAGATCAAATTAACCATTTGATAACCTTATTCTTCTTTATCGAGTTTCCAACGAAAAAGTGAACCGAAACGTACTAATTATAAATAATAATTTTCTTTGTTATTTTTTTATTGTCAAAACGTAATTTTGTCTGTTTAATTTATTTATAAAAATGGTAAAATTACTCTCGAAATAAGACAATCAGGAGCATCAGATTCCTTAGGAGTTGTACATATGTAACCTCAACTAGAAAATAAGAATTATATGAAAAATATTTCGCTTCATATTATATTGTTAGTAAATGTAGGAGAATGCCCCCTTTTTAGTCACTTCACGCCTGTCAACACTTTTGTCGTGGTATACCTTGTGGAACGTGAAATACTTCTTTGATGAAGTAGGCTTTGTTCTAAGAGTGATAATATTGTTATTTTAAAGAAGAGCCGCTTGAAACGCGTAAGGATATAGAAAACACACAATAATTCCCAATATCAACTTATATTTTGAATTTAACAAATTTACTACTCAAAAACTAAACATTAATCACAGAAATACTCCGAAAATTAAAATACACAATAATTACTGTAATTAGCTTGACCCTCAAAAATTGGCTAAATTCGATAAGCACTTCAATATACAAGATTTAGGCTAATTGTCCCTACTGGAGTTTAAATACCTCAGGAATGTTATTGTCTCCAAGACGCTTGCCGACCGGCCAGATGGAGGTGGTCGAGATCACGAGGTATTTTAGCGAGTGTAGCAGATGGGGGTCCACACGGTATTCAAGGAGGAGAACAATCACGGTCCATTAGGCGAGAGTAAGTCGGACATGGTTCTTAAACCAAGTTAACTTAGAGTTGGGTGTGACCACCGGATAACGGGCTCGAGGGAGGGCTTTTCTCCTTCGTTACGTAATTCCTCAAGGGCGAGGATCGAGAAGGGGGGTTTCTTTGACGAGAATAAGTTGAACTTGGTTCTTTAACCAAGTTAACTTATGAGTTTGGTGTGGCCACCGGGTGACAGGCTCGAGGGGGAGCCTTTCCCTCTTTCTTTCTTAATTCCTCAAGGACGAGGAATTTCCCTGGCTTTTACGATGCACCAGGATAGGAGGAGCCTCTCTGACGAGAATAAGTTGAACTTGAACAAGTTAACTTAACGTTTGGTTTGATGACCAGGGACTAGCTCGAGGATGAGCTGCTTCTTAGCCCCCTTGGTAGCCCTGCCTCTCTTGCAGGGGACTTCGTAGTCTGGCGACACAAGTAATCTACCTGTCCAGTCTCGGTAGCCCGGTTTTAATTCAGGCACTTCATAGCCTGGAGACTGACGTATTCTATCTCGATTTTCTTATTTATACCTCGTCACCCCACTAGGGGAGGGGTAAGAGGGGGTGGCTCGTGGACTGACCCAGGAGGGTTCTTATTCAAACGGCTTTTTTCACACAAAGTCTTACCTCGGCTCCCGTTAGCCTTCGAACTTGAGAGAAACGCGTCTCCAATTTCTTATTTGAAGTGAAATTCAATATACCCTCATAAGGGAGATCTTGCAATTTAAAGCCTCTAGGCCTTTCATAGCGACGAGTGGCATAGCGCTGTGGTTACGAGTTTGACCCCACGGTGCCTGGGCCGGATGTTTTTGCGGTAACCACCTCGTGTCTCCACTGAGAGAGACGGGGGAGGGACGATTCCCCTACAGTAAAGGTTTAAGTATTGTAGTTTATGATTTTACGCTTCCATCGCTCAGACTTTCGTTTGCTTTTGCTTTTGTCGTAACTTTTCTATTATTCATATAAGGACTGATGTTCTTAAAAGCGTTTTATAGAAATATTTTGTTTCCGCCTCTCAAGCTATTCGAGCTCAGACAATCTATCCTCTTTGAAAGCAGAAAAGGTCTTCCATATTATTATAAGGGCTCATTAAATTGTGAAAAGAATGAAGGGGCTTATAATATATAATAGTAAGTAAAATTTCTAAATTTTTTTTTTGATTTTTTCGAAATTTGATTTTCAATTAATCTCTCTTTAAAAACAATTGAAATTAGTCGACTAGAAGCAACTTATGGAAAATTTAAAGCACACCAAGTGTAGGTCGTTGCCGGTTAGAGACGTATTCTTGTCGCTTTGTGGTAGCTGCATACATGGTAAATCCCTACCATTTTTCTTTATAGAAATATAAGTAATTGGGTAAGAACTTTACAATCAATCAACATTCGTTTAGAGCGCATAAGCGATTAAAATGAAGACGACAATTTGAAAAGCATAAGCAAACAGAAATTTTAATAGGGTATCAACTTTTGACCATAATCACGCATATCTTGAAATATCGAGCCTAAGAACGGCGTTCTGGCATTATCAGAATGAAAGAATTGCGAACAGGCCAAAACACTCAAATTCACTCGACGCTGCTTGAATTAGAAAAGGGGAACTATTTAGCTCAGAAGTGCAGGGCAAATAAAAATAAGAGACGATTGGTATTATAAATTAGTTTCCGAACTCCTATTTTTTAATGATTAAAGTGATACTTATCATTTCTATCCTTAAACATTTTTATTGTAGTGCAGCTATTCCATATCTGTCTTATTTTATATAAAAATCAATTCTGTGCTATCGTATAGTTAAAGCATTTGTTTACTAACTTCCAACCGTTATTTCTAGATGTTGGGCAGATATCTAAGATAATTCTTATTTTTTATTTATATGTGCCATTGTCAAAAGTCTTTTTTTTTTAATTAAGATAAACTACAAGTATAGATATAACTTCATCAAATGCTGCGATCATTTGGTTAAATATCTATCAAATTAGTTAAACATAACCGTACATGTCGAAATCCATACTGTGTGATTTACATATTAAGTTTCTTGATGAAGTTCTGGAATTCCTTAACCTGCATTTCTCTCACTCCTCTTCAACCTTGCCTTTTTTCAACGATATTATCCCCCACCGTCATAGTGTCTTAAGGTTTCTTTCTGTATACATTAAAATTTTACTCTCTTTCCATTTGTTTCAAACCACACCCACTACACAAGTAAATATACTAGATGATGTTTTTTTTTCTCTTCTCCAATTAACATTCTTTCAATATCTAGCTTTCTTTTCATGTTGTTTCTTCGTCAAAAGCTCATACCCCCTTCACTCATTTTTTCCCGAATCTTCGCTTAGTGTTTTTATGTTCTTAATCAGTTCCTCATTAATTTATCAGGTCACGGCGCGCCTCTTTGATGCTAATGACATGGTGCTATTGGCTTTGAATCCATGAAAATTACACTCAATGATAACAGTGCTAACAGAATCCTGCCTTACAGACTAAAATGAATAAAGATGAAAATAATGATCACTTATTTAGATAGAGATATCCAAATAAAGTTTCACTATCAAACTTTAGAGCGGGTAAAACAGAACCTATACTTACTTAAGGACAACTTGTGACTTATGAAGAAGGCATGGAAAGGAAAATTATTTGAAAAACAATATTACTTAGGAGCACGGTAAAAAGGCTTAGCTGCATCTTCAAAAGCGATATGCTTGTGTAATCAAAATTAAATATATTTAATCAGAGAAACAGAAATATTTACAAGAAATTGACAGCAAGTCCCTTAAAATCAAAGTTGAAAAAGAGCAGAACCAAAATTGTAAGTTTTCGTTCGATGGCAAATATTTTCTTTGAAAAAAGACTCCTCCCTACTATCCTTGACTTCCCTTTTGTTTGGTACAGCTATATTGATGATGTCATTTGCCTGTGGCCTAACTCTAAAGATGATAATACCTTTCTTACTAAACTTAATTCACTCGTCCTTTCCATTACTTTACCCATGAGGTTGAAAATAATAGAACCCTTCCCTTTCTCGATCTTCTTATTCATAGAAGATTGACTGGTTTTAAATACTCCATCTATCGCAAACCTACGAATTCAAACTCTTATATTCATTTTTACTCTGCGCATAGTCCCAGAGTCAAACGTTCCATTTCTTACTCTATGTTTTTAAAGGCTTTACGAGTTGTTAGTCCTGAATATATAGACTCTAAATTCAGCAATATCTTTGAAACTGGCCATAAATTATGTTACCCTTATCCGTTTCTTCTAAACTGTCTTTCCTCTGCAAAAAAGACGTTCTATAATACAGTTCCTGCTATCCCTTTTAATGTTAAAAACATTTGGGTTTTACCCTTCTCTGTTTGTTTTATTGACCTTCCCCGTTTTTTAAAAAACTTTAACATTTTAGTTGCTTTCAAATACGAGTCAACGAAAAAAAAAAACATTCTAGTTCAGTATAATTGTAATAATATTGGGGGAGTCTATTCGATCGAATATTCTGTTTGTCTAATTAAATATTTTGTCAGTATTAATCAGCATAAATACAATTTTAGGAGAGCTGTAAATAATAGTGCATTTTTTGTGTGCATATGTCTGAAAATAACCACTTAATTAATTCTAATTCAGCAAAATTTATTTTTCGTTCAAATGGCTCAATTAAAAGACACCTTGTTGAATGTTCATGTATAAGCGAAATTAATAACTTAAACATTTCCCGTGGCCTTTTTAAAATTGACGCTGTTATGAAAAAACGCATCCTTTAAAGAAATTAATTTTGACTTATGTTCCTAATTAAAAAAAATTGAGGGGGCACTTTTTACTTTTAGGGGCACCCGATTTTGTCAATTTAATTATTGCATTGATTTTGTATTAATATTATTTTATTTCTCTTCCGCTCTCCTTGATCCTCTCCCTTACGTATCTGCTTACTTCTCGTGTCTCGCCTAATCTCCCTCTTTAGACTATCGCTTTATCCGTTATCGTTTTAACTGTTTTGGCTTTGTTCTTGACTCTTTCTGCTTCTCGGTTTGACCTTGTTACCAGTTATAGGTAAATCTTAATGTGAATTTACCCGTCCCTCTCCTACTTCCTCATTGGTGATATCTTCTCTTAAAGGCAGTCCTTTATCTTTTACTAGCTTAAAATGAACTGAATAAAGATCGGAAGTACTTGGAAGCACCTTTTTCATTTTTCCTGTGGGACATTGTATTCATTGCGAACCTCATGTGCTACTTTGTGAGTTATTCATTTTATATATATATATATATATATATATATATATATATATATATATATATATATATATATATATATATATGAATAACGTTATTTTCGTGATTCAGTTATATATATATATATATATATATATATATATATATATATATATAATAGCAGGCGCCAGTATGAAGAGGAAATATTGAGTTTAAATTTAATCCAGATATTAAGAGAGCAAATTTTATCTCCAGTATATTTCCAAAAATGCTTATAAATACTATATTAGGCAAGGTAAAAAAATAGCTTATCAATAGCACTGACAATGAAATCAAAACTAGTGATATAAAATGATCATTTATAAAGCGATTGAAGAATATTTACTTCTCTCAACATGACTGTGGCTAAACTATTATAGATTTTACATTCAAGGGAGCTACACAAGTCTGAATAATTTAATCTATCTGGAATCTTAGGAAAATCCGTAAATACGAAATATAATTTATTTATCACTGTCGAAGAATACTTTTGTCGAAAAATGCTATTTTTGTTGTTTTAAGAAAGAGCCAGTCTCAAACACGTAAGGATTTAGTGAAACGCCCAGGAATTATTCCAAAATAAGCATATATTTTAAATTTACAATTAACTAGAAAAACAAACATAAGCCTCAGAAATAGTACGAATTTAAATACACAATAATGACTTCAATAAGTTTTTAAGTAAGGCTTTTTAACTTGACCTTATAATGTTGGTTAACTCGCTACTAACTCCAATATAAAAGAAATAGGCTAATTGTCTTTACTAGAGGTATAATACCTTGGTTGCTCTGGCGGCGGATTTAAGTCTGACCT
Organism: Ceratothoa steindachneri; assembly: GCA_963969495.1. Taxonomy (NCBI): domain Eukaryota; kingdom Metazoa; phylum Arthropoda; class Malacostraca; order Isopoda; family Cymothoidae; genus Ceratothoa; species Ceratothoa steindachneri. The sequence continues at coordinate 60,066,762 of OZ018336.1, forward strand.
TGTAATCAAATGAGCCCAGACACCTCAGGAATCCGGTGGGTTCTTTGACGCGTACCTCGACCAGATTGTTGGCGGTGGACGGGATGACTTGGCAGTCACAAGGGACTTTGGGCGAGTGTGGTCAATGAGGGGGCCACACGGTGTTCGGGGAGTGGGTGGCTTTTCTTCAAGTGCAAGAACTATCACGGTACTTTGGGATGCACCAGGATAGGAGGGGTCTCTCTGACGAGAGTAAGTTGAACTTGGTTCTTAAACCAAGTTAACTTAGAGTTAACTTGGTTAACCTGGCACAATTTAACATACTCGCAACCCAATTTAACTTTCAAACAACTAATACCTAATTCATCGATTACATGCAACAAAACAAAAACAAAAAAAAACAAGCTACTTCCTTACATTTCTAAGCTTTTAAGAACTTAAATCCTAACGATAGCTACTAACACGAAAAACAAATAAAAACATGGTTTCACGCTTACTAGTTACTGACATAACCCTGAATGGTATTTCGTCTCAGCTTATAGATAGGCTGTACTTTATCGGCCCCTTTGATGTAACTAATATTAAAATGGTGCACTATGACCATTACCTTACCGCGCCTGAGTCGGCCATTCGATTTATAGGGTCTACCCAAGTAAGTCACAAAAGGGCAGTGGTACTCCAACTTATGCGAACTACCCGTATTATGTTACTTGGATACTTTTAAACTAACCCTCATGGCTAGAGAGGCCCGTTGCAGTGGGGCATAATTGCTTGGAACGGGGGTCCCATAGTCCTCCTTTAAAAGGTACCTTGGGAGATCGAGTTTGTGTTCGATCTAATTTGTTCGGAAACCATTTTCCTTACCGGAGCCAGTTGCAGTGGGGCATAGTTGATGGGAATGTGGGTCCCATATCCTCCTTTAACAAGGAACCTTGGGAGATCGAGTCTGTGTTCAATTTAATTGTTTCGGAAACAATTTTCCTTACCACATCGTTAATGGGCGTGGGGCTCACTACGACTTGGATATTTAGTGGTAACTCCGTAGATGCTTCGTTCTAGGGGAAGACTACTGCGGGTAGGGGATACTTATTATTCTCGTCTAACCTCTGAATCGGTTTACATGGGTGTACCACCTTGACACTTCTATCTTCCTTCATTTTCACCCCATTTGGCTGGGTTCTACTTGTAGGTACTTTCTTAGGTACACCAGCTTGTACCTCTTAGCTAGTTACTACTTCCTCGAACATTACTCCATTTGGCTTGGTATTCATCGATCCTTTCGTAGGTCCAGAGTGGGCTAAAGCTTCCTCGACCTCCATCTGGTTCTCGATAGATGCACTTTCAAGTGCGAGCATTTTTGCTTTTTCTTCTCTCTCTTCTTTTTCAGCTTGAGCAAGTTCTCTTACCCTCTGTATTCTTCTTTCATCTACTTCTTTTTTATCTTTATTCTTCTTTCTTTTGACTCCTTTTCCATCTTCATTCTTCTTTCCTCGGCTTCTCTTTGAGCTTTCGCTAGTTCGCTTTCCCGTCGTGTTCTTCTTTGTTCATCTTCTATTTTTATCTTTATTCTTCTTTCATCATCTTCTCTTTATATCCTTATTCTGAATTCTTTTGCTTCTCTTTTCAACTGTCTTATTCTTTCGTTTGTTTTCCCCTTGCTTGTTATTTTTCTTTATTCTGTTTCTATTTTCCACTGTATTCTGTCTTCTTCTACTTTTCTGTCCATCCGTATTTTCATTTCTTTGTATTCTCTTTTCCCCTCTCTTCTTATATCTTCCGTTTTTATATCAAACAGTATTATTTCTTCTTCTTTTTCCCTTTTCAAATCTCTTATTTTTTCTTCGCATTCTATTCTCAGTTCTGCAAGGACGTAGGCATCCATATCTTTGCCTTCAAATCCCAGACTTTAGGGTTGTTGGTATAATCTTTCGACCGGATCCATTTTGTGTTTGTCCGTCGATTTTTTCTTGTTGTACTCTCAAGTACTTATGCCGCCACTCACCAGGTAGCGCGCAGCCTAACTTACCCTTAAACCCACTACTATACTGATTTTAATACCACTCCGACAACAAATTTTCCACTTGGCCTAAGAATTACCTTCAGATTGTTTCCACCCCTAACTTTCCAAATTTTGTTCTCGTTAATTATTATATTGTTCCTGGTATTCCTTTTACGTGGTTTCGGAAGTCCTCAAGGTCGAGGACTATCACGGTGCTTTGTGCTACACCAGGATAGAGGGATGGGGGATTCTCTGACGAGAATAAGTTGAACTTGGTTCTTAAACCAAGTTAACTTAGAGTTCGGTGTGACCACCGGGTAATGGGCTCGAGGAGGAGCTGCTTCTTCTTCGTTTCGGAACTCCTCAAAGGTGAGGACTATCACGGTGCTTTGTGCTACACCAGGATACTGGAGAAGGGGGCGTTCTATGACGAGAGTAAGTTGAACTTGAACAAGTTAACTTAAAGTTCGGTTTGATGACCAGGGTCTAGCTCGAGGATCAGCTGCTTCTTAGTCCCCTTGGTAGCCCGGCCTCTCTTGCCGGGGACTTCGTAGCCTCGTTGACTCACAGATTCTACCGCGTTTTTCCCAATTGTTTGGTATTTATACCTCGTTACCCCACTGGGGTAGGGTTAGGAGGGAGGGGGCTTGTGGAAGGGCCGCAGGAATTTTCTTACCCCAACAGTTTTTCTCAGCAAGTCTTCCCTCTGGTCCAGCTGACCCTTCGAGTTTGAGAGAAAAGCGTCTCTAATTTCTTACTTGAGGTGAAAATGAATATACACTCGTAGGGAATATCTTGCAGTTTAAACCGTTCTGCGTTTCATATGGACTAGTGGCGAGGGACTGTGGTTACGAGATTGACTCAAGGTGCCTGGCCCGGATGTTTGGCTTTCACCGTACCGTGTCTCAACTGGGAGAGAAGGAAGAAGGTCAATTCCCCTACAATCACAAAAACATAGTTTGAAGAAAATATTAATATCCATTTCATGTACACTTTTGCAGAAGCAATTAGAAAATAACATTTTCTGACCCTCTGAAAAACTATAATTTTATTACATATTGTTTTTACTAACCGATATCAGCCAAAGTGAATCCAGCTGCTTGACTGTATACATGATGGATAATGTCAATGTAGGTTTTGTTTATTACTTTTTCTGTAGTGTGATTAGAACTGACAGTGTGTTGACTGAGTCAAAGGCTTCTCCTAACTATGAATGCAAGGTAAAGATGTACCTTAGACTCATTTGCTACCCTGAAATAATTATTGAACAAGCTGCGGACTATCATAATTACTATACTTATTTCAGAATCGCGCCCCTCCGCTTGATCATTGCAGTCGAAGTTCATATTTTTGGGGGGTATTTGAGTTTTGTAATTGATTTAAAAAAAAAGAAATATCATCGTGGACGAGATACTTTTGGTGGATAAAGTAATGCACATAAAAAAAACATTGTCCTTCGATGGCAAACCTAAAGGTAGAAATGGCCTATACACTTTAGATGGAGGAGGAGTCGGGTAATATTTTGAAAACAACGACCGTTCATAAAACTCTTCGTGGTTCCTCATCAGAATTATATGGATATGAGTCCCAAAATAGGCTATGTGGACAAATGACACATTGTAGTTATGTCCTAGTACTTAATCGGCAAAGTACCTGACAAAGGAGAGAGTATGTCTCATGTGTGGTGAATACAAAAATATAATGATTGGCTATTTGAGTTATAATGCATGTGAAGCTCCTAGCCCACGCAGGTTCAGCATATCGTGACACAGCTTAATGTTTTGTTTCCGCGTGGGTGAGTATCGAACCCGTGCCTCAACGTTAGGAGTTCAAGGCCTTATCCAATGCGTTAACGAGAGAGAAAACCAAGAGCTTAAGATCATGCAAATAGAATCTTATTAACTCTTGAATCTTTATTAGCAGATTTGCCAATAGAGAAACAAGATTTTCACTGCCCCTCCGCCCCCCTCTATCTTTCTTAGGCGTTTTCCGATTTTTAATATCCTTAGATCTTAAAAAAAAACGTTCTTGATGTTTTGGAAAAAAACATCTTCCTCATTTAATGATTTATTTTCTGATCTGTGATTTTATTTAGACGTTTCTGCTAATCCTTTTATGTTTTAATGTATTGTTAATTTTTAATTACATTTTATATTTAATGTTCGTTTGACCAACTATTTAGTATTTCATTATAATTTGTTCAAAATAACACCTCAAAGATATAAACACAAAGCTTGCAATATATTCTAGCTATTAATATATATATATTTTTTTTCTTTCTGCTATCGTTTCTTTATTATACGAATAGAATTATCAAAGTGAAAATATAATTATATCTGCGCGCTATTTTACTGATCAAGGCTCACGTGTTAAGGGTGCAGCAATTACTTTCTTTTTAATAGACCCCGTAAGGGGCGCGGCAAATTGCCATCCTGGCCGCCGTGCTGACGGGACTCAGCTCCCCGTCCGGCCCCAGCTTAGCCTGTCTTCCTTCCTTCAAAACACTTGTTTCCTCTCTTTTCACACAACCTCTCCCACAACTTTCTCTGGTCACCCTCTAATTTCACAGGGTAGATGCTGACCTTCCTTTCAGCCAACCGTCCCGCATCGGGGCTGAGGGGGTGGGGGACAATGTTCCCTAACCCCTGAGCTCCGGTCTGGGGTGGCTGGTTTTTAACTACCTGCTTCATCCCTACCCATACCTTCCTCACATCCCTTTTCCTCTCGTCTTCAAAATCTATCATTTTTACGCCGTGTCTAAGGTGGAGCCGCCATGCCGATGGACTGCCAGGCCACCAGGCGGGAGGGGTGGTCCCAAATGGCGGCGCCTGGCTCTGCCGGGTTGCAAGCACCTCTTGCAGTGCGGGCAACTGTGAGAGGTGGTGAGCTGTTGCGTCCCGTGTAAATAAGAGGGTCACCATGCCCAATGATGATTATAAAAAAAACCCAACCCCCAACTTCCCCAAGAACAACGGAGCCGCCCTCGGGCAGCTCCACCAAAAAAATGGAGGTCCCCCCCCTTGTGCTTGCGCAGGGGACCCTCCTTACTTCTTTAACCGGAGAGGAGGCTTACTCCTCTCCTACGCCTACGGGTGTAGGGGACTTCCCCTCACTCCCTTCTCTGGAGGTGCTTTCGGGCACCTCCCTATTTCCAGCGGCAGTCCCTCCTTTTCTTTCTTAGAGGACTGCCAAGAAAGCCAGCAGGCAGCCCATTGCTGACCGCCCCTCTTGTAAGCGGCTCGGTAGGGCAAACCTCCTTAGGGGGGAGAGGGAAGCCAGGCCCCTTCGGTCGCTTCCCTCAAAAGACCTGCTGGCAAGGATATTAAACCTTGCCGGGGTTAAGGCTTGTGACTCCCCATAAATGACTCTTGACGCTGCCAAGGGGACCTGCGATGTCTTGGGAGGGGATGGCCAACTGGAGGCCCATTCCTGTGATAGACATGGTCCTTGAGGAGAGCCAGCCTCAGACGGTAGTGCCTTCCATGGGGGGGAATCCGGGCTCGGCGCCAAGCACCGAACCCGAGTCCACCCCTATGCAAGGTCCCCCTCAAACGGCTGAGGGCTCCGAGGCAATACAAGGAGGGGAGGGATCTCCTCCGGCAGGTGCCCCCACGACTACCAGGAACTTCTTCATTTCGGAGAGGGACCTGGCTGAGGCGGGCCCATCTGGCATGGGGGCTTCTGCCGGCGGAGGTGAGAAGCGGGTTCATTCTCAGCCCTCCTCTCCAAAAACAAAAAGACTAGAAAGACAAACAAGACTCGGGGCTCCTCTCCATCCGAGGGGGCTGCGGGGACGGATAGGTCTGCTGCCACTTTAGTAGGCGACCAAGCCAAGATCGGCACATCCATCCCCTCTACCCCCCCGTGTGCGGATCCCCTGACTAAGACCAAGAGTGCACAGGGCGTAGCCTCGATGACATCGTGGCCCCGCATTCAGAGGTTACCTGGCGTTTTCGAGCCCGCTGGCTTCAAACGCTTCCTCGTTATTCGCTCCACTGATGGCACCATGTTGTCCAAGGGCAACATGATCCATCAGAGGAGAGGATTAGCTAGTGCAATTGGTAGAGAGCCGAAGGTGACCCGTTTCTCGGACGGAAGCCTTCTGGCGAATGCGGCGAATCCCGCCGAGGCGGCCAAGATAAGTGCTCTTCGGACACTTCATGGCACCCCAGTGAGTGTGACGCCGCACTCTACCATGAACTTTGTAAAAGGAGTAGTTTATGCGAGGGAACTCGTTGACTACTCCATTGAGGACATCACCCTAGAGCTGGCTGACCATCGGGCGGTCAAAGTCGAACGTGTGATGAGAAAACAGGGAGGGGCCTCAAGACCCACCCCTACACTCTTCGTCACGTTCGACTGTGACAAGCTCCCTGAATCGGTGCGTGCCGGTTGGTACCGCTACCGCGTGAAGGCATTCGTGCCACTTCCGCGGCGGTGCTATTACTCTCACCGCTTCGGCCATACGAATCGCTCATGTAGACGTGCACAGTCGGGGTCACCCGAAGTATGTGTAAATTGCTCCAAGGTCGCACATGATAAGTCCAAATCGTGTGTGGCCAAGTGTGTCAATTGCGGATAGCTGCACCCTGCTTCTTCAAGGCAATGTGGTGCATATCTCCTGGAGAAAGAAATTCTGGCCGTTTAGGCCCAGGATAGACTCTCATTCCTCAAGGCTAAGGACTTGGTCCTGGCGCGCCCAGCTCTGCCTGGGACCTCATATGCCTCAGTAGCTAGAAAGGCACCCTCTGCTCCTGGCCTATCCAGGCCAACGAGCACGGTTGTTTCCGCGCCCATTCGGAGCCCTTCTGCGGGCTCTACCCAACCCGGGCGCTCCCCTGGTAAAGCTGGGGGCAAAAAGGGTTCATATCTAGCCCCGGCTAAAACCAGGGCTCTACCCTCTTCCCCCAGCGTGACCGTTTCCCGCAAGGCAAAACGGCCACGCGCCTCCACCGAGTCGTTAGACTAACAGGAGGCAACACCCCTGAAGATGGTCGCTAGGCCATCTTCGGGGGTTTCTAAAGCTGTCCCCCGAAAGGAGGACAGCAACAAAGGAGCTTCGGCTCCTTCGCCCACGCCCCGAGGTGGAGCGAGTGGCTCGGAGACGGTGGTTCCTCGAAAAGAGGGCCCCCCGCCTCCGAAGCCGCAGCGCCTACCTAAGGTTTCGAGGCGGAGGGAGGAAAAGACTCGCATGGCGAGCCCAACCTCCCCCAATAAGTCCTCGAAGGCGACAGCGCCTCCAGCGCTTTGTCCGGCCAACAGCGCCCGGGGTTCTGCCCTCGGGAAGCGTACGGCCATTCCCGTGAGGGTCTTTAGTTCGAGGAGGGCCCTCGCGTCTCCTCCGAGCTAGGCCTGGAGGGCATATTCCTTCAATGGTTAGCCGTGGACTCCGGGTCAACTGGGAGGAGCTGCGGAGGCTCGTCTCGTCCCGCTCCCCGTTAGCTATCTTTTTGCAGGAGACCATGCTAGGCGCGTGCCCCCTGCCCGCCCTCCCGGTGTACAAGGGTCTTGCGACCCCACCACCGCGGGATGGCCAAGCTGGGGGATGCGCGGTTTACACCCGGCATGATGTCTCCGTTCTTCCTTTCTCTTTAGATAACTCCTTTCAGGCAGTGGCTGTGCAGCTGCACCTGGATAGGAGGTATACTATCATTTCTGCGTACATTCCACCGTCAGCTGACTTCGACGCGGGGAACTTCCTTCGCGTCGTGGCACGGTTGCCGAGGCCCTATCTCTTGCTTGGAGATCTGAACGGCAGGCATCCTCTCTGGGGAGATTACTCCATAAATCCCAGGGGACAAGTCCTTGCCGATCTGATCGAAGAGCTTGAGATGGGTGTCCTAAACGTGGATGAGTTTACGCATCACTGTCCGAGAACCGCTTCATTTTCTTGCCTTGACCTATCTTTGTGCTCTTCGGATGCACAGCCTGATTTTGATTGGGGGGTGGTCGATGACCTCCATGGTATTGATCACTTTCCCATTCAAATATCATTTTCAGGGCAACTGCCGCCTGAGAGACCACCTTGGTGGTGCTTGGCGCGGGCGCGGTGGCCTGTATTTCAGGAAATGACTGAATTCTCTATCTCAGTCGAGGAGTTTAGGTCGGTAGATGAGGCTGTTGAGTTCTTCTGCGGCAACGTCATCGCCGTGGGCCTGACTACTATTCCTAGGACGTCTGGCCGTTTTGCACGCCGACGACTCCCATGGTGGTTGGCCGAGTGTGAGACGGCCCTCAAACAGAAGCGTTATGCCTACATGCGCTATAAGCGCCGCCCGAACGATTTCACTGTCGCTGAATTTCGTCGGGATAGGGCTAGGTTCTGGTATATTTCGAAGCACGCCCGCCGCTCTTCTTGGCGGGCATACGTATCTTCACTTAACGGGAAGACCCCTTTAGCTGAGGTGTGGAAGCGAGTCAAAAGGATTCGGGGCAAGTTCTCGCAGGACCCCCCTCCCGTTCTCCAGGAGAATGGGACCGCAATCTCGGACCCCGCGTCCGTGGCGGAATTCTTCGCGACCGCTTTTTCTGCATTCTCTAGCCGTGATGCTGCTCCGCCAGCATTCAATGCACGTCGTGATGTCGCGGAAGGCCGCCGGCTGGACTTTACCTCCAGAGGCGGAGAACCCTTCAACGACAAGTTTACTGTAAGCGAGTTGCGTTCCGCTCTCGCTTCGTGCGCGGACACCGCCCATGATCCAGACGATGTCCCGTACGCCATGCTTCGACATCTAGGTGAACGAGGCATGGCCTTTCTGTTAGATTTGTTCAACAGGATCTGGGTGGAAGGTCTTCTCCCAGACTCCTGGCGAATCGCTACTGTGCTTGCCTTTCGCAAACTGGGGAGAGATCACTCTACTCCGACCGGTTTCCGCCTAATCTCTCTAACCTCTTGCGTGTGCAAGTTGATGGAGAAATTGGTAAATGTTAGATTAGCCTTTTTCCTGGACAGCGGAGGCCATCTGTCTTCCGCACAGTGTGGATTCCGCAAGTTCCACTCCACGTCGGATGCTCTGCTCCGAATGGAAAATGCCTTCTGCGAGGCTTTCCTTTGTAGACAGCACTACGCCACGGTGTTTTTCGATCTGGAGAAGGCCTATGATACCGCATGGCGATACGGTATCATGGAGACTCTCCACACGATGGGGGCGAGGGGACGCCTCCCAATTTCTATATCTGAGTTTTGCGAGATCGTCGATTCCGCGTACGGGTGGGGGGAGCCCTCTCCGGCCCAAAGGAGCAGGAAGAGGGTGTCCCGCAGGGAAGTGTCCTCAGTGTCACACTCTTTGCCCTGAGCATCAACGGCATCACCTCGGTGCTGGCGGAAGATGTTCTCGCTACGCTCTACGTGGACGACCTTTCGATCTCTTTTGGCGTGGCCCAGATGCCAACTCTAGAGCGTCGACTCCAACAGGCATTGAACCGCGTCTCTCGCTATGCCGAAGCGCGCAGGTTTTGGTTTTCTTTGGCCAAGACTAAGGTGGTGCACTTCTGCCGCCATCCACGGCTTCACCCCGACCCAGATTTGTTTCTTAAAGGGGTGCGCCTGGATGTGGTTGAGTCGCACCGTTTCCTTGGTCTTGTATTCGACCGATACCTCACATGGGAGGCTCATATTCGCAGCCTTAGGGTCTCTTGTACCCGTGCCATGGACATTCTCCGTTCCGTGACGTTCAGCGCTTGGGGCGCTGATAGGGCTACTGCCTTATTTTTTTATCGATCCTTTGTTCGTTCGAAGCTCGACTACGGATGCGAGTTTTATGCATCCGCAGCCGAGCGTTTATTGCGGAATGTGGATTCGATCCACCACACCGGCCTTCGCCTTGCGACCGGTGCCTTCCGCACTTCCCCCATTGAGAGCCTGTTGGTCGATGCTGGGAAGATGCCACTCGCTCTGCGCCGCGTGCAGTGTATCACTCGACTGTACGCGCGAGCCCGGCGCCTCCCTCAGTCGCCAACAGCTCTCACTGCATCCGCAGCTGATCTCGATGGTGCCTATGCCGTCGAGAGACGCCAGTCATACCCTAAGCCTTTTGGGTTTAGGGCCAGGAAACTCCTTCGAGAGGTAGATATCGCTCTCGGGCCGGTGGCGCCCCTGGTTTTGTCCAGGACGCCACCCTGGAGGGTACCACATTTGGCTATTTGTCGCCACGCCTCTGCTCCCAAAGCTTGTACTGCGCCGGGAGTATTGCGTTCCACCTTTTTGGAGCACACATCGTGTCACGCTGGAACCTTGCCAGTGTATACGGATGGCTCCAAGTCCCAAGAGGGGGTCGGCTTCCACGCCGTATCCCCTCTGTTTGAAGTCAGCGGGGCTCTACCAGGCGCTGCGTCTGTCTTCACGGCCGAGCTGGGGGCAATACACCACTCGGTACGGGAGATTTCGTGACGTGCCCGTTTCGGAGACCGGATTGTGATCTATAGCGACTCGCAAAGCGCCCTGAGTGCTCTCGGGGCATTGGAATCTCCGCATCCCCTGGTTCGCGATATCCGTGACGCCACGGTTTTGGTGAGCCGGGCAGATGTCGAGATTATCTTCTGCTGGGTTCCTGGACATGTAGGAATTGCGGGGAATGAGCGCGCCGGTGAGGGCGCCAAAGAGTCCGCGAGGACTCTGCGACCGGACCAGCGTTTCGCTCTTCCTCACACCGACTACATGGCAGGAATACGGGCAGCTCTTCGGACTGCTTGGCAAAGAAGATGGGAGACGGTCGAAGGGAACTTAAAGTTGCGTGCCATTGCGCCGCGACTGTTCCCATGGATCTATCCCCCAATGCCGCGGCGGCTTCAGGTTGCTTTCTGTCGTCTTCGAATCGGACACACTCGTGTGACGCATCGCTACTTGATGGAGCGCTCGCATGCGCCCTATTACAACGACTGCGTCGTCCCCCAGACTGTTCGGCATATTCTTGTCGAATGTCCCAGTCTGGGTGATCTTCGCGCACGATACCTGTCTCGGTACCGGGATGGGCGGGGTCGCTACCGCCTGTCCCTTGTACTCGGGACGAGTGCGTGCACCATGACTGATGGACTTATTGACTATTTGGGGGAGGCCGGCCTTCTCCCTTTCATTTAACCCGGTTTTATGAGAAAAAACCTTTCCTGAAAAACGAGTGAATGTGAATGTATCGTACTTTCAATCCAATGAAAGTACATTACAGCAAAACTTTTGTGGTGTCAAAGTTTGTTATTGGGCGATTCCTTAAGTTATTGTCAACTGAACGCGACTGATTCAGGTACGTTCTTTTGGCATTTCCCGGCCTCATAGTTGAAAAAATTAAGATCAGTGTGTTTTAAGGTCTACAGATGGGCAGCTTATTAAGGATAAGCATTTCATTGGGACAATGTGAGAACCCGAAAGGACTGTCTGCTTATAATTCAAATGAATCTTAAAAATATACGAGCAAAGAATCATAAGGAATATGTCCAGAAACTATTGGAGAGCTACAAAATTCTTAGTTGCAACACGAGCATCAAGTTGCATTTCTGCATAGGCATTTGCTAATTCCCGGAAAACTCTGCTAATTCCACCAAGATTTGAAGGTTCTGAAAGAACGGTATGAGGCTAGATGGGATTGTAAATATGTTTAATGATTACTGTTGGAATATAAGGAGAAATTTTCAATAATTCGAACAGACCAGGAAAATCTATAAGAGTAATTTTTTCTCTTAACTACTTACACACAATTAAACTACACTAACAATATCATTTGTGTAAACAAAATATATTTGTACAAAAATTCCAGTTAACCAATGGGTTATTATTTTCCATTTTATATAAATTGTTAACATTTTTTAATTTATAAGAACAAATTTAGTAGGTGGGGTATTTTTATGTTTTTTATACCAATCTAGGCTATCCTATAGCTCAAAAACCTGATGTGATACAGAAAAATGGGTTTTATTAAATTTAGAGGCCAAACTTAGTCAAGAAGAAGTGACAGATCTATCTCAAGAAAAATCTTGTTCCAATCTGTTATTTATATTGTGGAAGTGTATCATCAAAATATGTTTAGACTTTGTCACTTAATCAAATTTGATGTTTAAATTAACTCGAGCATTTGAAAAGAGATAGCAGATAATTGTCATTTAAATATTCTTTCTTGTGTAAAATTCAGATGAAAGTTTGGTATTTTAATAGCAATGTAATAATATTTTTATATTAATTTTGTAATAGGGGGTTGTCAGAGAGAGAAGGTTACCCCACCCCCTACAACCCAACGTCTACCCGTGACGCCTAAGAAAGATGCACTTGCACAGCCAGACAGCCCCAAGGGGTATTATTTAAGAATTTAATATGTGTGCCCAATTTCAAGATTTCATAGGTCCAACAAGGTAATCATTTGTGAGGTTCCTCGTTAGGCCTACTTCACCTTGCCTTCCGGGTGTCGCTACAAATTCTTTCATAATTTTCTTAGGTATTTTAGGTGGAGGTTTGTCAGTTTTGTTGCAGACATTATTTTATTCCTTTAAAATGGGAAAGTTCACGAATAAAAATTCAACGTCAAAAGACGCAATATTAGATATTTATTGATTTTGAGGCTATTTAATTTTTATTGTAGTTAGTGTGATGATTTTCCGGAAAGGTTTCCTTTATTATGGTCTCATTATTTTTGTGGATTTTTAGGTCTATATACTCGTAGGTGTCAGTTATTGAATTCGCTATATTTTTTAGCTTATGGTTTATTTTGGATTGATACCCTGATTTTATGTGTCTTTTCTCCTATTGCCGAAGGTTTTTTTGCCCTATTTGAATGGAGAGAGATGAAAAACTTTTGAATTTTGTTTTGAGAATATTCTAATTTATTATTTCTAATTTGCATGCGTTAGTTTCTTCCGAAGGAAAATCACTAAAGAATATTATAAAATAACACCTTCTCCCATGAAATCAGTATACAGAAATATCATTAACAAGACAAAAATATATAAATGACATTCATCTGGTATAGTAGTTCAACTTTCTTGATGATGACTATACGTCGTCATATACACAAATCGCCAGAGCACAACATCGTCACTTTAAATCTTGCAAAAGTAACGACCACTTCATAACAGTCATACACGGACTGACAGAAATAAATGACATGTCATAACACTTTAAAATTATTTATACATCTCATTTAAGATAAATAATCAAATTTACAACCAAATCTTATGAATTACAAAAAGTCATGAACATGCTTTAATGATAGATTAATAACCAATTCAATACAAAAGAAATACATTGCACCACCCCTTAATAATTAAATGATCCTCAAACTCTACTGTTTTCTTCTCTCAATTTTCATTTCGAACAAATTAAATTAAATCATAATAAATATATGCGAAAATTAAAGGTTAAAGGTCACGTACTCTCACTTATTCTGATTTATGACCTTACGACCTTCAAAACTTTCAATAATTCCCGGATAAACCTTGGGATAACCGTGGCAATTAAATCATTCGAAAGAAAATGTAAAATAACATAAAAGGTTTCAAATTTCGTGAGAATCGGCTGAACAGTTATGATGTTATTGCCAAATAATTCTTCCGCAATTATATTATTAGAAATTTCGTTAGAATCGGTAGATTAGTTATGATGTTATTTATTGCCAATAGACTAATTTTCCATGGCTAACCTTGGAAGGATCTTGGCAATTACATTATTCGAAAGAGAATGTAAAACAAAATTAGGGTTTCAAATATCATTAGAATCGGCTGCAATTCATCAACGGATGTCAGAACACCGTTGGACAGTTCGTCTATTTTACAGTTCGTTGCATATACGTCTCCCCCTACAGAGTTTTTTTCTAATCTAATTTCATTTAACTTGTTTGTTAATTTTAACTCGAAGTCCTGGTTAAAAAAAACAAAAGCGACATATTCTAATGTTATCAGGGCCATTTGGAATGTAAATTTCTTTATTAAACGAAGCTCCACAAAGAGTACAATCAAATTTGACGATAGGCATGGTGAACAAGAGATTATTTCAAATGTCACGAATGAAATTGAAATTTATAGCGCTAAAGAAACGTATAACAGACATGGAATATAATTTATATTTATGTCACTTCATGACTATACGAAAGATTTGTGTACGACACCAGTGTAAATTTTTGTAGGAGCCCAGAGATAACACGTCTTTGCAGGAGAGCGGAAGAGTATGGAATATAGTAGCCAGAGATGTTTTAAATAAGCTCGTTGAGTTTAATAACTTTTTATCTTTTCTATTTGTTCATTGACCTTTCATTTCCCCTCATTTGTCTCATAGCTTTTGTATAACTGCATTTATTTTTAATTAGATGACGTCTGTATTTTATTTGCCAAAGATGAATATTGAAGAGTAGTTTTCTAAACATTGTGACATGAATATTGTGTGATAGGGTAATTTTTTCAAGATAATAATGGAATTTTGGTATCAAGTTTTATTGAGTTTGCTATATTTTTGATGGGTTTGTCTCTTTCTTGTTTTAGATTTGTCTTGATTTTCTCCAAAGCTATTAGTGCCCGTCAGTTGTGCCTGTCTCTGAAATTTGTTGAAGAGTATGCAATTTATCCTATTTGTTGCTCCATTTAGTGCTAACTCTATTTTATGACTCTTTTGAAAGAGTAATTCATAAAGGCATTATGTGTTCCATTCTGTGAATTATACCAATTTCTTTATCCATTCATTTCCATTGGCTCTCAGAATTTTCGTATGAACAGACTATGGTTTCTATTCTCCAATCTTTGTATTTGAGTCTTCATAACTATCTTTAATTGACAGTTTCGTTGCCTATGGCTTGTCATGAGTACCTTATGTCTAAAGGTCCCCACATTTCGAATTTGAATGAGATGTGTTAGGTGGGCACACTGGTTTATTTGTAGGAAATTCTAGTTTGATATTTTAATTACTAATTTTCTAAATATATCATATTCCTATAATATCTCTTACAAATGCTGCTATGTTTCAACGTATATGAAATTCTAAACCATTAGTATGAGTCTTTTGTAAATATTTAAAAGAGATATTGACCGGTTTAAATTATATAGTTCTTAAACGTTATTACTTCGGTCAGCCAAGTGATATTCCAGTTTGGTGCCTAAGTTCTGTTTTATTTCTTGAATCATAAAAGTCATTCAAGAATGGCTGAATATTATTCCTTGGCAAGAATTTAACGGTAGATGTCAGTTGCGTACCGAGTAGGATTCTTAGCACCGTTTGCTAGCTATCGAGCTTTGCAGCACAGTATCGAAAAATAGGCTCGTTGGCGTTAAGGTAGAGGGGGCTGTATTATGAGGAAATGAGGAATTTATTCCCACCTCGTTAGCAGGTTTCTACTTGCGAGTGATCCCAACCGTGAGTCGAAGTATGTATTTGAGATGCGGGAATCCCCAATATAAAGGTAGAGAAAGGGTATGTTTGCTATTGAGTATGGAGAAGGATGATACAATAATTTGGTAAAATTGGTTAGATTATTGATTAGGTGAAGTGAAAGTGCGTTGTTACAGGGTATGGGCACTACATTGATAATATAGAGGTTGAGTAAGAGCCTTTCTATAACGAAAAAGGCAAGTAGTGGTTAGAATTAGGGAACGTGTTATATATATATATATATATATATATATATATATATATATATATATATATATATATAGAGAGAGAGAGAGAGAGAGAGAGAGAGAGAGAGAGAGAGAGAGAGAGATAAAACCACAGTAATAGGACTAATTTTATATGCGAAACTAGGTTTCGACAGATATTTGTCATTGTCAGTCGCTAGTGAAAAGTGTTCACTAGTGTTCACTAACGACTGACAATAACGGATGTCTCCGTCGGAACCTGGTTTCACATATAAAATTAGTCCTATTACTGTCGTTTTATCCCTATAGTTACACGTACGCTACTGTACTTTTTTATAATATATATATATATATATATATATATATATATATATATATATATATATATATATATATATATATATATATATATATATATATATATATAACGTTCAAGTCAATGCGATTTGGTAAGCGAAATAGTAGAAATTCCTTAAAAGACGCCTTGAGTTATTTAATCCTCTTCAGGAGCACCACCAATATAAAGAAAAGAAATTTCAACAAACTTCCTGTACAAGATCAGATCGCCTTTGCTTTAACAGAAAACGGGAATGTTAATGTTCCCGTGGCACTTCACCAATCTAATTTTTTTTGATAATTGAACAATAACGGATTAAGGAATTCTTAAGATTACACTTACCTAACCACATTGACTTGAACGTTATTGTTCAATTATCAATATATATATATATATATATATATATATATATATATATATATATATATATAGTACAAGAAGAGAAATTGGACGCGAATGAGCAACGAGACAAGAAACAGTAGTTTTTTAGAGATAAGAGAAAGGGACATTAGAAGAAGACTAGAATCAAAGAGAGCAGAGGGCGACACAATGAAGGCAATCCTTTACCGAGAAGACAGAGATAACGCCAGGGAAAAAAAAGTTTGAAATTCCTGTCTTCTCGGTAAAGGATTGCCTTCATTGTGCCGCCCTCTGCTCTCTTTGATTCTAGTCTTCTTCTAATGTCCCTTTCTCTTACCTCTAAAAAACTACTGTTTCTTGTCTCGTTGCTCATTCGCGTCCACTTCTCTTCTTGTACTGTATGGTTATATAGTCTGCAATGCAAGGTTCTGCACCTTTCTTTCTGTCTTCTAAACTGTTTTGAAAGGCAGAAAATAAATATGGCGAATGCTCTGTGGTGATAACAATCACCACAGAGCATTCGCCATATTTATATATATATATATATATATATATATATATATATATATATATATATATATATATAATATATTTATATATATAAAAAGTGATACACAGGAACAAGAGAGGTGACCCCGAGAATAGCAAAGAGAAAAATATATCGTCCGGCAAGGAATCGAACCTCAGACCTCTAGTTATCTAGACCAGTGCTCTACCGACTGAACTAACTGAATATTAACAGATTTCGCATAAGACGCATGGATAAAAGAAGGTAAGAGACGTAATGCACACCGCATAATGTATATGTGAACTGATAATTTAGCAATAAGACAAATATAGTTTTAATATATAAATTACTCACTCCGCGTTATTTGTAGTCTCAAATGTCTTTCTCTATTTCTAAGTTAAAGGTAAAAATAAAGCAAACTTGCAAAACACAACTGATCTTTACACACATACGCACAGAATAACAATAATCAAATTACGGCAGCGGCGTGCCAAAAAACATTAGCCAGATACCGATCTGACTGTCGCCTCTACTGTTCTCTTGAAAAGAGATGTCAGGTAGTCTTTTACACCTACTAGGCTCGTTCGTGTTAGCCCGAGTTGCTGGATAATTTTTCGTATTAGCCCGAGTTGCTGGATAGTTTTTCATTCTTCTAAAAATATTTTAGAACGGAAACCTTTCATAGATTGGAACTTAAATCCTAATCTCTATAGAAATCTATTGTATCAAGAAAACATTGAAGTTGAATTACTTTTCATTTTTAAGATTATAGGTAGCAACTTGGGCCTAGTTAAGCGCGTGCGATCGATGTCTAGAGAGCATCTGCTACGAATGATATATTTTTGACACAGGGCACCTCTAAGACAACCGCCAGAATCTGAACGAAAATATATGAACTACGACTAGGCTCACTAAAGGGAGCCCGAGTTATTGGCTGCAATTACTTACTTGAAGTCAGTGTTGGCAAAAATTAAATCAGCTTTCACTTTACTAAATTTAGACTCGGCTAAGCCTGAACAGCCCGAGTGCCTGAATCGCCACTGATATATATATATATATATATATATATATATATATATATATATATATATATATATATATATATATATATATATATATATATATATAAGGGAAAGCGAGACCAGATCACACAAGAGCAGTTATTTGGCAGAGCTTTTGGTTAATCCTTTTGCCATCTTTAGTCCTATCTATAACTAAGACGCATACCACCGTAAAATATTAACAGTTTCTAGAGTTACATTTATTATAAATCACGAAATACCCTAAATATTTCAAGAGGCATGCTCCCTACGGTGAGTGTGGAGTGAAGCTGATTGAGACACCCGGTGCTAGTGGAACTAGCGCGCGGCCATAGTGTGCCGAAGATTGGGTGTGGAGAGCGGAATGACAACTTCGACAAGGTGAAATTACGTTTTTTTAATTTCATCGTGAAAAAGTTTTGAAATTTCAAATGTATTTACCGACTGTTAAGAGGTGCAGTTGGGTGCGCAAATTTCTGCAATTGTCCGGATGAAGCACAGTGGAGAGGCTGGTAGTTCCTGAAGAGTTAGAGACTTCAGTATGACGCTCTTGGGTAGCATCTGGCAGCGAAATGGAGATGATGGACATAGGGTACTCCTTGGGGTAAGCAGGAGAAGATACTCATTGTTGTCCTTTCATATGGAATCCACAGGTGACAGGTATCAATGGACTGCATGTTTGAATTTCGGTTGATACTATCACCATTTAGCTAGTCACTCTCCGAATCCTCCTGCGAGAATGCCAGTCTGATCCAAGAACCGAGAGCATGAGCGAAAACCAGGACTCTTTCCTTGAAACGAGATTTTAACCCACAGCTCCTTTGCCAGATTCTGTAGCGCCTCGATGAGTTTGTCAATCTTAGCATCTAGCGATTAGCGGTCCTTCGTTTTGGAGGGCTGCGTGAACCTTGGTAGATCGGAGGCTAGCTCTTAGCCACCTAATCATCGCGAACATTAACACCCGAGTGTTCATCGATTCCACTTTTTGTTGGAACATAGTTTGACTAACATAGGAAGAGATACAGTCACCAAGGGAGTAAAATTAAACATTCGACAAACACAGGTCAAGAATTCGGTCTTTCATTCTAAAGAAGGATATCAACCTACATTATACGCTAAAACTAGATATGACTTTTATGTGTGGATAAAATTTTGCGATAGCTTTACATTTTGTCGTTAAAACTATGCTGTCTTGACCATAATAAAATGAATATTCGTAAAATGTTTTTTTCTTTCAGAGTCATCTGTTTGAAGCAGAATTGATCACAGAGGAATTTTTTATCGCGTTATGATTACATTTGTGGGAAATCCACTACCCGCCAAGTATATTAAAAAAACTCCAACTTATCGTAATAAGGCTTGTAATTAGAGCGAATTTTATAAGCATGATTTTTTAAACTTGTAATTAAGTCACTTTTGAATGTTGGTTTTCTGTAAACTGAGCTGACCAGTCGATTATTTTGTTTCCTTACTTTGATATGTAAAATGGTTAGTTAAATTCAGCTTCTGCCGTAAACTTAATCATAACATGTTTGCTGTTTAGGCATTGTAAAATTTTAACATGATCTTGGGTTTTAAACTTAAAAGAACGATTCATCAAGATATCTGTAATACACAGGTCTGAAAAGAGTTGGACATTCCTGCAACCAAAAACAACGTTTTATTCAGTTTCATTAAATAAAAAAAATACACTTATAAGTGTTACTCGGAAGAAGCTTACGTATATAAACAATATATAAGCACAAGGTTATTCCAGGGGTACACTAATGAAAGTTGTACATAAATGAATGAAGGAAATTTGTCCGCGCAGTTCGAAAGTTTTGAATCAGAGAATGTTCCTCTCCTCCGAGATATGCAGTACCTTTGTTATTACTGAACTAACAAAAACAATTATTAGTAGACAATAACTAGGTCTATTCAATTACTATTATGTGGGTTCCTCTAGAAGAACTAGAAAAAATTCTTAAAATTTACAAACTACGCAAGTGCTGCCGATAATTGCGAATAACACATATACTGTATGCCTAGCAAAAAATCGAATGAATGGAATCTCTTTACATTAAAAGACACTAAAGAAATACTCAAATATCACATAAATGCTCCCACAAGAGTAAAATGTAGGCATCATGTGCAAACATATGCACATATATCTTCGTTTGGAAGAAAGCAAGTTTAGGAGAATTGCAAGCTACCAGGTTCCTTAGGCATCCAAGTAGCCCTTTATTTTTCACTCTCAGACAAATTACCCTGCACAGAAGCGAGGTGCCCTATTATGCATGGCAACTCACGCACACACATATATACATACAAATAGGTTAAGAGTCATAGAAACCTATTTCAAATACTTTGAATGTCATCTTAATTTGAATGTGTCATAAAATCGAAAGATGCAATTATGTCTCATAAATGCTGTAAAATGTCATCTGATGAAAATTAAAAAGGCGACAAAGTCAAATAACAAAACATTTTAAAAATATTTAAATTAAATAAAAATTTAGTACAAAGAGGAGTTATAATTCCACATACAAAGGATCATTGTGCTATTGTCGCAAATGGTCGTGTTTATGAGAGCATTTTTGATAATGTATATTTTGCACAAATTTCTTATTTTGTATACATATCAAATGAGAACTTAGCGTAGGTCATTATATTTTATACAGATGCCGATCCATTGTGCAAACAATGATCAAACGCATACTTATGTTTTTAAATCTGCAATCTAGAGCAGATAGCTTTGAATGTAAAATTTAAGTGATAAGGTTATATACCCCCATGTGCATGAACAAAGATGGCAGGTGTACAGGTTCATTTTCCTCTAGAAATAAATTAGAATATTGATCTTAGTGCTAAGTGTCTCTGTAATCTGGCTCTGGCCCTGAGAATCTGACTTTCTCTCAATTCATTTAACATTTGAATTTGGATGACACTTCATTACTTCGCGAAAATTCATCTGTCTCAAACACCTTATACATCCCCACTTACGCGCAAAAATACATGTCTACACGTACACATATACGGGCCGAAAGAGACATACGTTTTTGATCTTTGAGGTCCAATTATATACACACAAACTACCTCCCCACCCCCACTCACATACATTTGTCTTGCCCACTCTACCCTTTTCCGAGATACAACAGAGAGTAAAATATGATAATGAAAAAAAGAACACCGTTGACAAAACAGTGAAGTATTATAGTGATATTCTACAGTGTCATCCACACAGCCAAACAATATGATAACATTTTAATGAGTGGATTATGGAATAAAATGTAGGATAAAAAAAAAGGATAAATTAACAAAAAATAACAGAAAAATGATAAATTCGAGTCTATAACAGGGATAATGGGTGCTCTAAGATACACAAATGAAGGAAGAAAATGATTTATGAATATGAATAAATTAATTGTTTATTATTATTTTTATATATAATTAGAACTTGAAACTATTACAAGGAGTCTTAGCTTGTTACAATTGTTGAGAGAGCTATCATCACTTGAATAGGCCAAATTCCTCATTCTTGTATTTTTCTTTGATGATCCAAGAAACCTAATTTCTGAAATCTACATCTTTACGAGCAATTCACTCTCATTTGGAGATCGCCAGACTTTGTCTTACATAAAAATACATTTCGATAGAAAATTACTCCGGAGTGAGCTATATTTGTTAAGCAGACAGACTAAGAGATTAAAAGAAGTAAATTAGAATAAAACTGGTCCAAAGCCCTCTTGCAAAGTGGGGGGAAAAGTCTATTTTAATTTCGTTGACCAGATATTTGAAAAAGCATAGCACAAGTTGACATAAATAGAGAGAGAGAGAGAGAGATCAAAAGGTTTGGCAATGAAAATTACTATCGGAGGCTAGAGAGAGAGTCATGCATAATTTATAGTATCTAGAATCATTAGTTAGTAAAAAAAGAATGAATAATATTAATGACCAACTGAGTCCACCTCTTCAGGCAGATAAGCTGTGAAGAAGGGGATATTAATAATATACTGGTTACAGAGAATAGCTACCAAAGGTTAATTAATCTTGCTACGTGCAAGATTTGGACGCTATAACGTAATACTATGCAAGTCCACACACTTGAAAAATTAAGAAGACCCTCAGTGACCGCAGCGAAAAAGAAGGGTTGATTTATTAAACAATGGTGATTTACAGCATTTAATAAGTAGAAAACACGGGGCTAGTTAAGTGTATGATCTAAAATAATGGTCTACACGTTTGATTCTAAGAAATTGCCTTCAGTTACTCCTCTCCATGGAAGAGCTACCTTATATATTCTTATATGCTTAAACAGTGGCATAGCTAGGATTTCGTTGAAGGAGGGTGTCATGTTAATCCCGCATCCCACGCTGGGGAGTCCGGAAGGGTCTCTCTCGGGAAAAGTTCGAAATTTGGTGTCTTTTTCTCGCATCTGGACATATCTCAGAACGTATCCAGACCATCAAAATAAGCCAACTTCTATCTTGAATTTGACAAACTTCCAAAATAACAATCTTTATTTTTTTAGGCTGCATAATGACACATCATTACATTTAAATCATTCAAATCATCACTTTCGTCTCTTTTACAATCAGTGGCGTGGAAAAGGGTGGGGGAGATATTGACCAAGCCACTAGAGGAGGGTCCAGGGGATTCTCCCCTCGGAAACTTTTTAAAACTAGATTACCGAAATATGCGATCTGGATTCATTTTCGAATCAAAATCTTACTGAAATTTTTTTGGGGGAAATTTCACAGCAAAATGATAAATTTAATCACGAAATACTGTACAAGCACAAACCCTATGAACGTTTGTTAACAATTGAGAACATCGTATATAGGTCAGTCTTTAAAATTAAATATAATTTTTCATCAACAAACTAAGATTTTACATCAACTACAACAAAGCACAGATTGAAAAATGTTTTCGAACCATTAAAAACTAGTGAGATAGATCGTGCAGCGCTATTCGGGTACTGCATCTAGAAATCCTACATTAATAGTTATGTATATCCACACATAATATGATTGCTGAAGGGAGAAGGCATGAAGCAAAGCTTATGCGAGCCCTTGGTCCTGGAGTTAGGATGATTTTAGTATCATTTATTTACCCAAATAAATGCCAAATACAAAATATCTGAAATTTGAAAAATCTTATCCATGATCAGTTTCTTCGCGTTCTTTTAATTTTACCCTGGGTGAGCAGTGTTTTGTTTTCACACTTGTATTGTATCAGTTAAAAACCAGTCGACGATTGGTTTGCCTGATTTTATCAATAACGTCACTATGGACTAGTGGAATGTCCTTGTTTATGTACAGATGGGCTAGGGCATCCGTCTTTCTTTGTGCATCGTGGACCGTAGATGAGATTTTATCAACTTCAGAGCAGTAAATGAGCGTTTACTTGTCGCAGTGGTCACCGGCAAGGTTGCGAAAATTCGTAAAAAGGTTTCAATCATGAAATAAGTATTGAGATTCGCTGTAACTGCTGCCACCGCATCCACGACTCCCTTTGGTGGCGCACATGGCGTGGTCGCCTATCACGCCCAGTACGCCTTTCAGCAGAGTAATTCAACATTCGGGCACTCTGGTTCTCCTGGAAGGAATTGTTGGTACAACTGGGCGGCTTCCATCAGGTCACTAAAATCGTCGGAATCCTGACAGTAGGCCGGTAGTAGCATACTGAGCACATACGCTTTCGCACTGTACGATCTAGATCGCTCATCTAGTTGGCTTATACAGACGTCGATGTATGGGAGGAAAATAGAACGTCTGTAGTAAGCTTCTGGTGTCTCGGCCGGATGGTTAGACCTCTGTGTCTGCCTGTCAGTCGTCCTTGGCATGCGGATTTCTTCACCAAACAATTCTTGCGCATGTATGAAAATGGCTCTAAAGACTTGTTTGTCTAATTGTATTTTTCTCGGGACTTTCTCACAGTCCTGGGCTTCGGCCTGAAACTTAACTGAAAGTGGCTTGGTGATCTCTAGAACCGATATGAAATACCTCTAGGGCAACCAAGAATCCATCATTGCCTATGGCGAAAGAGAATAGTAGCGCCTTACCGTTGCAATCTGGGCTAATTTTGTGTAGCGACAATTTGATGGTGGGTAGTAGTTCTTTGAATATGCGAACTGAATCCTGGCGCTCAACCTATCTAATGGTACAATGGAGTTTTAGAATTAAATTGGCGGCTTCATTACACTCTCACTTGATCGCTTCTTCAAGATTCAACAATCTTTTTTTGAGTTACAGAAAAAAAACGCAATCTCGTGCATCAGCGTTACTGTCTGATACATCTCCCGCTTTATCAAACATAGATTGAGTGAATGGAACACACTATACGTGTAGCTGGATGACGGGCATTCTTAAAGCACGTACTTTTTCACACCATTATTGCTTCCCCTCATAGCTGTGGCTCCATCGGACTCCTTTCCAACTATATTTCTAATTTCAACTCCAGAATCCTTTAGAATCTGTAGCAGAAGTTTAGCTAACCCTGAACCAGTCAGATCAGGGGCCTCAGCAAAGCCAAAACCGCTCAAGTATTCGGCCGCCTCAGAGGTATCTTAAAAATACTGTTAAACTTTCTTTTCTCGAGAAATCTGTGGTCTCGTCTTCCAGAAGAATCTAGCTTCCCTTGTTTCTTCAATGATTGCTTTTTGAATCACTGTTCCAATGGATGATACCAGTTCATTCTGAGCGAGGTTGGAAATGTATTTAACATTCCTACTCGTAGTGGTTAAATGTCCCTGTAACACTTTATCGTTGGAAACCGCTATAAGTTGTAGAGTCGCTTTCAGATTACCGTGTCCGTAATATATATCAGCACCAGTTCCTGCGGGAAGGAAAAACAGGATTCCGGAATCGCGATGACTTCGAAGCGTTAGACCTAGTCTAACCAGAAACTCTATAGATAAGAGTATCCGTTGTATTGCAGCTCGGATTTTGTCATACTGCTTGGACTTTGCTGTCTTCAGCTGCTGCGCTATATCTCTAGTCTGCATCGTCGTTTTGAACGCTTCTGTACGCGTGGCGCTGTCTTAATGGAATTTGGTCGCTAGATGCGCTGACAAATAGCCAACTTTGCCAGTTAGGTTAGCGAACTCTTCTAGGGTGTTCTGACCAGGCTATTAAATTAGTTTCCTTGGATTGCTTCACGAGTGAAAAACCTGCAAGGGTGACATAATAGCATACGTTTAGATACAAGTTAGGATAAGACGTTATACTGCACGATTAGATGTTATGGTTCTAGATATCTTTCCGTCTGGTTCTGCCTCCATCATGACGCTCTCTGTAAGGCCACTGAAAACCCAATGGCGCAGACCAAGGTGTGGTGAGTACGCTTGAAGTTTGACGTCTGAAAGTTCCGGAAGTGATTATGGTGAAGCTTTTGGTTTAAATGCAGTCGCAGAGCGCGTGCAGTAATCAATGATACTTCTCTTTAGCTCTACTTCCTGGATCTGACCTTAAATGAAAGAAATTAAAAATAAGATAAATCTTAAACAGGTGATGACCGTAGAATATTAGGAAAAAGAACCCTATATGCTCAAACATTTTTAGTTTATTATTTAGTATAGAATCAAAATCATATTGAAATATTTCCAAAAAATGTTGTAAAAACTTCTAGGCCCTGGGTTGGGCATGGCCCAATGGCCCCCATAATTACGCCACTGTACTCATATTAATTATAATTAATTACAATTAAAAATATTTATCACATTGATAGTGGGTGCTCAACGCCGAGATTTCACATTCTGTTTATTGAAACTGGCTGTAAATCTGACCTTGAAGAGAAAAGTAATCAGATATGTTTCTCTATGTATAAGTACATTCATTACACTTTCTTTTTGCTTTAAAATTAGGTTAGGATAGGAGGGCTTGGTACGATTAAGAAGAGATAACCGGTTAGATTAGGAGAGATTGGTTACGTTAGTTCATTTCTATTTATTTTTAATAAATAATATTTTAATTTTTATTTTGGTCTTCCTCACTTAAATTCCGTATATATCTAGTTTTTGAAAATATTAATGTTGATCACTTTCTTAACTTTTAGATCATACACTGAAGTATCACCCTAATGGCACACTCAGACGATTGGTTCATACTCTTAGTATTCGTTAACTTAAATGTGTGAGATTTTCTGAGTGGATACTTTTCAGCGATTGGCATTACCAAATGTCCATTAGAATACAGATACTTTTTCAATTGAATAAGTGGTTTTTGTGATCGGTTTAGGTATTCATTAAGTTCGTTTCTCAATAGCTCTACGGGACCAATACAGATAATATTCATATAAACAGAATCGTGACAGCCTTCTTAATGGGTATTATAAGAATCTCAGATACACAAATTTATCATAATACTTATAGAAAAGAGTAAATAAGAATTTTCCTTTAACCATCTAAGCCAACGCAAAAAAAACTGCTCAGATAAAAAATATGAGGAATTCTGGACGAATTTATGAATCTGCATATACAAGGAAACCACAATTACAATTTGAAGAAGTAAGACAACATAGTCGATCGGTAGGCGACTTCGCAGTAGGTAAGGGAACTGAGCATGGAAACAACTTAGTAGAATTTACAGAAGCAAATATTTCCATTATGAGTTACTTCCTCCAGAAGATATGAGTAGTGTAACTAAATATAACACAGGTTGTGATGTACTACAGACTATTTAATTATAAGCAGCGATAACAGATTATTCAAGATGAATTGCGGATATATAGAGCAGAAGAACAAACAAATATAAACTCGATAAGCAACGCTAAAAGATTTCAAATTATGTACGGTAGGGAAAAGTTTAACAAACTAATCGAGTGACAGAAACTGTATGAGAAAAATACATAAACACAAACTGTATTATAATGAGCCAAACTGTCAAAAGGCATTAGATAAGAGGAGAAAAGTGACATATTGCGGAGTCGTTTCGTATAAATGACTCCGCAAAGATATTAATTAAAGAAAAATCTAATATGTAAAAAAGAAACACCTTAAAGTTTGCAAAGTGCATATCGCAGAACTGAAAAATAAAATCGGTCAAAGATAAAAAAGTTATTTTATGATTTTTAAAGATCTCAGCAATATTTAGAATAAATATTCACATGGGATCTAATATCATCTTTCTCACTAAATGATAAAGTGTTCCACCACCAAGGAAATTCGGAATTTTTCACACAATTATATGCATGAAATATGGTAAAACAGATGGAAAATCTGGCTAACCAATCGACCTGCAAGCTTATTGAAGCAATGTTTACTATGAATATCTCCTTTTATTTTCAAGAACGTTTTAAACATTAAATACAATCATGTACACATGTTTTATTGATTTAGATTTGCAAGGCATATAAATAAAACAAGAAATACTATTTTATAAGTGTACATTTAATGTAAATAAGGATCTGAGATGCATAAATTCGAGTAATATGTATGAAAACAAATTCACTTATATGTTACTTTTTATCAATAATAGATGAATATTCTCTCGAAACAGCAATTTTTTCTAGACGAAACACGCATTTTTTAACTTATTTCAATAATTCTTTACCTCAAATCTTATCTTTAATAAAACCACTTTAACTAAATCCAGAGTAATTAAACCATAATAAAAATCGAGGACGAGATACGGTCTTTTTATTCAATTTGATAGCTTAATACGTTATGTAGGGTCGCTTTTTTGTATCTGTGTATCTCTGTTTTAAACCATTTGTGTAAAAAGGTTGATTTAGTCATTGTTTTATGCTTTTAAGACAAATCCGTGGTCTGCGTTGCTGCCATGAGTGCTTTTCACGATGTTATTTCGATTGAAAAAATATTAGGATTAAAATGTGAGTTCCGAGTACAATATTCATTTGTGACTTGCGTGGGTCCGGGAGAGATTTCTAGCTTTAAAATTTAAATATTTCTTTACCTCGTTCATAAACAACCATATATGAGGATAATACTCCTAAAAATCTTCCTCTATTTTTAGCCGCCATAAATTGTACCCCTACACGTGATACGCCGGTTCAAAAGTAAATTGTATGCAATATTTCCATGGGATTGTTCGTAATATAAAGACGCATCATCCTTCTTTAATCATCTAACAAAACATTGCACAATTAAGATTAACTTATTCACCTTTGCAAGTCTCCTTAAATTTATGAAAAATTCACCATAATTATATGGATTAAGAAAGACTATAAAATTATTTACTGCGGGTCATTTAACGTTAAACGTATACATATAGGAATTTCTATAATTCAAATTCGATCATATTTTAAGTTAATAAAACATACTATTTGTAAATCTCTTTCATTCAATATGAAAGAATGAAAGAATGTTGTTCTATTAAACTGCCTGTGAGAGATTTGCAAATGGTAAACTTGAGCCGATATACAAACTGAATTGGAACTAATATGACTTCATCGCATTCCATTAAAAATATGGAAGTTTAGTTAAGCTTTTAATATTATACTTCTCTATACTTCTCTATTATACTTCTTAAATGCATCGACATTCTCTTTACTATGGAGCTTTAGGAATATTCTGCCAAAAAGAAAATAGCGACAATTTAAATCGTCAAAATTATGTTCACTATCGGCATCGAATGAAGAGCTAATTGATATTTCTAAAACCTAAAAAGAAAACATTTTAGGGACACAGGAAGTATTGCGAAAATCATAAATCAGAGACGTGTTTAGGCTGAATAAGTAACATTCCTGTTTCTACCGATGTAAGTGATTTTAAGAAAGAAAATACACATGACAATCTTAATTACTCAGTGGTCAAACTCACGAATTATTTCGACGAATTAAAAAGTATGAAATCTCCGTGTCCAGATAAAAGGCAACATAGGCATATGTATTAGGGGGCTAAAAAAACGATATGATAGCGCCAATTTTTAGAAATAGCGGTTACGGGGGAACATTTGGAGGAGTTCATTATTAAAGACAAAATCGTGGATTACTTAGATAAACATAGTTTAATTAAAGCTAGCCAACATAGATTGAGAAAACGTCGCTTATGTTTGATTTTTATACAAACAATAGGCCATAGACATTGTTTACCCTAATTGTAAAATGCCTTTGGTTCGGTTCCCCTTAAGAGACATTTGGAAAAGCTTGGAATTAGAAAGATAAGAAGTAGCCTATTGCAAAGGAACGAAGAATTGCTTTCAGCCAATAAACAAAGGGGATTATGAATAGAAAATGGTCTGACTAGGAAAGTCATAGGCAACGTACCTCAAGTGGTGTCTTGGGTCCTGTATTATTCTTTATCTTCTTAAAAGACTTCGATTCACGACTATTAAGGAAGATTTACAGGACTCGGGAGATACTAAACTAGGTGATATAGCAGAAGACCAATGAGATCGATAGGAAATACACACGAATTTAACGAGATCTTTAATTGGTTGATACAGTAGGTATATTTTAACAAGAATATGAGACTTTCCTCTCCATTTCTGCTATTGAAATAGAAACATCGATTAGACATTAGGTGGGTGAAGGAGATACGATCGGAGTTGGTTTGTAGATGATGTGATTAAAGAAAATAAATATTAGTCGAAGGGTTATATAGTTGTCAGCTGCATGAGCTTAATCTATTGGATTTTTTACGGAGCCAATTTTCTCTATATCTCTTTTGGTTTTATGGCTGAGGTATCTGTACCCATCAATCAACTCTCCAGTTTTGTTAGATGGGCTTGGTATCGGGCATATCTAGGATTATATACACCAGGTTGAAATCAATTGGAAACGTGTAGAAAAAGCAATCTCGTATATTAATATCCAGCCACTACAGTTTACTCAAAGAGTTTGGCCAAATAGTTAAAAACAAATATAACACTCAGTTTTATTCTGAGAATTTTCGAATATAAGAATATAAATATAGTAATTTGATTGCTCAAATCAATCCAACGTACAGAGCTGAAATATGCGGTCTAGTGAGGGTATTCATATTTACAGACGAATTCAAAGGTGACAAAGCTCAATCCGCAGCAGCGAAACAAACGCTTTGTATCCTACAAAATAACTTGTTAAAAAGACGCACTTTAAAGTTACCATCAACAAGTTACCCTCTTTACCTTTCTTTCTCCACATCTTCTACGAATAGACATAGAGCTTAGCTGAAGGATTTCGCTGCTAACGAGTCTATAATTCTCTTAAAAATGGTACGCTGAAGAAAAATAAAAAGAGCAATCGTTTCCAAAGTGGAGTTTAATGAATTGCGATTCCTGCTGAATTTTACATCCGTTCCTTCATCCCATCTGGTCTGGGAACAATCAAAGTAAATAATTTATTTATAACATTCAAACCAACCTCTACTATTTTGACTATCCACTATAATTTGTAAAGAATACACTCCTTTTTGAGTTCATTGTAAAATCTAAGAAGACTATTTATTGAATTCAACAATAAAAGAAGTTATTAAAAAGGTCTGCTGACCAAAGTCGCGTGCTCTCACTTATTCCGATTTATGACCTAACGACCCACAGAACTTTCAATAATTCCCGGACTAACCTTGAGAGTACCATGGAAGTTATATCATTCAAAATAAAATGTAAAACAACATAAGGGTTTCAAATTTCGTTAGAAATAGCCGAATAGTTATGATGATATTGCTAGGACTTTGGCAATAGTTACAATAAACAAAACGGGGACCGACGCACCGACCGACCGACATAATGAGTCATAGATTCGCACGCAACTAAAAATTTACTGGCCTGGCATGTTATGTCTTCGTCTTTTTTGTCTATTCCTTGTCTAACAAAGTGGCCTGTCATTCCTATTCAGTATGATATCATCGGACACTTATGAACTCTGTAACCATTGCAAGAAGTCAAGGGGCGACCAATTGCACATGGCGAATTTTGAAATACAGTCATATGCAAAATATTGAGACTACTGTTTTTTTATTAAATAAGAAAACTAATAGATCTAATCAAAGGTTTTATTAGTTTTTTTTATTTTTTGTATCATAAATTATAGGTGGAATACACAAAATTTAGACTCCCAACCGATTTTATTAATAAATACCTACAGTCAATTAATTCACTTTGTCAATATTTACAATGATGTCCCTTATTCTTCATGACTACTTTAATTAGTTATGACACGCTAGACGCCCTATTCGTGATGATATCATGATGATATTGCTCCACTCTTGTTCAATAAGCACCGCAACTGCTCATGATTGGATGGATTCTGTTTATCAACCGCCACTTGAATTATCCCCCATAAATTCTCTATAGGTTCAAATCCGGCTAATTACCTGGTCAAGGCCCCAAAGGTTCGAATACATGTTTAACCAAGAAGTTTGCCTTTGCTTTTACTCTGATATAAATTGTGCTATCAAGTATAAACATACAGTAATCATCCAAAATGTGATCTGAACTGTATAGAAAAGTTGCTGATGAAACACGTTTTGTTTAGTACCCTTTTAAGTTCATGGCAGTCTTCTTAGGAAAAATGGCAGTGCTTAACTTTACTTACATGAGGAGTATCTCTAAACATGGAGAATAGCTGGATGCTTCACCGTGGGCACCACACAAGACTCGTGAAAGGGCTTCCCTTTTCTACTCCTATCGTGGGGTTTTCCGGAAGGTCCAAACAAGTGGAAGGAAGCTTTATCAGAGATTATTACTTTTTCCAATCTTCAAATGCCTATTCTCTATATTACCTACAAAGTTGCAGCCTATTTATTAGGTTATTTTTGCTATATAAGGCTCCTTCACATAAGACAAAGGTCTTAAGACCTTTGTTTAATAGTCTCCACCTAACTATGGGCGCTGAAATGTTCACACTTGCTCCTTTACATCGTGAACAAGCTTGGCACTGGAGACAACTGGATGGTTGAGATAGCACCAGACCATGAGGCAAGCTTGGCCTTCATTTAAAGCTAACAGACGTCTAGAAGATTTCTTTACAGGAGTGTAACCTGTCTTTTTAAAGTCATTAATGATCCTAAGGTTAGTGTATCTTGATACGTTACCCTTATTAATAATTATCTTCTTGCATTTCAACGGTTGCACGCTTTTCTTTGGAAAGAACCATTTCTGGAATTAAAAAAGATTCCAACATTTATTTCTACGTAAATATAATAAGATAAGATCAATTATTTAACTTAATTTTGTCATCATTCTTCCCTTTTGATCGAATAGCAATGCTTTGGATACTAAAATTCACCTATTACAAAAGCATGACTAGTCTAGGGTGGATCGAAAAAGGGGGGTTTTGCAAATATTTCTGAAATTCATTTTTCTATCCTGGTTTTATATGGACTCAACATCTACCTCCATTTTATTGAATAAAAATAATTTATTAACTACTCGATAAGTTTTCCTTCCTTATCTTCCGTTTGTTTCCATGCAACCCGTAAATTTATATCATAATGACTCTGAAATAGAAGAAATTAACAATTAACAGTCGAATATTTAAAGTTTCACTATTATTCAATATCCATTTATTTAATGAAGTTAGATTTTTGTAGTCTTATTTATTTTCATTACGAAGTCCTTCATGGAATTAAATGAGGATATTTTTCTCCTGGACTCATTTCTACTCTTTATATCGCCGTCGCATTTGTCTTCTCCACAACAAACTGCTAGTGACGCTTCGGTGACCAGTTTGATGCATCTCTCAACCGCTTGTATGTGACAAAGAAACTTCGGAATATCCAATTTAGGTTATTGACTGATAAATTCTTCAAGTTGATCATCAGAGTTCGTCCTTGTCAGCGAAGATTCTGTCACAACGGTCTGTTGCCAATTAATTAGGTGGATGTAGTCGTCAGCTTCAAAGATTATATATGGGATATTGAAAGTGCGTATTGATTTTCCTTTATAATCTTTTCGTCTTTTCATAATTCTTCTCCATGCGAGTTTCCGGATATGATTTCTTTCATCTTGCAGCATACGGAGAAGAATGTTTTCCGCATGTGAAAAATAAGCATTCCTTTGAATCACTGTGGGGCAACTATATCGTTAATCTGTTTGTTCATCCCTTGTAGTGAAATTGCACTGTCTTGAAGAGGTTGAGTGCTCCATCTTACGAAGAAGAGTTAACTTTTATTTCAAACCAGCATGGAAGTCGAAACATATATTCGAAGTATCCGATTTGCAGTTGTAAGCCATCGTGCATTTTTCCATGACTTACGAGCCATTTCAGCAGAACATTTACCTTGTGAGGTGGATAGAAGGATATCAAACATTTACTTTTAATTGGTGTTCAGATTTTCTCTGTTAGCAAGTTAGTCGGAATTAGCTCGAATTCAACAACACTTAGAGTCCCACATTTATTCAGTTTTTTTCCTATAGGTCCGACAAATCCACGAGGACCCGTTGTTTTCCCATCCAAATTGTTGATGAGATGGCGCAATGGGAGCTCATTTGCATGGAGCTGGCAAATAAACTAATGCAGTAGTCTATTAAGTTTTTCTTCTAACATTCTCATGACACCTCATTTTGTTTCTGTATTCACTGCCGTTCCATCGCATCCCAGAGCAACGAGTTCATCAGTTAAGATGTTATTTGTTTCTAGATACGAGAATTTTGCATCGCATATATATTTTGCAGGACCTGTCTCCATTCTCAGGTGTCCAAAGTATTCTGAACTAGGTTCTTCTATAATAGATGTGCTATTATATTATCTTCTTCTTATGATGAGATTCCTCTATTGTCTCAACAAAAAATGTGCTATCTTTTCTACCATCAAAATAAATAGAATATAATAGCATATCCAATCTAATTTCTTGCGATAGTGTAGTACGTTCTTTGACACGCTCTCTTCTAACTTTTGACCTGTCAACTACTACAGAAGTTTCTTTGCTTTCAATTGACGATAAGGCCTTAAAAATTGTACTTGTTATTATAGCTACAGCTCGATCAAAAACACCAGTGCAGTCACATGCCAATGCAAATTCTGACAATTTTATTCTTTTAGATGGAGTTTTAGATGCAAATATTTTGTTTACATCTTTACGTTTCACGGATGGGGAAAGCTCATAGTCGCTAACTTGGTCAGCAGGTTCTTTTTCTGTGCTGGATGAAGGAAAAATCACTTCGATATTATCTGTCGAAGTAGATGGTGGATTTAAGAGACAATACTCACGTTTCTTCCTAACTGCACTCTGAATATTCTTATTTGATTGAATTTGATCGATATTACCTATTGCCATTTTCCTAGTTGTTTGTTGGTCTTCCAGAAACAAGAACAGTTTTTAAAGCTATCACATTTACAACACGAAATATCAAACAATTGTTCTGCATTCTTTGTAAAATCGTCACATTTGCGTTTGAATGATATCACATTTTTCCTGCTAATATTTCTCATTAAAGCCTGATATTTTGAATAATAATTTAAAATTCTTTTTCTAACTCCCTCTATTGACACACAAGGGATCTCCGCTACTAATATGATAATTTGTTTAATTGGTGGGTCTTTTCTATTGCGGTTCTTTTCCTTTTCTCGCTCAAACAAAATATATTTTATAACATCTTTATAAGTTAGCAACACTCGTTCACTAAAGGTGCAGGAGGCGCCACACAAAGGGTTTCAATTTCATGACGCGTTCTAGGTTTAAATGCGATAACTAAATATACTTTACTTTTTCTCTTACATATTATTTAGCACTGAAATATAATAAAACGTGTATAAATATTTATTCTACACTATAAATAACTGTTCTTAAATACAAATAGAAGAATGTGATCAATACAATAGACACTAGACACTACACTACACACACGCACATCCATTCTCAACGAGATCCTCCGCGCTACTGTAACATAATTGTCACGTATGTCGCAATAATATATCATTGAAGAGCCTTTAAATATCAATAGATTACCTTCAAGTTTCCTTTACTAGTTCTTTAAAATACAATAATTATTTGTTTGCAGGTATCAATTCGAAATCCGAATTTAATTTTCAGATAAAATCCACGAAAGTGAAAATTATTTTCAATTTTCAATGGTGTTGAGGAACCTTTAAATTTATTATATCAAAAAACCATTTTAGGAGGTATAATTTGACAGATAGCCCCATAAAAAAAATCGTAGTGGCGAAAATAAATTTCAGAAAAAATGTTTTTCGCTCCACCCTAAATTTGATTAGAGAACGATTTTGGATTCGGCAAAGGAAGCACTGTGATTACTTATTATTTTTGAAATGCTGAATTTTAATAAGCCTGCAATAATTTAAATATTAGAATAATTATTTCTATCACGTAAATTAAAAAAATAATTAGAAAAAAACTAATATATATTAATCTCAAAACCTTTAGCGTGGTTTCGCTTTGCTCCGTAGACATCGCCATTTTAGTAGCAAACATGGTGTGGACGGAAGCACATTGCGGCTTTGCCGTGCGCGCGTATTTTGAGAACAATCAATCTGTGATTGCGACGCAAAGAGCTTTTTGGCGACGGTTTAATATTCCGCGCAATGATGCCGTTCCTCAGGCGAACACATTTCTGACCTGGGTTAGGCAGTTGGACGCAACTGGTAGCACACTAAGAAGAGATACACATGGCCGACGCAGGTCCATCAGAACCCTAGAAAATGTAGAGATGCTGAGAGCAGCGATCGTGCAATCTCCGAGACGTTTTGCTCGAAGGCATGCTGTTGCTTTGGGAATTCCCGACCTCAATTTGAGGAGGATTCTGCATATGGATTTGAATTCCCATCCCTACAAAACAATGATGGTTCCAGAATTGAACCAAGCAGACTTTACCAACCGCCAAAATCTGTGTGTTATATCAGAATTTGGCGTGATAGGCCCGTACTTCTTTGAAAAGGAAGGAATGACCGTGACCGTGAATTCCGCACGTTATGTCTCAATGTTGCACAATTTTCTTCAGCCAAGAATGGAGGAGATTGTTGAAGGTGAGGGATTGGGGGACGTGTGGTTCCAGCAGGATGGGGCTACAGCTCACACAGCCCGAAATTCACTCAATGTTTTGACACGAATGTTTCCCGGACGTCTGGTATCTCTGAGGGGTGATTTAGGGTGCCTGCGCGGTCAACTGATTTGAGCATTTGTGACTTCTTTCTTTTTGGATATCTGAAAGAAAAGGTGTTTAAAAGTCGCCCTCACACACTACCACAGCTAAGGGAGCAGATTATTTGAAGAACTTAATGCCATACCCCGCAGTATGTGTGAACGTACAGTACGAAACTTCAGAGATCGACTCCAACAGTGTGTTGCTGTTAACGGCCGCCATCTTCATGACATTATTTTCAGAACCTAGGGATTATAAATGGTATGTACTGCTAACCTCCTTAAAACTGCTCAATCGGTTCTGCCGCACTCTGTACTTTTTAAGCATAGATTAATATGATTTTATATGGCCCCATTTACTGGTACTCGCACGATTTGTTTTGCTATGCGGTACGGCTACGCAGTGGATTGTTTAAATATATTCATCTAATTTGCTTAATAACATTTTTATCATAACACACGTTTGATCTTTACAGAAAGGTATTTCACCAAGCATTGCTTTAATAGTTACATTTATTTTTATTTTAATATCCAATAAAAACCCAAAGCTATAATTATATTTATTCCTGTATTTGCTACTTATTTGAAACTTATTTTCAACTTTATCCATGGTTTGAATGTTTTGGAGCGAACCAGCAATAGCGCATTTAGAGCACATGTATTTAATATTAATGAAAAGTTTAGTATTTGAAATCAAATATTTATTTTAACCCTTTTTACTCAAAGATTTAATACTTGTCCTGCGCAATATCTCATTTGCATCGTTTTATTACAGGATTTATTGCGGAGATTTTGAGTTATAATTACCCTCAAAATAGATAAGGAGCTATCCTACAAAAGCTAAGCCACTTTTTCTTTAATTACAAACGGTTGTAAACCATCTCCATTTTGGTATACCTGAATATTGAGTTTAAGAGCATTAATCAATTGCAAAACAATCTAAAATTCCCTCTAATAAATAAAAGTACAGATTCATAAGCTCTGAAGGCCATAGAACTAGCTTCGGTTGATATAGAAGCTATTTTGATTTTTATTCCACCTATTAAGTGCGCTGAATTTGGGGAGAGCGTAGATATCTAAACTTCATTATTTGATTAAGTAAAACTGAACTTATGCACTGTTTTCTGTTATAATACCCTAACTTGATAAATGAAATACATTCTATATTTCGTTATAAAGCTCTGGTAGTAAACATTAACAAACAACTATGAGTCATGAGCAAGAGAATCAGTTTTGTATGGTCATCGCTGGTAGAGTAGAGAGAAGAAAAATTATTATGGCCACGAAAGTTAGTAGTAGTGTTTATTTTAGTTTTCAAAAGAAATGCTGGATAACTGGAAACGGACAAGGGAGGCAAGTTAAGTCACAATACAAAGGAACGAAATTAACTCTTGGATATCTTTTCGCCCTGTTTATAACCAATTAACTGGGGGCTGCCTCTTTGGCTTCCAGATTCAACATTAATAGGATGGACTGGATACTATTGTATCACAAACGAAGGTCGGTGCATTTCTCTTGAGAAGCCTCTCTTGGGACTTCAAAGTCCCCCGTAATTTAAAGGTTTTATAAAACTTGTTCTTTTAAAAATTAAAACACTCCTTTACTCCTCGTATTTAGTTCTTAATAAGTTTTATGATAGAGACTTTAATCCTTTCACGTTTATTCAGGCCCACTTTATAGTTTATAAAGCCTTTCCTTTATTAATTTGCCCCCCTCCGGCTCTTATAGAAATTTCACTAAACAATTATAAATACTTCCGGCATTAAATCATTGTTCATTTGCTTACGGCCACTGAGGAGTTGAGCGGCAATCAGCTAAGTAAACATTTCAAGGATGTTGGTCTTTAATAATTAATGTCGTTATTCAACTTGACTTTCTTCGGTTTTATCTTACAGGAGAATGAACATTGTCAACTTCAGTGATATTCCTAGACCCTTTTCCAACCTAGCACGTAAGAGGCGTAGACAGCACTAAATTTACAGAATGTTATTTATCATTTAATTCCTCGATCGAGTGACACACTTGGCTAATTGAACTTCATCAAAGTGAATTTTTAAAATCATTCCATGATCGAATTCTTGGCTTGTGGTGGCGTGGCTTGCCTAAATTTCCTATTCATTCTTATCAAAATCACAATTTAATTTATTCAAAAGCTACGCTAGCCTAACACAGAATGGAAAATTGTGTACATCTATAAAAATAGCTCAACTATTTACATTCCATTGACTGGAGTATGATTAAGTGCGGCACCTTTTATTTCAAAGATCAGATCAATAACTATCAGTACTAATTGTATATAATATATATATTAGTACTGATAGGTAGTAGTTATATACTTTGAAAATATCAGTATTATCTTCCTCCTGAATAGACCAAGATGGTAAAAAACAAGAAAATTAAAATTAGAATTAATAGCATATTTCAGATATATTAGTTTATAGCATGATGCCTACAACTTTGGTGGATTTCCCACCTAAAGAAGCATTTAA
Organism: Ceratothoa steindachneri; assembly: GCA_963969495.1. Lineage (NCBI taxonomy): Eukaryota > Metazoa > Arthropoda > Malacostraca > Isopoda > Cymothoidae > Ceratothoa > Ceratothoa steindachneri. The sequence continues at coordinate 60,104,972 of OZ018336.1, forward strand.
TTATTTTTTTAAGTAAAGTGTAAATATTTATAGATCATTTTTATATTTGATGAATAACTTACTTTTATTCTAAAGTCAAGTTTCCTGTCTTCATTAAATAGGAGGAGGTAAAATATGTCCGAATACTTTAATTCTGGCGTAAGATAATATTTTCAGCGGAAAGATGAGAGTGTCTGTTATGAAAGGCCAATTCCTTCAGAGATTCTTTACCTCAGATTCATCCTCACCTCGCTTGCAACTGTCACAATACTATTAAAATTCCTGGTAATACTTCAGTTTAGGGGCTCACGATGGGGCGCTATTTCTAGGTTACAATTTAGGTCTTATTACGTCAGACGGTAGCCTAATCTGGATTTGACCAAACAAGGTGTTTTATTGTTTTTATTTTGTTTCTGGCCTTTATTATTTAGTAAATGCCTTCACTTCTACTCAGTTATATTACTTACTAGTTTTTATGTATTTTTATCTATTTCATTTGAATACAAAAGTGTCAGCATCGCCTTCTATAAATGTGACCATAAACCCTTATTTTCACACACTGGCAACTTTTAATTCGCACTTAATTCACATATTTTCAATCCTAGATTCAAGCTTTTATAAGAGTGCTGCTTTCGCTTTTCGCGCCCAAACCCATTTGTTTAACGTTGTTAATGGAGTTATGTGTTTTTTGCCTATTTTTATTTTAATCTTTAATAAAACTTTTCATAATTCCTCGTTAAATTTAATAACTTTGGTTGAAATTATATCCTCATTTTGAAAGCGAAGCATTGCGAGAAGTACGGCTTGATTATAATATCCACAACACTAAATAGTAAGTTTGTTTTGTCTTTGGTTTCGAACCTAGTTCTAGGCTTTTAAATTAATACTAATAAAGGTTTTAGATAAGTTTTGTTGTACATACTTGTTCCTGAGGCGTGAGTGGAGCGAGCGAGGGGGTAGGGAGGGGGGTGCACCCCCCATAATGACAACCAGGTGCGCGGCTCGAAAATGGCTTTCAGTAACCAAACGCATATACGAATCATCTATAAATAAATAGTATGTTAAAGTACGTTAAAGACTACTAATGGTGTTTTTAGTCGTTTTAGTCATCAATTTTGGCTTCGTTTTTGCACGGGAAAAATAGTTATTTTTAAGATAGTATCGCTGCAAATAGGGTCGTGCTCAGAGTGCTAGTATCTTAAAAATAAGTGCTCTCCGCGCATGATCGAAGCCGTAAATGATAATTAGAATGCCTACAAACACCAACACCATTAGTACCTTTTCCTCGGTGTTGTAGCCCAGAAATAACGCCTCCTATCGTGCGCCTCTAAACTGAGGTATTACTAAATTCCTGACTTGAGAGTTCGTAACATAGCAAATACAATTCATTTCTTCTTTTATCTAATCCAAAAATATTCAGCCAAAGCTAAACTTATGATCATAAATTAGGTTCACGTTCTGTTTTAACTGATGCGCAGTCTAGTTTGAAAGGAGACAATTTAAAAGTGTATAATTAACATAGACCCTTTTTCACTCCCGGCAATGCACGTCGACATCACAATCTTTGATCAAATATTGAATAGTATTTTGTACAATATTTTTCTATACTTTTTCTCTAGTAACTATAAACTATATAAAAATGAAAAATTCTTTGGGGGAGAAAGTTTTAAGCACTCATAAGCAACAAGGATATAATTTTACAATTCTAGGATCTATTAACTTTATTGCAATACTTATAATTTAAGAGACCTATCGAACTTAATTGAAGGTTTAAATTCTCGATAAAAACAAATAATGGGAAATATCATTCGTCTTTTCCTTTCTTATTCTTTATTAAAGTTTGTTAAACTTTATTATTCCTTCCTTTTTAGATATCATTTTTAACCTTTATAAATTTTAATAAATTAAGCATTATAGGTAGTGGTTAAGTGAAATTCAATCAGTATGCGCCTTAAAGGCGCTAAATCCTCATTATACAAAGATTGTTCTTAATAGTAGAAGTAGAGATATATGTGTTTATCTACCTATAAATATTTTTTTAGACGAAATAAGAGTTATTCTTATCAATGACTACATCAGCGTTTGGCAGCAAAAATTACGAAGCATAAATGAAGATTGAAATAAATTAAAATAAATTCATAGTAGCTTTGAGAAACGACAATTGATATAGGGGCCAAAAGCAATTCAGTAAAAGCCAAGAAAATTCATGAACGCCATCTTAAAGCTCACTATTACGGCCACGAACTTTGCGCAATAACTTTCGTTATGCAAACCTACCTTTTAAAACAAATTGATTTATAACTCAAAGAACATTTCCTTAGTTTGGAAAATAAAAACAATAAAAAAATCGGAAAATTAGCCTTTTATCGCAAATCGAATATTAAATTAAGCAAAGCTTTCCATTTTATCAGAATAAACTGAGTATTAAGTTTCAAAACTACCTTAAATTTAAATAAAGAAATTTGTTTAAGTTTAGAGGAAGAAATTTATGACAGAGTTGAGAGGGTGCCTCTTATTACGCAAAGATTATACTTTCTAATAGATAGCGACTTTTGGCAATTATAACATAATGTTGAGTAAACTTTGCTCAACTTTGCCTTTAAACACGGCCGTAAGGGATTTAAGTGATTGGATAACTTTAAACGGTAAAATGAATATTTGGTAACATCAAAGACAAATTCTAATCCCTGGCAACGACGATCAGAAAATTTGAATTCTCTGGAGATAATCAAGAAAAATGGTTATTTACTATACCGTAATTACTATTACCGTAAATTATATTACTTTTTCATGTTGTATTTAGTGCGCTTTATCGAAATTTTGTTTTCTTTGGGGAAGTGGGGTCGGATGGCAAAATGCAAAGCATATTTTGAACCCGATTCCTTCAAAATCAGTTTCAACCTAAATTTTATTTGCAGCATTTTTTTTTCTACTTCAGACTGACAAAAAAGAAGAAAGAGTTGGAAAAATAACCAACAATATTACATGAACAAATAAGCTTACCTAAACACCTGCCGCATTCACAGTCTATATATGTTCGGGGTTGTTTTGTTTTTGTTTACTTGAGAGATGTGGTATACAACAGGGCAGCACGAACCATTTGAATAAAGAATCTTTTTTGCTAACCGTGTTTTAACTACCTCGTACCGTTAACCTTCTGCAGGAGTAGTTAAATTAACATTTACCTGCCTGTTATGCTAATCGATATATCTAAGATAGAGATATGTGAAAACGTCCCTTCGATTAGTGGTGTGCCTGAAATTAGAATAAAACCAGAAAAAAATTCTAAAGTACTGTATGATTAGAGTCGTTGTGAACCTCTTTGATGAGGTGTGAAAATTACATTTCACACAAGAAACCACGAAAAGCTGTGTCGCCTAACAAAAGGAGAAATAGAAGAAAATGTGACCGAATAAATACAGACATTCAATAATAAGGAAAGCAACACTCATTCAAGATATGGAAGATCGAAATCCTCTAGTTCCCTTTCTGATCTTCTTCTCTCCTTATTCCGCGACCCCCTTTGTTGCGTGACACAACTAAGGTCAGGCGAATCCAGCCCTACCCTGGATCACTGGCAATTTAAGTATTTTTCTTCAACCCATTTTTCAATTTAAATTACCATTCTCCAACTTCGCAAAAAACCTTTGGATTTTATTTTTTTAAGAACAAATTAAAAGTTGATGATTTTACTCTTTATAAATCAATGTTCGCTAGGCATCTTTATAAAAAGAACTCCAATTAAATTGCGAGGAACAAGATTTAAGGCAACACCAAACATCACCAAACACCACGTTTTTACAAACCTCCATAGAGGTTGATTAAAAAGTTCTTTTTACACGTATAAAGGTTAAACAGTCTATACAGCAAGGAAGTGTAAATAAATTATCCCTTATAGACGGATATAATAAAGGTTCTTTTAAAATTCCTCTTCTCCATTGAGAATTAAAGGCTTTTCTGCTTGCTTGAAACTTAAAATAACTTCGTTTGAGTCAAATCCAATTTATATTCCCATCACATAAATCCAGAATATATACTCTGGAAGTAAATAGGAATTGCAGTTTATTTTTACAGAATCTTAATTGTTCAGGTGCTGTAGGCAGGAATATATATGGAATGAATAAATTCAAGAGTTGTAAAGCGTAAGGAAAAATGCAAAAAGGCAAATCAACAGAGTATTGTGTTTCTGTTTATGCTCTTATTTGTTCGTATTAATTTTATGGTTTTAACTATGAAGTGTTTTTCCATATTCATATTTCCCTTTTTTGAAAATCTAAATGTGGCTGGATCGCTAGTGTTAGATTTCTTATAAAAATTATTTGAATTTTTGGTTGCCAACTGAGTTCTAGTCGAGAGGATCCGATTTTAATTGATATTCAACTTTTTAAAATATTCTTACCTATGATTACTGAATCCGTTATTCCGCTACAATGAATTCTTAGGTTGGGCTACGACTATAGTTAACAAATTGTCTTTTCACCTAGAAATTTTAACTCACAAGATCTGTCAGAACTGAAATTTCGTTTTGATTTATATCGTCTCATTTGTCTTTTCTACTCTATAACTATCTCTCCTGTATAGAAAGAGCTTGCGTCCCTAAATAGATAACGCTTTTTTTGCTGCCTCTCAAAAATCGGAACTCAATCATTAAAATATAATGGAATATTCAACAATTTATTTATATTTATGAAAATATAGGAACTGTTATCAACCTTCACACTGCATCAACAATGACTGGTTTAGGCTCTTCATCCAATTTTGAAAGTAGTAGGAAGGGTAACGTTAAAAATATATCTACCGAAATACAAGAATAACTTCTCAAAAGTTAAAAAAATAGGTAGCTAGTGATTAAATGGAGTAGAACTAACTAAAGAAGAGAAAATATATTAAATTTTTACTAATACGAGTAGGAGTTAGTCTGGCTAATTACGAGTAATATTACTTTGCCACACATGCAAAGCTATTTGTAGGCAACAATATTCTCCTCTCTCATACTGGCGTAAAGGAGAGAGGGCTTCATTTTTAAGAGCATAAATAGGCTGGGTGAAAGACGTTGCGAAAGGAACCTGTTGACATAATATAATTTGGTAAACAACAATTTCCATAACTCTTTTGCTATCATAGAAAGAAAGGTATTTAATGAAAATAGCAGATTTTATTTAGAGCTGTATAATCATAATGATAGGCTAGGGCACGTTAGTTTTTTAGGCTTCAAATTAAATCCATAGGTACTGGGCGTTTGGTTCTAGCCGCATATATATATATATATATATATATATATATATATATATATATATATATATATATATATATAATGTTCTCTATTAGTTAGGCATTCCTTAAAAAAATTATGATTGAAAATAGAGCTGAACAAGTAATCCTCATCCTCCCTAAGCACCTGAAGATTTCGGACTCTCATTATCTTCAAGTCTAGAAGAATTAAAATCAATGATAGTAAAAAATTAAATCTAGAATAACAGTCGGAATAAAACCAAACTTTTCAAAGGGAAAACAAAGGAAAAATAACTTTAATAATGGACATAGTATAAGGAATTTTAATGAGTTAAACATACTTGTAACATGAACAAAGAGAATGATAAATGATTGGCGTACCTTGAGAAAAAGATTAATACTGTGTCCACGGATTTATGATATTTGGTTCCAGAGAATTTCGTTGCCGTCTGGAGTAGCTCATTCCTCTTGTTGAGTATTATGGGTAAGCTATAATAAACTTTCTTTTTTTCTTTACGGACAGGAGCATTTGTCATGCGTTACGTGGTATTATTAAATTTTAGTGAAAAATATAACACCTGGTTAACATCAAAATTTAGCCAAGCAAAATTATCATTCTCTAAAAAATGACTGAATATTTTATCTTTAAATTAATGATCATTGAAATATATAAATTAATGAAAATGACAATGAAATCAAACATAAATTATTATATTTTCCCTCTCAACAGAAGTGCAATAATCCTTGGGATATTGGTTAACATGATGCTTAATTACATAATTTAAAATGAATGGGCTGGCATTAAACCCCAAAATAATAGTTCTATATCTGTATGTAACCAATTTGCCATTTTCCATCATGAAAAGTGAAAAACGATTTTTATCTTCTTCATTTGCCAATTGAATTTACAAAAATGCTTGTTTTATATCACTAAGCATGGCGTACCTATTAAATCTGAATTGTAACATTAGTTGGTTGATGTTATTCATTAAATTTATTCCAGCATATACTGCTTCATTTAAATATGGCTTGTTGTTGACTTTAAGAGAACAATTGAAAACCGGACGGATTTTGGTAGTCACATTCGGTTCAGATTTTATGACTGGTCTATGAGGAATCCATATATGTTTGTGATACATTTCTGGTGTGATATCAACCTTTTCAATGATTCCATCCTCTATTTGTCTTTTAAAGCCCTTTTGATATTCCTCCAATTGGCCATTCTTTTGAAGTTTATCAACTACTTTGTTGAGGATTGTAATAGCAATGCCTTCATTTGATGGAACTTCTTTTATGATATTATGATGCCAAGGCAGGGCTACAAAATATTTATTGTCCTTGAACTCAATCTTGGATTTAAATCTTCAGTTTTCTTAGCGTCGTACTTACTTTGATCTTCACTCAATTCAGTGCATCCAACAGACTCTAAACCAAACATGTTTTCTAATCCTTGTTCTACAGAACAATTTGTAAATGTAGTATCAAATGGACTGAAATACATTTTTCTGGGTTCCAAGACAAAATTTACATGAGTAGAGGGCTCCTCAACTCCATAAAGCTCAACAGCATCCAGGAAATTAGTTGAACTATTTGTTACTGAAGATTTATACACAGTTGCATGGCTCGTTACTTGAGATGGATTAAAAAAATGCATTATGTTTCCAAAGGGCACAATACCTGTAGACATAAGCCATGCTGTTACATTTATGCATTTTACTTTTTCCATTTTACGAATAAATTAAATCACATCAACTGCAAGAATTCCTTGTAATTGAAAAAAAATGGAGAATTTAAAGAACACTCCATTATAGCTACTCTCTCAAGGTATTGCACCATTCGTGCATTCTGTCAACGCATGCTTTAGCAGCTAACCGTTTAGATCGAGTACCTAGTGCATTAACTGGTGGTGTATCATTATTAACATTTCTTGAGATGTTGTCCTTAATATTAATTGTTCCATTAACCAAATCATTTACTGAACTTTGATTAGATAAACTTTGATTTGAAATATTTAAAGAATCTGGTGCAGAATAGCCGGAAGGAAAATCATCCTTACTCGTTTCATGATCAACTAATACTTCATCTTCAGTAACAAATTTCTCGCAGAATTGATCACCGACACCTAACGAGTCATTGTGATCATGTGTCAGTGATAATTCCAGAGGATATAAATGATTGATAGAATTATGAACAATTTGTCCATCTCCTCTTTTGACTTCAACACTTCTAACTTTATTGTCACATCCGACTACTAGTTCTACTATTCTACCCAATAACCAGTATGGGCGCGCTTTATTAGGCAATTTTATTAAAACTACATCACCAGATTTTATTCTATTAAACCAATTATTTTCATGAAGTTCTCTATAATGCTCTCTAAAGCTTAATAGGTAATTTTCATACCATAAATCTTTAAAATAAGAAAAAACTTTATTGCGAAGTTCAAGAGACTCAATTAATCCCTCTCTGGTCGGAGGATCCTTATCCCATAGACAATTATCATTAGAGTGTCTTAAAAATATAAAGTATTTGTATTTATTTTCAAAAAGGAATTAAGGGTCATGATTTCTAAGTCATTATGAGTTGACCTATATGTCAATGGTCTGGACTTAATAGAAGATTGAATATCTGCAATCACAGTCAGAAGCTCAAAATAAGAAAGTCTTGCTCTTCCTATGCTTTTATATAAACAAGTCTTAACAGTACGTATGAGACTTTCCCAGGTGGAACCAACCCAAGCTGAGTAAACTGGTATCCTAATATGTTTGATATTAAAGTTTCTAAATTGATTATTAAATTCATCTGTGCCCATTGCATGTTCTAATATATTTCCACCAGATACGAATAACCTAGCATTATCACTATAGAGAGTAGATGGGACACCATACAAATTAACAAACTAAAGAATGCTAGGATGAAGCTACGCGTAGACATATCTGGGACTAATTTTGATGTTCTTGCCAGTTGAATCATTTACCCAAAGATGACCAGTATAATCTATCCCTGTATGATTAAAGGGTTTAACAAAATTTACTCTATGTTTGAAAGATAGTGAATTGAATTTATGACAAATCATGCATTGACGCAGTATTTTTTTGACAATCTGTCTCATACGTGGAATCCAAAATCCTCCCATGCGAACGGCATTCAACGTTGATTGTATTCCAAGATGTTTACAACTGCCATGGTAAGATTCTACAATTAATGTTTGGAGATGGTGATCCTTGGCCAGCAAAATAGGATTTACAATGTTGTAATCATACATAGCTGTTTTCCCAATTCCACCTTTGAATCTTATAACCCCCTTTTCATCTAAAACCAAATTAAGTCTATTGACTAGTTCAGGCACTTTCTTCTTATTTTGATTGGTATTTCCTAAATATTCCAATTCCTGGTGAAATTTAGATTTTTGCATGCATATATTTAATCCAATAGATCTTTCCTGTTTCCATAGGTTCCGAAATAATTTTCTGGCTCAAGTTGATAAAATAGAAAATATATTTAGTTACACCAAAGAGTTTATTTAGAGAAGAAAAGCTATTGATATCCAAAATAGGGTTTTCTATTCTATTATTGACATTTAATATGTTAGTAGTATGATAAACCTTAACAAGTTGTTTGCTCTCTTCTGATAAGTAACCCGACGAATTGACTGGCCATGAAATGGGAACAGTAGAGAGCCATGACGGTCCTTTGAACCATAATTCTTTCATACTTTCAAATTCTTTGCGCGTCAATCCTCTGGTGAGCAAATCTGCAGGATTATTTTCTGAATTAACAAATTTAAAGTTCATATTAACTTGATAAATTCTATGATAACATTCTTGAAAAGTCAAATATCTTTGATTCTTTCCATAGCAAATACACTTTTTGTTTTCACATTTTCCGTTAGTTACCAAGATAGTACTATCTGTGAATCAACTGATATACATACATCTTTAAACTTTATGGCAGGGAAGAAATCCAAGATTGTAGGAAGACATTTTAAGGCGAAGCATAGAGAACGAATTCTTGATTGGTAGCTCAAAATCGGGCGATTCCAAAGTCGGGCTAGCCAGGAAAGAACAAAAATCGTTCTCATTTCTTTATTTTTAAAGATATTCACCCCAAATTTGGTTTGAAGCACTCTGGGACCAATGTACTTCGAGGTGTGAAGTCAAATTTTTATTCGACGAACAGATTCGGCGTGACGAACGAAAATGTGACTTATTTAATAAAAAAGAAAAATTAAAAACCTTATATTTATAACTAATGTTGGTTATATTCAATTGAATTTTATTTAATAATGCTATCTACAATGAGATTCTCAGATACTACAGGGTGTCTATTAATATCAAATTTTAAAATTCCATAGGTTTCCCAGGAACTTCAAAAAAAAGAGGCAAAATCTCTAATTAAAACTGTAATGAAAAATGTGTATATTACATTTTACTACAAACATATTTCAAAGTATATTCTAATAAATGAAATAAAGTAGGTAGCGGCAATTTAAGAAAAAAAAGAAATCCCTCTAGGGCCTACACCTGACCAATCTAGCAAATAATTATATTTCCATTAGGTATCATTTAGCTAGCCCCCCGCATTTGATTTAGTTTTTTTTAACTTTATAAATCTTTTTCAAAGCCCATGGATGAGTACCGACTATATTATTCTGAAATAGGTATAATAAAGTAATAGCTAGTAAGAATCTAAGGTGTGGACACCCTGTACTAGTAATCTATTTCATGGTTAACCTGGATTCTAATATCTACCCAACAAAATAAAGATACATAACAAATGTCAGTGGCTACGCACACTTAAATTGACTTAGGACTTTTTCTCTCTAGAAAGTTTCTTCTTCTTCTAGTCACTTTTGCTCCTGGTAGCTTTCTCGGGTACATCCGGATTACCTCTTTTTTTGCCTTTTCTTTGGACTTTTGCATGGGCATGACTGTTAGCTTTTCACACTATATTTTTGCCCATGAAACGGAAGAGGGGCCTGGTGATGGTAGGAACAACGGTGTTGACCAGGCTGCAACCCTTTTCACAGTCAAGCAGGGACATGCCTAAGTAATTGCTAATTATTTCCTTGTAGACACTCACGAACACTTCTTCTTAAGAGTAGGCCGCCAGGAACTTGCCTTCCTTTCGTCTGGTGTTGTAATCACCTTGAAGACTTCCACGGCCATCATGGCCATGTGGATGTACTCGTTTGAGGGGTAGAGGAGACCACCGCGGTCCTGGAATTCAATCATCTCTCTGAAAGCCTTTGGTAACTTGTTGGGATCGGCCACCTGCACTGAGGGCATAAAGGTGTTGCCTTCTACCAGAGCCTCCTGGCAAGAAACATACTTTAGGAGGCTGCGGGCCTTTCTGGCAGAGTAATACACCATTTGTAATCATATGAATAACAGTACAGTATTATTAATTAAATTGTATTGCTGTCTTTGAACCCGTGTTTAATAAATTTACCAGGCAATGGCTTTGCCACTCCCCCCTACGGGGGGAGCTTGCGCTTCGCTACTAAGATTGAAGTTTAAAATCTAAAAAAAAGCAGCCATGGTTAAATTTTTATAAATTTTCTGAACTTCGCCAATTATAATAATTTTAAAAAGGAACTCTAAACTAAATTTCCCCCCTTTCAAAATATCACGTTGCTAAAATATAGTTATAGAAGAAGACATATATAAATAAATTTTCAGACTTCACCATTTGGGTTTTAAAATTTCGATACTTATATTTATTTCTGAACTTCACCATTTTGTTTTTAATATTATAAAGAATTATTAGAAATAAATTTGATAAAAAAACATAAGTCAAAACCAAACTAAGATGAAATTATTATTCAAATACTAAAAAAAAATACCCTTCTTAAATTATAGAGTTAGTGATGATGATAAACAACAATAAAATATAGTTTTACTGTAATAACTAGCCAGAGATGATTTGATCAACCCAAGGCATCGGTGAAGGTGTAGTTTAGGATGCGTATCGTAGTCACAACTTTTAATATCACAGTTATGATAAACAGTTATCTATGGATAAACAATACCATAGATTAGGGTTGCATCGATATGCAAATTAGCCGATAACTGATATATATCGGCACTGATACAAGGTTAACGAAATCAAAATAAAAAATATATATTTGAGAATATTTTGGCCGAATGGAGGAGCTATTGCCGTATAAAAGAAATGTGTTCAAGGACGTCATTTCTGACAATTTTAGACGATCGCAATCTTGTTAAGCCTAATTGTCCTCGTTTGTTGACAAACGTATACAATACTACGAATAATAAAATCATTCGATAATAGTTAAGTTTATTGTAGCGTAAATGCACTATTAATTTAAATTAGTGTATTATTTACGTAATTATTGCTATAACTTTTAAGTTATTTTAGAAATTAATGAATGCATTGAGGCTTAAGGCTATGTTTGCAATTTCTAGATTATTATAGCGTTCCTCCCCAGCAACATATATGTATCATATGCGGGCTTCCCTTATTTAACACACATTATAACTTTTTCACTTAAATAGCATGAGTCCACATCTTCATTACTTACAAGTACTAGAGCTAACAGGCCTACAACGGCAAATAAATACAATTAACTTATGATTTCAAAATTTTCCAAGATGGCAGCAGCGTCTCACCCAAAGTAAATCGTAACAATGACTAGAATCGCCCCCTGGCGGGCCTAGCGGCAAACAACCGCGCTGACCTATCGCCCGACTATGGAAGTAGCAGAATCCGGAATTTGGTTAAGCTACTAATCAAGTATTGGTTATCTATGGGCCAAGTAAAACGCCATTAGTTCCAAAGTAGGCAGAGTTCTTGGTTTCAATGGAGCCACTTTAGCCTTTGCATACATAAGTTGTGAGTTTCCCAGCATCTGATAAAGATTCGCAAGCATTTTTAAAATCTTGAAACTGTTGATTTTTTTATTTATCACATGATTTACCATTAAATGTTTTACATTTAAGTTCATGCATTTTAACTTGTGAATATTTGTGCACATTCACTGATTTAATAGGGTTTTCACCCCTTTTTAAAGCTGTGGAAATTTTAGCTAACTTATCTGTTATACCTCCCCTACAGGCAACTTGAATGTCCATTTTCTTAACTCTATTTCCATCATCTTCTGGCAATTCACCTTCGTCAAACAAGTCAATAATTAAATCATTCACTTCATCAGCTTTAAACTGAATTTTCAACATATCGTCTTTTCTACTAACAAAGATATCTTGAGAAAGTTCATTTATATTTATAGTCTCTAAATTCTTTAAGGCAGCTGTTTTCCTACCTTTTAATCCAGCTCTTTTCGTAACTAATGCATTGAGTCGAGTTTCTAACTCTGGTTTAGTTGACATGGTGAAAATATCAAGGCAATTTACTATAAATTAACTAGAAAATACCACAAATAAATTAGGCGCACTCTTCTGTACAGAGTAATCTTAATTAATTATAACAAGCTGATGCAATACAGAAACTATAAGGGTCCTAACTAACTCTATTTAAACAAGGAAAATACAAACATAAATTATGCACTATAGTACAATCTATAGCATTTTTAATAACTACAAAAAAATATAGAAATAAACTATTACCCATTAATCTTTTTACTAGGTTATATTTACTAGGTTAAATTCAAATAATAAAAGGGATTTCGACAGTAAATTATTCCTAATTTGTAACATCCATGTCAAGAACAAATAAAATAGATCACTTATAAGTAAAGGGTCTTTCAATAAGGTCGCTCAATTTTTAAATGTAAATAAAACAAGTTTTGTTTGATATAGGCACTCAATTTATTTTAAATTTGAAAGTAAATTTTATGGCATTAAGTGTAAAATATGACGTCATTCAAATGTCCGCTGCGGCTTTGCTTGGTGGAACGTATTCGGGAGGCCCAATTTTCGATAACTTTGTCGCATAAATCTGGCTGAATTTGCTGGATGGTGTTCGTTATGTTTGCGGATTATTCGCATAGACCTGAGATTTAAGGTAGCCCTAAAGAAAGTAGTCTAATGGTGTTAAATCGCATGATCTCGGTGGCCAGTTGACGTCGCCGCCGCGCGAGATGACCCTGCCTTGAAATCGCTGGTACAAAATGTCTATCGTGGCGTCCGCAGTGGGGCATGTAGCGACGTCCTGTTGGAGCCACATGTCGTCAGTATCCATATGAGGCATATAATCCAGTTGAGACGGCAAGAAGTTGCTTATCATCGATCTGTAGGTCTCGCCGTTGACGGGTATGGCAATCCCATCTTCGTTCTCAAAAAAATACGGACCGATGATTCCGAGTAGACGAAAATCCGCACCAAACAGTGACTTTGTTAAGATGCAATTGGTGCTGGTGTATCTCATGTGGATTGTTTTCTTTCCAAATCTGACAACTTTGCTTGTTCACAAATCCATTCATCCAAAAATGGACCTCATCGCTGAACATGATTTTTGGGGGGAAATTTGGGGCAACTTCCAACTGCTCAAGAGCCCAATCAGCGGATATACGGCGTTGTCTATGGTCGTTTACCTTAAGTTCCTGGGTAAGTTGGATTTTGTAAAAGGTGTAGACCCAAGTCCCTACGCATAATTCGTCAAACTGAAGTCGCAGAAAGGCCAAGTTCTTGGGAATGACGAGAAATTGACTGCCTTGGATTTTCCCGTACACTCTCATTTACGGCAGCGATGTTTTCAGCAAGACCTTCCGTTTCGGCAACGTACGGGTGTTGGCTGATTGTTGATCGACCCTTTTCCCTAGAATATGGCCACCAAGCGTCAAATAGTGGATTCGGCAGGACGATTGTGTTGAGGATAGAAATCACGTAATGCGCGGAACGTTTGTCGAACGAAGCACTGATTTTGATAATTACATTTGATAATTTGCACACGCTGTTCAACGCTATAACCTTCCATCATGACTTGCCAAGTACTACTGAACAGTTGATAGTGAGGTTGTCAGATGTCGCTTTAACAACATGGCCACTATTGCCTGACAAAAGCTTGAGCGACCTTGTTAAAAGACCCTTTATAAACAATAGGCTTTAGAGTTGTTAAATATTTTAATACGGATATCGTACTAGATTTAGAACAAAATGCGATATAATAAAATAAATTTTATTCTACTCGTACTTCGAATTATACAAGGAAAAGAAATAAATAAAAAAAATTTAAAAAATAGCGCTTAGGTATCTTAAAAATCAAACAAACACTGGGTTTTAAACAATATTATCTATAATAGGCTACTATAAATAAATTAACAAAAAATATATCTATACAAAGAATAGTAACTTATATTTGCAAGCATTCGAACACCGGATTACATTGAAAGTGAGAGGAGGGCGAGGGAGAAAATATTATAAAATATGTTTGATAACTAAATGGAAATGAATAAATAAATAATGCGATATTCTCTGGAAGATTTAATATAAGAACTTTTAATAAGTTAAACATACTCGTAACATGAGAAAAAGACTAATACTGTGTTCAGGGGTTTATGATATTTGGTTCCAGTGAATATCGTTCCGTCTGGAGTAGCTTATTCCTCTTGTTTAGTATTTTGGGTAAGCTATCATTAACTTTCTCTTGTAACTATGAATTGACTGAAAGAGACGTGCTAAACGCTTCTTGTTAACAATGCGTTGATTTTGACCTTTTTGAGCGCACAGGAGCATTTGTCATGCGTCACGTGATATTATTAAATTTTAGTGAAAAATGTAACACCTGGTTAACATCAAAATTATCATTCTCTAGAAAATTACTGGATATTTTATTTTTAAATTAATGATCATTGAAATATATAAATAATGAAAATGACAATGAAATAAAATTTGAATTATTATAATAGCGAAAACAAAATTCATGCTCCTATTTGAAAGAATTTATGTAGAAGAATGACATTTTGGTGGAGGACGGTGGGCGAAATGAGCTTAAAAAGTAGTCACTCTGTCGATGTGGCAGACTTCTGCCGCTTCGTGGCGCCGGTCCTGATGCGTTTCTCTTCATTGAGTATTTGAATCGTATGCACCCCTCTGGTGGGATTATACGATTTATCCTGGAGACCCACCTCCTTCTCTCACACACGTATTTCCCTCTCTCTTGCCTCTCCCTACCACCTCTTTCTCGAATTTCTTTCTCATACCCATCTCTCTCAAACGCTCTCTTTCTCTCTCGATCTCATTTAAAATTTCTCTAAGCCTCTACCCTTCCCTCTTTCTCGCCCAACCTCTCCCACATCTACTACTTTCTTACACTTTTGTTTGCTACTTTCTCCTTTTTCTTTCGCTTGAAGAAAGGTGTGAAGTAAAGGAGGCACATAATTTGAATTCGATTCTTAACCACATCAAATATAAATTTTTTTTTTTACAAATTTACTCAAATCTCAATGAAATAATTAATCGAGAGGTTGCGAAATGTTGCCTATTTACACCGATATTTCACACTAATCGATAACATTCAAAATATCAGAATGCCTGGCTGGATTCGTATAACATCTTCCATAACTTTGCCAGAGGAATTTTACCATTCCAAAGTTGGTGTACGATAACTCACGGGTATATACTACTCATGGTTAAAAGTTATTAAAATTTGCATTAATAAAACGAAAGTTATCAACAGATAAACAATTTAAAAGAAAAACTAAATTGTCCAATATGATGCAAACGACAGTGGAAACAATTTTCTATTGGAATAGATCGATTACATTAGATATCCCTGGAAAACATTCTGGCAAGTTATAAGTAATTAGTATACAGAGTTGAGGCCTTTATTCTCTTTGACATCACCAGCCTCTAAAACGAAATAACCGGTGACAATGATGCGCAATAATTTTGCGCTATTTAGCTTAAAGAAATATCCATACTCCTGGAAATTTTTACAATTCCTTGCTTTGAACCTCTGTATTAGTGACTTCCAAACGTTTTTATTGTAATTCAAACCTGAATACTGTGCAAAACATTCCATAACAGTGAGGTGTTCGCCTTTCAGATAGGTCTACACAGAATAGGCCGTGTGACATGTGGAGTATCCCTCATGAAAATTGTAAGTTGAGCTTCGGGGCTCGCAGATGGACCAAACCATATTGTCGCAGTAATTCATTCTACTCATGTGCATTCAACGTGAACCTTAATCGAACAGGTGGCGCAGTGCCTTTTACCTAATTCATGCCCAAGGCCAAGAAACTTCATTGGCCAAACATGACATTCATTTTAGTGCAATTGAAAGACGATGTTTGGTTTGTTCTGCGAATATTGAATCTCCTGTCAGCGGATTCCCGAACACATTGAGCTTAGATTTGTCACAAAACTGGACTTGTTTCCAATGTTCATATGACCCTGTAACGCTTCTCGGCGGTTAATGCAAGACGAGCTTTCTCTTTCTTCGGACTGATTAATGGCTTGATCGCAGGTGTGCCAATGTAATATTTGTCTTCTTCCAGCTAACCTTACAGCTTGGAAGTTTGTGGAAATTGGTGGCCAAAATCTCATTAATCTCTCAAGAAACTGCTCCAGCAGTCTTGAAATGGTTATTCTTTATACTTTGGTTTCGTAATTCCCTTTTTGAGACCATACTTGTCCTAATAGGTCATTTACTACCCATAAATAAACTGTCAAAGGTTGACAGAATATTTTCGACGACACTTTTAGATAACTTGACAGCCTTAGTTAGCATTGGCTCCCAATGGAAATTTTATCTTTATGGCGCAATTTTACGGTTATCTTGTTACCTGTAAGAAAACTGACAAGAGACCTAACGTACATGAAAGTGTACATTAATGTCATTTGCCTCTACAAGAGACCTTTGGTTTAGATCATTTTGGATACTTCAATTTTACTAGTAAATTGTTTATTTGCTGATAACTTTCGTTCTTTAATCTAAATTTGCATATAATTTACCTATAAGTATTTTATACATGTACATTAACGTACTCTGATTCTGAAAACCTTGGATTTACTCTTACAAATGTTTTGGAAAATGTTTAATAGAAATACAACCTTTCTGATCTTTTGGACGGTATTTTAAGTTCGTTTCCCACTTAAAATATCATGCTTATCCTTAACGTTTGGATTAATTACTTATTTCCTTCTTCGTTTTATTACAATCATCATTCTTTATTTTGGGGAGTTGATGTTACCTCATAGTATTACGACAATTTTTCAATTTGAAATCCCAACTCTTGACTACAAACAGAATTTAACCAGAGAAAAAAATTGTCTGAGTGTTGTGATTAAACTATGCCAACATTAACCTTGCATAAGAGAGAATTTACGAGTATATCATTTCCGTTTGCCTTACCTGTTTTTATATTCCAATTTTCCTCGATAAATACGAATTGATGGACCGGCCCTTAATAATGCAGAATTTTGTCATATTGAATTTTTCCTTCTCTTTAAATAGCTAGTTTCATGACTAATTCACTCTCTTGTCCCCTAATTTTCCTTTTTAACCCCGTTTCAAACACAAAGAACCGCGCTCTATTTATCTGCTGGAGAGTCGAGTTTTAGCTCATATAGATCATATAGATTCAATATCTTTTCTTTGTTTCAGATATGTGATCATTTCCTTTCCCCTCTCTTCAATAATTGCCAGAAATTCGTTGTCCATCGATAGAATCATCATTAGAATTTGTAGGGGAATATTGTATAATTTTTTATACAGATCGTGCTTTGTTTTACCGATTTATTACTTTCTCGCATATTATATAACCTTCAATTTTCTCTAATTGAAAAAAAAGAAAGATAAAGTTTTTAGGTCGTAGAAATGGCCTCTGGGGGACTACGGAAAATAAGATGTTTTTGAAATTGTAGTAGTATTAGAGGAGTCAGGGGAGGGGGAGCTGGAGGATTGAGGTAGTAGAGGAGTGGGGGAAGGAGGACAAAGGAGGCGATGGGGAGAGGGATGTGTGTAATGGAAGAAGAGATCCAAGAGTTTCGGCATTTTTATTTAAATAATGCGGTTGTGATTTATATTAAAGGAATATCACATGTTGTGCACTTTAAAATCCTTCTAGGTTGATTATATCAAGAGCACAAAAAATAGCTTATTTTATGAAATAGCATTACACAAATGCTTTATCCTAAATAAATTTAAACTTTTGATAAAGAGGTAAATGATAAGGAAATAAGGTGGAAGATGACGTAATAGTATGAATAAAATAAAAAACACTCAAGTGTTAAGTGTGATTAAGGATAGGAAATCTACTCCAATGAAAATATTGTGATCTTAAAAAACTAAGAAGCTCTCATAGGACTATAATTTCCTTCTAATAATCTCAACAAATGTACTTACTGTACATATACGAGTAAAAACATGCGGAGTTAAAAACTACAGAACTCGATTTTACCACCGATTTTGGCCATCGGATTCATTTTTCAGTAGAACCTAATGTAAACATGGATACCAAACAACGGGTTGGAAAAGAACATAAGGCATTCATCTCATATTGACATGGATAAATTGACATGATAGTGTTCTACCTACATAGACATATACTCATCGACGAATTATTTTGTATGTATAAGGAATTCCGCGCAACCGTGGCCACCCTTCTGTTGAAATAAGAATGAAGCTTCGTCGCGGACCTGACCTTCGCATTGGATGGGATTTTTGTTCTGATAAAACAGGGTTTTAATAATCAAATTACAAACTTACAACTTTCAACATTAAAATATCTAATAGTGATTAATATTTTGTAAAAAGGATAAACAAAATAAAGAAAAATGGCATTTATTCAGATTTGTTTTTAGAAGCTAATGAAAAGGGCAAAACATTTTCTAAACAGAATTTGATTTTCGGTGTCGCTCGTGTCTGCCCGAAAATGTCATACATAAACACACACACTCAAATTTAAATGGAATGTAATATGAGAATTAGCAAAACATCGAACTTAATTTTTTGTCACAAATCGACAACTTCCTATAGCTATGTTAAGATGAGTATAATGAAACATTGATTTTATGCATTACCAAGAAAGTAACAACCTTTTTAGGATTATCAGGTTTGGCAAAATGCAAAAAAAAAATAAACCTCAAATTCTATAGATGAAGGGTTTTAGAAAGTAAGAGAATAATCGATTACGGGGAAGTTTATGGTGCACCAAAGTATCTTTAATTTTACTCTTCTGTCGCCATAACTCTGACAATATTTTGATATTTTTCATTATTTACAATGTATCAGAGGTCATAAAGCTCAAATTTAGTGTACTTAGGGACACTTACACTGGCATTATAATTTTACTAATATAGTTTAAAACGCCTTGTAGAACATTAGTAAATTCAGCTAATTACACAACAATTATTGTAACAAAATTATTGTTTTACTCATTTAAAGTATATTTTAATAATATATTCAAAAGACTCATTTAATCGAACAGGGTAAAATATAAAGGAAAAAACGCCTTCTCTTTTCGATGTATTCGATCACGAAATGTAGAATAGGATTATTTTATATCCATGAGTGAGCCGATAAATTTTACAAATGAAGGACTTTCCGAAGTTTGGCTAATTTGAGCAACAATACTGGGGGATGAAGTATGTTTACTTTGTTTGTTACTACCACAACCTATGACTAAAGAAACCAAGTACATAAATTAAGATATTTCTTAGAGCGTCCATTCACTCAAACGTCAGGTCCTAGATAAAAAATTCGATCCCCTGTTCCATTTTTTTTAGCATTTCTACAATCGCGACACCGATATGGATAAAGGGCCTACTATGAAAGAGGTTCAATAATAGCAGTATTAACATTATAAAATGCATGTAATGAATGTCCCTTGAACCCTAGCTGGCCCATTGGATAAGGCATTTAATCCCCAGTGAGGCAGGCAAAAAATTTCGGTGCTAATTCATCATGTTACAGCCTCATAATCCACACCATAACAAGTCCAAAGAAGTTTTTCAACCTAAACAAGAATCAAAATTTGATCCTTAATTTGCTGTTAGTTTGCATTTTCTTCAAGGTTTTGAATTTGCTTCATAGATTCGTATTATATTGGATAAGGCATTTAATCCCCAGTGAGGCAGGCAAAAAATTTCGGTGCTAATTCATCATGTTACAGCCTCATAATCCACACCATAACAAGTCCAAAGAAGTTTTTCAACCTAAACAAGAATCAAAATTTGATCCTTAATTTGCTGTTAGTTTGCATTTTCTTCAAGGTTTTGAATTTGCTTCATAGATTCGTATTATTTATATTAGAACGTGGGCACAGATAAGGAAAACAAAATTTAAATTTATTATTTTTATAAAGAAACCAAAAGTTGTAAAAAAAGAGAAAAAAGGCAAAGAAATTTATATGAATATTATCGAACCACGAAAAGTAGGTCTCTTCGGGGTAATCAAGTTTGTACCATCACTCCCTGATCACCAAGATTGTAGTGTCAGTATTGGGCAAATAGGTTAGAAGTGACACGCCTAAAATGGATTAATAGATAAAATATTTTAAACAAGTTCGGTTAGTGGCGGAGAGAACAAGCAATTAATGACCTGAGCATTGCTTATCGTTGTTCATCGAATTTCTGTTGGCCATGTTGCCTGTGAAAAAATAATGGAGTAAAAAAAATTAGGTTCCTTATAAAGGCCTATGCGGTTTTATGCAATACATTAGAAAGTGTGAAAGAACAACCTCTGCCCACGCCCCCCAATTTATCGGAGACACCGTGCTATGGTATCCCGTTATGAACGACGTCATTTCCTGTTAGAACATTCTCGAATTTTCGACTCATGAGCACATTGGGGAAATGTCTCCCAATCCTGCGAACTCGTCCCAAGCCTCCCCTTGCCCCCGGTGACGAGGTGTGAAAGAGACGCTCTGTCTCACCCATTGTTGCTAAATTATGAATCGTCTCCGCCTCCGGATTA
Source organism: Ceratothoa steindachneri (assembly GCA_963969495.1). Taxonomy (NCBI): domain Eukaryota; kingdom Metazoa; phylum Arthropoda; class Malacostraca; order Isopoda; family Cymothoidae; genus Ceratothoa; species Ceratothoa steindachneri. Next base: position 60,126,020 of record OZ018336.1, read on the forward strand.
AGATGTCTGGAGCTTGTGACTCATTTCTCCTTACTTCCCCTTTCCCTTCAGAATCAGGCATGCAAATACTCGTGTTATTTTGTAGTTCGATGAGTCCACCCGAACCTCACGGCCGTCCTTATCGTCTCGTCCCGTGAGCGTTCGTCAGGCATCAGACTTCTTCAGCCATGATTCTACCCTAGTCAATTGGTAGCTTCTGTGAACGGCAAGCCTTTGAATTTGCGCAACAGTCTCCCTTCATTTAATCGAACCGAAGAAAATCTCCATCGATTACCTTTGAGGGAAAAGAAGATTACTCTTTCAGTGGAATTACGAGTAATCCCACGTTTCCCGTCGAACATCATCTTTGAAGTTTAGCTATCTTCATCGGAAGGTTGGTTTGGATTGTGCCCCACTTGCTTCATTCGGATCGTGCCCCCACTTACCTCATCGGATCGCTCCTCGCTCACCTCATCGTAAAAAGGACCTTCCTCGAAGTCAACGACCCGTAAGACTGAAACCCCCCTCCATTATTAGTATTGTCAAGTTCCCCATTTTGATCTGAACCTAGTAACATTAATCAATTAATTCCATTTGAGAATCCCTCCTCATAATAATTATCAAGAGACTATTTCAATTTAAATAATTCCCTTTTGCCTGTTATTAGTATTCTTATTTTGACCTTTGTAAATAAAATTATATTTTGTTGTTACATCTTTAACTAACCTTGAACGATACTCTCGGCCTATTCAAGTAAATCTCAGCAACCATTTATGCACTCTGTCTGTCTGATTAGTAAGGATTTGAAACCCAACGCCTCAAGTGTGACCTCCTAGTCGGTCGTTAATCCCTGCGATCAACGGTTGGTGTGACAGTAGGTGATTAAGTCTCTCCTCCACATAATATAGTAGTGGTGTATGGTATAGTGGTTGTACCACGACACAAAGCATTCGCTTCATATTTGCTAACATTTGAATAAAGAGAGATTTTTATGAAATTTCTTTTTGACGTGTTTGAAAGCATAAAATGTCGCGAACATTAATCATTTTTTAAAAAATGAAGAGAGGAAGAAAAGCAACGAGCAGACTTCATAAACTCGAATTATTACTAAACTGTATACATATTTAGTAATTTTGCCAACTCAGTACTTAAACAATAAAGAAAACTCAGTGCACGTACTATAACTAAAAATACTTCTTGTTTAAATAAAATCCAGCTTACCAGTGCGTCTCTATTCTCGGTTCAACACATCAGCAATTTTCCAGTAATACTCAAGCAACCAAAAAGGAACTAGATTCAGTACACTGTTCACTACGTAACGAGAGAGGTGGTTTCAAACAGCACCTCACTTAAGACAAAATGTAAAGTCAGTCTTGCCTTTATTTTGTGTATCTGCACTCCGAATTATGGAACACTACTCATAATTGCCACGAAGAATGGATAATTGCTTATACTTGTAAAATCGCACGCAGAAATGAACTCGGTGCATAGAGCCGGGGAGCTTGTACAATTTTCTAGAACTTCTCTTCAGCAGTTACGAGCTCTGACCCCACTGTAGCCCCCTCAGTCACCCCCAACCGAGGTCATGCAAATATCCTGCTGATTAGCGGCTTTGCCCCATCTGTAAATGTAAATCGACGCCATCACTAAAGTTTTGACAAGCTTACTTGGGATTAAGAGCGACGAGCTTCCAACACAGCGAAATTTTCGTTCCCTCCGTCATTCCCGACCCTCGGCGCACTCTGATCTCCCCATCAGCTCTACCTATTGTATAACCTCTTTCGAGACTAAGTAGTGGTATCATCGCACCTTTCATCATCAATACTGGAAATGTGTTCTTCCCTGCAAGTATCGATCTGGAAGACACAATCAGGCTGCTTCTGTAAACATTGAATTTGCAGTTGAGGTTTCATCCTATTGCCACTTCATACGGAATTCTGGCAAGGTTTTTAGTTTTTAGTTGACATCAATGTGACCGCCTCTATCATTCCGGCGGCAGGGAACGCGCTCCAAATGAACATCTCTTCAAAATATAGTATCAGGACAGCCAATTCCTGCCGATCACAAGAACATTTTTTTCTCTTCCAATAAATCACTGCCAAACTCTTCTCTGGCTATTGTAAATTACCAATGTAATTCACCCTATCTTAGAGTACGACTTTTTGAAAAGTTTTTCTCTCATCCTGGATCTTAAAGGACGTGGCTTTACAGACGCTGTTTCCAGATTCTTCATTAACATCACTCCAAATTTCTATGATGTACGTATCACTCTGACTGCTTCTGCTCAGACTTAACTTACCAAGTTCCACGTTCATTTTTTATGCAACCAACCGCAACATTCACGCCTAGTATAACTTTTCGTATCTTTCCTTTACCTAACCTCTGCCCCTTGTATATGAACAAGCAGGTAAGCACAACAAACATTACATTCAAACAATTGGTCGCCTGCCGCCTGCTAAAGTGAATAGCACCACGTCTGAATTTTCGAAAAAAAAAAAGAAATAGTAAGGATGATTAGGAGTTTTCGATCTCCATGAGCTCACACTTGCAGCTATTTTGCAAGTAATGTGATACAAATCAGTAAGATTGTGACTAACGTGGTTTAAACAGTCAATAAAGAAACATAAATTTTTCATTCATTTTCAACTTTATATTCTAAAAGCGTTTCATTAAATAACTGGAGGAATTGAGTCTGAAATAGATCATCGTCTGGATTCCATTTTGTCCATTTGATTGCGTCTTTATATCAATTGATGTGAGTTTGTAATCTCAAAGTTTGTATGTATCCTAAATGAAGTCCTAGCATACTTTTACTTGAATTGCCTTTATCGACGAAATTCGGTGTTAGTTATTCACCTAATCGCTAGGCACATGTTTCACCTCTAATATATTTTCTAAAGCATCCAACTGGGATTGTCACCAAGGGCATAGACGCGGTAGTTATAATTCAGCATATTATGAGGCTATATTAAGAAAGAAAACAACTAGAAAAACCCCACAAATAACAAAACTAAAAGAAAGAAGAAAACAAAAAAAAGTAAGATAAAATAATAAAAACCATGAAGTCCTGTTTCATCGCCCGGGCATGCAACCAACATCAAAACCTAAATAAAGTAAGGGAGGTTAGCCTACTCCGAAAATTCAATTATACCACAATGAGGTTAGCACGAAATCGCTCTGAGCAAAAGGAACAAACGGTAGCGACCAGGCTCTTCCCGGTAATGTGACAGTTAGTGTGCGCGTAGATCCCTTAAAGTGGACCACAACAAGAATGCACGAGATAGTCTGGGAGACGGCGCAGTTTTTGCAGTGCGGTAAAGGGGATGACTATGGAAGTCTGTCCGGCGATTGCGCCTAAGTCGGAATGACAGAGAACAAGATGCGGGCGTTTGTTTGGAAAGGCGGACCAGGAGCACAGTCCTGGCGCGAAGACGCGCAACTTTAAGTTCCCTCCACCGTCTCAAACCTTCTTTGTCAAGCATCCAGGAATGCTGACCTTGTTCCTGCCAAGTGATCAGTGTGTATAAGATCATAAAGCAGCTCCGGTCGCCGATTCATCGGAGATACATTACAACCTCATTGGCACGCTCATTTTCCGTAATCTTGGAATTTATAGGAAACTAACTGAAGAAAATCTTGATATCACTCCTGCTTGTTGGCAGCAAGACGTAACAGATATCACGAAGCCGGGAATGAGAAGATTCAAATTCTCCCAGAGAAGTAATGGCGCTCTGTAAGTCGATAAATCAGTGAAGGCTCGAAGTCCAGCTATATCCCTACCAACTTAAAACAAAGCGACACCGCATCAAAACCGACTCCACCTTCGATTTGGAACCATCTGTGTACAATATAACATCTCTAGCGTTGCAGGAAGTGTATTCTAAAAAGATCGAACGAAATACTTGCGGTGGTGCGAAAACCTCAGGGACAGAGGCGTAGCGAATAATGGTCTGAGATGATATACCCCAGAGTGCTGTTCTGCGGAGAAACAGAGGCACCAACGGGTTGAAAGCTACATAGATCGAGCTTCTGGAGAAGATAGGTAACACTAAAGCAGAAAAGCCTAGGGAATACTTGGTGACTCTTGGTGATAGAGGTACCCTTGAGATTGGCTTTGGATGTAATAAGAGACATTTAGGCAGAGCAGGTTATGGCATCGATCAGGAGGTTCTAAAGAGGGCATTTGCTAAAGGCACCGGTCGCGAAACGGAGACCGGTGTGGTAGCTCGCCCCCAAATTCCGCAATTCATGCTTGACTGTGGATGCATTAAACTTGAAAACGTAGTTGAATTTAGAGTAGAAAAAAAAGAACGGTAGACCTATGAACACTCATTGCTAAAGCGGGGAAAAGAATTTCCATGGCACGGAGTATGTGCTACCAGGTAAGGCTTTGGTCAAAAACAAGACGAATGGGCGCCCGGAGCAGCCTTATGCTCCTATCCACACTGATTACATGGCAGGAGCCAGCTCAAATCTAGGAGCTCAGTATGAACAATTGAAGGTCGTCGTTGAGCCGGCGACGGCAACAGAAAAGCCCTACCGCAATTTTGGCCAAGAAAAACCAAAACTCGTGCCCTTCGGCTTAGCGAAAGATTCTGTTCAATGCCTGTTGGAGTAGAGGCCCCAAAGTTGGCATGTTGATTGAATCATAGGAAACCAAAAGGTCTTCATTGAGCGTAGCGATAACAGCTGTGGTTAACTATTTAATGCCATTGATGCTCAAGGCGGCGAGAGTGGCCCTGAGGACAATTCACTGCAGACACGCACCTTTTGACCCTATTAGACCGGAGAAGAGAGATTTCCTCCCCCTCCCCGTACGCAGAATTGAAGCTCTCTCGGTAACTCCGATATAAGGATTGGGAGGCATCTCCTCGCCCTTATTGTGTGAGGGTATCGAAGATACTGTTTCAAGATGCGATATCAGAAGCCTTCTCCAGATGGAGATATACCATAGCAAAACTACCTCTATGAAAGAAAGCCTCGTAGACTTCCTTTAACAGCCGAAGTCGTAGCAGTAGCCGTAGCCGAAGACCCAATGTGGAATTGAAATTGCGAAAGACAAAATATGAAGGTGACAGTTGGCGTCTCCTTTCTATGAATAAGCTAACATTTTAACTAATTTTTCCATCATTGCGCCCATTCAGGATGTCAGAGAAATTGGGCAGCGACAGACCCTGATAAAGTGATCTCCCCCTAGCGTCAAAAAAGCAAGCACTGTCGCCATTCCCCAAGAGTCCGTGATGATACTCTCACTCCAGACCTTATTGGACATATATAACAGAAAGACTTTACGTCGCTCACCCAGCTGATAGAGCATGGTGTAATGCTTATCGTATCGTCCAAAAGCGGTATCCACACATTACGTGAGAGCGCAACGCTGCTTATTGAGCGTAAACAAGTTGTTGAATGGTCCTCCGTCCAGAAGGTAAAGTCCATTCGGTGCCTTTCATGGAGTCCACGACGTGCGATAAATAATGGCATAGCAGTACTCCTGCTAGATAGAACGGATAAAGAGTAACGAAGTAATCCACCACGGTCGCGTCCTCCTGGAGGACTAAAGGGGATTCCGGCGATAGCTTACCCCGAATCCGTTTTACATATTTTACAGATCGGCAAGAGGGGTCTGCCCTTGGATTGAAGAAAATTACGCCCGCCACAAAGAGCGGCGGGCATGCTTCTAAACACATACCAACCTCTCCCTCTCTAACCAGAATATACACATAGTGATTACCTTAAAGATTCTTGGAGGCAAAATTACAGGGGCCTTTGGCCAACCAAGGCCACAAAGTTGCCCCTACCCGTGAGGTCCTTGTCTTTTGAATGGTCCAGTGTCTCCGTAGTGTCCATTCCAGGCTTGAACATGAGCGAGGGAGCCGAGGTTCTCAGAAAAGACATCACGACTACTTTTGAGGGATGTACCTCCTCTAAGTCAGTTTACTTAATGGAGACGCGCGACCACTGCATTACGATGGGGTAGAACCCTCAGAGAGATTCAGAATGAGTGCGGTAGCAGCCGTGTTAGTATGATTAAAGGGGCCAGGATAAGAGGGCAATATCTTTTCCTGAAAGGCGTAGAAAGACCAGGATCAAACACAAAGCAACTGCACCACCAATTTCTTATCCTCTAGAAATGATATTCAGTCTGTAGTTTGAGCATCCATGAGCTTTTTCTCTGGAAATTCCTTTTACATTGCTTCGAAGAAGCAGATCAAGCTTGCCACAATTCACAAATTTCGGCGTACATGGCAGAGACTTAACAGGTGTGACCCTTAGGCAGTTCTCACGGATTTCGCTTTGATTCGATTTGGCACTTCTACAAAAGCGTTTACATTGGCCAAGGTCTTGATAGTAATAACACCGCGGTGGAGGAAGGTAGGCATTGACGCGATAGCGATATAACCCACTACACACAGACTCAGGAAACATGTTACGATTGAACGTGTTGAAGAGTATAGGGGTGTGCCTCGAGGACCCTACCTCTTTCCTAAACATCTTTTAAAACTTGACCACATCTTCGTGGCCAGCTCTTCTGTGATCTCCTATACGGAGTAGTCTATCTTACACCATCGAATTTTTAAGTGTCCGGAGAGCACAGTTAGCCGTATTCACTTGCAGGATCCCGTCCGAGAAAAGGGTGACTTTCCGTTCTTTATCAAGTACCTTAAGAAAGCTTGGCGCTAATGAAAAATGTGTTCTTTGAACAGCATATTTTCATCATTCGAAGAAAGAACGAGAAATCGCTTGTAGTTAGCAAAGTCGTATACACAGGGTAACACCTTGATCTCCTGCCTCTTTAGGACCTGCCCGAGGCTCTATTAATCTTACTCTTACTCTAAAACCTTTTAGTTTTGCTCTCCTCGCTCGAGGGCGCCTCCCGGGTGAATGTGGTATCTATAGTCTGTATCCCCACTTCGGAATGAGAGCGAGCATTGTTCTTTATTTTCTCTGACTATTTCTTTTTTCTACAGGAAGGAGTGGCATGAAACCTCTTACATATATCTGCTCTCGGTAGAGGCCCTGGGAGCAGCCCACTCTTAGCCTTAACATACTTAAAAAATGATAGGTGTTTTGCTGTCCTGGGCTTCGCACTGGGGTTTACAATTTCATACACTCTTTTTTAATTCTCGAGGCGCCTGTACGACCTTAAGACATATTGCAAAGGGCAGAATTAGACGCGGGAATATATCTTATAAATTCAATGTATTTAGCCAAGAAGACACTCCAAACTAGGTCGGGGAGAGCATAAGTTCCATATCCATATCAAGGAGGCCTCCATCTGTCACTCCATCTCCCCCCTTTGTCGAGATTACCAAACAGGGATACACCAGGCCTAAGCCTATCTGACTGATTTGTCGTGGTGGCCATCATGTCCACCTACATCAGGAAATAGTGAAGGAAAGTAGAATAATCCTTAGCAAGATTACCAGTCTTCGGTCTAAGAAAATGCACTGCTGATTACACCAAATCTGGCCCCTCTAAGCGGGATTTCGATGTTTGATTGATGCCATCGGGACCACGACACAAGCCGGCGCTGTCACGGCGAAGTTTTTGTTATTAGCAGCCGCTGAGGAAGAAAAGGCTGGAGTCCACCGGTAAAGAAATGGAATTGTCTGGAGATGAATAAAGAAAGGGCTGAATTGGAAACCCCATCATCTGTATATATATAAATATATATATATATATATATATATATATATATATATATATATATATATATATATATATATATATATATATATATAAAAGAGGGTAGTCCTCTCTCCGTTAGTAGTTTTGGAGCACCCAATGATAAAGAATAGGGGAATGGGTATCCTTTTGAGAGGCTGAACAGCCCGAGAGAGGCTCAGAATCTGGTAAAGTGGAAACCGCTAGCGTATGGTTGCCGGGAAGCCCCTCCAACGACCGCCAAAGAAGGGTATCGAGTTGCGTCGTCCCTACTTGCATTCAGGGAGGACGAGAGCACGTTTGGATGCGTATCATCTTTCGCATGTGGATACATTCCTCTGTTTATCTCACTTGTAGACATTACTACAGTTTATAATTGAAAAGGTTGCATGTAATATAGCTTCTATGACCTAACAATGCATCGGAAGGTGTTAGAAAATATCCCCATTAGATCATAAAATTAAAGAATGTGAACATTTACACATAGTCAGCCGCAGATTCGAGCTAAGATGAGTGTCGTAGAATTGCTCATAGTCTGGTCCAATAATTATTCTAGTCCTTGATCTGGACACACCTCTTTTGTCTAAGTCGATGGTATTGACCCTATGACTCAATCTACGATCATATATATATATATATATATATATATATATATATATATATATATATATATATATATATATATATATATATATATATATATATTGGTAGGCTTTAATTCCTACTGAACGTGCGAAAGCTGGTTAGAGGCGGGTTGTGCCGTAGCCAGGATTCTCACTATAAAAGTCCCACTTGTTACTGGGGAGAGTGTTGTGATTATTGAATTCTAAGAGTGTAAAATACAGGTTGAATAAATTAGCCGAAGGGATGCTTAATTAAAGTCTTGCCAAGGGTACGTCAAAAGGGAGGAGCCACAAATAAACACACGTACACAAAATAAACTTTACTTTACACAAATATAATAATTAGCAATAGTTAACAGGCAAAATTAAGGATTAAATATTAAACACTGACGGTAAGCGTCTAGAATTATAATGACTCAATGGGAGTATCAAGCGTCTCTTAGGTGCACCGGTACGGTATAGGGCTTACATCGCAAAGGTTCGAGCGTAGTGCGGGCGATATCATGTTCGAACTGAGTCGAACATCCTGGTGACTCGGAAATGACGTCACTAAATTCTTCCAAAAGCGCCATCATTTGGTTCCTTTGGGAAGGGGTGAGGTCGGAGTTTACATCCAACTCGGGGAAAGGTTCTTTTATGGGGGGCAGCTTGGACGGGAGGACGGGGAGGGGACAATCTTCGCTTGACTCTACGCAAATTGAATTAACAATATTTAGGGGGTTGTTTGGGTGGACGGCGTCAATTACCCTTTCTTCGTCGAAGGCGACTATATTGTTTATACAGGCCCGTCTATGATACTTTTTTAGCATGTTTATGTGATATAACTTATCACCTGCGGGTGTCTGTATAACGTAATCGACCGATCCGTGGGTTTTCTGAACGGGGTAGGGGCCTTTCCATTGGGAGAGAAGTTAATGGGAATTCGAGGGGAGTAAGAGCATAACTTCATCTCTGGGCTTCAGTTTTCTGTGTTTGGCCTTTAGATCGAAGTATGTCCGATACTTTTCCATATTAATTTCGGAATTTCTGACTGCTATGTCAGAACACCTTTATAATCTTTCCCTTAGTTCGAAGATGAAGGAATAAGTGTTCCATAATTCTGGACACAAACGGGAATTTGTCCATAACTCCTTCAAAATACTGAGGGGCCCCCGCACGTCTATCCCGTACAGGAACTCAAATAGGGAAAATCCGATGGTCCTATGGGGAATTTCGCGGAATGCGAATAACGCAACTGGCAAATATCGTTGGAATTCTTGGGGTTGTTCCATGCAAAGCTTCTTGAGGACGCTTTTCAAGGTCGCATTGAACTTTTCGCACATGCCGTTCGCGCTCGGATGGATGGGGGTGGGTAAAAATAGGTTTGATTTGGAGCAGGGTGTTCACGTGTTCCATGAGCTTAGAGGTAAACTGGCGGCCTCTATCTGACAAGATTTCTTTGGGCAATCGTACTCTAGAAAAAAATAGAAATAAGGGCTTCAGAGCAAGAGATACTATCGATCCTTTTTAGAGCGACAGCGTCTGGGAATCGGGTAGCGCAGTCTATCAATGTTAGTACATGCGTATGACCTTCGGCGGAAGGGGTGTAAATTGGTCCGATGAGGTCGATGGCGACTCTCGAAAAGGGCCCCGAAAAGACTGGGGTTCTTTGCAGGGGAGCTGGGGCTATTCGACCTTTTGCAGTGGTTTTCTGGCACAAATCGCACGTTTTGCAGAATTCTGCAATATCTTTGGCTGCACCGGGCCAAAAATGTATTTAAATACTCGCTGAGAAGTCTTGTTATGACCGAAATGACCGGCCATGGGACTTCCATGTGCTCCTAGCAGGATTTGGTCTACATGTGTGCGCGGAATACACATGACCTTAGAAGTTGGGTCCGACTCATCTCGTGAGGTGCTAAATAGAAGGGAGTCGTTAATGATGTACCTTATGGGTCGGTTCCCTCGAACGATCACTTCTTCGTTCTTTCGGGCCTTTTCCCAAAGGGATTGAAGTAAAGGGTAGCTCTGCTCAGCTCTGAGGAATTGTGCATTACTCGTTTGGACCTCTAAAGGAGCCTCTGGGGTGAAAAGGCGTGTTTGGGGAGAGGCCTCCTGGCTAGCTTGCGCTCGAGTGACGACAGCTTGAGTCACTTCACTCGGGGAGAGTAGTGCGCTCTGGCCAATGAGTACCGAGCAAAATTTGATGGGGGCTGCCACTACGTTGGCCCAACCAGTGAAATATTTACACTGTACATGGCAGCGGATTACCGGGAATCTATTTTCTCGACCCAAGAAGTCGTGTACAATTGCGTACTTCTTATGTTGGGGGTCGACAGGGGGGGAGCAATTTGTCCGACACCACAATTCATGTGAACCCGGTTTCTTTGACGAAGGTGGACACTTTACAGCCATTGATCTAGCTGGTTTCGAAATTTAGTCCTCCGGGGGTACTCTTGTTGAACAGGAAGTTAACTTGAAATTCCTGTGGGGATGGAGACGAGGGGGATGACGTAAGCGCGGCCGGCTGTTCCGGGGGAAGGGTAGAAGTTACTTGGTTGAATTGTTGGCTCTAAGTGGGCCTAGGCTGGAATTCTGTACACATTGGGACTAATAATGGCCGGGGGAACCGCAGGAGTAGCATATAACCTGCTTTTTCTGGTGCTGGTTTTTGTAGGGGGTATTGAAGACTGGGGGTTTTCTGTCTTCGTGGGCTACAAGAGGCTTATTCTTTGGCCTGAACGGGGCTGTGGTCTTTATCAATGAAGGGGTTTCCTTTGTTGGGACTTCCATTGACTTAATTTATTCTTTGGGGACGGGGGACTATTCTTCCGGGTATCCTGTATAGGCGATGATTTGTCGCATGGAGATCAGCTTCCTCGAGGCATTCTTGAAAGGTAGACGCTCGGCGGTCTTGCACGAATGCTCGGATCTCCTGGGGTAGGGTGGACAATAGCTGGTCTTTTAACATAAAGTCAATCAGGGCCTCATACTCCGATTCGACTTTGAAGGATTCTGACCAGAACTGGAGGTTTCGCTTCAGGATATATCCAAAATGTCGGTAAGTTTGACCGGGCTGGATTTTAGCCGATCTACACTTAGCGCGGTAGAACTGAGGTTTCAAGTTTAAGGCGGATAGCAATTCGGCCTTCAAGGTGCTATAGTCTATTGTAGCTTCATGTGGTAACGAGATGAAAATTTATCTTAAGCGCGGACTAAGCAATGGGAGCAATCTACTCACTCCTTCGGATTCTAGGGCCCATCCGTTTACCTCGAAGATCTTTTCAAAATGTGTCAAGTATGAGCACAAATCTTCTTCGTCTTTATATTGGGGAAGTTTCATAGTGGGGGCCTGGGGTTGATGATCACGGGATCCAACAGAACTGACTTCAACTTGGTCTCTGCTTAATACTCTTTCATGTTTTCGAATCCTTTCTCTTTCTTCAAATTGTTCTTTTCTTACTTCCATTTCTAACACTTCTTTTCTTCTCCTTTCTTCCAATTCTTCTTTTCTTACTTCCATTTTACGTGCTCTTTCATCTTGCTGTTTGCTTTGGACGAATTCTTTTAGTTTCTGTCCTGTGAGACCGAGAGCTTGTCCTTGCTTGACGAAAACTTCGAACGATTGTGAAGCCACTGCTGCTCATGCTGACGCAACTCGTGACTCACGAAAGAACATAAGCACCTGGTAAGAGAACTAGAAGTTGCGATTGTTCCTAACAGATACAATCTAATAATTAACCCCTAAAATTATTAATATTTTCCTAGCTTTCTTTTGAAATCTGAAAACGATTATTAATGGTTATTATTTAGATTCCTTCGGGGAATAGACTTTAATTATTGAAATTTACGTTAGTGTATTTGGGCTTCCTTGGACGTTGGCAAGTTTTAGGCTATATGAGTTCGCTTCCTCAAAATTTCACCCCTTAAAGCTGGCACCACTTTTATATATGTCGTAGAATTGCTCATAGTCTGGTCCAATAATTATTATAGTCCTTGATCTGGACACACCGCTGTTGTCTAAGTCGATTGTATTGACCCTATGACTCAATCTACGATCATATATATATATATATATATATATATATATATATAGGTAGGCTTTAATTCCTACTGAACGTGCGAAAGCTGGTTAGAGGCGGGTTGTGCCGTAGCCAGGATTCTCACTATAAAAGTCCCACTTGTTACTGGGGGAAGGTTTGTGATTATTGAATTCTAAGAGTGCAAAATACAGGTTGAATAAATTAGCCGAAGGGATGCTTAATTAAAGTCTTGCCAAGGGTACGTCAAAAGGGAGGAGCCACAAATAAACACACGTACACAAAATAAACTTTACTTTGCACAAATATAATAATTAGCAATAGTTAACAGGCAAAATTAAGGATTAAATATTAAACACTGACGTTAAGCGTCTAGATTTATAATGACTCAATGGGAGTATCAATCACGGTTAATTAAATAGGTAATTTAAGAATAGAGGGACACTGGGTTTACAGATTACCATTAATTGTGATGGATTGGAGAGACGACTACTCAGGTCCAGACGGTGTGGTTCGGGTGGCGTTAACACGCGTTCTCGGGGAGAGTAGGGATAAGACGACGGGTTCGGGGCTGCTGACTGCAGTTCCGGTTAGTTTACTCCTAACTGGATGTGACACTAACAAATAGTAACTTCCAGTAACTATTTGGATGTTCCTTTTCTTTCTCAAGTTACGTTGAGCAACAGAGCGTACTCTTCTAGTCACAGACTCTGAGGGGCGGGATTTACTTCCAGGAACACTTTGAGACATCGACCAAGTTGATTCGACGGCGCGTTGGCAGTCGATACGTTACTGCAACGACTCTCGTTCAACATGATAGTTACGCGTTACGCGAGTTGGTTTGGGACACTGCTGTAGAGACGTAAACGGCGATGTTATTTATATCGCGGATTGTGGAAAATCGAGAGAGAGTTTCCATTCACGACAATTTGCTTATCGCAGCGCCTTCTGGACATTCTCCATGGTATCATAAAGAAGGCAAATAAGATTTAGGCTTCTTTGTGAGATAGGCGTTCTTTCGTCCGACTTCCTGTCGCCCGTTGGGTTGAAGAGTGAGGGGGGAGAGAGAGGAGACGAAGGTCAACTCAAACGACAAATTTCTTTCGTTCCCACGATTTTCTGGCAGCATGTGAGTATGTACGTTCCATACCCTCACAATGAGCCCTCCGTAAAGGAAACCTTGCACTGTGGCTTTATACCATAATTGATGATGCCGGCATCATCAAGTATGTGCAATGAAAGTGATGACGTCCCAGCTCACCTTGATGGTGAGCTTTCTAGGGTCGCAGCAGGTAGCTTTCTGGAGTAGCAGCACCTAGTGCCTTCGCGATATAACCAACTATTTTATAGGTCATGGTAAGAAGAAAAAGAGCGCCTTCGCGCCAGAATATTTTATATAGTAAGAGCAAAATATATAAGGAGAAGACAAGAGAATGTAATAAAGAAAAGTAGACAGGCGAGTTCGCTAAGGATATTGGTTTGGGATCACCTTTTATTACACTGACCAACACCGCATTTATTGCCTGTTATGTTAGCTGCTTTATGACAATTTCAATGCGGGTATTTTCTATTTATATGATGCAAAAATATTTCGGATTTCTATAAACGAATTCTGAATAGTCTACATGCGCCACTTTTTGACTAACCGGTATTTTCTACTGCAGGTAAAGGAAAAGGATTCGGCCAGATCTTGGAAAAATAAGCTTGTAATTCCTATCATTTGGAGGGAACTGACAAACCATGGCTTTGACTTCTACTTCTGGGCTATTGATTTGACTGGGATTAAGGAATAAATGGAACAGCCTCAAGGAATCTGATCTTCAATCAGCACGTCGACTTGTTACTCATTGGGATGAAATTTCAGTACCTGCCTTTGGAGTGATTCCTGACATTAGTCACAGAGATTTTTTTCCTGTTGAAGAAAATGAAGATGAAAAAGTGTTTTTTGAAGATGACGTTCTATATTTTTTTCCAAAGGGAGCTAAATGATCTAGTTAGTGATCTCAGCTAGTGAAATCCCTCTGCCGAACTGTTGTCATCAAGATTGAAGGAAAAAATCCTCCTCTTTGACACTGCTCTCATCCGCTTTACCGCAACAGATATGAAGAATACCTCCACTTTTTTTCTCTGAAGGACTAGGTGTACAATACAGATATTTGGCAGCTTTTGTGAAATATCTGCTGGATAGAGCCAGGAGACTCTTTCCACCGCTGCACATAAAGCTCGGCTTGATCAAACAGCTCACCAAAGCTCTGGGCAAGGATGGTGGCTGCCTTACCCACTTGTGCCACGCTTTTCCAATATTGACCATGGAGAAGAAGAAAACTGGCCTCTTTGATGGTCCTCATATCCGTCAGCTCATCACAGAACTAGAGTTTAAAAAGTCAATAAAGAAAGAGGAAGGAGAAGTGTGGAAGGCTTTTCTTCTGGTCGTGAAGTAATTTTTTGGCAATAATTAGGCCAGGAACTACATCTAACTTGTCATCAATATACTACCTGTTTCCAGAAACCTCGAATGTAACATGAGATTCAAAATTCATTACCTATTATTACGTATGGATCGGTTTCCTAAGAATCTGGGATCAATGAGCGACAAGCAAGGAAAAAGATTCGATCAGAAATGAAAGAGATGGAGACCAGGTATCAGGGACGCTGAGATGCATTCATGATAATTGATTTTTGTTGGACTCTGGAGAGAGATCCCTACCGCTGAGTATTGTATAAGTTCGAAGAAAAGTAATTTATGCTCTGAATTTTGAACAATGATGAGCTAATAGCCAATTTATATGTGCTTATTATTGTTGGCTACAGAAATATACTTTAATAGAACTAAAGATTACATATACATATAGGGCAAGTTGAATGGCATTTCAATTAAATATTGATGGTTGACTGATAAGATGAATAACACTACCAATTAAATTTGAACCGCGAGATAATTAAATAAGTAATGATTTTACAATTATTCAAGTTCTAGAGCAAAGGGGATCCTTGAAGTTCGACGCGCTAAAGGTGAGATGAACGAGACGAAGCTGGGTTTAAATCCCTTTTACTTTGATGTGCGGCAAGTAGGACCAGGTAGGTAAGTTCGATCTTGAACTTGTGGGCGTCTCACGGGACGCTCAATTCAACTTCAGGAAACTGAAGTTGGGGCCTCTTATCCTTAAGAGGCAAACGGAGGGTGGTCGGGGATGGCTTTTCCGATCCTTAAATTCCGAAGACGTGGTGAGAAGGGTTCAAGCGCAACTAACTATCTCCACGAATAATATTGAGGGACGACTAGCTCTTCCTTGGCTCTTCGACAATCAGTCGATTCTTCTCTGGAAGAGAATGTATTCGATCTCCTCTCGACTAACGAAGACGTTACGGCTAATGTAGTGGACGGCGGCTTCAGACACAATCTGCATGTGAACTTGGAAGTGATGAATATATACTCAGAAATTATCTAGACGGGGAGAGATATTCATCGCCAACAGACTTCCTTAGGTCACGATAATGGCCCATAGTGAGAAGTCGCGATGCTCCATTAATGGTCTTTCCATTGTTCTAATTTTCGCAGTATATAGGGCAGACGAATTTCGAGCGGTCAACGGTGAACTGGGGAAGTCAGGGGGAGGGGGGATTTCTTCTCTCCTTCTTTATTCTTCCACAATTACACTGTCTAACAAAATTTAACCTTTTGTCGACTACAAAGATTAGAATAACACCTTTTAATGTAGTTTTATGTGTAGATTTTAAAAAATGAAAGTCATTTTTATTGAAATGACTCCAGCATTTTGTAAGTTGCCAATTACTATTTTTGTCAACTTTGAAGATTTTAACGAACTTCATTCTTTTATTTCTTATTTTCAGGTTATTAAAATAAATAAAATTTTAAATAAAAGCAACAATTTTAATTAAAATGCCAAGAGGACAGTGTAAAAATAGCCCCGATAATTTCTGCTACATATGTGGTTCAGTAACATTTAAAAAAATTCAAAGAAAAATTTCTTTTCCAGTGAAAAAACTATATAATCTGTATTTTGGATGTAAAATTGGCGACCAAAATCACTCATGTTCACCACATACCTGCTGCATGACATGCTTTAATTCTTTATCAAAATGGTCTAAAGGAAAAAAAAAAAGCCTTCAATTTGGTGTTCCAATGGTATGGCGAGGGCCCCAAGATCAGGCCACTGACTGCTATTTCGGTTTAGTAGACATACAAGGTAAGTAATTGTTTATTGTCCACTGTACCTATATTTTGAAGTAGTATAGTGTAATATTATTTTTTTTAAATATAAAATTAATTAAGTTTAGAACCACTTTATTGTAATCACACATATGTACCTAACGTTAAATTTTATGCATATAATTTCCATACTTTTAGGTAAAAAAACGAAGTGCACTTAACCTGTGGTATATCCCAGCCTTATTTCTGCCATTCGGCCTATAGCTCACTTAAAAGACATTCCAGTACTTGAACCACCTGAAGAAATTGTTTTGTCTAACTCTGATGAATCAGATATGGATCATCTGAACCAGAAACTTAAATTTATGTTCCTGAAACTGTTGATAATACTCAAAAACCTTTCTCACAACTTGGCCTAGATGATCTTGTAAGAGATCTAAACTTATCGAAGCAACAGAGTGGATTACTGGCCTCGAGACTGAAAGAAAGAAATTTAGTATCAGATGATGTTTGAATTACTAAGTTTTGCATTCGATCAAACAATTTAAAATTTTCATTTGACAACAATTTATGCTACTGTAATAATATTCCACGTATCTTTGAAGAATTAGATATACATTATGAATCCAGCCAAGGGAGACTTTTCATTGACGCTTCTTTATATAGTAGTAAAGCAATGCTTCTGCATAATGGAAATAAACTACCATCGATACCAGTCGCTTACTCTGTCGTTTTGATATAAACTTTATGAGAATTCAGATTTCATTTTAAAAAAAATTAAATACAGTGAACATAAATGGTTGATTTGTGCTGACCTTAAGGTACTAGCCAATTTAAATGGCTTGCAGTCAGGCTACACATAATTCATGTGTTTTTTGTGTCAGTGGGACAGTAGAGCTCGGGGAGAACATTACATATACTTATAATGGCGTTGAAGAGAAGAGACAAAAGTAGGTTGTCATAATGCCATACGTAAACTATTGGTTCCTAAGAAAAACATAATTTTGCCACCATTTCACATAAAATTAGGTTTAATGAAACAAT
The DNA here is from genome assembly GCA_963969495.1 of Ceratothoa steindachneri. Taxonomy (NCBI): domain Eukaryota; kingdom Metazoa; phylum Arthropoda; class Malacostraca; order Isopoda; family Cymothoidae; genus Ceratothoa; species Ceratothoa steindachneri. Next base: position 60,143,521 of record OZ018336.1, read on the forward strand.
TTATTAAAGCCTTAAAGCATTACTAGCCATCCTTGTTATATTTAAAAACAAAATTTCCTAAGATAAGTGATGCTAAAATTAAAGAAGGAATCTTTGTTGGGCCTCAGATACAACAACTTATGGTAAATAGTGAGTTTGAGGCAAAATTGAGCAAGCCAGAATTTGAGGCGTGGCATAGTTTCAAAGGTGTATGTAATGAGTTGGGATGTGGTATGTCACTAAAGGTGCATTCTTTGCATTTCCATCTGTCTTTCTTTCCAGTGAATCTAGCAGACGTCAGCAATTAGCATGGTAAAAGATTCAACCAAGATGTTGCAACTATAGAAAATCGTTATAAAGGAAAATGGAGTTCTGCAATGCTTGCTGAATCTGCTGGACTCCTGATAGAGACAGACAAGATGTTGCACATAAAAAAAAGCCTAAATATTCAAAAATATATGACTATTGTATAGATTTTAGCAATTTTGAAATAATTTTAAATCTTCATTATTTTTTTAAATATATTTTTTATAATACCACACTCTGAGATGTATTAAAAGGACGTACTAATTTCTTTTGATGAATAAGCTTTTTGTTTCCACTTATCTTTGTATTTTTTGTCAAATAAAATAAAAATACTAACAATTATTTCATACCTCTATATACTGAATAATCTAATATTAATATAAACTTAAATGGGCAGATTACAAAAAAACTGAAGTTTTTTCATCAAAAATAAAGGTCATTTTCGTAATCTACGCAAAAAATTACAATAGAAGACTACTCTCTCATTTCTGTAGCAAAATCATTGTTGGACAGTGTTAACAATGTCTACTATTTAATGTACCCTAATGAATTTTTATAAAATTTTATTAATAATTTGGTGTTATAAAACGATGTTTTATCTTAAAAATATGTTTGGGAATAGAAATATTAACATAATCAACCGAAAATGTCTCAAAAATATAATAATTAAGTTCTGATTTTTTAAAAAATCTACTTAATACAACAAACTGACCTAGTCAAATTAAAATGACGTCATTTTGGGAATTAGTGGTGCAAAATAAAATTGAAAAAACTAAGACGACTTGCCAATATAGTGTTATCATACCCTACGACTGGATTATCCCAGAAGGACGTTCAATCCATCCAGGTACTATGTGTAGTGGATTAGACAGAATACACCTTAAGATTCTGTTATATCCGTGCCAGCGAGGGTATAGCTGCTTATATTGGAAAAGGTAGACGGGTTAGTCTTAAACAAAATTGGGTGCCAGAAGATGAAGAGGGAGGGGGACGTATCAACTTACACAAGACCAGCCATCTAGTTCTGTTGTTCACAGTGACGGGGCTGCCCTATTTGCCCTTGAGTCATGAGGACATGCAACTTATCCAGGTACCAGGGGTGCCTCATAAATGGTTTTACACCTGAAAACATGTCCTTGAGCGTTTGGTTGCTTATAAAAAAATATACCCACATAGCCTAGAAATTTCAAGTGCCGGTAGAGGCGCTCGACCCAGTTGGGAAACCTTTAACCAAGGAGGGTATCTCACCTCTTCTTGAGAGAGTTGAGCAATTAATTTAACCTGTTCTAGCTCCTAAGAATTCTTTTTAGTTATTTTCAATTTTATATAGAAAACATGTCCAAAGATGCTATCATAATTATAAAGTTATTTAATAATATGAGCGAGCCCACAATAACGCCTAATGTTCTGTAAATTTCTCCTAAATACTTCCCTGATGTCTCCATGATGCCAAGCCTACAATTACCAACTAATTGTCCAATCATGATCTTAACTGATGCCAGTTTTGAGAAAAACTAAGTATCATAGTTAGGTTTTCTTACTCACTCTTGCAATAACATACATAGTGTGACCTCGAGAGAGCACAAATTATAAATTGCTTTTATTTTGTTATCCCTAATACTAATGAAACAATTCTCCACGAGTCCTCTTTAAGTCTATTTTCTCTGTTTATTCATGAGTCATTCATAGCACCTGATTTCATTCTGAGACATGTAATAGTACACTCCGGTTTAAGAGCGACAAGCTCACTTGTGAGTAAATATATTTCCTAGCCATCAATGTGCATACCTTACCAACAAACAAATTAATAAAGATTTCATGGAAGCAATACACAATGCAAGATTCCAGTTTTATATTTATACCTATACTTTCCCGGCCCTTACTCCAAAATTCTTGACTTCGACCATCTCCTATATTTTTAAGATAGATACACAAAATGAGTGAAAACTATCCCTATCGGAGACCTTTTTACATCCGAATGCATACAAGCAATCTTGCATGGATGAATACTCACTATTTGGCAGCCAAAATCTATAATTTCTGAGAAAGTAACTTTAAAGCGTCATTTCTCACATTTTACATATGTCCCAGACATTCAATATATAAACTGTAGGAGAATCGTCACTCCCCAGTTCTCTCTCAGTGGAGACCCGGGAGGATAGCCACAAGAACATCCAGGCAAGGCAACATGGGGTCAAGCTCGTAACCACAGTCCCTCGCCACTCGCCTGTATGAAAAGCCGAAGGGCTTTAAACTGCAAGATTTCCCATACGAGAGTATATTCAATTTCACCTCAAATAAGAAATTGAAGACGCGTTTCAACAAGTTCGAAGGCTAACAGGAGCCGTAGTAAGACTTGGTGAGAAAAACCGTTGGAATAACAACCCTCCTGGACCCGTCCATAAGCCTGCCCCCTCTTATCCCTACCCCAGTGGGGTAACGAGGTATAAATAAGAAAGACTTGGGAAAAACGAGGTAGAATACGTTAGTTTCCAGGCTACGAAGTCCCCGGATTAAGGCCGGGCTACCAAGACTGGACAGGTAGAATACTTAAGTAGCCAGACTACGAAGTCCCCTGCAAGATAAGCAGGGCTACCTAGGGGGCTAAGAAGCAGCTCATCCTCGAGCTAGTCCCTGGTTATCAAACCGAACGTTAAGTTAACTTGTTCAAGTTCAACTTATTCTCGTCAGAGAAACCCCCCCTCCTCGATCCTCGCCCTTGAAGAAGACCCCTTCCCCCCCGAATACAGTCCTCACCGATGAGGAATTATATAACGAAGGAGAAAAGCTCCCCCTCGAGCCTGTTACCCGGTGGTCACACTGAACTCTAAGTTAACTTGGTTTAAGAACCAAGTTTGACTTACTCTCGCCAGAGAGTAAGTCTGCTTTCCTACCTTGGTGCCGCCTAAAGCACCCTGATTGTTCTTGCCCTTGAAGACCTCCCTTCCCATTGAATACTGTGTGAACCCCCATCTACTGCACTCGCCAAAGTACCTCGTGATCTCAACCACCTCCATCTAGACGGTCGGCACGCGTCTCGGAGGCAATAACATCCCTGAGGTATTTAAACTCCAGTAGGGACAATTAGCCTATTTCATGTATATTGAAGTGCGTATCGAATTTTAGAGGGTCAAGTTAATTGAAGTAATTATTGTGTATTTTAATATTCGGAGTATTTCTGTGGTTCATGTTTTTTTTGTGTAGTAAATTGTTAAATTTAAAATATAAGTTTATTTGGGAAATTCCTGTGCGTTTCTTTAGATCCTTACGTGCTCGAAACAGCTCTTCTTTAAAACAACAAAATTAGCCCTCTTAGAACAAAGTCTACTTCATCAAAGAAGTATATCACGACCACAAAGTATACCAGTGGTGACAGTGTGGAGTGATCAAAAGGGGCATTCTGCTACATATACCTTTACATCAACTTTAGAAATGCGAGTGTAGAATCCTGGCATGGCCTTTCCAAAAGATCTCTGTTTGCTAGTTCTACGGCAGAACAATGGTATAAGCTCCCTTTGACATTAATTTCCTTCTGCTTTCGCAATACAAAGGCAATGAGTCAACCTCTCTAGCTCAAGTTAATTATGGTTGTGTTTGACGACATTCTTCTCCTTTTCTCCTCAGAAAGAGCCCTTCTCAAATTAAAGGAAACACACAGGGCAGATATACTTTAATTTTGCTGAGACGGAATCTCCTGGCACCAAAGAGTTCATCACACACAACACCATAAAACTTGTTTCCTTGTCTTTGTAAGGAATATAAACGCTATCCAAAATTCTTTAAGGAATTTTACAGTCCCTACCTACTGTCTATAGAATTAGGGTGTATAAATTGTTAAGACCGCCATTAAAATTAGAGTGAAATAAGTATTTTGATTTGATCCTAGCAATAATAAAACTTTGTCTATGAGCTCTCTATTTTTAAAATGGTTGCAGAGATTTTCCTATTTATTGTGTTCTATTTGGGGAATAAATGTAAAATAAGTTGGTATATGTGAGGTCTTATTTTCAATATAATTAGTTTGGCTTTATTTTTTACTCAAAGGTTTAGGTGGCTCGAGATAATATTTCGTACAATCATAACACGTATATTGCTACCTTCCCATTTTTCATTTGTGTATAACAGCTAAAAACTAGGTTTATATCAAAATAACAAAATAAATATTTTTCAAAGAAACGAGCTAAATGTAAATAGGGAGACGAAATTCACTGTTTGAGAAATATTTGTTTTATTCGAGTTATTTAAGAAGATTTAAAAATGAGATTTAGAGAGATTTATAAATAAGATTAGCGAGCATTAAAATTAGATTTACAAAAGTTCAAAGCGAAATTCTCTAACCACAACTAACCCAGAAATGTTGTCTGGATGTGGGATAGGAAGGACCATAGAGTCTTTCCGGAATACCAAAAGGTTATCATCTCACAATCTCATTACGCAATGTTGTTGAACGACTAGTATATGTTAAACTTTCGAAGCATGTAAATTTACTTCCGGATTTCATAAATGTTCTCCAATATATATATATATATATATATATATATATATATATATATATATATATATATATATATATATATTATAAATGAACAATAACGTTCTAGTTAATGCAGTTAGGTAAGGGTAATAAGAATTTCATAATCTTCTAGAGAATTCTCCTGGAGTTCCTCAACCATCTTTAGATAGAAGTCGGCGGATAAGTTTATCAGATTCCAGATTTCAGTTCCCTATTCATGTGAGGCAGAACGATATTTGAATTTAGTCGATTTGCCGAATATATTCCCTTCAAAAGGCACGAGTCAAAAGGAGCACTGCTTTATTTTGAACTCTTTGCAATCGTTGAATGTGAATTTACGGCGTTGTAATTATAGTGATAGGAGGGCAAATCACTAGTCCTGTTCAAAACTTAACTTTTTTTATTTTTACACAGCTTTATTTGTGTACAGTTTCCCTTGCCTTTTGACCTGGAAATTAAAATACTTTGACGAAGGATGTTATAAGGCAATAAGCTATAGAAGATTAAATTTTCTGCCCTGAATTTGAACAAAAGCACCAGTTACCAGGTCCCTAGAATCAGGTTTTTCCCTATAGCTTATTATTAAAAAAAGATTGAGCAAAATAAATAAGCACGGAATTAATGTTCTTTTAATCTTCTTTTAACTTATACAAATATGATAGTCTTGTGACAAGTAATGCTACTTTGTGACGTACAAAACTTTCACAAAAAAACACAAAATTCGTTTTCTAACACTCAAGGAAGACAAAGCAACTTTATTCATGACAAAATTTGGACATTAAAATTTTGTAACAAGTCTAATCGATCAAGTGGTAGAAGAATTATATGATGATTAATTTCTTAATGTCATTTAAAAAGTCAGTTGTTGAGCGTTTGTTTCTTGAAACTGTCAAAGCGGCGTTTGATGAACTCCAGTGATTGAAGGAGATAGTCCCCTTGCTTGGCATCGTTCGTTATGATAAATGCAAAGCTGCTCATCAACTTGACGCCACGTTAAGCCTACTTTGATGCTTTCTGCCTTCTGAGCAGCTATGCATGGTAAACAACGTCATGCTTTATTGTTTCATCGAAATTACAGTTAAACCTGGCAAATGGCACGACTCCCTGCGTCAGGTACCAATTGTGGTTTTCTAGCTTATTACAACTGCATCAGGATGCTTTGGTTCAGTTCTTTTGTACTTCAATCTCTCTTCGATTAGACTTAACTCACTTAGAGGATCAGCAGACATTGCCATCATTTAAACATAAGTATAGAGCAGCAAAAAGAACGTATTGAGTCTTTCTATCCTTGATACACTGTCTTGGTCATACTTAAATTGATCTTAAAATATCATCATTTTAACGGAGTACAAGTTTCTCGTCATCTATCTGGTCTAATAAAAGGCGCCGAGTCAGCTCCAGTGAATACCTTGAAGAAACGTTCATCCAACAACCATGACTGGCAATCAGCTATTTCACTGTAGTCGGGCTATAGTATTGGAGTATTACCTAATTGTTATTCTTATTTTCTCTCCGCCGTTCACTGAAAATATTTATTATACTTGTTTTTTCACTGGACAAGTCCTTCCAAACTTCCTTGAGATGCTCAAACCATGGATTATCTGTCCCCAAAACCTTCCCATACAGCTTCTCCAAACTCCTCATACTATAGAATTCCAGGATATGTTATCGACAGGAAAGAATACTGAATTTTTTCACCAGTCTCTAGCAGTCAATCTATTGACGCCTCATTCTGAGCTGTGCCATAAAACTTTTCGATGAAAGTACTCCTAAGAACTTTTCTTTACTGTATGAAGGTTGACCAGACACTAGAATAGGTTTGAGTCTCTGAGGTACTTCCTTGTTCACAAATTAAAAATAATTAAGCAACTTTCATCTGATAGTAAGGCAGCGTAGTTTATTGGTTTAGACGAGGGGCGGTCAATATGTTTTGCAATTCATATATAAGGAAACGAGATATGAGGAAAAGAGTTTTATTATTTTTCAATATAACCACCCTCGACTTCAATGAATTTGCGTCACTTGTCCCTGAGGCTTCGAATTCCCGACAAACAGAAATCTCCCGACTGCTGTTCAATCCACTTCTGGACGGCGAGCTGGACATCTTCATCGTCCCCAAACCGACGTCAACACAGTGCAGCCTTTAGCTGGCGGAATAAAATGTAGTCGCTAGGGGCCAGATCTTGACTGTAAGGGAGATGGTTGAGCTACTCGAATCCGCACTCGCGCAGGGCAGCTTGTGGAACTCTGGCCTTGTGTACTTTGACGACGTTGAAGTCGATCATGGGGCGTGAGGTTTCTAGGGACCAAACGGGCAGAGACTTTGGTCATGGCCAAATTGTCGTGGATGATGTTCATAACACTTCTATGTGATATTCCAAGTTCTTGCTCGATTTCTTCGACCTTTACATGTCGATTTTCGAGGATCATCCTTTCCACACGAGCCACATTGTCCTCGTCGGTCACGTCTCACGGGCGTCCTGGACGGGGATCATCTTCAAGGGACTCACGACCATGGCGGAACTCCCTATTCCAGGGAGCAATTGTTGCATAGGAAGGGGCGGTGTCGGTGTACACTGCAACCATGCGTTCATGGATCTCTTTTGCATTCTTGCCTTCCTTGGTCAAAGATTTGATCACTGTGCGGTGCTCAACCTTCTCCATTGTTGAAAAATTTGTCACTGACGATCTGCGATCAGCTAATTCTTCTCAAATAGACGAGACAGGAGCGTGCGGCTGCCGGTCCTGACTTTTCATAACTTGTCCTAACACCCTCACAAACAGCCATCCCCTTTTCTCTGTTTTGCCCTACCGATTCGCAAAACTTATTGACCGCCCCTCGTATATATCTTGGACATGTGACTCCGATATTTTGTTAAGTAGACAGCATTCTGTTGCGACGTATTGATCAAGTTGTTGACTTGTTTGACCGCTAAACCAAGATGATCAGGTGTATTGCAGATAACACATTCATTCACTGTTGATGTAAACATCAAACTAACTCGCACTACTCATAGCATCTTGATGATGAGGACGAGGCTGATCTCAAACCATGTCCTTCCTTTTACCATCGTGGTCAGTTGAGTCACTCCAGCTAATAACATGCAAATAATCAACTGCCTCTTGTTCTTCTGAAACTTTAAATGAGTACAGCATGCTGTGACAGTAATTTTTAGGTCCCTTTTAAATATCGCAATGCAGTAAAAGTTAAAACTTGTTCTGAGTTCAAAGTAGTAAGTTTTTCCTTGTTTTTTATATTGTGATGTCTTTCTTCCTCGCTATTTGGTACAGGGGTCTTCCCTCAAACATTTTGTTATGGCTCAAGATGGCTTTTTCTATAAGTCTTTTTGTCACGGTTTTATTTGATATCCTAAGATTTCTTCTCTCTGGGTAACGGTTTGTTGCACTCTATTTAATAGATTGCATCTAGAGCGCTTTTCACCAGAGAACGTCTTTGAGGTAGTTTCATGAACTTAATTACGTTGAACTTGTTCAATATCTTAATCCTAACTATCTTCCAGAATAGTATGATAGATTTAATTGTTTCATATGCAGTCTAGAACCTTGACCATCTTCACATTTTATGGTAAATTCTGAAGATTAAGGAAATAAAGGAAGTTGAAGGGTATCCAGCCAGGAAAGTTTCAGTAAGCGGTTATGAGACATCAACTGTGCGCCTACGGAGTTCCTTCCGCTCCTTGTCTATGACATTCTGAAGTTGTAACTTGTAGATAGTTTTCAGGATTCTGATAGAGTTTTTGTTATTTCAATTAATATTATCAATAATTATTATTATTTATCTATTATTATTGATTATTATTTATTTATTATGATTCTTTATTCATTTTCTAATCCTTAACTTCATACTTAATTTGTCTCTATATCTTGATAAAATCAAAAGTTATAGTGTAAAACATGATTCAAGGGCCCCTTGAAGTGGGCCACCAGCCGATTTCAAGGCATAACATTTAATGCGCTAGGTAGAAATTATACCATACATTTTATGTTAAAATAATTGTAAGAGTAATTTGCGGTTTCAAGGGGCAAAGATCATGGAAACATATGATAATAAAAAAAAGTTGATTTTTAAAAAGAGTAGCAAAACCTTTGCAGTATAAATTCTCTTGGCAGTCGATTGTTGAAGGTGTGGAATAAAATAAAAGCTTGGTAAATTCCTCTTAACAAATTTCTGGTTGCAAGTTTCCACAGCCTTTTGCTGTAATTCGAACTCAGTAGATTATCTTCCTTGCCGCATCGGTAGATGGTATCGCCCTCTCTTATATCCGCCAATATAATTATATTCACAGGAATGACATCAAATTAGATTGTCATCGTAGAAATATCGTACCTTTTCTCATAATGGATGATGTTGAGAATCTCATGAGCTTTCTTTCTGGCTTTATATTCTTTATTAGTACAGAGGGATATGACCTACTGAGATATTGCATCGGTAAACGAGTCACAATGGGTGCCTTCTTTATTACTCCCGGGGTATCAATATTCACGAATAAGTATAAAGGGATCTATAGCCACCTATCCCGGGGTCTCCTGCAGTTAGATCTAATTCGGCCCCAGTTAAACAATCAGCTATTAATTTATTGGCCTGCCGCTCTATGATTTACTCGCAAATGATTTTCTTCAAAATAGTGTTGATTCACAAGTATAGTATTTAATATTGTATGTTTAAGCACCTCACATTTTCAAATGTTTCCTATATAGCCCTAAGTATGAGGTCTACATAATCTCTTTCCCTTTAGAATTTGGCAGTTTCTCCGTGATGAGTACAACCGCCATGTTGGTGCCTTGTTCGTGGCGAAAACCTCATATGATAGTAAGGGTTGAATCCTCGAAGAAAGTTGAGGTATGCTTAGATGATATATGAAGGATACTGGTTTATAGAGCCACCAGTTTATAGTGGTGACCAGTATATAGTGGAAGTGAATAAATGAATGATCTCCAATGATGAATTATCTGACTCCAAAGATGAATTCTTCCCAATGTTCTTATTTTGGTTGGACTTACCGAAGGTTTAGGGTAATCGAGGTAAAGAAGGACGTTGCAAAAATAAACTATTCTGATATTGGCCTATAACAGGGCAAGCGGCACGTCACGTCACGAAGTTACTTTGCGGGCGACTAGCAGGCTATATATATATATATATATATATATATATATATATATATATATATATACTCAAAGCGAAGTATTAAATTCTGGAGCGACAAGACTTGGTGAATTTAAAAGGGGTTCCGTAAACGCTAATACGGGTAGGACAATACTTAATAACAATTATAATGCTTAATCCTTAACTCCCTATTCCTTTCATTGCTCGCCTATATATACAGTTTCATTTCCAAGGGGGTGTGGCCTAGATTCAACTCTGGGACTGATCGGTCGTCTGGCCCATTAGTTCCACCTCCTACGGGCGGAGTTTTGAACGGATGTGCATCACAGTTTGCTTGCATCCTCTCTATTATATGACCCGGTTCTACAGATCTGTGTTACATTTTCCTTTAGTTGGATTTTGCGTTTACTCAGATGTTCCGTAGACTTCCGTCTTTCGAGGAATCTATTCTAAGACTTGAAATGTTATTTAATTTTATCATTATTATATTAGGTGTTTTACCGCCGTAGACACCAAGTATATTTACTCGTTTCTTTTTGTTTACTTAGGTATCTTGATCTTTTATCCCTTTTCTCGCGTTCCCCCTTTTTGTATTTCCCGTGCGTTATGATTTAATAAGACCACCGCGCGTCCACTTTGTGGAGTTTCTTGCTGGGTCTATTGAATCCTCCTCCGCCAGTAATGGAGTGGTTGAGAAAATAGCGTATAACATTACATTGGTAGATACATATGAAATACCTATTTTAGCCACAACTAATGTCTGACAGCATCTTAACATACACAAGGGCATCTATATTCACATAAGTACATACAACTGTGCTCAAAGCGGGCCCATTCATTATGCCATATTCAGCCAAACAATAAAATAATAATATTTAATACACCTATATACAATCTTTTACAATTTTGTCCCATTCATTTTAGATTCTTATAGAAATTATGATTACGTCACTGTACAAATACATAATTAGGCACCTAAGAAAGCTATAGAGGCAGCGAGGCGTATATACATCTATGCCTCTTCCTCTTTCAATAAATGCGTCGCTATAATAATGCTTACAAAAGATTCAGAATTATATGAACGACGGATCCCTGACAACGGGCTTGTCATTGTCTTTGGTGCCGTTACAAGGCTTTATAGAGATCCCATAATGCTCATATGTGAGGGTTCAACAAGGAGCCTATTCTGCCTTGCAACGCACATTTCTTCTAACTTACATGAACGAAAACTATATTATTTTACAGAGATATATAACATTACAATTTTACATCATTATTTATATGAATATATTGTGTACATATATATTATCATGCAAGGAGTTATTTTTATTAAAAAACACCCGCATATCTTTCATTTTAGATTATTCATATTCGCGTACCAATTACAAGCTTTTACATCATTCACATAACGCTCATCTGTAAGGCTTCATCTGAATCTATTTAGCCTTGCAATGGACGCTATAAAGCTTGTGTGTGCGTACAAGAACATCTCGCTTTTAGCTGTACTAAACTTAAGCATACTGAGTTAAGATTTAAATTAATGCATACATTGACTCTGTAAAACAACAGGAGTTAACTTTATATTAAAAATTAATCGACTTTGTACATTATTAAATTGCTCTGACTGATATCCTTCTCACACCACCGGCCATATAAGAAGATACTGAATTTGGCCAGTTAAATTGATCGTTATTAGACGACAGCACTTTCTAAGATTGCTATTAATAAGTTTAAAACGAGATCCGCTGACCAAAAGGTCGCGTGCCCTCACTTTATAGAATATTATTGCATATCATATAATAGCATAGCACAGCATTGCATAATATAGCACAGCATAGTATATTATTGCATAGTATAGCATATCATAGCACAGCACAGAATAGTATAACATAGCATAGTCTAGCCTAGCCTAAAATAAAATAGTATAGCCACATACTTTAGCATAGCATGGTAGAGAATAGCCTAGACAAGCATAGTGTAGTATTGTTTAACATAGCATAGCCTACTATAGCCTAGAATAGCCTAGCCTAAAATTGCCTAGTAGAGCATAGCATATCATAGCCAAGCATAGCATATTATAGCCAACCCCAATTTAGCCTAGTATAGCCAAGCCTAGCAAAACATAGGATAGCCTAGCGTAAAATAGAATAGCCTAGATGTGCTGGGCCTAACAAAGCCTAGCTTAGTATAATCTAGCTAGTATAGTATAACCTAGCATAGTATAGCCTACTTTATCCAACCTTAGCTTAGTATATTCTAACCTATCTTACCATAGTATAAATAGAATAGGTTAGTAGACCCTAGTCTAACCTAGCATATTATAGTATAACCTAACCTAGCCTAGCAAAGAATAGCCTTGCCTAGGGTAGCATTGCCTAGTGTAGCCTAGCTTTCTATAGCCTAACCTAACAACGTATGGCTTAGCATTGCATGCCAGAGCCTAGCCTTGCATCGCCTAGAGTAGCCTAGCCTAGTATAGCCAAGCTAGAACAGGCCCCTATACCCAAGCCAATATATCCTTGCATACGAAAGCTTAGCATACTATAGGCTAGCTTGGTATAGCCTATCCTGGCATAACCACACCTAACATCATATAGCCAAGCGTATCATATTATAGCCTAGCCTAGTATATCCTAGACTAGTATAGAATAACCTTGCATTGCTTAGCCTATTATAGCCTTGGTTAGCTAGCCTATCCTAGCCTAACATAGTATTAACTAGCATAGCCTAACATAGCCTAGTATAGCAGAGGATAGCCCTCGCAAGCCTACTATACTTTAGCCTACCCTAGCATAGCATAGTATAGCCCTGTCTCGCCTAGTACAGCTTAACCTAGTTTAGCCTAGCCTAGCTTAGCCTAGCCTAACATAATATAACTTAGACTAGCATTAACTATCCTAGACAATTATAGCCTATAGTATCTTATTATAGCCTAATCAAGCATAGCTTTGTATTCTCTAGCCTAACTTACTATATGCTATCCTAGCATAGAATTTTATAGCTTAAATTAACATAGTATATCTTACCCTTTCACATTATATCTTAGCATAGTATAGCCTATTCTATGCTTGTCTATCAGAGTATAGCATATTATAGCCAAGTCTAGTCAGCTTAGCAGAGTATTGGCTCATATTTTAGCTTTGTATAATTGATGATCTGGGTTTTTGTTGTTAAACTGGGTGTTGTGAGACGTACCCAGTAGGCACGAGACCTATGTCTACCACCTGCCTTTGTAAGCGCGCGCGTGTGCGCCCGAGATCAAAGAAACTTAAGTTAATAGGATGGTTGACCCAGCTAACGGTAAGAATCAGTATTATGTTCTAAGACATGTAAGTATGCTTTTGTCGATGATGTTTGTTTGTTTGGTTGTTTTTCACTGGAGTTCCTCCCCCGACCCCATTAACCCCTTCGAAGGGAGGAATGTAGAGAAATAGATATCCCACCTAAAAAACAGAGGCCCTGTTCGGTCACCACAACGTCCTGGCGCTTGGCAGCGTAACCCTATTACTTAACCCCCAACCCCTCTCTCCCCTCGACTCGCGGACCACCAGAAGGCCTCCTCCAACCACGAGATGCACAAATCATTAGATTTCTTGGCCGGCGAGCATAACATCAGTTAAACAGGCACTATTTAGCCTAAGAGTTGGGATCTAATTTCACGTCATAGACGAAATTAGAGGAGCGGCGACCAAAAGCCAGAAGATGCCTTTAGGGGCGAGTGAAAGACGCTCGGAGAAGAGTCGTTAGAGGAGCGAGGTAATACATAAGCCTTCATCCCCCCCTTGCCCTATCCCCAGGGAGTCGGTGAAGTATATAGGCGGATAACTAGAGAAAAAGGAAGATCGAGTTAGTGATCGACACGACCAAGTCCGGCGCAGTGCCCAGCAATCAAAGAAAGGAACAGAGAAGAAGCTCACGCTGAGACAGTTCCTGGTGGTCACACTGAAATTAGCTTTTGTATTGAGGATCAATCTCAATCATTTCTCGTCAGAAAAACCCCCTTATCCCGGTTTGCAACAAAACCCTGAGATAGTCCTCGCCATTGATGAATACCCAAAGAGAACTCGCTCAATCCCCCTCTCCCATTCTTCAAAGGATTCACTTGTTTGCTCATCGCTCGTCAGTGCGAACCATTCCAAGATTAACCCGAAGATTGGAAAAAGCATACCTTCATGGTCCCGTTGTTTAAATCATCTGACTAAGACAACGTGCTTAACGCTATCCTTCTCCCTCACCGAAATCACCTGTTGCTTCAGGCCCTTCGCCGCACCGGTCAAACAGCTGGGTGTCAGTGAACACATCCACGTGCCTAACCCCCAAAACATATTTTCATCTACATAAAAATTCAAGGCCAAGGTCAATCTCCATCCGGATTCACGTGTGGTTGTTTTAAAGGTAAAGAAATTCAATTATTTTGGAGTGTCAATTAGCGTCCAATATTAAAGTGAGCTTTGGGTCAACCATTACTTTATATTCATTAGGTTTAAATTAGTAAGTCTCATATAAACTCGTTTAATTTATAGATGTATAGTTTGTTTTTTTATTTCACTTTTTTATGTTGTAATTAAAGATATATATATATATATATATATATATATATATATATATATATATATATATATATATATGCATATATATATATATATATATATATATATATATATATATATATATATATATATATAAATATATATATCTTTAAAAGTATTTAATTCAATCCTCGAAACGCTACACTTGGCACTAAAAATCCTCAAAGATTAAATAACGTTAGAAAATAATATAGCACTCTTCGAGAAAACGTAATCAAGGAGTTTAATCAAGTACGTAACAAACCTACGTATGTATATACTACCACTCGGCCCTTACAATACCATAAGACCCACAGACAGCGATATCGGGACGAAAGGCGTTGAGACCACGGGGAACGATGACTCGAAGGCCAAACGATCCGAGAGAAGGAATTAGAGATGACAGAATTCCCCAAAGAGGAGATAGCGAGGTTACTGGGGGAGAGCTTTTCCGTGCCCAGTGTGAAGGGCTTCCCAAAGAAGAACACTTACAAACGTAACTGGAAGAGCAAAATTCGATGCAGAGGGGCAGCGACAACGCTGGCAGGAATCAATGGCAAAAAATCCTCGCTGCACGAAGGAATCCAGTACGAGTCTTCAAAAAATGAACAACGTTAAAGGTAAGTGACGGAAAACGATTCAGCGGAGCAATCATGGCAGAATCCTCGCAAGAGAATAACTTAAAAGGCCTCACGGCCCCATTTATATCCTTCAGTCCGAAGGGGGAAAAGGGAAGTGGGGCACAAGGGGGAGTGATGACTCGCTCTCCCTACGCAAATTAGGCTGGTAAGTTATAGAAGTTTAGGCCAAAAATGGTAGCCTCGAAGCGGGTCGACCTGTGGTAAACACCGTAAACTATGATGAGTAAGGTAAGTCATGGGAATACGAGGGCCTACCCTTCACAGTTATTCTGCATTTATTGTGTGAGCGAGAAGCCATTGATGGATTGTGTGACTTTCTTGGTGAAGCTACAACGGATGCTTGAAGTCAGAAGCAATAAGAGCATTCTAGGGGTAATGCTAAAGTTCAAGGTTCTTGGGTTCCACCAGTCATCCATGAAAAAATTATACTGGCATGAATACAAACGAATTGAAGGCCCAAAACCTCATTATCTCGCACCCCGATTTGCAGAAGTTTACTGCCATAGTTATTGAATTCTTTAGCTGTTCTTTTAATTTTTTCTAGCAATCTGATAAACTCGTTAACTGGATGAGCTAAACATCATTTCAGCCTGAGTGCACATTAAGAAAATCTGTCCTTGGGTTGAATTGATCTCTATAAGGCGTCCTTGGAAACGGTTTGAGGCGCTTCCCCGTCACTCCCTCTTATCGGTACTATAATTTTGTTTACTCTACGAAAATAATTGAACATTTTGTCAACCCTACTTGGTAGCAGAAGAACTATTCTCACTCGTACAGGGTACAAATTAAAGATGACTCGCCACTTGGTTAAATTAAACTCTTTGACCGAGCTGGGGTAAGTTGTTAGTGTGCTTCATTCTCATTCCCTGACAGCATCCCCTTTTCTCTACAACTATCTAATCAACTTTATGTCTAGATTTAATGACCCGGATATTGTCGTGGTATGACCAGGTGTACGCGGTTATACGCACAATGGCCTACTGGCCGCCCGAAATTAAGCCTTCACCTGGGGATGGTTCGAAAAATGCTTTAAATACAAAGTTGCTAGGCCAAGCAATATTAAAACACGGCTACAAAAATATACTTTAATAGCACTAAAGATTACATATACATATAGGGCAAGTTAAATGGCAATACAATTAAATATTAACGGTTTACTGCTAAGATGATTAACATTATCAATTAAGTTTGAACCGAGTGATAATTAATTAAGTATTGATTTTACAATTATGCAAGTTCAAGAGTAAAGGGGATCCTTGAGGTTCGACGCGGTAAAGGTGGGAGAAGCGTGACGGAGCTGGGGTTAAACCCCCGTCACTTTAATGTGCTGCGAGTAGGACAAGGTAGGTAAGTTCGACCTTGAACTTATGTGCATCTCACGAGACACTCAATCCCACTTCAGGAAACCGAAGTTGGGGGTCTCTCATCTTCAAGAGGCAAACGGAGGGTGCTTCGGTGGTGGCTTTTCCGATCCTTAAAATCCGAAGACGTGGTGAAAAGGGTTAAAGCGCTCCTATCTACCATAACGAACTACATTGATGACGACTAGCTCTTCCTTGGCTATTCGACAATCACTTAATTCTTCTCTGGATGAGAATGTATTCGATTCCTTCTCGACTAACGAAGACGTTACGGCTAACTTACTGGACGGCGGCTTCAGACATAACTGCATCTGAACTTCGAAGTGTTGAATATATACTCCGAAATTATCTAGGCGGGGCGAGAGATTCATCGCCAACAGACTTCCTTAATTGCCTTGTGTCGCGATACGTGCCCATAGCGAGAAGTCACTATTCCCCCTTAAGGGTCTTTCATTCTTCTAATTTTCGCAGTATATAGGGCAGATGAATTTCGAGCGGTCAACAGCAAACTGGGGAAGTCAGGGGAGAGGGAAAATTCCTTCTCTCTCTCATTCTTCTACATGATATCTATCGCATGCTATGTCAGAAAAGAAGCTTTGACCTCTCTATAAACAACGCTCTTTCACGCCTGAAGGTTGCAAGAGACCAGGTTCTGATGGGATCATGAGGTGGTATGCAAATAATGGAAATATTGGTTGTGCTCCTAAACCACTTTGCTGCCTGTAATTGATTGATCACCACCATTTGGCCGTTTCCGAAATAATAAGGCTGTACTGCTTATGGAAGTGAAATTAACTTCCTTTTCGGCTTCTAGCCCAACTAAATGTTTGAAGTCCCTTATCAATGTCAGCCACAACATATCTTCACATCTTGGCCATCCTGTCGAGGGTTACTACGTCTCAGTAAGGATATCCGCCTGATCATCCTGCCCTTCGAGCTCTACAGTTGTGATCTCCGACATATTGGGAACGACCGGCCACTGGGTAACTTCTAATCGGCGTGACTCGTTATCCTAGGTTTCGAAACTCAATCTTTAACGCAGCCAGGTTAAACCACTTAAAAGCCAAAGACAGGATGCAGGTTAGACGTAAGATATAGCCCACTAACGGCCTTCTTTTATTTTTTAGTGGTCACAGGTGTAGGAAAATGCCATGTGTTGTTAGGTTTTCTATAGTTTTTCAAGTTTCGCCACGATATCCGACTACGTGTATCTCTCTCAAGCTTTGCCCGACCTTGGTGTTGGGACGAATTTGAAGCATAATGATAGCACCACTCTGACAGCTGGAAGAGCTACCTCCTACTTCCTGAATGCTGCAAAGGAGTTTACTTTTTGCCTTTTTAGGAGCCAGCCCCGGGCAGCTGTACCTCTAGAACGGAGGTGCCCCCCCCTCTTTTTCAGGAGCCCGTCCACGACTCTTTTAGCGGAGATTGCCCTTTTTCCTGTACACTTTGATTGACACTCGTGTTTTTTCGCTTAACCCCATTTGCAAAGTTGCCCCTGGTCTACTGTGCACTTGCATGGGTCACCCTTTGCTTTCTCAGAGACCCGTTAAGAAAAGAGCAATACAGAGGAAGCGCCGGTCGGTCCCCGGCACTTTCTTTCGTTGGATTCAGGTGACTCAGAACCACTTCTTTAGGAGGAACAGGCAGCATCCTTCCCTGGCCCTTTGCTACGCACATAATTGATCCGAGGTTTCTCAATCTGATGGAAGCTAGCATGAGTCCTTGGTCGAAATACTTTACTCTTTAGAGAGGATGGCCAATTGGAGGCCACCCCCGTAGGAGAAGATGTTCCCAAAAGTGACCCCATCCCAAATGGCAGGGGCTTGCAGGTAGGGGAACGTGAGTTCGCCCTTGTCAAGGCCCTTTTGAGGTGGCATGGGCCTACTAAGACTCGCACGTAGAGAAGCGATCACCTTCCCCTCATATTGCCCCTTTGACGGCCAAAATATCCATATTGAAGAAGGATCTGTATGTGCCGAGTACATCTGGCCTTGGCACCTCTTCAGGGACAGGAGAGTAAATGGTTCACTCCCCCTTCCTCTCCAAAGAAAAAGAAAAGCAAGAGGAAGAAATAAAATAAGGCAGGGGATTACTCCCCCTCGCCGGATTCCGGAGACTGAAGGGACTACTGCCGTTTGAGCAAGCGAACAGCCTTTAGGTCTTCTCTGGTTGAGAGCACAGACCAAGACCACCCCGCAAGTCGCAGATGAGGTACTTGGAGCCTGATTTACGGCGGGCCCTTCATTCAGAGATTATCAGGCAGTTTTGAGCCCGCTGGCCTCCAGCATTTATTAATTATTCTCTCCACTGATGGTAGTAAATTTGCCAAACGTCGACATGCTCCATTAAAGAAGAGATTTAGGCGGATTGAATGGTAGAGAGCCGAAGGTGAACCTTTTCTTGGGCCTGATGCTTCTGGTTAATGCGTCAGACCCTTCCGAGGTGGTAATTATTAATACCGTTCCGAAAGTTAATGACTCACCGGTGAGTGTGATGACGCCGCACTCTACCAGAAATTTCGTGAAATGAGTGGTTTATGCGAAGGAACTTGTGCACTACTCCTTAAAAGACATTAACGAAGAACAGTCAATGTCGAACGTGTGATGAGAAAACATGGAGAGGTCTCAAGATCTACCCCAACACTCTTCGTCAAGTTCGATCGCACTGGTTTTCTGAGTCGATGCGTGCAGGTTGTTATCGCTACCGCTTGAATGCATTCGTGCCGTTGCCATGGAAAGTACTGCTGCCAACGCTTCAATAATACGAATCGATCAAGTAAACGTACAACGTCTGGTTTACCCCTAGTAAGTATAAGTTTCTCCAAGGCCGTACACAATATGTCCCTATCGTATATGGCTAAGATTGTCATTGCGGAGAGCCCCACTCTGCCTCCAAGAAGCAATGTGGTGCCTGTCTCCAAGTGTAGGAACTCCTTGCCATTCAAGTTGCGGGTCGTCTTTCATTTCGCAGAGTCAAAGACTTGGTGATGTCATGCCCAGGGGTGCCTGGGACGTCTTACGCCTCAATTGTATATAATTTACCCTCTTCTCCTGGCCAATCCAGCCGTATGAGCAAGCTCGCTTCCGTACCCTTCAGCGGATTCTACTCACCACGGGCACTCCCCTTCCCCCCTCTCCCCTCCCCATAGCCTGACCATTTACCGTAAGAAACTTCCATCATCGTGAACACTAAAAGCTGGCTTCAAAAGGAGAACGGCACCTAAGGAATTGCGGCTCCTCTTATCGCACCAAAGGCTGGACTGGTTGGCTGGGAAATTTTTATCATCTAAGGAGGGACCCTTGTGCTCCCTAAACGCCCCACCCGCCTACAGCTTTCGAAGGGGATAGAAAAAAGGCACATAGCAAGTCCAACCTTCCCCTTATCGGCCAACAGCATTCGGAACTTTGCCTTGAGGACCCTTCACGTGAGGGTCTTGTCTTCAAAGAGTAAACCCTAATCTCAGTTGAAGTAGGCCTGGAAGTATTATTCCATCATTTGAATTACCACGGACTCCGGGGCAAGTGTGATAAGCCTCAAAAGTTTGTTTCCTTTCGTCCCCCGCCATCTGTCTTTTTGCAAGTGACCATGCTGGGCGTGAACCTCCTACCCATCCTCCCGGGATATAAGGGTTAAGCAGCTCCACTACCAAGTTATAAGCGATTTACATGCGTACGTTCTTCTATTTGCTATAAACACCGCTTATCAGGCAGAGCCAGTGCAGCTACATATGTATAGGAGGTACGAGTATATGTAGGTACTGTAATTTCTGTGTACATTCCACCGTCAACCGAGCTTGATGTGGGGACTTCCGCCACTTCGTGCCAGGGTTACCTAGTTCCCATTCTTTTGTTCAGGGATTTGAACGGTATACATCTTCTGTAGGAAGACTTCACGATTAATCATAGGTGTCAGGTCCTTGATGACCTGAACTATGAGCTCGAGATGGATTTCCTAAATGTAAATAAACTTACGGATCACTGTTCGTGAAACGTTTCATTTTTTCAAGCTTGAATTAGCTTAAGCTCTCCGTTTTCATCGCCTGATTTTGAGTAGTGATCACTTTCCAATTCAACCATCATTTTTTTGGCCGCTGCTACATAAAAACAGCTGATATGTGGTTGTTAGCACCGGTGAGGATGTCCGCATTTCAGAAAATGACTGTTTTATCTCTCATAGATGATGCAGTTGAGTTTTTCTTCAGGAACGCCACGAGTCTAACTACTATTCCTACAACATCTGGCCGTTTTGCACGCCATCCGCTTCCTTGATGGTTGGCTGAGTGTTAGACGGCCCTCAGACAGAGTTGATATGCCTACATACGCTATAGCTACCAACCGAACGACTTCAAGTGAATTTCATCGAGCTAGAGCTAGGTTCATATTTCGAAACATGCTCGCCGCTTATCGTCGTAGGCAGATATGTCTTGACTTAACAGGAATGCCCTAAGTGTAGAGGTGTGGAAGCGACTCAAAATGATTTGGGGCAAGTTTTCGCAGGACCCTTTCCCATTTTCCAGAAGAGCGGGACTGCATTATAGGACCATGAGTTCCTTGTGGAGTAATTCGTGACCGTTTACTCCATATTCTCTAGCTGGGATGCTGCTCCGCTAGCATACAATGCACGTCGTGATGTCGCTGAGAGCCGACGACTGGACCTATTGTCCATAGGAAGAGAACACTTAATTATTGAGTCAGTTGCGTTATATATTGGCTTCATGCTCGGATACCGCCCCTTGGCTGGTCGATGTCCCGTATGCCATGTTTTGAGGTCACGTAATGGTTTTCAGGCAAATGGCTTCTATGCTCGATTTTCACAAACCGGAAAAAGACCAATGTTCCAGAAGTGTTTTCTGCTTTATTTCTCAACATCCTGGGTGTGAGAGTTGATGGAGAAATTCGAATATGCTAGCTTAGCCTTTTGCATGGAAACCAGAGGTATTATACACAGTGTTGCTTCCTCAATTTCTCTCCACGTCGCTGCTCTTTTACGACTGAAAATTGCTGCTAGCGAGGACTTCATCGTAATCACCATTGCACCACGGTGTTTTTCGATCAGGAGAAGACATATGATACCGTATGACGATAAGGTATCATGGTAACTCTCCATGACATGTGGCGAGAAGATGCCAATCCTATATTCTGAATTTCTGCGAGATCATTGATTCCGTCTAAGGTTGGGGGAGGGCCCCCTCCGGCCAATGGAGCAGGAGTTTTTCTTGCAGGGAAGTGTACTCGGTCTTACCTTGCTGCTGCCGTATTATGTTCTCGCTACGCTCTACCTATGTGCAGAAGTGCACATAATTCGGTATTCTTTGGCAAAAACTATTGTGGTATAATACTCTCGTCATCCAAGGATCTCCTGAACCGGACTTATTCCTAAACAGGGCTAGCCTCAAAGTCATAGGTTCTCACGAATTTATTTGGTATTATATTTGACCGATGCCTCAATTAGGATGCTTATATTTGCAATTTTATTGTCTCTTGTATTCGCACCATGAACATTATTCGTTCTGTGAGCTTGAGTATATAGAGTGCTAATAGGGCTACCTATTGCCTTACTGTTCTACCGATCAATTTGGTCGTTCAAACTTTGTGAACGGATATGAGTTGTACGTTTCTGTAGCCAAGCTTGTAATGCGTATGATGGACTCGATTCACGACACATGTCTCCGCATGAATGACAACCGGTGCCATCCTCATTCCCTCATTGAGAGCCTACTTGTTGATACTAGATAAATGCCACTTGATCTGTGTCGTGACTAGTGAATTATGCGCTTATACGCGCTAGCTGGGCACGTACATCAGTCCATAACGGCTCTCACTGCATCCGCCGCCGATCTAAAAGGTGCCCATGCCGCCGAAAGACGCTACAAATACCCTAAAGCTGCATCCTTGTACACGGATAGCTGCAACTCCAGGATAGGGTCGGATTCCACACCGGATACCCTTTGTTTGAGGGTCAGTGGGGCTCTAACGCATGCTGCGTCTGTATTAGACGTCGAGCTAGTTGAAATACACGGCTCGGTGAGGGAGATAATGCATTATGCCCGTTTCAGAGACTGGATATTAATCTTTAGCGACTCAAATATGGCCCTAAGTGCCCTCGGGGCATTGGTACTCCGCATTCTCCGTTATGATGTAGCTTTAGCGGTAGAGCTAGCGCTAGAGTTAATGCGAGCCGAGTGGATATCGAGATTATCTTCCGATATTTTCCAGGATATGTGGGAATTGGCAATAATGAGCGTGCTGGAGATGGAACCAAAGAGTCCGTCATGACTGTGCGACCATACCATCGTTTCGCTCTTACTCATACCGACTACAGAAATCAGGGCAGCCCACCTGGCTGCCTGGCAAAGAAGATGTGAGACAGGGTGAAATGGAAATCAAAGTTGCATGCTAATACGCCGCAACTATTCATATAGACCTTCCTCCAGTGTCACGACGGCTTCAAATCCCTTTTTATCTTTGAATTATGCACAATCGCGGGATGCACGGCCATTTGATGGAGTGCCTAAGTGTGACGGCTGCGTTATCCCCCAGACTCTTCATGGCATTTTTTTATATCCAGGTGTGCGTTATTTTTGCGTAAGTTACCTTTCCAGGGTGCTTTGTTTTTCTTGCTCTTTCAATTTTTGCTTTGTTTTTGTTTGTTTTCGGCATGTTTTTGTTTGGGAAGATTTGTTTGGTATTTTGGTGTCTTTTGGATATTTGTTTTATTATTTAATCTCGCCTAGCATTAATCTGCAAGATGATTACGGCGCCCTATGCCCTATTAGGCAGTGGTCAATTGGTCTTTAAAAAAATAAAATAAAATTTCTTCCAGTCTGTTCATTATCCCTCAATTATCTCATTTTATTATTTCCTGTCTTCACCTCTCATTAAGTTTTGTCCCAGTAAATAACAATTTCCGGTTTTCTTTCCTCTAGAAAAAGGGAGAGAAAAATAAAAAATCTTTCATTTGGAAAAAGAAAAACGAATAAAGAAGCAGAATGCTAAATGAGAGAAAAATAGTTGCCATATTTATTCTAAAACGGGGCCAACTATTTAAAGAATTGATATTAATGGATTCGTGCAAATAGTTACTCAGGATTGTTTTCAAGCGCGAGGTACTCGTGCTTGAAAACAATCCTGACATACAGACCAGTAACATGGGACTCAATAAGCATGCTATTCAGGAAGGAATCCCGAAATAGTGACTTCGAGGCGATCTATAAGAGAGGCATAGTGTGAAGAATTTCCATTATGGTCATTGTCGTATAATCGTATTGTATTTGTTGTTTTAAGGAAGCAGGTCTGATCCTATTAATTATGAAAGACAACAATAGTTCAATATTGGCTGAGTAGACTTTTTTATTACTTTATTGTTGAGAGAGTGTCACAGCGTTTAATCCGTTTTAAGGAGAGAGCCGAGTTAAACAAGTAAATGATCCATTGAAACACCAGAACTATCCCCGAATAAACATATATTTTAAAGTTATCAATTAACTACAAAAAAACAGTAAAAATATTTATATTCACCTAATAAGTTTAACGAGGTTAAACATACTTGCAACTGGGCCTATTACAGAATCTATTCATGACAAAAATAAAAAATAGGCTCCACGTAAACAAACCAATTGCCAATTAGTTATTTTATAGTGACCCTTTTAGATTAGCATTAAACATCAAATTAAATTTATCTCTTCTACTTGTAAATATGACGGGATTCACTAACAATTGTTTAGAATTCAGTTAATTTGAGTACCGTAATAAACTCATACTAAGGCAATACGAATATAAGTGTTCATTCTAACTTACATGAAAGAAAGGATCAGGGGTTGTCGCGCTTTTCTCGCGCTTTGGTGTGTTGGAGCGGTCGATGGTAGATTTTTCTTGAGATGGGATGGAGGTAAGGAAATCCGCTGTCTAATTTTTCGGTCTTAAGATCGCAATTTGAGAGTCACTCGAGGGTGACTGGTTCTTCTATTTATCTTACTTGCGAAATTCCTGTTTGGCACTAGGAATATTGGTCCTGCTAAGCTTGTTACTAAGCCTGTGCAGTATGCTTCGGGTTGGCACCGAAATAATCGTTCTTCTCTTGCTGCCGAAATTCATGGTTTGGCACTAGGAATGGTAATCCAGTCAGACTTCTTCTAAGTCTGTACAGGATGGTTTGGTCTGGTACCGATACAAAACGTGACGCTTTGAGTTAATTCGACACTGGGGGATGGATCGATCTTCTCGAACTGATCCTTTATCGTCTCTCCTCGAATAATAATATTTTCTCTTTCCTTCAGGGGCTTATTTATAGGCTGGCGACAGCCCCTTTAAAGGGAAAAGGGGCAAGGGCTGAGGCCGCAGAGGGGAGAGCGAGAGGTGAAGAGGGTGGCACCGCGGGGCTCAAGTCGGCTTGTTAATTAGAGACACTACCAACCTTCCCTATCCCTGGTGTTCCTTTTGACTGGCATTGCTTTTTGGCGATTTAACTACGGACTTCCGGATCTCGTAGTTAATTGGATCCTTTGAGAGCTGCTTAAGGGCCTTTGGTGGTCAACTTAGCACAGCGACTCGCTCCGACTACCTATGCGGCGGGGAGATCAAACAGGGTAAGCAGTTAGACTGTTATTTGCCGGTTAATGTTCCCGACGATTCTCTTCATGGGGCTTAATGTAAAAGAAATCTAAAAGAAATCTCAGCAAATTGAGGTTTTCGTTTTATATTTCTTTGTCCTTTGTTCCTATTCTCTCAATTCCTTACTAATGAGTTTTAAAATCTGTAACAATGTGTCTTTGTTGGCCGAACCAGTGTATCTCACTTAAGGGCTCAACTAAGCACATTAATTCGTCTTATTAGGTCAAAGTGAGTTCCTGTTAAATAAATTATATGAATAGACTCAATGCGAGGACGCGGTGCTTTGTAATTGCATCAGTTTCTCTATTTAATACAAGTAGAACCCATACCTACGTACTCTTGCAAGTACAGAGTTGTTATTTTTTCATATATTATTACTTGATCCCTTTATGATCTCTTTAGCAAAGTAGCGTTAATTGGATGAGGTTCATTCACGAATACAGGATTACCTAATTGCGAAAATGAGGGCTCAGCGGAATTTTAAATCATACTTCGTTGGTATGAGAAAAATGTAAGGAATTTGGTGCTTATGAGTGCATTTGGATGGCTTAATACACATGTCATAGTAGTAAAAATAAGAATGAGAGTAGAGCAGTGAGTGTAAAATGAATCATATCTGAGCAAAATTATAATAACAACTTTCTCGAGGGCAGAAATGATTGCTAAAGTTCTTTTCCTTACTAAAACTTGCTAAAATTACTTGAAGGCACGAAGAGATAATGAGATTTTTATTATGTTTGTATCATAATTTAATAAATAATAAATTGATGCGCGTGCATTCAATATTTAAAATGATGTCCCGGGTTATTTAGGACTCTTTCAATTCATTCGGCATGCTGGAAACCAAATATGTCATAATATCTTGACTCATATTAATCTATATTTGTTCAGTGAGCACCCGCAAGTGGTTACAATTAGATGGCTTCTGCATTTAAACCCACTTTAGTACAGAGCAAAATTGGTTGCGTGATTTTAGATTCAGCGACTTAAGGTAGGGTTTTTTCTTATGCGGAACTTTTAGCAAACCTGCAATTAAAAAAATAAAAATGTCTTAATACCTTGTGCCATGAATGTACAAACAAGCTCTGGTCTAGTGTTCAAATTCCAAACTGTTAGCAACAAATCATTTCACATAGTTGAATAATATGAACATCTGCCTCTCTTGTAAAAGTATTCATAACGCATTTTCCATATGGATGGTCTACACATCCTTCCATCGATTCAAGTTTTTGCCAGGTGTTTTCACGATGTTTATTACATATTATTTAATATTAAAGGGATTTTTTTCCTTAGCATATCACCATATGATTATATGTCAACCGCCAAAACATATCATTTTCATTGACTTTATGAACTGAGATCAAGTCTGAGCGCTCGTTCTCCAATGTTTCAATATTTGTCTACCCACGAATCATAAAATTTAGCCAGATTTGTATAACTAGTATTACTAAGCTTGTTACTCAATCACAGTAGAGGCGATTGCCTCTTTGCACATAGTGAGACAAAAATATTTCTACGACATCATAATAAGCATGTACGCCATAAACCCCCGATTCATTAAGTAAATATGAACAACATGTTGACATTATGAAGATAATATAAACGTTCAATGAACGAAGGCTGATAAATTCTGGGAACTTGGCGAGTTCAAATGCTTAAAGAAAAAAAAGTGAAAAATTCCATGATTAGTACATCGACTAAAGTATGCGATGTATCAAATTTGTTTCCAATAACAAGGTGCCGACACATGCAAGAAGAAAATCGCCCCTAGAGTTTTATGATAATATGTTTAACGCCTATTCCCCCAATATTATGATTAGTATTAGCTTAGTTTCTTTCAAAATTTAATATTGTAATTATTAAACATGCATAGAAAGCATAAATCCAAAGAAACTTCTGCTTTTCAAATAGGACGGATTTTTGGTCAATCAAATGTTGGACTCTCCTAAAGACAAATTGCGAGGAATCTTGGAATACGCCAATTGTCTGCCAAGAGAATTATCGTTCAATTTAAAGAAAAGGATAAATCATCACTTGGTTGTCCTTAGAGTTGTATTAAGAACAATCCTTGGTTAAGAGCTTCTCAAAGGGTAGATAAATACAAATTCAGCACAAGAACAACAGTAAATTTCTTTCACTATCTTTGATATTATTGACATGCAATAAAAATGAAGTCACTATTAATTAAGTCAAATATTAATAAGCAACTTTATATGTGTTTGACCCAGCATAATTTTTAATGACGAATCAAGGTTTGCTCAGTTTTCAGATAGTGGACGGTTATAGGTTTGAAGATCATCATCACCTCATGATTTGCTATAAATAGATTAAAACTGACAGTGAAACATTTTTGCTTTTCTGATAGGATGCAGGGAGCAATTTGGAATGATAGATGATTAGATAAGGTTATGTGATTGTGCAATATCAATTAAAAAAATACTTTGCATCGTAATTGCATTGAAGTGAACCAAACCAAGCACAAGACCAGGAAAAAATGTAATAAAATAGAAACACTGTCTTAATTGCTGAATGCCATGCGCTAGAAATAACACAAGCTTTAATTTCAGAACTAATTAAACCTATGCCTAGACGAGTTGCAGCTCAAAAAAACTCTAAAGATAAGTCGCCAAATCATTTATATCATGGGAAATCTTCTGCGGATTCTACTCATTCAAGGCGTTGCGCTGTCTAACCTAGCGACTCCATGTATTCCACGGGTTCAGGTCTCCCCTCAAATATTAATAGGGCTACCGTCTTTCTCCCACGTGCCCTTTTACCCTGTCCTCAGTCTGTTTTTTTTAAGTCTGCCTCCACAGGAAAAACAGCACCAAATAAGCCTTGGCTCTCAGTTGTCCATACAAGGCTAGACCGGGCTACTTGGAGAAGCGATTTCCTCCAAAAGAAGGACTACCTCTCTCCAAAGCGGTTTCGCTTCCCAATAGTTCTAAGGAGGATGTAGAGGAATAGACTCGCATGGCGCATTCATCTATTAGTACACCACGAAACTTAGTTTCTGGGATGCGTACGGCAATTCCACTAAGATTCTTCACATTGAAAAGGGCCCACGCATCACCTCCACTCTAGATTTAGAGGTCATATTAAGGTAATGGAATTGCCTTGGACTACGGTCCGACAAGGAGGATCTGAGGAGTCTGGTCTCGTCCCGTTTCACCTTAGCTAAATCTTTTTCAGGAAGGCATACGGAGTGCATGTTACTAGCCAACCCTCCCAAAGTATAAGTGTTTTGCGACCCCATCCCCACGAGATTGCGTAGGGAGGGCAGGAGAATGCGCAATTTACAGCTGGCATGATGTCTCCATTTTGTACCTATCTATAAATAGCACCTTTCAGGGAATGGCTGTGCAGCTACACGTGAATTGGAGATATAGTCTTATTTCTGGGTATACTTCTCTATCAAACTATTTCAACGTGGGGTACATTTGCCAGGTCGTTGCCTAAGTCCTTACTACCAATCGATAATTTGAATGGTAGGAACACCCTCTAGAGAATCATGAAAGAGGTACAAATAGATTCATGAATGTATATAAGTTTGCGCATTGCTGCAGGAGAACCGTTTCATTTTCTTGTCTTAATATATATCTATGCTGTCCGTCATCAGAGCCTGATTTCAGGTAGGAGGCGGTTAATGATCTTCATGGTACTGATCACTTCCCTAATAAATATTATTTTCTTGGCCGCTACCGACTGAGAAATCACCTCAGTGGTTTTAATATGGGGCATCATGGCTTAAGCTTCATGAAATGACATATCTCTAGACCAGTCGAGGAGTTTAGGTTGGGCGACGAGGCACGCCTTCCGCATCATTGCTGGTTGGCTGAGTGTGAGATGGACCTGAAATATAATATATATGATATGCGATATATAAACATGCACTATAAACTTGACCCAAGCGATTTTAATTTGGATGAATTTCATCAGGATCTGATATGTTTCCAAGCACACCCTCCTCTCTTCTTGGCTGCCATACTTGTCTTTACTTAACTCGATGCCTCCTCTTGCAGAGATATTGGAGCGAGCGAAAAAGATTCTTTCAAGTTCTCGCAGAAATCCTTTAATGTTGTTCACGAGAATGAGACTCCAATCACGGTCCCGCGTCCGTGGCAGATTCCTAAGCGACCGCTTTCACTACTTTCTCTAGACTTGATGTCTCTCCGCAATTATTCATTGCACTACCTAATGTTACTGAAGGCCGTCGTCTAAACTCTCCAGCCGAATAAAGCTGGACGAGGGCGTCTCGCAGGAGACTGTCCTCATAGTCACACTCCTTGCTTTGAGCATCTATTGCATTAATTTGGTACTGTTGAACGAAGTTCTGGCTACGATCACCTTTAGTGCTGCCCAGATTCCAACTCTAGGGCGTCGACTTCAACAGGCATTGAACTGCATTGCTCGTTCTCTTAAGGAGCAATGTGGTGCACTTTTTCCGCCACTGACACTATACTTCGACCAGCAATTTTCTAAACGGGGCTCGCTTCAAACTAGTTGACTTACAGGGCTTCCTTCGTTTTTTTTATAAAAAACTCACCTAGCAGGCCCATATTCGCAGCCTAAAGGTCTCTTGTATTCGTCTTTACAGGAAGTATCGCCATTTCCTCCTTCAAGATCCCAGGTAAATGTAAGGGTCTGCATCAGTCATGGATCTTAAGATGAAAAAATCTACTATCGCATTTCTACCTTCTATTCGCTAAACCTCTCCGAGTCAGCGTTTATTTTATATTGATTTATAGGCTTTAAATCAAACAATAGCCTTTCTTCGGAGTGATTGCAGACATGGCTTCCAGATGCAAGGCGAAAATGAAATACTACTGGCTCGTTACCCTGCGGAAGTTTCAACACCCGATAAGAAAGTTATCAATCTCTCCACCAATGATCGGCACAAACCCGAAAAATTAGAATTCATCAAAGAACATGATTAATACTTTCCAAATCCCTTTATATATGTATGTATGGCTAGTTACATATGTATCTGTATTGTATATGTATTTATGCTTATTTAAAATGTAACCTTTTATTTTAGCTTTAAATTGCCTCTGCTGTATAAATTATATTTTTTTAAACTTTTCTCCGATTTATTCATTTTATGGATAGTATATAAGGTGAAACCTTTAGCCCTTTTTGTTATTATTCATGGACTAATGATGCAAGCCAGTTACTTCCGAAACATCTATCCTAAATAAAAATTATAGTGTTTCACACATTTATTGAGTTATTTTGATTTTATGATTATTGATGCCAAAGAAACTTATTTATTTGTTCCTTTTTTCCTTCAACTTCACAACCTTTATTATGTTAGACTGTGGTTTTATAATTTTATTTCGCGATATATCTTCCATGGTGTATCTCTTCTGTCTATTTGTTTGTCCACTTCCTTCAATTTAATGCTGTCTTTCCGTATGTGTTAATGAGTTTGCTTTACATATTGTTTAAAGACCTATTGGTTTATATTTCCGTGGGCATCCGAGAGCTTACTAATAAGCTTTTTCATATTCTGGATCTAAGTTCAATGCCATTGGATAAATTTGCCATGGAAAACTGCCTCCGGAAATATTAATACTTGAGAAAATTTCAAAGGAGAAAGTAACCAGGCTATTAAGTGACAACTCTCAAGCTTAAAATTTTTAAATCACTAATATTTTAATGGTAAGTGGCAAAAAATGCTCAAATACTTTTTAAATATTCTGCTATAATAAATTTAGGGAATAATAGCACTTCTGAATTCTCAACTCAAGATGTTACAAAGATTTCATTGGCAAATCAACACCTATAAACTAACTTTAACTAAACTAATCAAACAAAAAATGAACTCAAAAGCGAATGAAATTTGACTACAGCAAAGCGTGTTCAATTTGAAAGAAGAAATTATTGTATAACATCTATTTGACATCTATTGAATATTATATACGAGGTACCTAATTTTATATGGGATCTTTATTTTTTCTTATCTAAAAATATATTTTTAACTAATAAATTATAAAAAAGACAAGCCGCTGTTCTCTTCCTTAACAGGAAGAGCCTGGTTACACAGGCACCCCTACGGGGGGGTGGCCTACGGTCTTATTTGCTAATCTTAACCGCTTTTTTTAATCTCCTTTATAGACTCTTTATTTTCACATCCTGAACACCCTTTTCTTCTTCTTCTTCTTCTTCTTCTTCATCTTTATCTTCATCTTCATCTTCATCTTCTTCTTCACCTTCATATTCTTCTTCATCTTCTTCTTCATCTTCATTTTCATCTTCATCTTCTTCTTCTTTTTCATCTTCATCTTCTTCTTCTTCATCTTCATCTTTTTGACTATTTCAATCCTGTGAATTTCCAAAACATTCGAAGTCATTTGTCAACTAAGCAAAAAAAAAAATTTATAAATTTTCAAAAAATCCCTATCTTAAATTATAGAGTTATGGATATATATTTCGTGAACATTGATCTATTTATTATTTGGCGTTTTTTTTTAGATTTAGATTTGGCTAAACGGTGTCAATTTTCAGTCTATGGCAGTTTTATGCTTTGAAAATGTACACTGGGATAATTACCGTGCGCTGTTTCCCGATGTAAGCAGTTTTCCCATGGAAAAATACCAAGTCTCAATGATTCGATTACCTCTTTCCCTACTCGTATACCTCATGACGTTAATTTTTCCGTATTTTTTTATATCCTGGTATCATATTTTTTATAAATATGACTCATAATTTAGGTCTCAAATGAGTCTAATAATGAGATTAAAGAGAGAAAACCTTGTAAATTAACAAAAGACCATGCATTTATTAACAACAGTTATTAATTTTAACTTCTCATAATCATAATCATAATCATAAAACATATCCTAGTAGTCCTAAAATCCAAATCTGCTATTATTTGTGTTATTGGTCAACATTTAGCTTGGAAAATCTAAATTTGAAAAAAACCCAAGTAAATTGTTCTAAGAAAACAACAATTATATATTTTAGCTTCTCAAAACGGCAGTTAATGGTAGAGAGAGTTAGTTTTCCTCTACCTAAATTTTCCATAAATACTCCAGGAAAGATGAAGATTTGATTTCTTTGACTCGAGTATGAATGTTCTCAATAAAGTGCGCAAGCTGGTTCTCTACAATTCAGAGAGGTGCTAAAGTCTACAAAAACACTGGCAAGGCTTTTAATTTATAGACAAACCAAATAAGATAATTGCGACAAAAAGTTAGCAAGATCTAGAACAGGGAAGGTTGTGTAATCCAATCAAGGAAGAGAATTCGCATAATTCGTCAGAGAAAAGAGACAAATGAAATAGCCGTACATTTAAAATTTGTTAGTGAAGCTAAACAACAAAACTAATGTTTAAATGTTGTTATATATAAAATAATTTATTTATTAAAGATAATAGACAAATAGTAGATATGATGTAGGAGACAGAAAATAAAGATATAAAAACAGATGAAAAAATCGACAAACACGTATTTGTTACGTAATGAGGGTGGGAAATGTAATAATAAGCAAACAAGTAGAAGTGGATTGAAGTGAACGAACGCTTTGAACCGAGAAATTCAATAACATAAATATTAAAACAAAGGATCTTTAACTAAAATTTAAGAAAATCGGACGAACGCAGAGGGAATATATACGCGTCATACTCGCTAAAATGCTGAGTAGAGAAAAAAATGGATTAGCGGTTAACCACAAACTTTCGCTTTGTAGTGGATAAGACAGACGAAATGAAACGGTGGGAATATAAATATTTCGACTGTGATTAAGAGTTTATATTGAAGCAATTGGGTAAAGATGTTTTTTTTTCAACAGGTGGAAAATGAATGAATGCTAAGTGATATGAGAGTGAGGCAGGTATGTACTATGTCTCCCCAACTTTTTAATCTATTCTTTGAT
The DNA here is from genome assembly GCA_963969495.1 of Ceratothoa steindachneri. Taxonomy (NCBI): domain Eukaryota; kingdom Metazoa; phylum Arthropoda; class Malacostraca; order Isopoda; family Cymothoidae; genus Ceratothoa; species Ceratothoa steindachneri. The sequence continues at coordinate 60,176,501 of OZ018336.1, forward strand.
AAACTATTAAAAAAAATTAAGTTTCTCAGAGGAGAAATAGGGATAGGTTATATAAATATCAGCTGTCTAGGATTTGCAGATGATCGGGTGATAATGAACGAAAATAAAAGATGTGCAGGAATAGCTTGATGTCACGGCAGATTAGGGGAATGCATCGAAGATAAAAAACTTCCGAGCGAGGGAAGGTATGAATGATGGATGCGTCTGCGGAAATGGGGCCTCAGTATTCGAAGCATATTAAATGTGTTTGACAAGCATAAGAGAAGGCTTTTAGAGACGCTAAGAAACATTGGAGTGTTAAGGTCGGGAAAATGAGTCATACGTATAAAATAGAAGAATATTTTGAAAAATACATATGTAGAATGTGAATACCAAAGAACGAACGGACTAGCAAAAACAACAAACGAAAGAGAAGTGGATGGAAGATACAAAACGAAGATAACAATATTTTTTGGGGGGAACAAAGAATAATCGCGGATAATGTTGGCAAAAGACAGGAAAGGGAATTAACTCGGGTAGAAAGACGTAAATTGGGATTATAGCCAAGAGGAACGGACGGATGGAATCTAGTGAATGAGTCAGTGCCAAAGGTCACGAGATACTCAGGTGAGGAATAAAACAGCAAAAATAGGCTAATCAAAACTTAAGGGAGAAAGCGGCTACATGGAGAATATTCCCCGAAGTGAGGGAATATAATTGAATTAGGAACAATAAAGAAAATGGAGGATAAAATTATGGCATAAGAAAGATTACTTAGCCTAGCCAAAACTATGAGGAAGTGGAACAGAGAGAAAAGTAAACAGTCCCCAAGGTCTACATTTTCCGAAAAACAATTTCTTTTGTATGGTTGTACGGTTCCCCTATGTATAAAAGTGACACGTGCCGAAAATTTCTTTACCAAGATATCACTGAAAAATGATTGAAAGGGGTTTAATCCCACAGGATTTCGGGGGGCGAGGGGGAACTGATCAGGGGCAGTAATTTGATTTAAAGGTCGGAAGTCTATGCAAGGGCGTGTGTCCCCAATTTGTCTTTGATACTAAAATCATATGAGCTGACCAGGGGCTGCTCGATCGTTGAAGCATCTCATCAATATGGCCTTCTACAATGCTCATTTGAGAATGGGGAGTGCGATAGGAAGGTATGCAAATAGGCTTTGCACCAGGTTCTATTTTAAGTCCTAATGGGTCTCCAGAAAGAGCAATCAAATTCTTGTTTATAGATAACAGATCAAAGAGTGCTTCCAAAACTTGAGGGGTCCTGTATCTCATGGGACTTCTGAAGGGAGTGTTGGAGATGGTCCCGATACCTACATTTTAACTCTAAAAGAGTTAAGTTAGTAGAATCGGTAATACGATTAATCTTACGACTATGGTTGCCATCTAAATCTACAGAAAAGGCATGGCCAATTGCTTGGTTTTTGGTAAGGGTAACTGGCCTATAGCCTTTATTTATATAAACTATAGGAATCATAGATTCGTTAGATTTAGCAATAGATTGGGATAAAAGAACATTATTAGTTATGTTACCCTTATCAGTGACGACAGTCTGAAAGTTTACCAAAGGTTTATTATCGGAATTAACAATTTTAAGGTTACATTTTCTTCAGGATACATATACCGACGAGATGCCTACGATTCAGCTAAAACTACATTGGTTAAGGCAGTGAGGGTAGACTCTTATCCTATAAGCTTTGCATTCCACACTTTTAAACTGCCGTGCATCATTCTTTCCTGTTCAGAATTATTAGGATTATTAGGCGTCGCAGTACTGTGACTGGAGTTAAGATTAAACGAGCTTCCTTTAAAAGGATTATGAGAAGGCAGACCCTTTAAGGGATGCAACTTAGAACGACATCTAACTAAATGTCTGACAGGGAATATTTCCCATTCATTTTGAATAAAGAAATCATTGCCTGACAGAATATTGGCATCAAAATTCGCTCCATTATCATCAACGATACAACAATGAGCTGGGTAAATTGAGTCATTGGAATTCAAGGATAAATCAATCTCTCCATAAGCAGGAATATGGTTGGCTGTAACGCCACTCAATTCTACGGTAGGCTGTGTTATAGTATATTTATGACTTGTATGATCTTGTACGCGCTTTACTCTTCGTTGTTTAATTAAAGTGGAATGTGTGCCTGTGTTTACAATGGCTTAAAAATCTAAATCATCCCTATGAACTTGAACAATTAAGTCTAGATCTAAGTTCCTCTCTCCTATTGCTCTAATTGGGAGATATTTTGTTTTGTCATTATGACCTACATGGCTGTGGGAGAATATGGATCGTGGTTGGATGGTTAGAAACGTCCCGCTAAAAAAGGATTGGCAGACCAGACCGGGTCTGCGGTTCATGGTTGACTTGGGGTTCATTAGGTGTCAGGTCATACTCCGAGGGATAAGTCATGTGAGTGTTGTATTTTATGTATTCCTCTTGTGAAGGTACATAACTGTCATATGATGTGGGTGCAGAAGAGTGATCTACATGTACCTTATCCATCGATCATTTTGGCAAGGTGGATTTTGTGGGTGCTTCTCTTGCGTATAGGGATATCTGTAGCTCGGTTGTGGTATTTGTGTTTCCTTAGTTGTTTTGCTCTTTAAGTATGCTTTATATGCAGGATATGCCTTATCTCTACAATGGGGTTTATCAGCACGTCTGTGGCTATGATCACGACACCAAGTCGTGGTTGTTTTTCAGCTTGGTTTGTTGGAGTGGTTCCACCAAATGCTTGGGAAACATTAGGAGTGTGAATAGTAGTTGCAACAGTAAAAAATGGAGTTGTCATTGTGGTGTCAGTATTTGTGATGACAGGGATTGAAGGTCGAGGTGGAGTGGGAGATACTTGATAACCTAAGAAATCGTTAAATTCACTCATATAGTAGTAATTAACCAAACTGGGAGGATCACTTCCTAACTAAATATAAATTTAAAAATAGAATAAAATATGATAAAACAACAAATTCAAAAGTTTTGCTAAAAAAAATAAAAAATATTTAATTAAAATTTTCACTTTTATATTTAAAGTTGATATATTTAAAAGTGCCTTTCGTTTTACTATTCACTCTTTCAATTGAAAGCTGATTTGAATTGATTTCTTTTAAAAAAAATAAAATTGCACTTGTATTTACTCTTCATACTCTTTATGACTGGTGAGGAAGACTAAGCCAGTTTATGGCTGGTAACGTCGTCTCTTACGACTGAAGAAGGCTAGATGCTCGACGGAGGAGGATACTACCAGTTGCCTGAAGGTGTGAATCTGTTATGTCGAATTACACGGGATAGAAGGATGTAATGAGACAACTTCAAGGTGGAGGAATTATGTCTGGAAGTCTCTTGAAGTTTTATAATTTTTTAAATGCTCATTTCACATATTCAACATAGTAGAAGTGATTTTATATTAATGGTTCAGTTATATTTGATTTAGTTACTAAGTTTTTTAGATTTTTACAATTAAGCCAATGATTATATAGAAAATTTAACGCAGTGGCATGGTTTTTACAATAACTATCTAGTTAAAACTTTCATAGGATTAATGGGGCGAAAATTTCTTACAACTGAGCCAATGTATTCACATTGGCTCAGTTGTGGTCTCTCTGAGGAGCGTAAGTTGAACTTGGTTCTTAAACCAAGTTAACTTTGAGTTCGGTGCGACCACCAGAGAATGGGCTTGAGGAGGAGCTTCTTCTTCTTCGTTTCGGAACTTCTCAAGAGCGAGGACTACCTTGGTGCTTTGTGCTACATCAGGATAGCTAGGGAGAGGGTTCTCTGACGAGACTAAGTTAAACTTGGACAAGTTAACTTAAAGTTCGGGTTGATAACCAGGGAATAAATAGCTCGAGGATCAGCTGTTTCTTAGTCCTTTCACTTGGTAGCCCGGCCTCTCTTGCTGGGGACTTCGTAGCCTGGCTGACTCATGTATTCTATCACGTTTTTCCCAAGTGTTTGGTATTTATACCTTGTCACTCCACTGTGGTAGGGGTAGGAGGGGGGTGGCTTGTGGATGGGCCTCAGGAGGGTTCTTACTTCAACGGTTATTCTCAGCAAGTCTTACCTATGGTCCAGCTGGCCGTTCGAGCTTGAGAGAAACGCGTCTCCAATTTCGTACTCGAGGTGAAATTGAATACATTCTCATAGGGGAGATCTTGCAGTTTAAGCCGTTCTGCTTTTTATAGCGACGAGGAGCGAGGGGCTGTGGTTACGAGATTGACCCAAGGTGCCTGGACCGGATGTTTTTTCGGTCAACGTCCCGTGTTTCAACTGGGAGAGAAGGGAGAGGGTCGATTCCCCTACAATAATCTATCCCCATTACTTTCTCATAGGGCTTTTCCAAACCCTTCATAGTACTCTTCCAGGATGTGGTTTCGACAGGACAGATAACTGACATTTTTCCCCATTGTATCTAGCAGTTAATCTATTGAAGCCTCATCCTGAACTGTGGAAGAAAACTTGTCGATGGAAGGTACTCCCAATAACTTTACTTCAGTATACGAAGGTTGACCAGACACTAGAATAGGTAAAATCTTTCAGGTACTTACATGCTCACCAATTAAAAATAATTGAGCAACATCCATCCCATTGTAAGGTAGCGTAGTTTCATGGGTTTATATAAAACTTTGATATGTGACTCTGTCTGATATTTTTTTTTACTGGACAGCAATCTGTTGCGACGTGTTGTTTAAGTTATTGAGATGACGAATTTATCAAGATCAGGGCATCTTGCTTTGGCCAATAAACCAAGCTGATCAGGTGTATGGCAGGTAACACATTCATTCCCTTTCCATGAAACATCAAAGTCGCACTACTCATTGTATCTTGGTGAGAACTTCGAGGACGAGGATGATCGCAAGTCATTTCTTTACTGTTAGCGTCATTGCCAGTTGAGTCACCCCAGCTAATATAATGCAAATAGTCGTCTGCCTTTTGTTCTTCTGCAGTTTTTAATGGGTCGAGCGTGATGTGACAGTAATTTTTAGTTACATGGTAAATATCGCAATGAGGTAAACGTTCAAACTTCTTGTGGGTTCAAAGTAGTAATTTTTACCTTGTTTTTGTTAATGTGATGTCTTTCTTCCTTGCTGATTGGCACAAGGTTCTTCCCTCAAACATTTTGTTATGGCTTTTTCTATCAGTTATTTTGTCACGGTTTTATTTGATATCCTCATATTTCTTCTCTCTGAGTAACGGTTGGTTGTACCGTATTTCATGGATTGCCTCTAGAGCGCTTATATAGAACATGTTGTCTAATTCCATCAGAAATACTCCTTTTTTTCTGCCAGGCTTACTCAGTCTTCCTTAACTTTTCACCAGAGAACGTTTCGGAGCTAGTTTCATGCAGAACTTAATTACATTGTACTTATTCAATATCTTAATCCTAAATATCTTCCAGAATAGGATGATAGATTCAATTGTTTCATCTTGAAACTTGACCATCTCCGCCTTTTACGGTCAATTCTGAAGATTAAGGAAATAATGGAAGGCCTATCTATTAATGGGAAGTGTAGCCAGCCAGGAAAGTTTCACTAAGTGGTTATGAGATATCAACTGTGCGCTCCTTGTTCTATACCATTCTGAAGTTGTAACTTGTACATAGTTTTCAGGATTCTGATAGAGTTTCTGTTATTTCCATTAATATTATCAATAATTATTATTATTATTGATTATTATTTATTTATTAGGACTCATTTATTCATTTTCTTCTCCTTAACTTCATATCTAATTTGTCTCTATATCTTGATAAAATAAAAAGTTATAGTGTAAAACATGATTCAAGGCATAAAATTTGAGGTTTCGAGGGGCGAAGATTTAGACTAACCCCAATCGATCCAACCCACTTCCTACACTAATCCGGACGTGAGAAATCGAAGGAGAATGAAACGGATTGTATGTACAGTCCTTTACTAACAAAAAATATACAATAATATTTACAATGATATTTGCAATAAAAAATAAATAAGTCCTACTTAGAAATATTATTGATCGATCATAAGAACAATGAAAAATAATCAAGTAACCCAAATAAAATTGGGACTCTACAGTCAATGAATAACAGAAAAAATGGCCTCACGTGGTACAACAGAAATCTTGTATTGAAAACTAGCGCCTCCGAGCTTGGACTGAGATAACTGACCTGTTACAGTTGTGTGGCTATTTTAAGCCCTCCTTCCTCAAAGCTAAACTATTTTACATTCTCAAATAAGACAAAGCACGGCCTGGAACCTTTGTCCTATACTAGTGGCCTTAGGCTTTGATAATATTCTATCGTTATAGTTAGCTTTTACTACAAGGGTAAATTTATAAGTGCTGGTCCTTTTTATCTTTCCAAATTATGGCGCCTGGAAAGAAAAACCATCTTATAATATCATGCTAATGAATTAAAAAAAAAACCCATTCCCATTCACACACACATTCTTACAGAGGGAGGGAAAGGGTATTGGGAACAGGGTGGGAGAATGGCCCTTCACACACACACTCGCATTCGCTCCACCACAACCTATGATAATAAAAAAGGTTGATTTTTAAAAAGAGTAGCAAAACTTTTGCAGTATAAATTCTCTTGGCAGTCGATTGTTGAAGGTGCGGAATAAAATAAAAGCTTGGTAAATTCCTCTTAGCACGAGCAATTATATTGGTTGCAAGTTTCCACAGCCTTTTGCTGTAATGCGAACTCAGTAGATTATCTTCCGTGCCGCATCGGAAGATGGTATCGCCCTCTCTTATATCCACCAATATAATTATATTCACAGGAATGACATGAAATTAGATTGTCATCGTAGAAATATCGTACCTTTTCTCATAATGGATGATGTTGAGAATTTCATGAGCTTTCTTTTTGGCTGTAGCATTTCCTAAACTATGTTAATGTTCAGTAATAATTTAAAATTCATCAGAAGCGATGAAAAGAGGGAAAGGAGGTCAGTTTCTAGGAAAGGCAATGCTGGAAGCTAAACCTAGAAAGAAGTGTTGAGTCTACGACTTGTTATAAGGTATTTTTTGGAATGACTTGAGTATTAATGGCACGATACTCTTCTAGTATGGGAACAACTTTTACAATTCTTAGTCTGGTGTAATCAATTTCTTATCGAACGATGGCTGTGGGTTTTTAAGCATTTATTGTGCGAGTCAAATGCCATTGATTGATTGTGTGACCTTCTTGATGAAGCCACACCGGATGCTTGCATTCAGAAGCAATGAGAGCGTTCTAGATTTTTAAAAGTGGATAACAAACAAAGGCGTAGCAAGCGGAGTGTTTGGAAAGAGAGATCTCTAAGTAAATTGGTAAATTTATAGGTGAAAATGTGTGGAGGTTATATAGCCGCAGATTCTTTTGCAGGCAGTGTTGTTGCGATTGAAAACTTCATAATAATTAGGGCGGGAGAGCAAACTGCGGATTTTGAGGCTAAAGTTTATAGAAAAAAGTATAGAAGTAAATATGGTGAAGGAATAAATCTCAGGTAATTTTACTCTTCTCTGAGACTCCCGACTTCTCTAGAAGTGAAAGGGCGTTACGTTCCTACAGCTAACATGTGTACTAGTTAACAATGAGTCTTCTTGTTTTATGTAGCTACGTATGTAGTAGGATTTATCAAGAATATTTAGCTGGTTGACCTCTGACAGGCCTTGTGGCTTTTTAAAATCTCAAAGTTATTTTTTTTTATTGTTAGGCTTGAAATCCTTCGTTTTTTTCTTAATATTTTAGTTACTTAATGACTCATGTTGAAAAGGGGTAACCATTTAATGACAGAGATTCTCAGAGTGGAAGTATAGGGTGTGTCTAAAGTATTCTCTCTCTTGTAGTGTTGTAGGCTGGGTTAAGTGATCAACCGCTTCCTTATGGGATAAAGGAAAAATATATATATATTTATATATGGATTCTTTATTCTTGGGTATATGGCTGGAATAAACTTCGAAATGGCGAACAGGAAATATAACTTTTCTTTTTGAATATTAATCTGACTCTTCTGACTATCTTTTACACAAAAATACACCTTTATAAATAGTTATTTCATCTACACATAACACTACAACAATTCAACCAATCAGGATTGAAATACATTTAATGGTCATTCTTACGTTCATTTTTGGAATAAGAGCTTTGGCGTTGACTTATTGACCAATCAACTTTTAGACATAAGCACTGTAATGATTGTCCAATCAGCCCCATGATAGATTTAAAATGTTACCAAAGCTCCAACCGTTTACACATAAACACGGCTGAAATCATTTTAAGAGCAACAGGCTGCAAAGAAAGAAGGAGAACAGAGAAGGAGGAGTACTTCGTATGCGCAAGCAACAAAAATGTCCCACCCTTCACAAACCCCGTCAAAGAGATACACCAAACTGGAGAAGAGGAATCGACGAAGATTCTCACCTGCATTCTTTATACGCACGTAAGAAATCTTGCGAATCCGGGCACGTTCTCAAGTGAGCTGAACCTGAAACTAAAGAAAAACAATCTGAGTGAGATGCATTTCCCAGAGAACCCTCCCCCAGGAGATGTCCTACAATTACAATTCTCCCCAAAGGTGAATAAAGAGGTAATTGTAGCAGCGTCTACCTACCCAGCTGAAACAACGGACTCACAACACAAGGACCAAGGACAAGAAACTCAGGAACCCGCCAGGAGATCCGACCCCAAAATTGTAGCAAAAAAAGCGAGGGAAGAAAAAGCGAGGAAAGCTGCCACAAACGTACCACAAAAAAAGAGAACGTCGAAAGACGACCGACGCATACTCGGACAGTGACAATACCCTGAGTGAACCCACAAGAGAGGACAAAATTAAAAGGAAAAAAATCAAGAAAAATAAACACAAGTACGACGGTAGAAAACTTGGTCTGAAGGTCTACACTTCTAAAGAGAACCCCTTCCCTGAATAAATATCTACCACGGACATCATAAAAGGCATCAAAAACCAAAAACTAAAATGCACAATTACACAATCAGAAGACGAAACTAAGGTTGCGGCAGCACTCTACTGAAGTTAAGTGTTACTCAACAACGCCTCCCTTTTTACGATCCCGGCCATGAAATATAAGTAGATGAAGAACGGTGTAGGGAAATCGATATCCCACCCTAAAACAGAGGCCCTGGTTCGGTCACCGCAACGTCCTAGCACTTGGCAGCCTAAACCGATTATTTACCCCCCTCGCCTCGCGGATCACCAGAAAAGGACTCCCCACAACCACGAGATGCTCGAATCATCAGATTTTCCTGAAGAGTTAAGATTTAATTTCACTTCATAGACGAAATTAGAGGAGCGACGACCAAAGCCAGAATATACCTTTAGGGCTAACTGAGAGACTCTCAGAAAAGCGCCGTTAGAGGAGAGAGTCTTAATTCCTAAGACCTCATTCCCCCATCCCTCCTTCCCCTACCCCCAGTGGGGTGGTGAAGTTTATAGGCGGATAACTGTAGAACAACGAAAATCATCGAGTTAGCGATTGAGACGAAGAAGTCCGGCTATAGAGTACCCGGCAACCCAATGAAAGGAACAGAGGTACCTTTAGCTTATCGGTGGGTTTTGGTCGAACAAACAGAGGTAAAATGGAAGCGCTTTACAGATTCCACCAACAAACCCAAGCTTTGGGACTAAGAAGCAAGGAACTAGTTGCCTACGTCCATGAACAAGAAGACAAACGAATGCAAGCGGAAGGGAAAGCAGAATGAGAAAAGGCGCAAGCGGAAAGGGACGCGGAAAGAGAAAATGCACAAACAGAAAGGGAAGTAAAAGAAAGAAAATTACAGAGGCAAGCGGAGAGAGAAAAGGCGCAACAAGCCGAAAGGGAGGCGTAAAAAGAAAAGGCACAAGCGAAAGGGAAGCAGAAGAAAGAAAATTACAAAGGGAAGTAGAAGAGAGAGAACGAGTACGCGCTCATGAAAGCGAAATGAGCAAGGATCTGGCAGGAGCACATTCCATAGGATCTAAGCTGGGGCTACACAGATAGCTGCGATGAAACTCTCCGCTTATAAAGAAAACGAATACCTGTGTTGGTATCTGACACACTTCGAGAATATATTCGAGTTGAAACACTGGGACATAGAGACAGAGGGGATCACCAGATTAGTGCCTCTGCTTAGTACCCAGCTCCGTGACCTATTCATCTCATTATCTTCCGAGGCTTCCGTGGACTACACCACGTGTAAACACGAGCTTACTGGCCGCCGTCATTCTAAACCCCGAGGAGTATCGGATGAAGTTTAGACAGGCCAGAATTCAGACAGGTCAAACATACAATCAATTTGGATTTATCCTCAGAAGGCATCTAAAATTCTGGCTAGAGTCAGAACAAGTGGGGAATGAGTTCGACTCCCTCGCCGATTTCATGTTGAGGGACCAATTGCAATTGTTATGTACCCTTCCCCCAGAGATACGCGCCTTCGTCAAGGATAGGCAAGCCGGTTCATTCAAGGAATGCGTGGAGGAAGCAGATCTGCATGTTTCCAACCATAGATTATACCCTTGAGAGGTTAGAAAAAACCAGCCCTTGTCTCCCAAGAAAGGTAAATATCCCCAGAAATCCTTTTCTCCAAAGAAAGGGGGTTACCACAGAAACCTTCACAAAATAAACTCCCAAATTTCGTCAAGAACTCCGGAAACCCCCAAAACCCAATTACCTGCCTTAATTGTGGCACCCTAGGTCACATTAGTTATAATTTCCCCCAAAATTCGAGGCTTAGGTCAACCCTCGAGTTAGCAAGTCATAAGCTCTTCAACTCTTAACCAAGAACAACCACCTAATCCCGCGCGTCCTTTGACAAAATCGAATTCCCCTGCCTAACAGGTGAACTTTGTGTTCAACAAAAATTCTCCCGAAGAACTAAAATTCAAGACTGGGGCCATAAATGGTCACCGAGTCTCAACCTTGTTACGCGATACGGGGTGCACCTGTATTGTGGTATCAAATAAATTGATTCCCCCTGTCAACCCCCAGTACCATAAGTTCGTGGTTGTCCAGGATTTCCTGGGTAGACCAAACAAGTTTCCCGTCGTCCGATGCCACATTCAGTCGCAGTATTTTACTGGCTGGACTGAGGTAGTGGTAGTGCCTATTAGATTCTGCTCAATCTAAATAGGCCAGTGCGCGGATCTCTCCCCAAATATGCTGGCTTAACTGTTAGTCACCCGGATGCCCGCAAATAAGAGGTCCACGGTCCCAACCCCTTTATCTCCTCGTGAGAACCACGTAGAGAATTGCTTAATTCCCAAGCCTTTGATACTGCCCAGAAAGTAGGTCCGACTCTCCCACCCGTGGATGGGAAGGCAGTGAAAAAGGAAAAAGAAATCGAAGAAAAGAGAATATTGATGGACATAAAATAGAAGAAAGAAGAATACAGAACGAGGGACAAGTAGAAGAAATAAGAATACAGATAAAAAGAGAAGCAGAATAAAGAATAATACAGACGAGAATAAAAACGGAAGAAAGAAGAATATCTGTGAAAAGAGAATTAGCCCAAGCAGATAGAGAAGAGAGAGAAGAAAAAGAAAGAATGCTCGCACATTAAAGGGCATCAAGCAAGGATCAGGTAGAAGTAGAGGTGGTTTTATCCCGGCCTGGACCTAGGAATATACTTACGATGAAAACTCAGCCAAATGGGGTGACGATGGATGAAGAAGGAAGTAGGAACGCGGTATACCCATGGAAACCGAGTCAGATGTCAGAGTCGGATAATAAGTATCCCTCACCCTCAGTTGTCTTCCCCCAGAACGAAACGTCCACGGAGTTACAATTAAAACCCCAATTCACCGTAAGAGCCACGCCCATTAATGATCCCGTAAAGAAACTTTTTCCCGCTCCCATTAAATCGAATCCAAACCCGATCTCCCAGTTTAGCTTGGTAAATGATAACGATGGGACTCCTGTTCACATCACTTATGTAACCATGAAACAAGACGCCCTAGCCCTAATGGGGAGATTAAAGTTATGCAGTTGCCATAAAAAATGTAGTACAAGTACGTTGAAATACCATTACCAGTTTCTGGCATATTTGAGTAGACACAATAACCAGAACGGCCGACTCATGCGCTGTAAAGTATTGGTCATCGAGCACCACTTTAATATTAATTATATCAATTATTAATTAATTTTTGCAGTTTGTGTTTTGTGTATATATATTTGAGGTCTTATGGGATAGACGTGTAACGAAGTTGCTGGCTAGATACCACTTTAGAACCAGTCTCCATTTTATTCTTTGTGTAATCGATGATTTTGAGGGGGAACTGTGTTAAATTGGGTGTTGTGAGACGAAGCCACTAGGCTCGCGAAGACTTAGGTCGATCACCTACCTTTGTGCGCTCGTGCCTATGCGCCCGAGATCAAAGAAACTTAAGTCAATGGGATAATTGACCTAGCTAACGGTAAGAATCAGTATTATGTTCTAAGACATGTAAGTTAGCTTTTGTCGATGATGTTTGTTTGTTTATAATTTTCACTGGAGTTCCCCCCACCTATTAAGTTCTTCGAAGGAAGGAATGTAGGGAAATCGACATCCCACTTGAAATACAGAGGCCCTGGTTCAGTCACCGCAACGTCCTGGCATTTAGCAGCGTAAACCGATTATTGCCCCCCTCCCTCTCCCCTCGCCTCGCGGATCTCCAGAAAGGCCTCCCCAACAACTACTAGATGCTCAAATCATTAGATTTAGGGCCCGGCGAGCCTAACATTGGTCAAACCGGCAATATTTCCCCTAAGAGTTTGGATTTAATTTCACTTCATAGACGAAATTAGAGGAGAGTCGATCAAAAGCCAGAAGATGTCTTTAGGGCTAACTGAAAGACTCTCAGAAGAGCGCCGTTAGAGAAGAGAGGCTTAATTCCTAAGACCTCACCCCACCCCCTCCTTCCGCTACCCCCAATTGGGTGGTAAGGTATATAGGCGGATAACTGTAGAAGAACGAAAATGATTGAGTTAGCGATCGAGACGACGAACTGCAGCTAGAGTGCCCGGCAACCCAACGAAAGGAGCACGGAAAAAGCTAATGTAGAGTCAGTTCCTGGTGGTCACACCGAAATTTAGTTTAGCTTGCATTGAGAAACAAACTCAATCCTCTCTCGTCAGAGAAACCGTCTATCCCGGTTTACAACAAAACCCCGAGATAGTCCTCGCCATTGAGGAATAGCCCAACGTGAACTCCCCCAAACACTCCCCATTAGTCAAAGCATTCACTTGTTTGCTCATCGCTTCTCAGTACGAATCATTCCAAGATTAACCAGAAGATTGGAAGAAGCATACATTCACGGTCCCGTTGATGAAATCATCTGACTAAGACAACGTGCTAACGCCATCCGTCGCCCGCACCGAAATCACCTGCTGCTTCAAGCCTGTATCTGCGCCAGCCAACGGCTGGAGTGTTTGTGAACGCATCAATGCGTCTGGCCGCAAAAAACATTCTTGCGTCCACATAAAAATTGAGGCTAATGTCAGTCCCCAGCCGGATTCACGTGTGGTTGTTTTAAAGGTAAATAAATTCCATTATTTCTTTGAAGGTCCATTAGCTTCCAATATTAAAGTGACTTTGGGTCAACCATTACTTTATATTCATTTGTTTAATTTAGTAAGTCTCACTTAAACTCATTTAATTCATAGCTGTATAGTTTGTTTTGTTAGATTTCTTTTTTTTATGTTGTAAAGATCTATTTTGTTAGAAGTATTTACTTCAGTACTCGAAAGGCTGAGCAGGGCAGTAAAAATCCTCAAAGATTAAATAACGTAATATTAATAAAAATATAGCCTTCTTAGAGAAAACGTAATCAAGGAGTTTTTGAAGTACGTAACAAACCTATACGTACGTACACCACCACTCGGTCCTTGGTATACCTCGACAAACTGAAAGGTACGCAAGCACAAGGAATAAGTAGCACACTCTAGAAGTAGACACAAAACATGGAGAACATAAACAATACCTTAAAAATTTTAGCACTAAAGACAAATGGATGGTTGGGAAAGCGAACGAATATAGTAGCATATTCAGAAGGGCGAACCCCGACAATATCCTAATATCTGAACACGGTGTCAACACTAATAACATACGGATGAAAATCCAGAATTACCACGTCCTGGCAAAGAACTCCACACAAGATAGATTTGACGGTACTGCAATCGCCATTAGAAGGAACATCACCTTCAAAAGGCTCCCAGAGCTTTATGAGTCCTTCGTAGCGGTCGAAATCACTACACTTGTTGGGGGATTCATGATTTCAGCTGCATACCAGCCTCCTCGCAGAAGATATTTACACATCAGCAATCTTTTAACCCTAACTGCCCACTGCAGGAATGTATTCATAGGGGGCGACCTCAATGCTAGTGGGGGCCTAGAGCTACACCAGAACCAACGAAAGGGGCAGAAATCTGCAGCTTGTCATTAACCGGGACAGGCCGGAATTTCCGACCTACATCACTGAAAGAACAGCGACAGCCCAGGACATAATATTAACAAGTACTCACTGTCCTTATAATCTGGTCAGTATGCCTGGCCCTACGGTTCCAAGCGACCATATCTCTATCATGACCAGCATCTCCCTTGCACCTATCATGCTTCCTATCCCACCCAGGAAGAGTTTTGCAAAAGCAAACTGGGAGCTTCACAAGCGAATGCTCAACAGCTTTAAAAGGCCTACCTAAGCAAAGCTATCCTGGAAGAGATTGACGATAAAAAAACCGCATAAAACTCCTGATCATGGAAGCGGATGAAAAGTGCATTCCGTACATCACGCACAAAAGCCCTCCGCAACTAAGGTGGACCGAGGAGATGCGAGATATTGCCTCAGAACATAGAGAGATCTAAGAGGAAGTCAGGCAATTTGGCCCAAACAGAGATAACACTAGAAGACTCCGACAACTCAGAGAGGAACTCAAAGCCCAGATCAACGTACAACAACGGGCTATATGGGACGCAATTATCGAGGAAATGATACAGAGCAGAACCCCCAGAAATTCTGGAAGGAGATACAAAAGCTGAGAGGTATGCCCCCGAAGGAGAAAATATGGCTGGAAGATCATGGAGAAATCATAGAAGATCAGGAAAGACTCAAAAGAAGGTTCAGAAGGTACTGGCGAAAACTATTCTTCATCCATCCTGAAAAGAACCAGGATTTTGACTTGGAATTCGAACACCAGGTTATTGACGAACTCAATACCATAATCCACCCCACGCAACCCCACCCGCACGTTTCCGAAGAGAGGAGAATGGTGAGCCACGGACGACCGATCCCTGCTGAGGAGTTCCTGAGCACGCTCAAATCCTTCAAGCAGAGAGCTCCTGGCTGGACAGGGATTACCAAAAACCATCTGGAAAATGCTCCCCTACGCCTCCTAAAAGGCATTACGAATGTAATGAAGGCGGCACTGAACACTGGCTACTTCCCTGATGGATACAAGGTGGCAAAAGTCATCTTTATACTAAAAGGGAAAATGTTGCCAGAACAGCCGATGGACTACAGGCCAATCTTCCTCTTGGAAATCATCGGCAAGATTCTGGAAAAGATCCAAGCCAACAGGCTTCAGAAACAACTTGATGAGAAGGAGGCCCACAACCCACAACAACATGGGTTCCGGAAGAAGCGTGGAACTGACACCGCACTCGCTCTCCTAACCGAGAAAATCGCCAAGTGCCGGGCGGATGGAAAGTACGTGGACACCGTACTAAGGGATGGGCAAAAGGGCTTCAACAAGGTCTGGCTGAGCGGCCTCCAACATAAGATCCTGAACCTTCAGCTACACCTGATCCTGGAACACATTATCTGCGACTTCGTCATGAAACTGCGGGCCAGAATCATGATTGAACGTCACCAAGGACCAGAGTTCCTCCTCTATGCTGGAGTCCCGCAGGGAAGTTGCCTGAGCCCCCTTCTTTATCTGATCTACACAATAAAATTACCAACTCCGATAAAGGAGGACTCATTATATCTCCAGTTCGCCGACGATATAACCCAGGTGATCCCTGGCACATACAGGAATCATAGGGCTCAAGCTCTCAAGACTGCAAATGAAATCAGCAACGTAAATGAGTAAGAAAGAAATTGGAAGATCTGCACGAATAGCCGAAAGTTCAAGATCGTCGCCCTTGGCAGCAGAAAAACAGCGGACGTGACAATTGGTGGAGCTAATATTTCCCAATCACCAAGAAGGAGGATATTGGTGCTCAACATCACCTCCATCGATTACAGCCATCACTTCGTAACGCGACAAATTCTGGCGAAGTTAGAACTCAACATACTTCACAGATTTAGAAATATGAGCTCTAACAACATCACAAAGTTATATCTTATACATATTCGACCAACACTCATATACCTCGCGGTGGGGGCCCAATCCTTAAGTAGGACTCGCTTGAAGCGCCTACAAAGAATCCAGAACAAGGGATCTCTCTATATAAATAAACACAGAAGGGGAGATCAAAAACGCCAAAGAGAAATCCAGCGAAGAGCCGCCTTTACACCTATCAATCTGGCGACCCAAAGTTTGGCCAAAGAAACTTGGGAGAGGATTCTGAATGAAACGGCACCCGAACTAGCGGAGGTTCTAAAGATCCCAGCGGACAAAAGAGATAAAGTGACCAGAACTAGGCAATTTCCCAGCTCGCGACAATGCTCAGATGAAGAGTTGGCACCGTTGTTCATATAAAGACCACACTGAACAAACAAATACACTCACAAACATGAATAAATGGGTTGAATAAAAGCTATATAAATGTATATATTTCATTATAACTACTAATTAAGAAAAATATATATATATATATTATAGTAAAATTAGATTACTTGAATGACTAAATATAGTATTACTTTTCAAAAAAATTTATCTCTCTTAAAATAAGTATAATATTAAGGAGATACATATATAAAGAAGGATATATAAATAAATGTATATATATATATATATATATATATATATATATGTATTTAAGAATGTGTTAATTAATTAAATAAATAAATAGAATAAATTTAATAATTCAAACAAAAAATATATTACAAAACTTAGAAAAAAAAGGTTGCAAAATCAGTATAAAAGAGAAGCTTGAATGCGTTAAAAAAAAGGTTCACATAAAAATACAAGTTACAGGATTGAAGGTCATTGAAAAAAGAAAAAGAATTCTAAATAAATGAAAAACGTAGCCCTTACTACCAAGGCAAACCTACATACTCTCTTCACCCACAATCTATCATCTCTTCTTTTACACCAATTTTTTTTCTTAACTATTATTCATCAATCAATTAATCAATTTTCGAATTTTTAGACTTGGAAGAAATCTACAAGAAAATTAAGCTGGCCGAAATGTTCCCAGCCGGCAAAGGAGAAAAAGGCTTTCATGAGTCAACTCAAGGAAATGCCAGTGAGTTTTACCTTTTTCCCACCGGGACTTCAAGAACAAGTTCTTTTTTGTACGAAACCACGTATAGCCGACCCATGATATCGTACTGCATACCTGGTAGTTTAACTTCCTAATACGAAAGATAGATACAAAAAGCGGGAAGTTTATCTTCCTATTTATAAGATTTAATGTGTGAACCGTTTAAATATTTTTAAACAAATGTTTACTAAGTTCGACCCCCACAGAAGCAGCATGTGAACTTTAGAACTTGAAATTTGCTTGAACTTACCAAATATATGAATGAAATTGCGAGTTTTTGGCCCTGTAATCAGGGCCAAAAACTTGGTCAAAAGAAATTTAGTTGTTAGTAAGCTTTAAGACTTCTCAATATTCAACCTCACGACCCACAATTTCCTTAGGAATTTTGTAAGATAATCTAAAAGTTATCTATAATCAAATATTTGGTTTCATCGCCCTTAAAAAAAAGAAATAGGATTGAATGACTTCTGTGATTCACTTTGCTAGATATCGATTTGAGGATCAAATCCTGAGCGATGGTTCTCCAATCTTGACTTAATAACGGCCATGGACCGTCATAAATTTCAGGCTTCCGCTTCTCAACCATTCCTTTCAACCATCACTATCGGTTCGTGATGGGATTAAAATCGACTGAGTTTCCAAACCATGACCTCATGCATACTTCACTTAACCTGATTAAAGCAGAAAAAGGGATTTTTTAAAATATGTAGGCATTTTTTTCAAAGGTTGAGGCACAAATTGAAGATTTTAAATTTATTGGATGAGCCCTGCATTACTGCTTTAATCGGATTGGGAGCATTGGCTTTCTAATTCTGCAAAATAGATAAAGAAATTCCTGTAATCCTCTACGCAAATTTTGAATAAGTGAGAAAAAAAGATATATAGAACGGGCAGATGAACTAAACAAAATGAATAAATAAGAAGAAAAAGATAAAAAGATTAAGCATCAAAAATATTTCTCATAAACCATATATACTCAGGCGGTATTAATATAACCGTGGGAATGGTTTAAATTTAGGCTTTATATCATTAAATTTTAGATATATTTGGCAAAGAATATTTAATTAAAAGGGATTTGCTTCAAATTATTTAAAATATGACAATATTTCAGATCCAATAATGCCTTTTTTTTAATATGTGAGAATATAAGCGTTTATATACTACTTAACTGATGAAATTAAATACAACACTAAATTAATTTGAAAATTTAAGTCTGTATTAATAGGCAATTCAGAATTATTTACAAAAAGGCTTCCCAATTTAAATCGCTAAAAACTTTATTAATTAAAACAATTTGATTTACTTCCTTCCTCTTCGACAATTTAAGCATTTTTTCCTAAAAAATATATCAGATTTTGTTGAAAACGAACATCCCAATATTTGATATCATGAAATGGATAATTTTTCACCCAAATTGGAAATTCAGTCGATTTTAATTATCTAAACAATTTGCGTTTAAAATCCAAAAAGAATAAAAACATTTCCTGGGCAAAATACGATATAGCTTTTGCCACTTACAATCTAATCTTTGAATTTCATTAACTAACCAACTATCATCATTTTATTTGTGTCACTGAGGACCAATACGTCAGTGAAAAAGAGGGGTAAAGTACCAGGGACGTCTTAGCTCTGATTGAGTGAAGCGTCAATTGCCAAGCAGAAATTGGTTCCTCTTGATATGACTCATTGTTCTATTGGTAGACTTTAGCATTTTTTGTCCCCTTATAGAGGAAAGTGTGGATATATAAATGGTAAATTTTAACCGTTCCACATCACTATTACTCTCTAGGGAGGGTTATACCTTGTTACTCAAGGTATATAGATTTCTAACATCTTTTACAGTTTATCTATTTACCCACGTTTTATATCCCATTTCTCTTCACTTATCGGGTTCGCAGTGAATGACAAAGCACTCGTTTAAAATTGTAAATTTTGTATTATTATTTTTTCAAACTATGTACTTGAATGCATTGTAACCACTTGCATACTCCTGAAAATAATCACCACTTGGGTCAACCAGATTCCGAATCAATCTTAGCCAAAGATCAGCGACGCTCCGAAAGAGTCACAGTCTCTTTCAAACTGCTTAAAAGATTTTATTGCTGTTCGTATTTGAGATGTAGGATCATTGATTATAAGAACATTCAGCAGAAATAACCAAGTGATTGCTAAATATTTTAACCATCATCAAATGGTACTTGATTTTTCCCAATACCTATTATTTAGCAGCAGTAAATATATTTTACTTTCATTAGACAAAGTAATTATTACTTTAACCCATAAAATATTATATTATTAAAGGAAATCGCATTCTCCTGGATCGTAATAAATTTGAAACTCGGCACAGTTGGTCGATATAGAGCAGTTATTTAACAAAGTTGGTTATCAGAATTCCCCTTAGAAAATATACCACCCCACAAGCATTTATATGGTGCTCCTCCTCTGTATTATTTATTGTTCTTTGAGGCAAGTACTGATATCTTGACTAGCGAACATATACTGAAGTGAATGAATGAGAAGATAAAAATCTAAGCTACTCAGATATATATAAATATCGGATGTTATTTAATGGAGGAAAATCACCGACAGAATTTTAATTTACGAATCAAAATACATAAATGCTTCTCCTTCAATATCCGTTTCGTTCTCGCTCTTTTGTATAATATTTCCGCAATGCCTTAAGTGAAGTTTGATCGTGTTGGTGGACGTGTCTGTTGTGTAACTAGAATATCCTAAATGGATAGATAAGAACTCTAAGAACTAACATCCTGTGCGTTCAAGGAAGAAGGGAGAAAGTGCCTTTCGATTTCTGCCAGTTGTGGCAGTATCAATAAGTTAATTGTTGTAATAATGAACTTCAGAGTGTCGTGGTCTCGGTCTAATTATCGGGCGCAGCACCTCATCACCGGTTTCAACCTTTTTTTAACGAAGCATATTCTATCATAATTAAAAATAAGGTTTTCTAAATTCATCCACTCGTATCGTTTTGTATCCATCTTATGGCATCGGTACATCACTACATTAATTGGCGATTTGGGTTGTTTAGTTAAAAAATAAAATGCTCCAGGTGATGAAATAAGAAATAGGCAAGATAATGCTAGATATAAAGATTTAATTTCATTCTAAAGATATTACTCAATTTAAATAGAACAAAGCGAAGAAATTACCTATTATTTCATTTCAATGAATAGGATTTCTCTCCTAAAAAATTGATAGGTGCTTACTTTTTACAGCTGATTCACAATAAAATGAAGTATATACTAAGGGTATGATAAATACAAGCTTAATTGATTGTTGAATTACAGCTAGTGATATAAAAATATCGTTTTAATATTCGATTAATACAATTGATTACTAGTAACGGTATTGCGTATATATTGATATATATTAAATGGAATTTTAGGAAAAAGGTTAGTTTTAGATGTAATTTAAGCTATCAGGTCTAAAATTTCCTTCATTTCCATAAAAAAAAAACCGAAATATTTTTGGTTTTGCTTCGTATAATATAAAAATGTAATGTATTAAGCGATTCTAAATCTCTCTGCAAAAATATTCACTCAAAATTTGCAATATCTTCAAGACATTGGTTGCTTGCGAGCTGGCTTCGAAATGCGCAGAATGAAACAAATTTATCTTACGAATTTATTACAAATTTTAATGAATTTTACAGTTAGTTTGCAAGAATTCATTTTATCTATATATTTTTCCCTTTAATTGGCTTGCCAGCAAAAAAAAAAATAAAACTAAGTTTATTTTATACTTAAATACCTGTATTTTTAAATTATTAGTGGTAATACTTAAGACCATTTTTTTTTCGTAAATACTGGTATTCACCATAAATTACAATTAAATCTATAATTAGCCTTTTTATTACTATCAAAGATTACTGAAATTGACCATGATGAGACAAGATAGTTAAACACAGGTAGGATAAAGTTAATCTTAGGATGCTTTGGCGAGACTGTAATGATAAACACTAAACAATAAACTTCCTCAAAGTCATCGGGGAGTTCGTGGTAAAAGGCGTGTATGATTAAAACAACCAAATAAATGTCAATTTACAAGATTTGAAGGAGAATGATTTTCTTCTGAATTAGTCAGTGTATATCACTCATGTCGGGGACTGCAGGTTGGCTGCCCGTAGTGTGCGTTTCCCATTGCTTTGATTAACGTCTGTTGATGGAACACATAAAGAGCGACGGTGCACAGGTGACCATTTCGTCTAGGTTTCCTTTAACGTTCGTATGTGTGTTTTCGCAGTAGTGGGACATTTTGCCTCGTTGATATGATAGTGATTTGGCGGTGAATTTAACGGCACGCCATAACTAGGCATACTTATCAGACAGAGAGAGTGTATATCGAGAATAGAATATGTTCTTTTGTTCTTATTTTTTATGCTCATGAAAAGATGTGAACAACGTAAACTGTCGAAATATACCGAATAAGAGGAAAAGTAATACGGTTTAGAATCCTAAAGGGTAATGGTACTCTAAATTAAAAATAGGAGTACTATACTTATCTTCACTTTGGAAGCAATATATAAGTAAAGTACTTTCGAAAGTTCAAAGAACATATCTTTAATTCTACAATATTTTGGACGTGTAAGTAAGGAATATGGTCATGGGGAAATCAGGTAAGAGGGATAACTGAGGAAAGAGAGATAGAGGTCAAGCTTCCAGAAAAGAGAAAATTCAAGCAAATCTTATTTTCCCTAACTTGCTTTACTGTCCTAGAATGTTATCCATCCATCCGTTGTATCACTTTTTTCAATTCCCGATAATATTTTGTAATTGTTACTTATAATTAGTTTGCATTCCTCATATCTAATCAGAGTTTTAGAATTCTGGATGTTTATTAAAATTAATAAAGCAATGATTTGAATAAAACTCGAGGGCTCTACCAATAAATTAAGGTGATTAATATATATAATATTCTAATTTGAGTTCTCTATGGTATTTTTTGTCTAATTTAGGTAAGTATAATTTTTCGCTTGAATTTACTCGGAATTTGGAATAAAACACCTTAGGTCTTATGTGAGCATTATAAAGTTCAGGATTTTTCCTTTTAGGGTATTCTTGAAGCGTTAGGTATTCTTAGTTGTCTTTGTAAGACTACTTATTTTAAAGTATTTAGTGAGGTAAGGAACGTGTTTCGCATACATAATTAAGCCTATTCCTTTGCACTGCAGCGATCAATTAATTATTAATTTTTCCTATGATAATTTTTTCCTGGATGTCGAAGCTGAAAGCTTTGTATCTCCTACAAAAATGAATCTTAGACAAACCTCTACTTTGACATTATTTTAATTGACAGCATATTTTATGGTCTTTACCTAAATTACCTGCCGTTAAACATTTACAATATTTCATAAAAAATGTAATTAAGAATGTTTAGAGAAATTCGATTTTCATTGTCTAAGTACTTTCTTGCTTATCAAATTCAGAGTTGAGCTACTTTTTTCACTCACGATGCCTGATAGTTAAGTTTATCATCTACTTGCCTTTTCGATTTTATCATCCTTTGTATGATTTCTTTCTTTGAGAGACAGAAAATGGCCATGGTTAAATTGCTTCAATACAAATCATTGACAGCAAATTGACATTTTTGACAACCCCGGAACGGTTGAGCCAGCAAACCTGGCCTTCTTTTCCACAATAAGGATAAAATTATATAATTTTGCCATATGATTTGCTGATATTTTCCTCAATGGGAGATCATATAAAACACATCTGCAGGTTGATAAAATTCATTTTAAGTAGATTTTATGCAGTCGATCTTTCGTGAAACAGCCTTAAACATACGAGTATATTGCTTAACCTCTAGCAATCCTATTATTATTCCCATTATTCCTATTATTCAATTTCGTTCTCTCTAAATTTCAGCTTTTATCTCAACACTCGAATTGGGTTCACCCCATATTTCAAGTCTCATGTAGATAGCGCTAAAATCAGTCAGAATTAGAAGTTGAAGAGGATAGTTGCGGAGAAGATTGATAGGCCTTAATAGTGAATTATCTTCCTCCAAAGTTAAGGATTCCACATCAGCTCTGATGGACATAATGTATGATATCCATTAGAGATATCTATAAATCTTACCATAGTAATGTTCAAATCTCCCCAAACTGTCAAAATTATCTTATCCCTGTCGCACTTTTTTATCTTAGAACAGGTTCGTAAGAGGTGATAAGGATTAAAATATCCAAAAGATACATGTAATTTCGAGGAGAATAATAATATTAGTAATGATAATAATTAATTTAACGTTCAACTCAAATTCACCGTATAATTTCTAAAGGTAATTTTAGTGATTATTTGTCGGATATTCTTTTCATCATTACGAGTACATTACAATTCTAAAATTTCCGAAAAGAAGAATTGGAAATTTTCCGCTACATCCCCCTAAAGTAAATATACTGCGTCAAAAATCTCCGTCTTTTGCAAATGACGAATCAGAGTTTGAGATTTTTATCATTCTCCTACTTTTGGTTGCCTTGAAACATGTTTTATTCGTCCTATAGGGCAACAATTGATCTGCAGTGTTAGACTTTACTCTTCAAGCATACTGCCCAAGTCACTGTCTCTTTTGAGAAGCCTCTGTAATCCATTAATGTTTATCGTAAAGAAATTTAGGTTTTCATTAATTTAATGTTCCACATTGAAACAGTGAACAGCTTCTCCTGTGGAGGACTTTGTTCCTATTTGGGATTGTCAAGTCCAAGAGGATTATTTTAACTTGGATATTTCCCGTGATCCCGAATTTAATTCGACATTGGGCACGGTTAGTACGAAGCTGGGTAATCAGACGAATGCCCTCAAGGGTTTTTCCCTCTAGGGCCAGATATATTTAAAGACAAAGTTTTGTCTCATCCCGTTTAAAATTGCTGCCTTATCCATTAAGGGATAGCTATGCGGCTAGTTACCTTTTGTACGTTACGGGTTTAATCTTTCTTAGAAATTTCCAGAGTGCAGTTATAATTTCCGGAGTTTCATACGTCTTAAAAGACCGAGAAAGTTAATTCCACCAGAAACCTCAAAATTTACCCCTGCACTCGGGACTTAACTTTGAAGCATATGGTGAGATCCCAGGGATTTTCGTGATATTACTATTCATATCCAAGAGGCCAATTGCCCAGCAGCCTCCTCCCACTACCCACTACCCCTTTCCTTATATTCGTCTTACCTTATGGTAAATAATAAATACAATTGTGATAAAGATTTTCATAAGAAATATATACAGAGTGCGGAGGTATTCGCTTGCAATTTTCAACTTCAAATTTTACGTATATATATTTTTTTACTTTCATTGCTGGCCTTTACTTCTTAAAAAAACAATAAGCATTTTGCTTTTTTTGGCAGAAAAATTGACTGGAACATTTTGTAACCCAAATTTGTAAAAGAGGCATGGAGTCCTTCTTGGAATCCACGCCGGAGGGACAAACAAGGACATATTAGTGTTCATTAATGTCACCAGAATCATGGTGAAAAGGGTCAGAGAGGAGCTAAATGATTTAGGATTCGACTACGAGGCGACAAAAGAGAATACAATCCATGGTCAATGAACTCATGCCATTAGAACGCTAGAATTCATCGTGATATCGGGGAGATCATCAACAATGATCCCATAAAATCGATTTTATATTTTTCTGAGAAAATCACGATGCAAAAGAATACCGTCTGCACCATGTATACACTGAATACCACTAGGGTTGAATGAATACAAGTACAGTGATGATAATTTTTGATCTAAAAAAACTTATTACTTTTTTAACTTTGTTTGTAGCACTTTTTAATTTAAAGAGGTAACATTAATATTTTTAAATATATATTAAACTAAATTTCTACCTTACCTTAGGGTAGATAAGGTAGCATACAAGCCATATATTTTATTTGTTTCCTAGTAAACACCCTCTCAAATCCGGTTCTCCCCCTAGTCTAGGGGATTCTGGGCAGTTCTTCTTTTAAAACAAATTTCTGTAGCTTCTATTCTCATTTACATATTATTTTATATTGTCGAAGCTTTGCGTTTATATATTAACGCAGGCCATTTAACACACTTCAGCATTTTTACTTTAATGTTTATATTTTTGCTGAGGTTTGTTAAGATTTTCATAGTTTTTAAAGTCTCTCCTTGCTATTCCAACTCTTCACTATTCCCTCTTCCATATTCCCATGATTTCTGTTAATTTTCAACCTTTCTGGCGCATGCCTGCTTTAATATATCGAGCAGTGCATGAATATTTTTCTTTTTGTGTCTAATTTTAGTACCGTAACATCTGTACATTGTGAGTGGTTTACACTTTTTCTCTTATTTTTATATTTTCGATATCCCCTATATCTTCTTTAAGGATGAATATTGCATTGATTGTGCCGTTCCCTTTCTGAATCCACATTTCTTTCTTACATGTATTTTATTATTTTTATATATTCTATTTAATATATAACTTTTAATATTATCCTTCGAATTTGTATCAAGATGATTAGAGGTCTATGTTTTGTTCTTTCATTCTTTCGTCTTTCTTAGTCTAGTTTTGAAAGTTCTAGTTTTTAGATTTATCATGTGTCCTCAATTTTATTGCCGTATTGTTTTTATAAGCAACATATTTACATTTTTAAACAACATATTTATAATATAAAAGGAAGAAGTTCTAACGAAAACATTTCGCTTTAATTTTAGCACGTTAAATTCATCATCAATCCGGCAAATGTTTTGTCCCGGACTTTGTCGTAGTTTAGGAAATATCCTTATTTAGTCTTTGGGGGCGAATATTAGGTCAGCGGGCGTTATATGATGTTGAATGAGGCATTGAATATATTACTATTCTTTTAACTATTTTCTCTGACAGCATATATTCTCCCTCTCCCTCTGTCTTTTATAGTTATTTTATCTACATAAGCACAGGTTTCTTTCTTCTTGCACTATAATCTTTCTTTCAAATTAATGGTCAAAACCCTCCTTTATCTTATTAGGAGATGGAGACAGAACTTAAATATGCCCTTAAAAGCGGTTGTCTATCTAGTAGATCTAGGTGGAAGTTTGTCCCTTAGTTTGCTTGCTGTAATTAGGCGGTTTTGTGGGTCTGCGTCCTTTTCCTTCGTCGCTGTAGAGTAGTTGAATGGTTAGGCCAAAGTTGTTAATTTCCTCATTTATTGATTTTTATTAAAATAGATTTCACTTTTATTTCGGCTAACGAGTGTAATTAAAATAATAATGAGATAATATAAAATGAAACTAAATCAAAATTCGAAAAATAAAATCTCCAAAAATCATGTATAATTTCTTTAAAAACATAACAAATGAACCCAATAATGGATTCAGATAATACTTAATACTTTTTATAGGTAAAATATACGACATCGATACCAAGATGTTTTAGGGATAGTTCTACACGCCTTTTTAAAGGTGTACTTTAGTTGTTCACGTGATTTAGGTCTTCCACTATATACTTCATTTTTCAAATAACTCTAGTGTACTTGGTGGATACTTGAGCAAATTGTCTCATAATTTTTTAGTAATCGGGTAAATAACATTATCAATTCATTAGATGTGTTACCATTTGGCTATCCATGGATGCCCAGTCCATTATATAGTTTACCGTATAATTCAAATTTCTCACAGATACGCGAAATAGTAAGTCGAGTTAGAAGATTAGTTCTAAAAATATCTCTCCATTGTTGTCGAACCTTTGATATGTTCTCAACTTTAAATTAGGCTCTTACATAGTATCTATTTTCGTTGATCAAATATTAAGTGCACACTTCCATTTTCCATATTTACTGTTTGCAGGCAAAGATATTACTAGTTTAGATTGAGAATCTCCTTAGGCTAGGCAAGGCTTTAACAATTCCACTGTTTTATTTCTTTAGGCTATAAAATAAATCTGAATGTGTTACCAAGTTTGCCAGGTATGTTGCAAAAATCTATACATGGTTTTCGAACAATCTATACGAGTATAAATTAAAAATAAAATAAAATAAGGATTGCATATAGAAACTTTTTAAAAAAGAAGAAATCCTCTTACTTCTCTTCCATGCTTCCAATTCCACTTCGTGAATTTAATTTTAAACTCTGGATCTATGTTGAACTGAGGGAGTTGAGGGTCTCCAAAGCTATGAGATTTCAACTTATACATGTTCAATCCTGGAAAAGTGTGGCACGATTAAGTGAAGTAGCCACTAACCTTGTCGGGTGCTTTATTGAACTGTTTTGATCAATCAAAGCTTGATGTGCAGCGGTGGGAAGAGTTTTCTGTCTTTTTGCATCAGATATTGCGCAGATGCAGCGTAATATCTGTAGAATAAACCAAGTCCTTCTCTTTAGAGAGAAAAAACAGAGGAACTCTTGATATCTGTTACTGCAGATAGTTATTATTTTCTTTCAATCTGGATGCTAACAGTTAGGCAGAGGGCTTTAACGAGTTTGGATCGCCAAATAGATCATTTAGCTCCTCTTAGAAAAAAAGGATGTGGAGCATCATCGTCAAAAAACACTTCTTCATTTTCTTCAACACTGGAGGAATTTCGTCAATAACATCAGGAGGTTTTCTAAAGACAGGTACTGGAATTTCATTACAATGAGCAAGGCGGTGACCAGCTGATTAAAGATCAGGATACTTGAGGCTGCTCTAGTTCTTTTTCCTTGATCACTTCAAATCAACAGTGCATAACTAGTAGTCAATGCTATTGTTTTTCGGCTCCCAATAAACTATATGAATTCCAAACTTCAGACAAATCTTGTTGCCCTTTGTCCAACGACGCAGATACTCCGTGCATGTCTTGCATACCATATGTGCGCCCAAGCTTTATCCTGGTAACCAAGTTTCATACTAAAATGAGCATGGTAAGCAATCTTTATGAAACTTGTGACTCTATTCTTATTAGGAACAACGGTGTATTCGTCACAAATGTAGCAGAATATATCGAATTTATTTTTGCAAGATCTTCTGGCTGAATCTACTTCATTCGCTTGCAAAAGAAAAATACCAGTTAGTCAAATTTACCGCATGTAAACTGTTCAGAAATACCAGTTAGTCAAAATTTACCGTAGATAAACTGTTCAGAAATAAAATGGTTTTTGCATCATATAAAACATCATTTGGTGATAAATCAAAAGTTGACCTGAATGAGCGAAACAATGTCATTTTTTGTTCCAGCGCATCAAAGTTTCCTAAATACCATAAAATACCTTAAAAAATAAATTTCGTGTTGTTTGTGTTATTTTTTACCTTTAGGTCTAAAAGTAGAAATTATATT
This sequence comes from Ceratothoa steindachneri, assembly GCA_963969495.1. Taxonomy (NCBI): domain Eukaryota; kingdom Metazoa; phylum Arthropoda; class Malacostraca; order Isopoda; family Cymothoidae; genus Ceratothoa; species Ceratothoa steindachneri. The sequence goes on from OZ018336.1 coordinate 60,205,103, forward strand.
AAACGTTTTCTCTTAAAGGATTTCTAGGAATAAGAGTGCGTCTTCAATCTTTCCTTGATCTAACTTTAGTTTGGTTTGTTAAAAAATTCATCAAGTTATATCTGGAAACCATTTACATTGCCATACCAAGTTATTATATTTAAACCTGGTTTGCCTTAAGACACGATTTTTTAAATTTTCTTTCGTGGTTTTAGTCATTTGATTATGCCAAGCAGTTATACTCAGTGTTTGCCTTAGTTAATTCTGTTTGTGATTGTTTCTTGTAGCCGCTCTTTGCGCATGTAATTGTCACGCTGTTTTGTCTATTTCTCTTATTATATTCTATGCCGTCTACAATCTTTCATAAATGACCTTTAGATTTCCATATCCTGCCTTATGTTATTTAGCTTGTTTTCTTTTTATTTTTGTCTTCAATTGTTTTCTTTCATTTTTCTTCTTTTCAATAATATATATTGAAATCTTTCATAAGCGACTTTTCCACTGGCCCTGTTTCTTTTATATAGTTGCTTAGCTGTTAATATTATCTAAATTTAACTGCTATTACCTTCTGAGATTTTTAAAAATCCAAGGCTTAAGCAAAAGAGAGCTTCTCTATTGATTTCGAATTCGAAAATTTAGTTTCATCTACCCCAAGTGTTACTCTGTACTCAGTTATACAGGATTGTGCAGAAAGTTTGGTTCGGTGAATGGACGTAAGTATTCTTGTAATTATCTTTCCATGGTTACCAATATTCGGGTGAATTATTTAATAGATAAAGCTGTTTTTCTTGAATAATTTATTTATTGGTTGAAGTTTTATTTAATCCTAAATAAAACAAGTCCTGATCAGTTTCTCAGAAGAGGTTTCCGTACATCGTTCTTTTTATTTTCATCTATAAGTATTCAATTGGAGATTTTTAAAATATTTTGCTTTTCCCTCCTATTACCGTTCGAGTTCAGTAAGAGAAACCGATGTTGGCACGAGCCTATTTTTTCTTGTCCTTTCTTTTAGTTTGTTTAACTTTAGAATGGATTTTCTTTGTCATTTTTGCTGCTATGGTGTGGGCTAATATTTCGAGCGGCTTTTATCAATCCGTTTTCCTTTTCCTCTGCTTCGTTTATCTCAGAATTCTTGTTTTTTCTTTGATAGTAACATATCAAGAAAATGGTCTCGTTAAGAAGACGAAAGAAAAATTTAATCGGATTTGTCCATGGTTTTTCAGTATGGTACAGAGAACAATCAATATGAGTACCATGAGCGTAAAGAGTGCACGCTGGAAACTTTACGTTTTCTGGTTTCTGAATGTTCACATGAAAGCTTCTTTAGGTGCCGGCTTTTTTGACGCTTAGGCAAAGTTTATTATTCGTTAGTTCTGTCTTATATTGAATTTATTTCTATTTTCTTTTTAATATTCTATGTTGCTTTAACCAAGCCATTGCAACCTTAATTTTCGCCAATGTAGATTGTTGCCGAAACAAATCAACGATTTCTTGCTTTATATTGTAAGGTTTTGCCAATTAGGAAAACTGTCAGTGTGGAGAACTAGAGTCTAATATAATCTGGAGGTCCACCTTGAAAACACAGAAGAGCCACAAGGCTTTAACCCTGGAACAAAAAGTGTGAGAAGCAAAGAAGGAATCGGGTGAATATGGCTTTATCAAACCAGCAGTCTTTTTATACCCCAAGAAGGTTATTATCACCCTTAGCCCTTCTTAACCCGTAAAGGCTCAAATTTTTTATATGTGTGTATTTTGAGGTTGTGTAGATTTTATTTAGCGAAACAAGGCTCCTGCGTTTATTAGGGCATATTTTGCGCGCATCCAGGTCGTTAAACCCGTTGCTGCATGCCTGCAGTCAATTGAACTCCCGCACAAGATGTCATATTTCGACAAATTTAAACTACAAGACGAAACCTTTGGATTAACCGGCAAACACCTAATTTCATACATCCTAGGAAGAAGAGAGGCAAGAAAAAGCATAAAAAAAGAAATTAGAGAGAGTAAAGAGAGAGAGAGAAAGTCCGACAGCAGGAAATGGAGCTAAATCGCTCCTGGACTGAGACCTTCTCCATTAACTCGCTTACGGTAGCCCCACGAGTCCGCGTCAGTCAAGCTTCCCACATTTAAAGAAGGTGAGGACTTTGGATCTTATCTCACCCACTTTGAGATAATATTTAAAGTCAATAATTGGGAAATCAAGGCAGAAAGTGTCGCTAAATTACTCCCCCTTCTCAGCTCCAAGCTCCGGGATATTTTCATTTCCCTTCCCTCGGAAACCACCATCGACGACTTCACTCTCAATTCTGAGCTGTTGGCGGCTTACAACATCACCCCCAACTTTTAACATTCCAAATTTAGACATGACTGAATTCAACCAGGTCAGACCTTCCGTCAATTTGGTTACATCCTCCAGCGAAATTTTAATTTTTGGTTAGTCGCTTCTAAAATCACCCACGATTATGAGTCCCGAGTTGACTTAGTCCTTAAGGATCAGTGATTGGCTGCGCTGCCCACAGAAATCCGCGCATTTGTGAAGGACCGTAGGTGCTACACCTTAAAGGAGTGCATCGAAGAGCCGGATGTTTACGCGGCAAGCCATAATCTCTATACAAAGGACAATAAGAAGACTGCCTTCTTCATCTCACAAATCAAAGATTAATAACTCACCATTCCCTAATGGTAACGCCCATAAATTCGTTAAGGTATCGGGCCCCTCTAAATCCAGAAGTTTTTTCCTTTCGAAACCCAGAGATATCAAACCTCTTATTCCATATTCCCCTGTGTCGTCATTCTCCCCATTAGACCGCTAGTCTGTATTACGTGCGGAGTGGAAGGGCACTTGTATCCAAACTGCCCCGAGAATTCCCAGCTCCGGAATAACTCCGCTCACCAAGTCCACCAAGTGAGCGCCGCTCTCGCTCCCCAATCATTTCGCCCTGAAACCTCCACTTCTCTTTTCTCGTCCAGCCCCCTCCCCCCGAACATTAGTTCAATTTTCTTTTCGATTAGAGCTCACCGGGAGGCTTAAAATTTGAAAACTGAGTCGTAAACGGATGCTGAGTATTAACTCCAGTTCGCGATACAGGGTGCACGTGTATCGTAGTGTCAAATGAATTACTTCTCGAAGTGGGCCCTGGCCACAAAAAGTTTGCAGTAGTCCACGAATACCTGGGACGCGTGAACCGCTTCCCCATTGTGAAGCGCTACCTTGAATGTCAATATTTCACCAGCTGGGCTGAAGTTGTTTCAGCCCCTATTAACTGTTGCTCAGTCTTGATCGGACAGTGTCCACAAGTATCGTCCAACCCTGTGACTCAGCCCATTGTTACGCTGGTGCAGGCAAATAGAGAATAACAGGCACAAGCTCACCTTGAAGCCCCCTGTGACGCTGAGTTTAGCAGCATCAGGAGCTGTGAAAACTTGTATAGTGTGATTATTAAATTCCTACCCCCGTTCGTGAAACTGCACAAGAAAGTTTGTTCCCTGGCCATTTTAGCCACAATATTGAAAAATTACTGATGGTAAAACCCCTTTTACCAGCCGTTTCTCTCCGTCGCAAACAGTATTCGCAAAGAATTAAATAGGTCTTTAAAGCTCATTTCATAGAGGTTATTCGATGAAGAATCAGCTATGGAGACTGATTACCCTATGGACTACCTTAATGTAATACAAGACGTCTGCGTGGAGCAAGATAAGGATTATCATCTTCCCACCTTGCTCGAAGCCTCAGAATTACCACCCACTGAATTAAACATTGACACACGGCTGACTCCTGAGCAAAATAGTCAGCTGAAGGATCCTTTGTAGAAGTAATCTCATTAGTCCTCGGTTGTGCTACCCATTTAAACATGACATCACGCTTACCACCCAAGAGCCCATCCGTTAAAAGTTATATCATCTCCTTATTCACTTGAGCCAAGCGTTTATTTCGGAGGTTGAGAACTTGCTGAAGCTTAATATCATCGAGCCTTCCAATTCTGGTTACTGCTTCCCTATTGTGATGGTACGGAAGCCTGATCGTACGTATCGTATGTGCGTCGATTTTCGAAAGAGAAATTCCATGACTGTCTTCGATGCTGAACCCAATCGCCTAATCGACCCTAACCTCCATCTCTTCAAAAAAGCAAAATTTATATCTGAGCTAGACCTTTGCAAGGCCTATTACCAAATTCCCCTTCGGGAGAGCGTACGAAAATATACAGAATTCCTAACTGACATATGCATCATGCAGTGCCGTCGACTCCCCTTTGGATTAATAACGGCCTGCAGTAACTATAATAAAATGATGTCTAGAATCCTATACGGGTTGCCAAATGTCTCTATATATTTTGATAACATATCCGTTGCCATCAGCAATTGGGACCAGCATTTAGTCTCCCTCCAAGCACTCTTAAGTCGGCTGCGGGAGCATGGCCTCCCGATTGGCCCGAACAGTGATACTTTGCCTATTACACGATTAAGTATCTGGGTTTTAATATCGGAAAGAACCATATTGGGCCCCAAGAGGATAAGGTCAGGGACATAGTCGAGGTTCTCCTCCCGTGTACTAAAAAACAACTCTGATCCTTCATGGGATCCGCCTCATTTTACAGGCGATTGTCCCTAATTTCGCGATATTTGCTGCCCCTTTATGTGCACTCCTCTAGAAGAAGTCTCCGGATCGCATCGTGTGGAATTCGAAGGCTACTTCCCACTTCCACCAGTTAAAGGGCAAATTAGCGTCCGCTTCCTTCCTGAGACTGCCGAACCCTCATAAGCCGTTCGGACTCAGGACAGACGCGAGTAACGAAGGCATTGGTTTGCTCCTGCAGTATAGTGACGACGGCGAAAGCTCCCCTGTGGCTTACGCGAGTCTCAAGTTATTACAGCGCAAAAAGAATTATGCCCACATAGAAAAAGGATGCTTTGGAGTGACTATAAGTTTAGAATGTATCTGATAGAAAAGGAGTTCATAATTGAGACGGACAATCGTCCTCCAGCATACCTTCGCAAAGCTAGAAATAACAACGGGCGCCTTATGCGATGAAGTCTACTCCTTCAGAAATATCAGTTTAAAATTTGGTACATTGAAGGGTTTGATAATTGTGTAGCAGATAGCCTAAGCCGTAACCCTTTGAATTCTAACCACAGCAAAACGGCCCATTCGGAAACAGCCGTATTGCTTATTGTATATATAATTTATTTTTGCACATTTAATCTGTAGACTAAGAAAAGAAAAAAAACACGATAGAACCTGTCTTTGTAATATAAACACTGCCTGTATATGTTATCTTGTACTCTTCTGACGCCAAACGTTTTCCTGCGTACATTTATTTTCTTTCTTTTTTTCTATTTCCATTAAATTGTATGTACCATTGTTTATTACTGTTTTTTTGTATGTATGATATTTTCCTTGCCCCTTTGTAAATTATTTTTATTGTTTTTTCTCTGATGTATACCTGAACTCGGATCAGTCGGTTTTTAGTTGGTACACCTACCTGTTCTACAAAGGTCAGGATGTCCCTTTAATTGTTCCCCCGCTTGACTGTCAGCGTGAAAAAAACGCCTTTCCTTTTTTTTGTGGATGCCTCTTTTCTTCCCCTTCGTTGAGAAAAGTGCCATCTTGTGAAAGGGATGAGATGTGAAGGAATATGAACCCTTGGAAGGGCCACGTGGCTTTAACCCTGAAACAAAAAGCATGATAAGCAAGGAAGGAATCGGGTGAACATGGCTTTATCAAACTAGCTGTGTTTATCTTGCGAGGCCTATTTCCTGCGACCGAAGCGATTTAAGCTCGCCTCCCATACTCGGGACACGAGAGAGCCCGAAGGGCTATTCGACCGGATCCTTATCTCGGATTACACAGCCGAAGCCGGCGACTTCAGATCCCAGAAGAGTATGCGGTATCCAGAGGCATTTTCGTCACCCACCGACGACCTATATAACCGAAAGTTACCTGCTGGATCGGCAGTACAGCACGCCCACGCACGAAGTTACATTACGTCGTCAAGTCAGATCCTCCGTAGATTATTCGGGTACCGACGGCTAGAATCTCTCCCCCGTGGACATCGCCCCAGTCAATTGGCAGCACCTTACAATGGCCGTTTTTCCGTGAATATGCGCCAGTACTCCCTCACCGAGAACCCTGAGGTAAATTCAGTCCTCCATGATCAGCATCCTAAGGTAGAACCAGTAACTCCCCCCTCCCATCGAGAACCTTGAGGTAAAACATATTCTCTTTCGAGTTACCTTCCCTTCGACGCTTACCTCGTATAAGACGTCGACGCTGCGGACCTCGTTATGATCTGGTATCGCCCGAAACAATTCTATTATATACATTGCGGCTTAGCGTAGCCCCTTTTAAGACTTTAATCCCAGTCAAGTAATTAACCGCTATAATCCCTTGGATTTTCTCCTTTGCTGACAGCGAATGTGTCCGTTATTTATTTGATCATGTAGCTTATTGAAACTTCTTTTGTATATATTTAATATCTATTTTTTCTTATTAAACTTTATTTTTGTAACATCTTTAAATTACCTTGAACGACTATCATCCATAACTAACCTTTATGCCAATCTGCACTCACTTATTCTTTATAATTATTACCCACTCATTCGGGGGACGAATTTCTCCCCCATTCTCATTATCCTTTCCCAAACTTGTCGGACCAAGCCGTTAGCGTGTCATTGTCCCCTTATATATATATATATATATATATATATATATATATATATATATATATATATATATATATATATGAAAAGAACTTACAACTTGCACGTGAGTCAAAATTATGATAAATAACCACCACAAGGAAAATTGTAAAACGATTCTGAGCGCTTTCGTCTTTATTCTAAAAGACCCCTTCATGGAATAACGTAGGTCAGGACAGACAATGTCTTAAATAGTAAGGAGTGGGGGGGTTAAAACGGCTACCTGCATTAAAACCACAACTATGAGGTACAAATTCTTTAAACACTTTAATTTGTGATTTAATATAATTAGATATGATAGGATCTCCAGGGCTAATAATAAAATTTGGGAAAGTATTAATAGAGATACACTCCCAAATATTTCTTCTTGAAATGTAGTTTGTACATTTAACAATAGGTTTAACATTATTCCAATTAATAGTATGATCCTGACTATAGATATGTAAAAATAATGCATCTTGTTGACAAAAATTACGAACATTAGTTTGGTGCTGTTTAACTCTAACATTCAATTCTTTACCTGTCTGTCCATAATAGCATTTTTCACAATTATTGCATCCAATAGATTATACAATGCCTGGTTTAGGGGGTGAATTTTTAACGAGACGGTGATGGATATTGTTTTCACATTTAAAAATAACATTTATGTTCAAAGGTTTTAGTAAACGAGGTAATTTAATTAAACTTTGGTTGAAAGGTAAAACTAATACATTTTTGGCATGAAATTTATGGATGTTACGATTAGGCTGATAAAATAAACGCTCAGCAGAATTATAACAATTTGTAAGTACATAGAAAGGGTAACACAAATTTAAACCTATATTATAAATCCTATCAACCTCTTTTTCCAAATATTCGGGTGAAACAATTCTCAGGGCACGGAGAAACATGGAAGAGAAAACAGTTTTTTTGATACTCATATGGTGATCGGAATAGAAATGAATGTATGAGTCAATGGCTGTAGGTTTTCTATAAATTTCATATTTGAGACCTTAGTCTGTTCGGTGGATCAAAATATCTAAGCAAAGGGATGGTGTTATCTTTTTCATTTTCTTAAGTAAAGTTAACTGAGGGGACTTACGTGTTGTTTTTTCAAGAAAAGTATTGATATTAAGATCATTAGGCCACAAACAAAGAATGTCATCAACATAAAGATCGATAAAATAGGGGTTATGTTGGTCTGGGGAAGTAATTTGGATTCAAAAAACTCCATATATAGATTGGCCAGTAGCGGGGACAAACAATTGTCTATAGACATTCCAAAGATTTGACGGTAATATTTCCAAGCAAAGGTGAATTTACGGTTGTTAATATAAAGGGAAATAAGCTTAAGAATAGTCGAAGCCGGTATAGGGAGAACAACATTAACAAGGTACTTTTCGAGGAAATTTAGGAGATCAAGTACGGGAACTTTTGTAAATAGGGAACTTACATTGAAACTAACCAAGCTAAAATTATCAGGGTAAGGAAGATCATTAAGTTTCCTAATGAGATCGAGATTATTAATGATGTGAGAACTAGAACTAGTCGGGTTTGCTAAACCCGACTATCAAGTGAATCTGCAAATTTCTAACTGGTTTCTGCATAATAAATGATGAGAGGGAAATAGGTGGCAGAGCGTTACGGTTGGAGTGGATAGGGGTGGAAATAAATATGAGAATTATAAAAAAAGAGATAAATATCCGTGGGGAAAAGCTATTTCATATTTTTCTTCTAATCGTGTTTGGTTTCAGGGCTGAGCTATTTGCACCTCAGCCATCCATCCTCTTTTACGAACTATCCACAAAAGGTAATTAGAAAACTAAAGCAAAATTGAGGGATTCTTTATTTTTCTCTTTTACGCACGGCCAGAATGAGATCACTTAGAGTGAATTTTCCTTTATGAAGACAGATGTTTTAAGAGAATCTTCCATGTTCTGAATTCTCGTATACAGTAATGATATTATTTGTTTTGAAGATGGGTCGTTGTTGGGTGGAAAACTTTAGCCAGAAAAAAATCTTTTATTTTCAAGTAGATACGGTATGTTAGTCTATAACATTTTAGGCTTTATGCGAGATCTCCTTTAAATATATTTTTATTGGATTTGAATGTGCTTAAAAGAAATAAAAATAAAAATAAATATGACAATGATGAAGAAATAAATTTCTAAATCATAACGTAAAAAGAATAAAAGTTAGACGAGGCTTCAAGATTAGGGCTGGAATTTGCAAGAGCTATTTCAAAGCAGAATGTTAAGAATCTTCAAACCATTTCTTTACAAATTAAGATACTCGTATGTTTTAGATCATTTTCCAGTTGTCAGTATAATTGTGTTCACAACTTTAGTTTTTTTTTAACTGTTGTTGGAAGCACTTACTTCAAGAGAATCAAGTAATCTTCCTTCTCATTGTTCCATTACTTTCTCATTATATCCTTACCTCACTGGGCTTTAGCTATGTATTGTTCTTTTTGAAAGAAGAATTCAACCTGTTTATTGAAATTCATACTTCAAAAATATTGGCAAATCATACTTTTTGCATAAGTAATATTAGGAGCCTTTCTAATCCTAACTTTTCTAGAGCTTTATATCATAGAAAGGAATCCAAGATATGTTATTTTTGTATAATAATAGGCCTCGAGCAAGTAAGCATTGCGAGTGAATTGCAATGTTACTCGAGCCTGTATCTTCCAACTGAAGAAAGGAAGTGATCAAGTGGCATCTAATCGAGGGTGATATACTTCTGTTTGATACATTTTATTATGTAATGAAGTCTGGAATTAACAGTGAAAGGCCTCGAGTTAAAATGCCACTTGAAAGTCCATCTCGAGATGGTTTCCAGTTATTTTTCTTTGCATAAAACTTTGGTTATTTTCCTTGTGTTGAAAGCATCATCTCTACGTAGTAGCATTGGAATGTATCTTTAAGAATAGGCAGAAACGCAAGAGCACCTGTATCTTCTCCTTTATTCGTGAATTGCTGCTGTTGTTTTCACATAAAGATTCATAAATCTGATAATAATGAGAGTAAACATTTGATAAAATTATAGAATCATAATTAAATTTAATGTAATATAAAATTAATAATTTTATTTTTGGAGGGTGAAGGTGGAGGCATATGCATATGGCTAAGTGTAGATATATTTATATCATCAAGTAGGCATTCACTTCTTAAAATTAAATGCTTATAACATGCCTTATGTTTAACTCTATATGTTTTAGCGTATAAATCATCTTTATATAGAGAGTTAATATACTCGTAATTATTCTGATCTGATGAACTTTCAAAATCAAAAGGTTTTGTAGACAAGGCCAACTTTCAAAAAGGAAACTATGAATTGTAATTCTATGCTCAATTTGTAGTGTAAACAAATGTACCAAGTCAAACTCTTTAAAACTTTGAAACCCCCAAAAGTGGGGACTTTTTTTAATTCAGTGACAGTTTTCGCTAGAATTCTGCTATGATCCTAAATATATTTTTTCGGTGCATACGAGGTGTCGTAGAATGACCCTTGGCTTTGATCACTCTACGCTTTGACACCCTTTTAGTAGCGGTATGCTTTAAGGGGCGTGAGTTACTTCTATGATGAAGTAAGCTTTGTTCTAAGAGTGCTATTTTATTGGTTTAGTCCTTAAGGAAGAGCTATTTTTAAACACATAAGGATAAGAGGAAACACCAGAATCTACCAAAAAATAAACGTGTATTTTAAATTAAATATTACAAACCAACAGTAAAAGCATTTCTATATTTGGCCTCAAAGAATTTTAAATGACAAAACATAAACAAGTAGGCTTTCAATAAACCAACCAATTGCCAATTAGTATTTTTATCACGACCCTATTTGTTTAGCATAAAACATTAACTTAATGTACTGTCATCTACAAACACATATGACCTAGGTTCAAGAATAATGGTTTCTACTCTCCTTTAAAACGTGGGACGTACTAAACTTCTACTATTGCAATAGAGATATAAATGTTATTGTTAACTTACAGGTAGGTATTAGGGATTGCCGGATGTCGCTGGAGGACTTATCTCTGGCTTTGAAGTGTGGCTTCGTCGCTGCTTGAATTTTCGAGGAGGGAATGCTTCTTAAACGTAATTAAAGAACGGGAGCTCGTTGGGGCAGGGTTCTTCTCCTCTCACTCTTACGTTGCTTGGGATGTGAGAATCACTCGAGTGTGAGCGGCTTTACTTTTCTTTAGTCGGACTTCTTTGCAGACGGAAAAGGCTTCTTCGGTATGGCACCGATATAAAACTTGACTAATTAGGTTAATACGGCCCTGAAAGGGGGGGGGATCGATTTTATCAATCTGATCCTATCGTTTCTCACGGAAATAGTCTTGTATGGCTGAAGGATCGATCTTTACGAATTAATCTTTCTTCTGGCGAATCGACTTCTAAAAATCTTCTTGTCTAGCCGATGGATCGATCTTCACGACCTAATCCTACTCTGGCGTATCGACTTCAGATAATCTTCTTGTCTAGCCGATGGATCGATCTTCACGACCTAATCCTACTCTGGCGTATCGACTTCAGATAATCCTCTTCTCTTTCTTTGCGGGGCTTATTTATAGGCAGATTGCCGCCCCATCTAAAGGGGGAAGTGACCAGGCCACAGATGCAAAAGGGGGGGGGGGGAGCGAATGGTGAGTTAGCATCTGGGGAGAGCGAGAATTCCTGAGGTAGCACTGGGGTGCCCAAGTCAGCTCGCAAATTATAGGCTCGTAACCGCACCGCTACTTGGCGTGCCTTCTGACTCGCACCGTTTTTTTTTTCTAACCACGGGTTTATGGGTCTCGTAGGTCATACGATCGTTAGAGCGTCGTTTAAGGACCTTAGATGGTCGCCTTCAAACATATGTTAGCTCGAACTGCCCACAGCGGCGAGGCGATCACACATGGTAAGCATTTTCGCCGGCTACCTTTCCCACGCTTCTCCTCATGAAGGGAGGGGGGCTTGAATGTATCTATACTCCTCCAGGAGGCTTAAAGTAGCCATTTCTCCACATCTACCTCCATTCTTAAGAAAATAACGGGAGGGGGGGGAGAGGTTCCAATCCGACGCTTACAATAATATACATGGGTAACTTACGGAACATTATATTATACAATAAATTCTAGTTCACTCGGGAATGCCTCGATAACATTTCACCTGACCTTACATTAATTCCTTTATTACTGTGCCATCTTAGGATTTTCCTACCTACCACTCGGGTTACTCGCCCCTACTTACTTACAATTCTACTGATTTACACTTAACTATCTATAATACAATAGTTGGGCTGCTCCTTAATCGTCGACAGGGTTCCGACTTAACGAGTCGGCCATACAATTGTTGGACCCTTTTATGTAGTGAATGGAGTACTGGTACTCCATCAAGAGTAAACTCCATCTCAGGAGCCTTCCATTCTTACACTTATTTTTTACCTAAGTATGACAACGGTTTATGGTCGCATTCCAACTTGAACTCGCGCCCTATTAGATAATATTTGAATTTACCTATGGACCATATTATGGCCAAAGCTTCGATTTCGATAGTAGCGTAGGCTTTTTCTCTACTCAACAGTTTCCTACTGACATAAGCTATGGGATAGGCTGTTTCGTCATCTTCGTATTGAAGCAATACTCCGCCTAACCCGTCCCGACTAGCGTCCGTGCGAAGACCGAAGATCTTGTTGGGATTTGGTAAGCGAAGAATGGGCGCAGTTACGAGTTTTCCTTTTAGAATCTCCAACTGAGTTATTGCATGGGGGTTCCACGGGACAGGGTCTGACGCTGTCTTTTTTAACAAATCATTCAGTGGGGCCGCAATGGAAGCGAAGTGTGGTACAAAACGCCTATAGAACGAGGCCGCTCCCATAAACGATCGGAATTGTTTCTTGGTTTTCGGCCGGGGCATCTTGACTATGGCGTCCACTTTTTCTTGCTGGGTAGTCAAGTGTTTTTGTCCTATTTTGAATCCCAGGTAGTCAATGGATTCGTAGGCAAAATAACACTTGGTCGGCCCGGCGGTTAGACCTTGCTCCTTCAATTTCTCCAGCAATGAGCGTAGGGCGTGTAAGTGTGACTCCCATGTACGGGTAGCTACGTACACGTTGTCGAAGTAAAACGACACGTCGCTTAGTCCAGCGATAATTCGCCTCATCATCCTATTATAATTGCTACCGGCTGTAAGTAGTCCGAAGGGTAGCCTGGTAAACTGTAACAGACCTCTCTCGGTTGCAAAAGCCGTCAGTTTTTTGGACTCCTTAGCGAGAGGTATTTGATAGTACGCTTTACACAAATCCAATTCGGTGATGAATTTAGCGTCTTCAAATAAATGGAGATTTTGATCTATTAGTGGGATGGGCTCGGCGTCGAAAACGGTAACTGAATTCAATTTTCGGAAGTCCACGCACATCCGAAATGATTGATCAGGTTTCTTAACCATTACTATGGGGGAGCAATAATCGGACTCCGATGGCTCTAAAATTCCCAATTTTAGTAAATTCCGGACTTCCTTATTGAAGGCTTCTCGTAGGTGGATTGGTAAAGGATATGGTTTGCTCCGAACCACTGAATTAGTTTTTAGTTTTATTTCATGGATAAAATCCTTGGCACATCCGGGGTTTTCAAAAATGACTTCTGGGAATTCCATGAGCAAGTTCAACATTTCCGCTTTTTGTTGAATTTCTAAGTGGGGATTTATCTTTAAATCCACCCGAGTGTCTTCCAGGGTAGGTGAGCGCGAGGGAAGTTCGTATTCCTCGTCTTGTTCCACACACACGGTGTGTATGACTTGCAGGGGCGTACCCGGGTAAACGGCATCCATCGGTTCTTCTTCGTCTAGAAGGGTAATATTCTTTATGCACGCGCGGCGGTGATATTTTTTTAGCATGTTTATATGATAGGTTCTTCGCCCTGTTGGGGTATCTATCAAGTAATCGACTGGACCCCGTGCCTCGATTACTTCAAACGGTCCCTTCCACTGGGCCCATAACTTGTTATTTTCGGTCGGGAGTAATAATAAGACTTCATCTCCTGCCTTTAATTTTCGAGCCTTTGCTTTCATATCGAAATAGTCCCGATATTTGGCTAAATTTTTCTCAGCGTTCTCTCGAGCTAAGCCAGAGCAGTATTCTAGGCGCTCGCGCATATCCATCACGTAGGCGTAAGATGATTTGATTTCTTGCTCGAGCTTCGCGTTGGAAAATAATTCCTTAAGAATACTCATAGGACCTCGCACATTTCTCCCGTATAATAGCTCAAAGGGCGAGAATCCCAACGTCCCATGAGGTATTTCTCGGCAGGCGAAAAGGGCTGCAGGCAGGTATCTGTGCCACTGTGTAGGGTTGTTTTGACACAACTTCTTCAATATATTTTTGAGAGTCCCGTTTAATTTCTCGCAGATTCCGTTAGCGGCTGGATGAAATGGACTCGTAAAAATTGGCTTGACTAACAGAAGTTTGTTAAAATACTCCATCAATTCTGAGGTGAATTGGCGCCCTCTATCAGATAGAATTTCTTTAGGCAGGCCTACTCGTGCAAAAATTGAAATTAATGCTTCCGCGCAGGAAATAGTGTCAATCTTCCGTAGGGCCACGGCATCTGGGAACCGGGTGGCACAATCCACTAGGGTGAGGATGTAGGAGTGTCCTCCACTTGAAGGGGGGTGAATTGGTCCCACCAAATCAATTGCCACTCGAAAGAAAGGTTCGGTAATAACGGGCACCTTTTGTAAGGGAGCGGGAGGTACCCATCCTCTGGAGGGATCCTTCTGACACACGTCGCATGATCGGCAATAGGTCACAATTTCCCTGGCGGCCTGGGGCCAATAAAAGTGTCGGAATATCTGCTGCGCCGTTTTGTTGTGCCCAAAGTGTCCGGCTAATATTCCATCATGCGCGGTATTCAAAATTCTTTGCGTGTATTCTTGAGGTACACACAGTGCTTTCTTGTTCTCCTTATCCTCCTGGCTGATAGTACGGTAGAGAAGTGAGTCTTCTACGATATACTGGATCGGCTTCTTTCCTTTCACTTGGAGAATTTCACCTTTAATAGCTTTCTCCCATAGAGGTTTAAGAGTGGGGCATTCCTTCTGAGCACTGGCGAAGGAAGTCAATTTGAACCCATTGTCTTCGAGGGTAATCCTCGGGGTCAACTTAGCAGGTTGCTGTTTCCTCTGGGCTTCTTGAGCCCGGGTGACTACTTGTTGGGCCACTTCTTGCTGGGGAATTAGGGGGTTTTGTCTGATTAGTACTGCGCAGAACTTAATCGGGGCTACTACCACGTCCGTCCAACCGGTGAAATATCTGCATTGTATATGACATCTCACGACGGGGAATCGATTGTCGCGTCCTAAAAAGTCGTGGACGATTGCGAATTTCTTATGGGCAGGGTTTACTGGGGGCAGCAACTTGTCGGATACCACTATGCACGTGCATCCGGTGTCTCTGACTAAAGTGGATACTCGGCACCCATTAACAGTGCCCTCTTCAAATTGTAGGCCGCCTGGCGAACTTTTGTTGAATAGAAAGTTTACCTGTTGCTGGGGCCCTTCGGATGTTGGCGCGGGGACGTAGGACGAATCAGCTTGTCCTGCTGGGATAGCGGCAGTCAGGTTTTGCACCTGTTGTCTCGAGGTCTCCCTCAGTCGGGAGTTCTGTGGGCACTGGAAACTCAGGTGACCTATTATCCCGCAGGTATAACAAGTGACGGGCTTCCTGGGATACGTGCCGGTATTAGGGTATGATCCTTGTGGAATCCTAACTTCTTTTTGATTTTTTTCTCCTCCAAAATTTGGTTTATAAGTTCCTTTTGCTGCTGCGAACTTAAAGGGCTTCTTCTGTAAATGCCTGGGTGGCGGCCCATTTTTCTTTTGGGAGGGAGCCTTCTCTTTCTTGTACTCCCTAGGATATAACCGATGATTTACCGCGTGGAGGTCAGCCTCGTCCAGACACTCGTTGAAGGTAGAAGCTTTTCGGTCCTTAACGAATGCACGGATTTCCTGGGGTAGTGTACTTAGTAACTGATCTCTAAGCATGAAGTCAACGACCGCAGCGACTTCGTTCTCTACCCCTTCTGACTCCATCCAAAACTGTAGGCTTCGACGAAGCTCAAAGCCAAAATGTTTGTACGTTTGTCCAGGTCTTATACGAGACTGCCTGAACTTCATCCTATATTCTTCCGGGTTAAGGTTTGTTGCTGAGAGAAGTTCGGCTTTGAGAGTGGAATAGTCCACAGTCGCTTCTGAGGGTAAAGATACGAATATCTCTCTCATCCTACGATTGAGTAGCGGTAACAGTCTGGCGACCCCATCTTCTTCTAGGTCCCAATTATTGACTTCAAATATTTTCTCAAAATGGGAGAGATATGAGCATAAATCTTCTTCGTCCTTGTACTCCGGGAGTTTCATGCTGGCCGCTGGTGACACTCCTGTTTTAGATGACACTGACTGCACCTCTAACTGGTCTTTACTAAGAGCTCTTTCGTGGGCCCTTATCTTCTCTCTTTCATCAGCTTCCATTTTCGTCTTTTCTGCTTCCATTTTCATCTTTTCTCTTCTTTCTTCTCTTTCGTTTCTCTCTTTCTCCTGAATAAACGAACTCAGATCGGTTCCTTCCAGTCCGAGGCTTTGACCTTGCTTCCGATAAAGGTCAAACAATGCCATCGCGCTTATGTCAGTCATCTACCTTGTTTTTACTCAAGCCTGACCTACTCCACCACCGAAACTTACCACTTGGCCTAACAATTACCTTTAGATGGTATCCACCTCTAACTTTACCAATTTCCCACTCGTCAAATATCCTATTATTCCTGGTGTTCCTTTTATGTGTTAGCTCTTCCTTAAATAAACACTGCTGGGTTCTTTCTAATATAAAACCTCTAGACCTAACACCACTTTTATAATATGTCGTAGAATGACCCTTGGCTTTGATCACTCTACGCTTTGACACCCTTTTAGTCGCGGTATGCTTTAAGGGGCGTGAGTTACTTCTATGATGAAGTAGGCTTTGTTCTAAGAGTGCTATTTTATTGGTTTAGTCCTTAAGGAAGAGCTATTTTTAAACACATAAGGATAAGAGGAAACACCAGAATCTACCAAAAAATAAACGTGTATTTTAAATTAAATATTACAAACCAACAGTAAAAGCATTTCTATATTTGGCCTCAAAGAATTTTAAATGACAAAACATAAACAAGTAGGCTTTCAATAAACCAACCAATTGCCAATTAGTATTTTTATCACGACCCTATTTGTTTAGCATAAAACATTAACTTAATGTACTGTCATCTACAAACACATATGACCTAGGTTCAAGAATAATGGTTTCTACTCTCCTTTAAAACGTGGGACGTACTAAACTTCTACTATTGCAATAGAGATATAAATGTTATTGTTAACTTACAGGTAGGTATTAGGGATTGCCGGATGTCGCTGGAGGACTTATCTCTGGCTTTGAAGTGTGGCTTCGTCGCTGCTTGAATTTTCGAGGAGGGAATGCTTCTTAAACGTAATTAAAGAACGGGAGCTCGTTGGGGCAGGGTTCTTCTCCTCTCACTCTTACGTTGCTTGGGATGTGAGAATCACTCGAGTGTGAGCGGCTTTACTTTTCTTTAGTCGGACTTCTTTGCAGACGGAAAAGGCTTCTTCGGTATGGCACCGATATAAAACTTGACTAATTAGGTTAATACGGCCCTGAAAGGGGGGGGGATCGATTTTCTCAATCTGATCCTATCGTTTCTCACGGAAATAGTCTTGTATGGCTGAAGGATCGATCTTTACGAATTAATCTTTCTTCTGGCGAATCGACTTCTAAAAATCTTCTTGTCTAGCCGATGGATCGATCTTCACGACCTAATCCTACTCTGGCGTATCGACTTCAGATAATCTTCTTGTCTAGCCGATGGATCGATCTTCACGACCTAATCCTACTCTGGCGTATCGACTTCAGATAATCCTCTTCTCTTTCTTTGCGGGGCTTATTTATAGGCAGATTGCCGCCCCATCTAAAGGGGGAAGTGACCAGGCCACAGATGCAAAAGGGGGGGGGGGAGCGAATGGTGAGTTAGCATCTGGGGAGAGCGAGAATTCCTGAGGTAGCACTGGGGTGCCCAAGTCAGCTCGCAAATTATAGGCTCGTAACCGCACCGCTACTTGGCGTGCCTTCTGACTCGCACCGTTTTTTTTTTCTAACCACGGGTTTATGGGTCTCGTAGGTCATACGATCGTTAGAGCGTCGTTTAAGGACCTTAGGTGGTCGCCTTCAAACATATGTTAGCTCGAACTGCCCACAGCGGCGAGGCGATCACACATGGTAAGCATTTTCGCCGGCTACCTTTCCCACGCTTCTCCTCATGAAGGGAGGGGGGCTTGAATGTATCTATACTCCTCCAGGAGGCTTAAAGTAGCCATTTCTCCACACGAGGGAAGCGCCAATGTCATATAAAAAATAAGAACACCTCCATGTATACTTTCTACGATTATGGAGTGTAGTTTTAGTACAATGAAACTTTTCTCTGAATATTAGAGTCATCACTGTTAAATAAATATAGAGAAATATCGAGTTTGTTCTGCTGATTTTAATCGTATAAATAGTAAATTCACGAAACAAACTCATATTATTTGCTTGTTTTTTAAGGAAAAACACTCAGAGTGTTAATGTTTTCATAAAAAAATATGAGAGGACTCAAAGTGTGTTGGTTTCATTTTGAGGACATTCTTGCCTGTCAATTATTGCATTAAGCGGGCCAGCGTATTAAGTGTATCTTTATGATGAAATGTCAAGTGTTTAGGATTATACGAGCAAAGTGCTCACTTTGTTCAGCTTATGATTCACACAAACATCAAACGGTTATTAAAATGGAAAGGAAACCAGTATTTGCTTGCTTACAGTCCCTTAACCTTCATTTTCTAACATTTTCAAAATTATAAAATCTTTATTCAATATTAATTATTTTTTCTAAAGATTATATTAACTACAGTTCCTTATGTGTTTGTTTCTAATTTAGAATTGTTATATCTTTTATTCTTTCTCAAGTTCAGATGTAGCAGAGGTACGTTGAAACTGGTATGTATGTGAGAGTATGCAGGTGAGGGGATAGAAAGGGTGTGTGGATAAACAGCGGAAAGTAGACCAGTGGTGAGAAGAGAAAGAAGTGTGGTAGGGTGCAAAGTGATGCTAGAGCCTGGTGATCAGGACTACGTTGGTTCGTATAGCAGGACACACAAGCACCGTTTTTTTCAAGTATTAAATCATTCCAGTTTTTCAAGTCATCTCCACCCAAGAAGAGACAATAGAAGTAAGCTCTACCGTGGAAAAAATCGAATTTTCTGCAACTGGAATGTAGCTACAGATCTGGCTGCACTCCATTTCGATTTAAACGGAAGTAATTTGGAGGATCACTGACCTACCATTTCTTCTTCTGGAGGAAACAAATCTTCACATGGAAACAAGCCCAGAGAAGCATACAAAACCAGATTTCCAAGCGCTAAGAGCACAATTCAGTTGGAATTCTCGCTCGCTCACCAAACCAAAATATTCGTGCTATTAAGATAAATCGATCAGAAGACGAGATTGACTGTAATCTCAAATCCAGGAAGAACTATCGATTTTTTTAGGCATTATTATATCTATACAACAATATTATATATTAAATATGCAAAAGCTAGTAGAAAATGATAAAATAATTAAATAATGCCGAAAGAACTTTTCTCATCCCATCTCTCTCTTTCCCTGTCTTTTCTCTATTTAGGTTTTTGTAAAACTCCATAGTTACCACGCTCCAACCGCCGTGTTTATCTCTATTATTTTCATCGAGATTTCCATCAGATAGTACAAACTGATGGGCATTGAGATAATCTTGTATTTGAAAAATATCAAACTGAAGCAAATATCTACGTTGATTTAAATACGCTTCTCTATTGCCATCTAGCTATATAATTACCACATTTATTAGTGCAGTCTCTGTATTATTCAACCGCATCTTTTATTCTTTCATTTGTAATAGTGTTTGCATATTTAATTAATTTTTTTATCGTATAGAAATAATGAAGTACAAAACTATATTTTTCTGGAACCCCAATGAAAAGGAGTAGAATTGTTCAACTTCTAATTTACTCCCTATTGTAAGATAGTCAATGCTCACCTTGGTTTGGGATTCTATTTGACTCCCTGCAAGATTCCGCAAATTTGGGACACACTTCTCACATAAGCTTACCGTCTGAACCTCCCGTAAATCTTATAAATATGACATCGCCATATCTCAAAAATACAGAATTCAATATTAATATTAGATAAAAAACTTATAGTAGACAATAGAACCTGCAAGACAAACCTAGAGATAAAGACTATTGAAAAAATTAAATAAAAAAATAGATGACAATACTGAAGAATAAAGAAGGGAGCAAAACTACAAACAGAAATCATGATTGAAAGAAAAATGATTCAGGCAGGAATAAAAAGACAGACTTATTCCAGATGAATTCTTCTCCCCAAATGACGAAGCGATCCCAACAGTCAGGAACATCGAGATTTTACATACAATTAAGAGTATGGCAAAGAGTGACGCCCTTCCATAAGATGGAGCAATAATCGAAGATAACAGAAGGAAATTGATATTATTTGAGTTTATTATTAGAGGCCAAATCATGGAGCAATAAGAATCTTAAAAATTAATAGATGTTACCAAAAATGGCTTTCGGCGTCTGCATTAAATATCGCAAACTTTGAGCAACAAAAAGGATATATATTTTATATATATATTTTGCAAAAGCAATTGATATTTTACGACATAAAATACTTTTGATAAACTTAAAACCGCATGGATAAGGGGTCAATCTACTTAAGTGAATGGAGGCCTATCCTTCGCACACAGATAATGTGAGTAACT
The DNA here is from genome assembly GCA_963969495.1 of Ceratothoa steindachneri. NCBI lineage: Eukaryota > Metazoa > Arthropoda > Malacostraca > Isopoda > Cymothoidae > Ceratothoa > Ceratothoa steindachneri. The sequence goes on from OZ018336.1 coordinate 60,225,627, forward strand.
CAAGCTGAGAGTCAGTTACAAGTAACAACCCTCAAGGATGCATTTTCAGAGCCGTGTTGCCTACATATAAAACTATTCAAAGATGGAGTTGATATAAAATTGGAAAATGAATCAAATTATTGATGCGACTTTAAAAATTTGCAAAAATATTTGGATTGTATTTTAAATGAATATTTTAGACTAATTATTCTATATCCAGATAAACTGGTTAGTACAAAGGGATAAAGAGAGGCAAATGAGATTTAAGATAGGTAAGTGTAAAGTAATGCACCTAAATATAGCATTTTATAGACCTAATTTAGATTACTCAGTTCAATTTTGGTCTCTTCATATACAAATATATATACCACTCCAGATCTAGTTTAGCAAATTAATCGTTGAGCTTAGAAATAAATCGCATGAAGAATGACAGGAAACTTAATTTGTTTCACTGGAAAGTCTTTAGAAAATTGAGTGCCAACTGGAAATAATAGATTAACTCTAGTTAATAAAACATATAAGCACCTAAGTTAATATGTTTAAGAATAAAATAGATAAATATTACCCCCGTATAAACTTATTAAAGTTCTTACATATGTATAACTGATAATTGATTTAAACCTTTTTCTCCAACGATGATCCTCTCTCATCTTTTTCACCCTCTTTTATAATGGCTTTTAGAGGACCGTAGTAACTTTGATGGCCTATTATTCTGTAATTTAATAGCTTCGTCATGTAAATTTTTTCGGTTCATCGAGTTAGGTTCCCACATATGCATATAAGCTATAAATATGAGGTAACTCAAAAAGTTCGCGTGTTTTTTAAACCAACAAAAGTGAAACAAAATTTCATTAATATGACTTTGGTTACCTAATACAAAATAGTTTCTTTCCCTTTCAGAGATCTTTACGCAACAAAATGAAAGCTTATCTATTCTTTTCGGTAGATGTCATTAATCTTTAAAGCAAAAAACTCTTAAAGCCTCTCTTCGAATTCGTTACTATTAGAAAACTTTCAGTGCCACTCTGATTGTCCAGAAACAATAATTGAAGGAAGTATACGCCGCACAACTCCAGCGAGTTCACGGTGAACTTATCCGAAAGCATCTAACACTTGTCAAGGGCTTAAGACTTGTGTTTCTTGCAAGGCGATGCACGAACACACATCGCTGCCGAATACAATATACACTGAATAATCTGGGATAGTATCTACATCCTCATCCTCCATTCTATCCTGACATCTTTTCCCAACAAAATGAAATTCTCTGTATGCCATTGGAATAAAACTGCTTCGGCTTTAACGCAAAAATAATTGTTAGTCTCTCTTCGAATGTGTCGTCATTAAAGAATTTTTCATTGAGAATTTCATTTCTTAAAGAGAAAAAAAGGAGGTAAACCGGAGGCATGTTAAGAAAGTATAGTGAATGAGATAGTATTCGTAGTTTTCATCTTTACTATTCAGTATATCACTCACCATGCATCCGCGATGTGATCGTACTTTGTCTTACAGAAACACAAATCCTCAGCGGCTGACTAGCGATAGATGCTTTCGGATAAGTTCACCTTGAACTCATATCAGTTGTGGAGGTATATTTCACTCTTTTGTCTTTAGACAATTAGATTGGCAATGAAAGATTCTTTTATCTTTTATAGGGATGCTCTCGTAATGGAGACCATCAGTTTTTTAGCACAAATACACTTTTATTTTGTTAGATGTCTAAATCATATTGAAACTATTTATTATCAGGTAAGTTAATAATTTTGGTCCTACTTTTGTTTCTCTCTTGTTAGTTTACAAACGAATTTTCTGCTTACCTGATATTTTAAATGATATTTATTTTTGGAATCCCAATAGAACGATTTGTTTCAAACTTGTACGACCAAATCTGACTGTAGCAAATGGTTCAATCAAGTGAAGAGCTTGTGCGAGCTGAACAAAGCCTCCCGTACCCCACCTTGCATTAGCCACCTCCCCCCCACTTTTAAGCCGCGAACGAGGTAAACAACCACTTCGCGACCATCTTCCAGCAACTTCCCCCTCTCGACCTGTCTTTACTGCCTACTTTCTTTCCCATGCAAACCACTGCGCCTACTGTACAAGAGTTCCAGGTTTGGCAGAAAATTAAGAAATTAAAACCAAACGCTCTACAAATCCCACTGACCTCCCTATGCCTTTTCTAAAGGAATTTTCCCCTGAGCTCTCCGTACCTCTTACTTCCATTATTAATGCCTCTCTTCAACAGTGCAAATCACCCAGTGACTGGAAGACATCCTACATAACTGCCGTACCTGAGAAGCCTTTCCCCACCACCCTGGATGAGACCCCTCCTGTGTCAATCATGCCCATTACAAGCTTGATCTGCGAGAGTTTTGTGACAGGTTGGGCTTACACGGACCTTGCCCACAAAATCGACCCACGGCTGTACGGGAACATCCGTGCTACCTCAACCACACACTACCTAGTCGGCCTCCTAGATCACATATACGGAGGCCTGGAAGCGCCCAAAACCTCTGTTTTGGCCACAATAATAGACCTGAGGAAAGCATTCGACCTGGTGGACCATACGACCGTGATCACCAAGGAAACAACCATGGGTCTGCGTGAGTGTCTGGTGGCTTGGCTGGCTGATAATCCCGTGACAATATAAGACTGTTACGCTTCACTTTGATCTCGCCACCACCCCGACCCAGTCCCCCATCCTCACGCTGGGGGACCACAGCCTGGAAATTGTTCGATCTACCATGGTTCTTGGTGTTACCATGAATGACAGGCTGTCATGGGACCCGCACGTCAATTCTGTTGTGTCTTCGGCCTCCCTCAGGCTGTATATGCTTTGCCGCCTCAAGTCACTGGGATTCCCATCATCCAATTTCTCCAGCATATACAGGACTTTAATACTGCCGAGGCTTACGTATGCATCCCCACCCTGGTCCTCCAGCCTCAACGCGGCACAACGAGAGAGGTCGGAAAGAGTGCAAAGAAAAGCCTTGAAGATCGTGCTTGGCCCCTCCTACAACGGCTATGATAATGCCTTGATAAGCCTGGGACTCTCTCCCCTCGCTACAGTTTACCAAAAGTTTCTCGGCGTTAGTATTATGTCTAGGGTATTTTATTACTTCATCCCTTATAAATCTCAAGTTAGCTTTTTATATCTTTATTTTTGTTATTATTCTGCTTACTGTCTATCTATACCTTCATTTACTTTGGAATATAAGTATGTCCAATTTACTTTGGTTTCTTAGAAAGTAAAAAGGACTAGTCTTGTTTGAATTTAATCTAACCGCTCTAATTTTTATGGAGCCATTGTTTCGTCTAACCCTTGTTTTATTATAGTATATGCAGATAAATTGAGGCATAGCTATCAAAAGATCACAAAATGGTGCTAAATAGATGCAAAATAAACTAAAGGTTCCTCCATCACCTTTTTAATCCTTTTGTTTTCTCTTCAACGCTTTAGCACCGATACAAATGTTTGGTGTGCTCGAGATTATAGAGCAAACCGAAATGAAAATAAGAACGACATATAAAGATTTCAGTTTTTTTATCTCCTTTATAATTCGGCAACTTTTATACTCTATAATGAACAGCAGCAACATTTTCCTCTATAACTAATTTCGACGAATTTCTACTGCTTCGGAAATTATTTGGATGTCACAAATAAATGATTTATATAAAGTAATAATCGTTATTTTATTGGCGCAAACACTAAAGAATTCTCTGGTTTTTCATTATGGTTATAATGAAGTTAAATTGAGTTTATATTTAAATTTCATTATTGCTGTAGTCATGCGCAGTAGAGCTGCGTTTAACTCCGTTTTGAGGCATAGTGATCGAGCTCAAGTAAGGATTGCCTCCCCGGCGGTAAAGTGTCATGGGTTCGATTCGTGTTATTTCTTAGCTAAAATCCTTTATCCTTGAAATTGGATACTGAAAGCTAAGAAGATAGGATGTAGATTGCCATTACTCACAGATAACGAGCCACGTTAATGTGTCTATTTCGGGGAGGAAATAAGTGGATGTTATATTAGCAAAACTATGATTGTTTTGCAATGGCAATAACACTTTTCTGATACCATTACTACCAGCCTACAGCAATAATTTTGTTAAGTGCGGGTCCTGGATTGATTTAAAAAATACATTTAAATGAAATATCCAAGCAGTTTCAGTTATTTCCAGTTATTTCTATTATCATCATCATCACTAACTCTATAATTTAAGCAGGGGATTTTTTTTAGTATTTGAATAATAATTTCATCTTAGTTTGGTTATGACTTATGTTTTTTATCAAAGCTATTTCTAATCAGAGTGTGATGTTACATAGGACCTCCCTCTGTGGATTACCCTAGACGTAGCTAGGTAATCGGTTTTAGCTACACACTCTAGGAGCCGAATAATCGGACAGGTACTTCAAGGAAGAAGTCCGATTTGAGTCACTGTGTGGCTCACCTTCGTGATCCGGCAAATGATCAGCATATCACCGGTCTAGGATTGCCCTCTCATTCGGTAATCCCGGACGGCCGGACTAGGTGCGATCTTCGTCACCAGTAGAAGATCTTCACCGTCCCCTTCAAAAATATTCACGAACTTATAAGTATCGTTAATTGAATTATCCCCTCCCTTAACTTCAACAGTTTATTTGTGAACTAGAATTTTCATCGCGAGCCCATACCCTCGAATATTAAAAGTGCTTACTTAATTCAGTGTTTAACTCAATAATAATATTCCCTTCGTTCTGTCTGGTGTCATTAAGACGCAAACATCCCAGTGAGTAATCTGCAAGTAATCCCCACGACATTTTGTAGACTTATTTATTCACTGCAAGATTAATCCTATTCATATTTATATACGCTGTTGCTTATTTCAAATTCATGTACATTAAAGATTATTTTGTACATGGGTGTTTAACTTTTTTGGACGATCCGTTGGCAATTATTAGGCAATCCACTTGGCTTAAATCTCAATATTCCACCGACCTACCCATGGTTGGCTTTTACTGAGTGAGGAAAACACTCAGGGGATCATCATCTTATTTTTGATCAAACGGATACGCACCGGGTTTATTCTTATTCACCAGAAGTGGCTAAGGTAGGTGTATTGGATACGCTTCACCTCCGCTTCACCTCGTGCGGTAATAAAATATATGTCCAGGAAGTGGGACTTGGATTACCCATTGGCTAAACCTCGACATATATATGTGGTGTCAGGTGTGGTGTTATCACAAAACCTCTCGACCTATAAAAGTGATATCAGGTGTGTGAGGTTATCACTAAATGCAACATCTCAAAACTTTAATCAACAATTGCCAACGTCCAAATTAGTCCAAATACTCAAACATTAACATAAATTCTTGTTTTGGGCTCCAAAAATAGTTAGGGTAGAGTGATTATCTAATCTTGTTTTTTTTCATTGTTTTCTCTTGTCTACCACGTTTTGGTAGGGAACTATAGTAACCCATTTTTCTTAAACACATTACGCTAAAGCAACTCTCCCAGTGCATACTCTTATCCTTGGATTGATAAGATCGCGTCCACATCGTTCGAAATATTCCTCAAGCAAGGACAATCATTTGGACTGGTAGGTAGGGAACTCATTGAGTACGTCCAAGATGAACAAAGGATCGAACGTGAAGAAAGACAACTTAATTTAGAAAGAGAAGAAAGGCTAATACGGATGAAAATGGAAATAGAAGAAATAAGAATACGGAATAAAACAATAAAGATAGAAAATGAAGATGAAGAAAAAAGAACAAGGATAGAAAAAGAAGCAGAAGAAAGAAGAATAAAGATAAAAATTGAAGACGAGGAAAGAAGACAGATGGAAATAGAAACCCAAGAAAGGAGAATAAAAATAGAAAAATATGAAGAAAGAAGAATAAAGATAAAAATAGAAGATAAGGAAAAAAGAAGACATAGAAATAGAAGCCCAAGAAAGAAGAATAAAGATAATAATAGAAGATGAAGAAAGAAGAATAAAGTTATTTCTAATAATTCTTTTATAATATCAAAAAAACAAAATGGTGAAGTTCAGAAATAAATATAAGTATCGAAATTTTGTGAAATTTTTTAAAACCCAAAGAATTACAAATGAGGAAGTTCAGAAAATGTATTTTTATATATCTTCTATAACTCTATATTTTAGCAATGTGATATTTTAAAAGGGGGAAAATTTAGTCTAGAGATCGATTTTAAAATTATTATAATTGATGAAGTTCATAAAATTTATAAAAATTTGACTATGGCTGTTTTTATTAGATTTTAAATTTTAATCTTAGTAGCAAAGCGCAAGCGGGCGACGCCATTGCCTGGTTATTATTATTATTATTTAGATACATTTGTTCTTTTCACTCTCAACCTCTCATTATTTTTTCAACCAGTGCAAATCTCTCCTTTTTTTATTATACTTCGTTTTCAATTATAAACGATTTATGCACCCTTCGAGTCTCATCTTTTAAGGTGGTTGAAGGTTTCAATTGAATTTTTATCATTCTTCTCTACCTTAATTTATGTTTATTTCTAAAATTTTACTTTACTTTTATATCATGCTTCTCCTTTTTATTCGCCTCTGATAAATCTCTTATTACGTTATATTATTTTGCCTTTTCATCTAGTAAATATATTTCACTCACACCCTTGGGAATACTCACAACGTGACCTGCAGTGAAAGGTGACCTACTATAGTTTTGGAGAAATGAACTTTACCATGATTCTCAAAATTCTAATTTAAATCTCTATTGTTCTCCTGCTTTTTTAAAAATGTTAAAATAGATGTGTTAAAATATCCTGATTTTAACCATATCCTATTAATCTTTGTTTTATTGTCGGTTTGTTCTTCTCTACCAGCAAAAGATAAGACACCATAGCATTAGAAGAATCGATTTTAGCGCATTTTGACGTATCAGTTACTCATAATTTGGTGAATTATTATTGATTTAATTTGTAATTTGGGAATTATTATTTATTTAATTTGTTGTTAATTATTATGACATAATTACACTAAATAGTGCTAAAGTTCAGAAGTTAACCCTTAAATGCTTAGATTTGTATACATTGTTTCTCTCCTGGATATCTCATCCATGTTTAATCACAATAAATCTCCAATTTTACTTTTTAGTTACACAGATTGATTGAAGGATATTTTTATATTATTTTTGCTATCTTCTTTTTTTTTCCTTCACGTTATGGGCAGTAGTTATAAAGATGTTTCTATGGCAAACTTAGTGGTTGTGAAGAATGAATTTCTTGTGGGTGAAGATCAATCATTGTAATTTGTCTTTAAGTTTGACACACAAAGCGTAAGTGGAAATATATAAATATATAATTACACACACAAAATTCGTGTGTTTATTGCTTAAATTCGTATATTAAAAATAAGAAAAGTATTTATATATTGATTTAACACATACAGAAAGATGTACACATACCGTTAAGATATTGATATCCTTTCTTGATGACTTATAAGAAATGTTTCTTAGATTTATTTATTTTTTTTTAAATTGGGAGCAAACTGTGTAAAGCAAACCTTAGTAATGCATCCGCCTAAAATAACCCAGGAAATTTGGGGGGAGAAACAGGAACTGTTTGAAATCCCCTTGACCCATTTTCGTAATCAATTGTTAGGGCAGATGAAAGGCAGTTCTTTACTGCAATATTAAGCCCCAAAACAGGCTTGGTATAAAAAAAAGCAAATATTCTTACTCCTAGATATTGTCTACAGCAGCAGAAGGCTCTGTGAGATATGAAATAAGTTATTAATTAGAAAGTACTCAATAATAAGTAAACATTATCTGCAGAACCATACGTTCAACATTCGCAACGTTGAAATGAAGCTTTGAAATAAAAACGTCCTTCAATGGTGAACCGAATTGATGTCCTACTCCTTTTCGACACTGCTCGCACTTTTGACACAAAAAACTATTGCTTTATATTCTTAATCCTTCCTCATCCTCTACCTTAATCGAATCTTGCATCATCTGAATACCATTTATTATTTAGCTCATTAAAAAATCCTCCATATATCAAAGGATATTAAATCATATTTCATCAAAACCAAATGAATTCTCCAAGAAAGGTATAGACTACTTAGCTAAATGATGGAAAAGCATAAACAATAATTATCAAACCTACTTCTTTGCTGAATATGTGAATTTTTTTATCTATAAAAGATTATTTTACTTTCATTTTTTAACTAAAAACGACACTTAATTACTTAACAAACTAATATAATACCACAATGCAAATTTATGTTGCAAAACAGCTGCTTATACTAAAATATTACCAGATTCTGTAATGAAAGTACAATGAACCAAATCGATACTATATTAGTCCCAATGTAATGTTAAAGCAGGAATGATGCCAAAACAGGGCCAATAAAAGTTAATTTGGGTGTCAAACAGATACGAGATATAATACTATGCAAAGCTATAGGCTTCCCATGAAATTAAGGGCTATGGTGATAATTCGAAATTCTTTTCTCGAAGCACAATTTGACATAGTTAAAGGTGACGTCTACTCATTCATTACTTTCCTTGTCATTGATCCCCTCCATGCGAGCGATCTTCGATCCCAACAGTCACCTCGAAGAACGAAAGATCAATGACGGGGCGTTACTGACCCGAGAAGATTTGGGCTTATAGCCAGATATCAATTTGCAATTGACTTCAATGTATCCTAGTCAATTATCTGCACTTTTTTATCGCGGGGTGGGTACCAATGTTTCTGTGGTTGATGGAGTAGATTTTTTTTCACAGAATTTAAAGCGAAAACCAACGATGGCGTCTTCCGCAGAGTTTGTAAGGTGAGATCTATAAAGTAGTGAAGATAAAGAAAGCGAAGATATGTGAAAAATATTGAGTTGTAGATCTTGCTGCGGGCAGGAAGATACGAGTATGCGTTTCATGGCGTCGGATCCAAGAGGTTACGCATTATCCATAGGATGGCTTCCATGCTACACCTGACAAGCGGTCGCGGAGGAGAGTAATAAAATAGAAAGATAAGGAAGCATAATGAAGGGAAAATGGGTGGGCAGAAATCAGGCCTGTTAAATACCCTGCCACCCCAATGGAACCAAAAATGGAAATTACCGCCCTCCCCCTCCTTTCACCGACCAGAGATGAGTGGACGAAATCTGGTCTGCGATTAGTCTGCATAATTAGCTGCTGAACAATAAAAAAAGGGTCAGAAGAAGCTTGTAAGTGAATGTCGACAAAAGGATTAAACGGAATCGTTTAGAAAGACCCACCCCCCCACCACCATCATTAAATACTCTCAATCAAATTCCACATCACCGGAGTCACTGCAAGTTCTTTATCATATTAGAATCCTCGTCACCTTCTTTTTATCACTCAGTCTCTAGGTCTAGGTTTCTTTGCTTTGGAATCCTTAAAGATTCGCACCGATTCAGGACGCCTTTCAAAACAATTCGATTGAACGCATTTAAAACTTTTTCGTAATAATTCTCCTCAAGGTATCCCACTTGATCTTTATATCAGTTTTAAATACAATAAAAGATTCTCCGAATTTGTTATTCCAGGGGTATCTCGGCATTTTTTTAAATTTCATGAATCGATATCAGATTAATCAGTTCTACTATTTGTTATGGCGTCGCTTTTGAGAAAGGTAAGTGTATAATGGCATTTTCCTAAGCTGCATTCGTACGCTTGGCAAGCGAGTATCCATCTACCCGTTGTCGTACAGGTGGTTAGTTGTAGGAAAGTGAGGGGAATTTTTCTCTTTTTTGAGGAAATTCGAGTTTAGTTCCCCTCTAGGTCTGTTATATCTTTGGTGTGTTAAGGTGCTAGTGCGTTTCGGGCCATTTGTCGAGACAAAAGACCTTTGTAAAGAATTCACCTTTGTTCTCGGAGCCAGACTTGATTGCTAACAGCATCATGAGTTAATTTATGTTTTAAGGGATTTACTCAACCTGTATTATTTAGAAGATATTTCCTAATTGCCTTTAATACAAACGTTATTCTCCATTTTTTTAATTCTACGGGAAATTTTTGGTGTTTGAATATTTGTAATCATTTACTCTTCGGCGTCTTTCCGCTCCAAAAAGAACGATTTATATTGCGACAAATATTGACCTTAGGGAGACATCGTATCATACTCGCTTTGAGTAACTAGTAAACCAAGTTAGGAAGACAGCTCTTACCATTCTTCGGGGCGTGATGGATACTAATACCCTGCTGAGGATGAACGGCCATGCGACCTCTGAAGAACAGACACTTTTTGTGAACAACACAACGACCAGCAATGGAAACAGTGTGAACAGTAACGTAAGCAACAACAAAAAAGCGTCAGGAACAACCAATCAAAAGACAGGTAGAATGGGATATTTTTTCATCTGGTCCCAACCCCTCTGAAGTATTCAGTCTAATTATCGTCTTTGTTTCAAAATCGTTTATGTTTTCACATTCTTTTTGTTTCTTTTTTTTCCACTTGTTAGATTTTGTGTTTATATCTACATCCTTTTGATACATTATCATTGTTTTGATATTTTTTTCCGTTTTCACCTGTTGTTCTTCGTTTGTACTTTTTCCACACATTTCTTTTCATTATCCTGTTTTAAACTTACTTCTTTTAAGTAATTCCTTTGTTTTCATTTTATGTATTTGATCTCGGAATTCTTCTTTCTACCTGTATTCTTTTTTATTACAACTTCTTTCAATATTGCCTGATGATTCCATCTTTCTTTGTTTGATTATTTGTTCTCCACTCTAAGCACCTTTTCGCGGAAAATCAAACCTGATTTTGTGGTATTCACAGATTTGTTTCGCTATTCTTGTGTTTTCTTACCTAATTTATTCGTTATTGTTTTATTAATAAATATATGTTCTTTTTGTGATTTTAATCATCTTTCTTTTTTCGAGCATGTGAAGGTTAGTGTACGTTTCCTCCACAGGTGCACATATTTTTATAAAAGCCATGTCCTTTAATGGATTCCTCGCTCTCTTTCTGTTCCTTTCCATTGCCTATCACCTTGTTCAGTCTCTTAATATCTCATTATATGCCAAGAGAGATTCCGATATATTTTAACCTAACTAGGCCCAGTAAAATACAAAGGGTTCTAAAGGGGATGGGTGTGGATCGTTACACCTGGGACCTAGAGGAGCGTCACGCCCTCTCCGCCAGTGTCCCCGGGTGTCTAATTTTGAGATTGAGTCTACCTCGAGTTTATTCTTTCTATTCATTTTCATTTTATCCTCCCCCGCCCCTTCCAGAATTTCCTTACAAGCTTCTCACTTATTTTTTGGACCGGCGGCTAATTTTGCACGCCTGTTGCCGACCAGCTTTCGTCCATTCACGGTTAGGGGCGAAAGAGGAGAAGGCTAGTCCACCCATCCCTCTAGGTTCGTGTTTGTGTGTGCGGGGGGGGGGGACATACCTGTATCTTTGTCACCATTTTCTCCTTCTAATAGCCCAATCTATCTTTTCCTTATCTATACATTTGCACCACACCCGCACAGTGTCCCCCCCCCCCCCGCCAATCACTGAAAGAACATCTGCGGCTAACCACATTTTCCATACCTTTTATCTTCACCACTTCTTTACAAATCCCTCCTTACCCAATTTGAAGTGATGTTTGCAGTTGAGGGGAAAGCGGGGCTTTAATCAATATTCTAACCTTGTTTTATGGTACAATACAATACCTAGATTGTCTTAGTAAATATCGGTTCACAATACGGAAAATTGACGGCGGCTTCTCTACTCATTCATTTTGCATTCTCAGCACATTTGCGAATACTTTCAGACGACTTCAGAGTAAAAATTCCGACCTTTGTTTTCAGGTTCGATACTTACACATTGAAATACGCGTTTGTGCATTGTTATGCAAAAATCTAAAAATTAACTAGGTCATCGACTGCTTTGAAAAGATGATTCGTAAAGAAAGTAGCGAATTAAGAAGTGTAATTGTGGTTTGGCTTATTACCTTAGTAGCTAAAAGTGTAAAGTAATTGTGCTCTTTGGACGAGATATATCCATCAGCTCTCTTGAACCTGACACGATGTACCACAGAATTAATTTAACTTCTTACTCCTAATGAACCTCAGTATATAGGTGGGGAAAGTACATTGTCCACGTACATAACTTGAAAAGCTATGGAAGTGTAACTCTCCATGACCTCCTACTAAACAACAAAGAAAGGTTTCCTTATGTAGGGCCACATACTCAGATAAGTAGCGCGTCATTGAAAATATTCACGACCGTTTGGACTGAGTCATAAAAATATTAATTTCAGTTAGTTACTGTTGTTCATACATGCTGTTCGCACTTATGAACCTGGGTAGGTGTTCTACTCACTCATTTGAGGGTTTTTGCCTGCTTATGCGAAACTTTCTCCAAACCTGCATAAACTTTCCATCCCATCATTTATGATTTTCAAAAGTTCTCATATAAAAAAATCTAAGTATTACTCTTTGGTTTCATACACTTCGCTTGTATATGTAGCCAAAGAATACTGTTTTAATAAACGAGTCTTCAAATGCGACTAATAGTATAAAGACGGACAATCACTTACTGGACACAAGAGCGCGTCATAAGAGGAGGGTAAAATTTACACCCTCAATTAATTATTCACATACCGTCCTCGCGCGTTTCGAAAAAGCGATTGATTCCTACCGGTAAGATCATAATACCTTCTCTCGACGCCTGCCATAAAAAGTGACTAAATTGTATAGGTGAAGGATCTCCATACTATCTATAAGAGTTCGTCGTAATGGGAAACTAATGGTATGGAACTTGAGAATCCCAATTAGGCTGGATTGAAGTGGTTTTCATTGAGGTTAGTGAGGCGAGTAGGAGCAAAGATAGAAAAATAGCGATGAGCGGTTGAGTATAAAAAGGCTCATACTCCGAAGGCGAGAGCAAAAGGCTACGAGAAGAATGTAGATTTGGTCGAGACAAAGAGGGCGAGAGAAACGGTGGTTGGACAGAACTTAGTGTATTAATGTTTAGGCGAGTCTAGCTAAGCAAATGATTAAGATGCTTGAGTGAGCGCAAATTAACAACTTATTGGAAATACGAGTATATGGGTTTATATTGGTTGTTTACTCAATTTTAGATTAGCGTTTCGGTTGAATAGCGCGGGCAAAAGAGGGATACTTAGGTGTTTATCACTCATTTAGCGAATTTTGTTGTCGTCCTAATGATTATTAATTAAGTTGAAGTAATTTAGATGTCAACGAACATAGGTACCAGGCGTTGCTCGGGATAAAAAGTCCTGTTGCAAATAAATACAGATGGATATTGTGTGAAATTTATATATTGTGGTACAAAAATATTTTTACTTGTTGATTATTATTATCTCTGGAGTAAAGGCATATTCAGGAGAGTTGCGCACTCTCCCTATCATATAATATACTTACAATAATGAAACGTTTCACCGCCTGTGTCCGGCAGTTTACGCGCATGCGTGAATGACCGTTAGTTATGAGCGAAGAACTTTATGGCCGCATAAATATACTAAATAGGCAGATTTGTTTGATTACGATCAAGAATCCGGGTTTTAGTTAGGATTTAACTTTGAAACTAATTTCTCATCCAATCTGGTACGTGAGGCGTTTCTTACCCTGACGTACCAAGCGCTATTATGTATATACAAAGACATTAACAACGTTAAATCCCTTTGCACCATTATCAAGTACGCTGTATAAGTGAAGCACGAGGTGACCAAGATTAACTGACAGGAATTTTTAGATTGCGGGCTCCTGCTGAAGTATATCACTCAACCGCAAACCCTGGCGTTTTAATGGCTTCTCACAGATGTTTATCATGTTGAACGCGCTACATATGCATGAGGACAAAGTGTGAAGCGAATATCTTTGAGGTTGAGATTTCGCAGTTGGATTGATTTATTTATATTTTATCATTTTAATACTCTCTCTTCTGCCTATTTATCGTTTTATCCATCGCGTGTATATCTTATGTGTTAGTCACTTATGCGATCATTGATGAATGCAATCCATCAATGTTAGCCATCCTCTTATCTCTATTAATTGTTGTCAGTATTTCTTTAGTGATGATAGACAAACTTCACTCTTGTTTAGATCGGAGAAGGTTATTGGTTACAGCTCAAAGAGCCCATCACTAATCAGCTCCAAAGTAATTAAAAGGAATAGTGAACTTACTGACAAATAGACAGAATTATCTGCTACATAAAGTTGTTGAAATGAAGCTGAAAATTAAAGTACGCCTTGCCGAAAGTTTGATGACGACCAAAGGATTCATTTCGTCCTAAAAAATTGGAAAAAAAATATTAATCTTTATGTATACTTCAAAAACTAACAATTGGCTGTTGAATGTCACTCAAAGCAATAAAGATTCATAAATATACCGGAGTTTGTTTTAAAAAGAAATTTCTTGCCTCAACCATTTTTTGTTGCACAATTTCTCTGGAATTATATTTTCTGATGTTAAAAGGTGGGAACACAAGCTCCGCTAGTTGTGTGATATCCATTTTAAGTTCAACTTAATTTACTATTTCATTTTGTGTTAACGCCCATCTTGTGTTAACGCGATTCATGGCCCAATATATAAAATGACAAAGATGAAATCCTCTAAAGGCTGAATTGACTTCAATAAGATATAAAATTGGGCAGGAAATGAAGAATACTTATTGATTTCAAATTTCATTGTGAAGGACAAAATTAATTTTGCATCGACACTACCAGCAAGCACTGCATCTGCTATATTTTCTGCTATGGCGATGCTACTGTATCTATTGGCATAAGTTGCCCATTCTTCCTTGGAGCTTAATTATTAATGGCACATTCTACATCCTTTTTCTGAAATGCTTTATTAGTTAGAGTTTGATTTCTTAAAAAAATATTGAGACTAGAATCTTAGGAAAATGGACAATTTTTATCATTGAGAGAAGTTAATTTTGATTTTAACTACAAAAAAGAGAGAAAATAAACCAATCTTCATATTCATTTATCATTCAAAAAGTATTACTTGCTTAAAAACTTTATTTTTATTAGCTAAGGATCGAGTCTATACCTTTGATTTTTATGCAGATACTTCCTTTTGAAATCAATTTTATTCTAACATGTATAGGTGTTTTAAAACTTCATAATCGGGAGGAAAAAGGCTGAAAATTAGGATGGATGACACTGAACTTCAAGCTCCAATTTAATCAATTTTGTATCCTTTAGCATCATCCAAGTCGAGCTTGATTGTGAACGAGCGTAATACCCTTTCTTTTGACCAAAGATAGTTATTTTTCTCTCAGCTTTTGAAAAGTTACACCCCGTTTTTATCAATATTTTTCGCTTTTGATTGTTTCTCGATGACTCCAAACTTGTAATCAATCACGCAGTTGGTTTTCTATACAGTGTCCATATTTTTGTTGTAACATGGGCTTTCGAAAATACTTGGGAGCTTCATACAAATCAGGTGATTGGGAAAATTGATTCTGATTGTCATACCAAACACAATTCTCACCATACCTTATCTTTCATTCAATTAAGAATCACTTTTATTGAACATAAGCACATAAATCAGTTTTCATAGCAGCCATTTTGCTCGGTTTTCTACTCATGCAGACACTAAATATCACATTCTTTTTACAATTGCATACAATGGTAGGGATATTTTGATTTACTTGTTCCTAGATTTCTTCCAACACATACTGATGTGCGAGAGTCTATTTCCTCTATCTTTTTCAGTGAGTGGGGCGTCGATCCACAACCTTTTTGATCTATAAAATATTTGCCTGCAGAAGTGTAATTTTCACTTTCATTTCAGTGGCTCAACCATGACCAAAATATGTGTTTGATGTTGTGAGCATTTTCGAAAGCATTAATTTATTGTGCCATAAGCTTATCAGTAGACAACTTGTAAGTAAGCAACACAGGATGATTTATTATTATGCTGGCTTATATTATATTTATTATTGAAAGTAAAAAATGCATCATTCTATGCTTATCCAGATTACAACCCGTTAATGCAAAATTTTAATGTATTTTAATTCGCTTGCCTCCTATCTCTCACTTCCTCTTTATCTCTATCACTGTCTGCCTAGGGCTCCATTCTTTATCTGCTTCTCATCACTCCTCTTTTACTGGTGGACGGCTGAAAATAAACATCGCAACGAAATCCCTCTTTAAAAAGGCTCAAGTGTAGATGAGGGAGGAATTTTAGCCACTTAAAAGAGTGTATGCCTTGCGGAGTGTATTAGAAATAGTAAAGGCTTAAGTAATTGATGGAAATAGACTAGCAATTATTCAAAACTTTACGTTCTGTATGATAAGACGAATTAAGTCACAACTTCTATAAGTATAAGGCTTTTTCCTCCTCTTACCCGCATCAATATTTATTTACAATCTTTTACTTTCTCTCCCTATTTTTACTTATCTCCTGTTTAACTTTATTTATTATTTAGGAAGCAATTAAATACTTTTACTTGGTCAAACAGTATCGAATTGCAACATTTACTCCACCTTATTTTCATTCCTAATTCTTCAATGTGGCAATCACTTAGCGTGTACTAGGTTTCCATTAATTATTGCGAATTATGCGAAGTAACATGCGTTTTAGGGCTGGGTGTAGGTTGGACTAATAATATTTAATGTTATCTTGTTGTAAAAAAACAAAAAATCAATATTGACACAATAACCCCATCCTTTCGAAGCAGCAAACACCTCTGCTATCAACTAAACCATAAATACATCGATCCCAACATGATGCTCGAACTCACCAAAATTTTCCAGCCGGAAAAAAACAACATTCTGCCCATACTTAAAACCTCTTATAACAATCCAGGCATCAACCTAATCATCTCCTTTCTACCCACTATATCCAAAACACACAAAAATTCATTCTAGAAGGCATCAACCTCGTATCCAAATCGCCCCCACCAATCACTGCTTCAGACAAAACCACCTCAATGACTTTCCTCAAAACCGTGATACAACACAGCTTATACGGCTTCAACCAAAAGAACAATCTTACCTGCCATCGACATCTTCTAAGGTACCAGGATATATCTTAAACCAGAACATCAACACTCAGTTACATCAAAAAATTACAAGTAACTCATCAACTTCTCCGCCAGACAAGCCCAGAGCCAATCATAATCATAACTTTTTCAAATACATACCGCTATACAATGGTTTCCTCAAAGGGTAATTCACTCCCTTGCCCTCTTCAACCTTTACATAAACGACATCCTTCCCCATTACCCTTAGATTGCTATTCAATCCTACACCAACGACCTAACCATCATTTCAGAACACAACAGCATAAAGACTGCCCCTAAAAAACTAGAACATGCCTCTCCAGAGTCGAGCGGTAGTTAGACAAAAACAGAATGCCCATATCACCTAAAAAAATCCTCTGCAAGCCTCTCCACCTCCCATATAAAAGAATCACATAGACGCTCGAAAATCACACTAAGACACACATGCTGCCCTCAAAACCCGACACACACAAACACACACACACACACAATTCTTGACATCACGATCGCAATCTGTAACAAGGCATTACAAAAGTGAATGCACTACTTGCCCTTCATGGCTCAACTTGGGACCAGGGAAAGAAAGACTCATCCAGCTATACAAGCCATTAGTTCTTTTCACGCTTAAAAAAGCTTCCAAGCCAGCCATCTCTCACTTGGTCCCTCCATGCTGATCCACTCTAATTCACACAAAACAAAGCTTTACGCATAATAACTGGATGCACTTAATCCATCGGATAAATCACCTACAGGCAGAAATAAAATACTAGGGGATCCCCAATTCTCCTCAAGAAAAGATCATCCATCCCACTCAGTCTCGAATAACTCTAGCATCAGCTAGGAATAAGAAGTGCACACACATCCTCGTCAAATTATTCGCTTATTCCCTCATCCATATCACCATGCCCTTTCCAGAAGAAATACAGCAGACACATACACCCAAACCGTTGCACGACCTTTCCGAAACCTTCAAAACAACATTGTACCTCAACCACACCCTCAAAAAAGTACAAAAGAGGAGAAACACCTAATGATACACATCAGAGTCACCGTCTCCAGAAACAGGACATACTACCATCTATCACTACAATATTATAACTACCTAACAAAGCAAGTCAACAACGCAATTTGTCCATGTTCGACTACTCCACTGATAATTATGGTCACCTACTAGAACAATATCAGATATCCTGGTACCCTTCGTACAAAAACACGATGTTTCATCAGTCACGGCTTTCCTCCGCGACTCGGTTGGTCCTTGATACCAGCACAGGGGGAAAAATGGAAGTATCTCATTATATGATTGGTCATTCATTAAATATAGTGGTAATATTATTTATCAGTTAACTCACGTTCTTTTGGTCTTTTATTAATCTAGTTTTTTTTTTTTTACTTAGGCAATGAACCATTTCGATTAGTTATCCATAAGTGTTCTTTCGATAGTTGCTTTATATGATACGTTCATGTGCTATTTGATGGGTCGGATGGTACCTTCTATCAATATTATTCATAAAAAATAGGAATTGGAAATAATCTATTGTGTTTTCTTGTAAATTAGAAATATATGAATCCTTTTGCACAGATACCATCACATTTATGGATTCTTTCCCTTTTTAATAAAATCATAGAATATTTGTTAACATATAAATCGAATCTATGGACTGTTAATTTTATAGACTGTACTCACAATTTGAAATATCCGATTTACGGCCAATTACAGAAAAAGAAGAGAAAATTCGGCCGAAACCGAAAGCCATCTGAGAACGCCAGCTAAGGTTAAGAAGGTCTCGCTGCATACATTTGAGCCTCTTTTGTTCGGGCTTGTAACGCTAAGTTCAGAAGTAAATAAGAATGATTCTTGGAGATTGGCATTCATAGCAATTTTTGTATTTCTTGGGTTGTATTTAATCAGTGTTATTTTATGTATGTCTTTCCTTCATTATGTTGAGTAAAATTCTGTCCTCCTCTGGTAAGAGGTTTTAGTTGTAAAGAATGGTCGAAGGACGAGTGTTAAAAATAAAGTATAAGAAGCAAATATCCTAAAACAGGTATCAGATATGAAACAGAATAAAACTCATAACTACCGAAAGTGCTGGTTACAGGAATGCACCTTAAAAGCCTCCAGGAACAAAACAATCGAGAAATAAGGGAACAAAAAGGAGGTAGAATTTTTGATAACTTCTGCGAAATCCATTACCACTATCAAACAGTCATTAGACTAAATTAAATTAATGGACACCATCAATTCAATCACTACTTTGATGACCTAGCAAGAGTGACGGGATTTATTGTGAAATTCGAAGTTATTTAAAAAATAACTCCTTATTTAACAACAGTATAGAGAGAAACCCAGTCTGAAATATTTAGATAACAGCAGTAAACCATCTTCACAGGAATGGGTAGTATGTAGTACCATTCAAAATGAAGCTCCGTAAAACTTATAGCGAATTACATGGCCCATCCTGATCTTAAGATTACACTACCACACCTCAACCCTCTATTATTCAATCTCTGAAGCCTTCTAGAAATATTTTTCTGGAGAGTGTAACATATTGTAAGACCATCATTCATTCACAGTAATAAACTCAATATAATATTAAGACGATAAATGATAGGTGGCTTAGGCGATTTTCGAATCTAAAAGAGATACAATCCATAGTTTTCTCCAAGAACAGAGTTCAAAATAAACAATCCCTCTTTTCATGTTAATTAAAAGAAATGAATCAATTTGCTCTATGATATACGTAACATTTTTACGATTCTTTGCCTTATTAAAAAAACAATTTTTGTTTAAATATGACAACTTCCTGAACTCTTTATTACTTTGGAGATGTATTTACCCATTCAATCTAAGACTGGCCAAGTTGACGAGATATTTTTTTTTAATTGGCGTCATCGACTCAGAATGCCGATGAAAAGATTAAAACAAATATTCATTAATCCATTAGTTTATCAGGGAACTTCTCACACCAAATGGCCGATATGACGAACTCCAATTGCTATTACTGAACTAAAGACCGGCAAAGACCATAGGATCCAATTGAAGCCGATCGAATGAAGAAAAAGAAGGAGAGATAAAAGATCAGAATGAAAGTAAAAGGAAATATAAATTATATATGTTAGTTCAACGTTAAAGTAATATTTCTCCATTTTATTTTAAGACATTTATTAAAGTGCTTCACTGACTTTGGACGGTTAATATTCGCACATATTTGAGTAATTTTGTGCGAGAAATCTTTGTTCTCTCCCACTTTTAAGTCCTTTTGTTATTAAGCTTGAAGCCGTTATTTTTACTTAATGCCTTGTTATCTAAATCAACTAATGATTGATAATTTATACAGGTAAAACCGTTTAATATTTTCAAGACTTCAATGTGTTGATCGCAAAAATGGTAATTTTCAAAGTGAAAGCAAAATAATATTCTGTCTGAATTTGTATTATTGTTCTTTTTTTTATTGGAGGGAATAAAGGTGTCTGTAGTTTGAACCAATTCCAGGTTTAAGAAATCTTTTTACAGAAAGAAGACCAAAGTTAAAACGCGTATTCTAAGTGATGTCAAACAAGCGCTTTATAGAATGGAAGAATAATATCTTTCGATTTAAATACAAACTTTCTGGCTATGTTAGTCAGGGATCTACTCCATTTGTAGGATGCAACAACACACTTTTAAAAGTTTAGTTAGCTCCAAACTTTTCTTAAACTAAGGTATTTTTCCAAACAAAAATTTTCATTATCCACTTTCGTTCCATTCTACTACATACTCTAAATCGTTTTGTAGATTGACTATAATAGCCTCGTATTTTGCTCTATTTCCTCTTTACTTATCATGCCATTTTTCTTTTTAATTTTTCATACCAAATTACTATAAAAATTGGTAGTGGAAACTTTCGAGAGCAATGGACTAAGAAATGTTTCCTGAGGAAAAGCTCAGGTGACCGATGCCCAGCTTAATTTGCTCACATTTAACTATACTTTCTTCCTGCGATCCGACATCCATTTTCAATCCATCTATTTGAGTCTTAAGAGATATAATTATTTCGGTAATGAAATGATCACAATAACGACATTAATTAATTAAATAATGAATTAATTTAAATAGCTATTCTTAGTCAGTGCCTTGGTAACATCATTCTACCTTTATTTATTCGGGCTTCCTTTCATATATAGATTCATGGCCAAAGGTTTTGAGACTACCATATTCTTCATATAAGAAAGGTAATAAAACTAATCAAATGTTGCATTTTGTGTGAGTTTTTTTGTATCATAAGTTCGAACCAATTTAATTAATAAATAATTTAGAATCAATTGACGCGCGTAGTCATTATGCACAATGATCTCTGTTGTTCTTCAGGAATGCTTTACTTCATTTTGGCTCGCTGGAGACTAAATTCGTTATTATATTCTGACTGATATTCATCGAGTTTTGTTCAATAATCAACGGCAACTGTTAACAATTGAATGAAATCTGTTTATCAATCGCTACTTTTAGAATTATTGCCCACAACTTCTAGAAATTTCATGCTATACTTTCAAAGTCTTCTTTGTTAGTATAAACATAAGGACACTTAAAAGCCTTCCCCCTTGTACTTGTTAATCATTATTTCTTGTGCCATGGTTTTTGTTTATCCACCTTTTGTTTTAGAAGTCTCTTTTACTTTGAATGTTCTCATGTTGTCTATTTTATGGTGCCGATAAATGAGTACTCGTCTTAATTTAAGTGTCCCCTGCATGCCTATTTTCAGATAAAGCTTGGTTTTGTTTTTTCACAATAGTCCTCTGCTTTTCTTGCCACCGACCAGATCCGGACTCTAAGCACGCACAGAAATCTCCTTAAGTTAATTAATCAGAGTTATAATTTTAGTGGCACTTCAACTTCCTTTGTCGCTGGCATTTATCAGGTCATTTCTTCTTCGTTTGCTCTTTTATTTCTTTCGCATATGAGTACTTTGAATGCATGGTAGTCACTGTATTAAAAAGATTAACGAATCTTTTCTAAAATATGAAAAACAGGTAAATAGAAAATCAGGGACCTAGAATGAAGGCAATGGCGCAAACAAAAAAAAACAGTTCACCTATAAAAATAATCGATTGGTCATCGGCGAAGGAAAATCCATAAAATATTATTTGAGACAAACACTCAGTCCGAAAGAAAGCAATTTAATCACAGAAATCCAAACAAAGAAATAACAAATAATGCATATCGGAAGAGAGGGACTAGATTGAAATTATAAGTCTTCGTTTGAGAGATGGAGAATGTATTTCATATGAATTGTGGCTGGCAAGGATCCTACCACTCTATTTAGCAGTGATCGCTGAAAATAAAAGGAATGGGAGTCTCATAATTATTTAATGTTCCAAACGCAAAAAGTGATTTATAGAAGATGACAGACATGGTAAGTTATCTATTCACAGAAGAGTAAACCAAAGTTAAACCGCACATTCTGAGTGATGTCTAACAAGCGTTATGCAACCCAGGATTCTACTCTATTTGAAAAATGTTAGAACACACTTTTTGGAGTTTAGTTAGCTCATAATTCTTACTTACTCTCAAGTATTTTTTTAAACAATGTTCATCAGTTAATTTCACCCCATTTTAAGATTCCAAGTTGCTCTATTTCCTATCTATTTATCATGGCATATTCTTTTAACTTTTCATACCTAATTACTATCAAAATCGACAGTCTAAATTGCAGGGAGTTATGGAATAAGAAATGATGCATGAGGGAAAGCTCAGTTGACCGATGCCCAACTTAATTTGTTCACATTTAACACGAATTTATTCCGATCCAATCTAAGTACATTTTAATTTATATCAACTGGTTTTAACTTCTGAAAACGAGGTAAACCGAAAATCCTTATCAAAGGTTAAGTGTATGTGGTGAAGGTAAATTAAACAAGTTACTTAAACACGAATACTGACACAGAGCACGACACGAGGTATCGCTAATTAAGGATTTGATCAACAAATGTTCCATTATTTTGTCTGAAAACATAAACCGGATCAGTTTGCCAAAAACGGAAGTTAAGAAAATCTTCCTAAAAATTCGGGAATAGATTTCATCACTTCTAAAAAAAATTGGAGTCTTATTTTTCTTTAGACTCGATTGGAACTATTTCTTGATTAAATAATTTGTAGAAGAATTTAAGATTTGGATATTTTCATTTTCTTTATATAAATACCTATATCATTATCGGTTAAATTATTCTTTCAAAAGGTAATAATATCATGATCAAATTAAAAAAGTATGGAATTGTAAATTTATAGATTTGCTACTTACTCCCTCATAATCCCTCTCCATAAGTTCGAAGCATTCCCTAATTTGTTTGATTTTATTAAAAAATTTATGGAATCTCTTAGCTTCACGTTTCTATTCCATCACTAGTTCCTATTTCCGGTTCCACTTAGTTCTCCTTCTGCTATACAGGAATTTAGGTAATAATTCCTCTGAAAAACCAGCTAGAACAGACTCGTTGCATACAGTGCACAAATGAATAAAACCATACTTCAAAAACTCATCAAAATATACTTAGAGCACACGCCCCTTCTAAAATACTTATGATAAAACAAATTGCCTAATTGTTTCGAAATTTGTTCCATCCTCAAAACTTCCTAATAAAATTGTTACAACA
The DNA here is from genome assembly GCA_963969495.1 of Ceratothoa steindachneri. NCBI lineage: Eukaryota > Metazoa > Arthropoda > Malacostraca > Isopoda > Cymothoidae > Ceratothoa > Ceratothoa steindachneri. The sequence goes on from OZ018336.1 coordinate 60,249,192, forward strand.
AAACAGGGATATTTTATTTCTTTCTTGTCTCATAACATCTACTTGGTTGTTTTTATTTCTCTTTTTATCTCTGTCTAACTTAACTTATGCATAACTCTCTAAAATTAGACTAAATTATCAAATAGTCCCAATTATTTCATAAGCAAATCATTCTGAGTCTGCAAAATGTTTCTATCACATAGATAGAGAAAAAAATATTAAATTTGTATATCCGACGTTCTGCTAATTTCAGGGTTTGAACTTTAAAGCTCGGTTCACTAAGTGCTCACTGGTATAGTAAATTTAGAATTAATGCAACGCTATTGAATAAAAACAATTGGAAATCGCGAATGTGAAGTAGAAATTTAGGTTGCTTTCAACGGATAACGCGTATGCTCTGAGTGACTCTTTTATACTGGAACTAGAGAATAGAACTAATTCACCCAACGCAAATTTAATTCTTAAAACTATTATATAACAAATTGAAATGAATGATTCTACTCTTGGACGCTGAGCTTTTTATTCTGAAAATCTAATATCTTATGACTCTGTTTTGCTTTAGGTATTATTTTTAAATATTAACTTTACTTGAATGCTTTGCAATAGTACTTATAGTACTTTTTTTTTCATTTATTGTTCTCCTTTTTTCCTCACTCTAAATAATGAGAGAAATCTCGTTAAGTTGATGAGTTAGCGTTCAATTTTTATTGGCAGTTCACTTTCCTCTGTCGCTGACATTTCTCAGTTATTTCATTCTTTTTTAGTCCTTTAGTTATTTCGTATCATGATACTTTGAATGCATGGTGGTCACTGTATTTTTCTAAAATGCAAAAAACAGGTAGATAGAAAATTACAGACAGATAATCAAGGGCACCTATGGAAATAATCAAGCGGTCACCGACGAAAGAAAATCAATAAAATATGATTTAAGACTGTCCCTAAGAAAGCAATTCAACTACCGAACTCTATAAAAGGAAATAAAAAGGTCGCATATGGGAAAAGAGGGATAGATTGAAAAAATACGACTGATTGAGAGATGGATATTCGATTCCAAAATGAAAAGTATAAAGTGAGGCTGACACCAGATCATCGTACTATATTTCGCAGTACTCGTTGAAAGCAATTGGAATGGGTGTCACATAAATTTTTCATGTCACATACAAAAGAAGTCATTTATAGAAGAGGACAGACATGGTTAAGATGTCTATCGACGGAAGAGAAACCCAAAGATAAACCGCATATTCTAAATGATGTCTAACAATAGTTTTATATAATGGAAGAAAAATTATGTATTATTTAATTATAAACTTTCTGGATATGTAACCCAGGAGTCTACTTCATTTATACGATGCTACAAACACTTTTCAAAGTTTATTAAGCTCAAAATTTATAAATACACAGGTATTTTTCCAAACAATTTTTAATAGGTCACTTCCATCTCCTTCTACTACTCTAACGCTGTATTTTGCTCTATTTCATTGCGTCATATCATGGCATGTTTTTATTTCTTCATACCTAACTCCAAAATCGGTACTATAAATTACAGAAATGATCCATGAAGAAATATTTAGTGACCGATGCCCAGCTTAGTTTATTCACATTTAACACGAATTTCATCCGATCCATCAAAAGTATATCTGAATTTATATATCAACCACTTTTAACTATAACACAAGTCTCTTATGTTTAACAACATCACGAGTCTTCTGAAAACAAGATAAACCGTATTGAGAGCTCGATGTTTGCCAAAGGTTGCGAGTATTTTATGAAAAAAATCAAACAAGTTACTTAAACACGAATATTGACTCCGAAAACAATCCTAATTATCACCAAGTATCCCAGACAGCGCCATTGACTCCCAAAGGAGTCTAGTATAATAAATATTTTCACAGATTTCCAATGAGACCTTTTAAACTGTAAATGGTTTTAAGATTCAGACATTCCCAGTTACTGCATGTCCATTAAGGAAGAAAGTTAATTTTTGAAATTTAAAGGCATTTTGGTGAACAAAAAATGGCTGATTATTCAGAAAGACAGATAAAAGAAAAACAACAACAGACTGTAATTCAGTGGGAAAGAATCTTTTGTATACATATATACAGATATATACGATTGTAGGCACTACCTCTTAGCATGTATGTATAAATACACATATACGCGTGCTCTCACCTTCCCAGCTCCTTCCTTTTACTGAAATCCTAGTTATGTTCAGGTGTGAAGATGCAGGACCTATGACCAAATGGGTCTGCTGAAACATGTTGACTTGGTGACACTGTTGAGTCTGTGTAGTATTATTATTAAAATATCAATAAAATATAATATTTTTATTAAATATATATTGTTTTTCTAATTTTTATTTCTGGAAATTGTAAATTTTATAAATATTAGCTACATAAAATCAAAATATTTTACAGTAATTGCTTTTAATTTGAGATATTCTCCTTAACATTCTCCTCAGATGGAACCAAATTCTTTCTATTCCAAGAGAAATGTTCATCATAGATTTTAGCGTGATGTAGTAGAAAGCCTTTCAGATGAAAATATCAAAGCTTCTTCAGTGAGATTGAATCTTAAATTTAACACACTCTAGTGCTTACTGAATGCATACGCATACATATATATATACACACACAAACGCACGCACACATACACATTCAGGATGTGACTATTTGAAACAGAAATGTTTGTCTTTATTCTTTGCTTTGTTATAATGTTTTCTTTGCATATATTATTAAAAATCCTTTAATTTATGAGATTCATTCAATGAAGTTAGTCACATTTTACATCTATTTCCCTTATTATTTCAGGTATTCTAGAGAGTGGAATTGGAAGTGATGATAAGATGTAAACGATGGTGATCTTCAAGAGCCTTCTGTTCTTCCAGATGAAATAGTTGCCGAAATGGATCTTGTGATTTTAGAAAAAGATGGTGAAGAAATGGAAGAGACAGAAGGAAGTGAAAGAACGGATAGACCTCGCTGGAAGAAGAGTAACATTAAATGAAAGAGAGGGAATTGGAAGGCAAGAAGATTAATGAACGTGAATACGTTTCCAAGAAACTGTCTCAGAAGTTTCCAGAGCTGTCTTCTTCAAGTGAATGGGATATTTTAATAAAGTCTCTGAAGATCTTATTGAATTCCTGTACATGAAACTAATCGTTATGCATAAAATGATAAAAAAATGCCCAAACTTTGAAGGTACAGTAGAAGAATTTGTGATTTTATAGGACTTTTGTTCTTATCAGCATATACTATCATATCAAGTGAGACGGAATATTGGAGCAAAACACAAGATCTTGAATGTCCGATCATTGCTGAAATTAGGAGCAGAAATAGGTTTCAGGAAATCAAGAAGTTTTTTCATTGTGCTGAGAATGTAAACCTTGGTAATGCAAAAATAGATAAAATGAAACCTTTGTATGATCTTTTAAATGAGAAGATTATGCAGTTTGGAATTATTCATGAAGTTCTTAGTATTGACGAATCCATAACATCTTATTATGGATGTCATTCTTGCAAACAATTCATAAGACAAAAACCAATACGATTTTGTTTCAAATCATGGGTTTGGCCAGTTCAACTGTGATGCCCTATAATGTGAAGGCAAATCGAAAAATCAGTATTCCAATGAACCTTTAGGAAGTAGAGTAAGCCAGGAATGCATTTATGAGTGCCCTGAGCCTACAAAGCAAATGCTGTATTTAGACCCTTTTTTCACTTCATATAACAAAAACATGGACCTAAAGGGAATAAATGATACTGTTTGTTTTAAATTAAATCAAACAGGACAAATCACTGCTCAAATCCTGCTGCAAAAGAAATGAACAAGAAGGCAAGATAATCCTATGACTATCGATCCGAACGAAATGTCTAATTCGTCACTTGGAATGATAATGTTGTCGTTACTCTTTTCAGTAATTTTGAAGGTGGAAATCCAATAAGTGTAGCAAAACGTTGCCAAAAAAGGGCAAAGACATGTGAATATTAAACAAACTTAGATTAGTAACAGCATAAAATAAAGGAATGGGTGTTCTCAACATATTTGATAGATCTCTGTAGGATTTTCGCTCTGCGATCAGAAGTAAAAAGTCGCATTTTTCACTTTTTATTGCTGCTTTGAACGTAAGAATAGTGTTTTGCAGAGGCGTATTTACGAAATCAGCTCTGGAACTTCAATTCCTTACAAAGAATATAAAAGGGCCATGGTTTAGATCCTTGTCAAATAGCAAAGCCTGAAAGGATATCTTCAAAGAGGCTAAGTTCTGTCCCAAAAGGACAGAAGGAAGTAAGGATAGACAACACCAACCACCATACTGAATCACTCTCAACTTCAAAAGGATGTGTTTTGTGCAAAAGAAATAAGATAATTCAATGCTCAAAATGTCATGTCACCATTCATTTGAAGTCATCCTGGCAAAAATTTCACGAACAATAGAATTCGGCAGCACAAATTTTTACATACCCTTTTGTGATGCACAACTTTCGTAGGCCCTTTTTTAATATGTTCATCTCTTAATTGAACATCTTTGTGTTATTTCCAGAAGTGTTTCATTATTATTTACTCAGTATTGGAATTTGCATTCATTTATCTAGTGTTTTTTTACTTCCTTTGTGAGTGTTTGTGTACATGTATGTAAGTGAAGGTAATTAACTTCTTTTCCGTGTTTATATCATTAAAAACATGTAAGAATATCATTGAAATAAAATAAATCAAGAAATTGATCATTTTCATTTAATCCGTCTACCCTCAACTCCCATTGACTCCTTAGGTAGCCATACCTGAATTTTTCATTAAATTTTCGAAAATTAAAAAATACTTAGAACAGGTAATCAAACTTATCAAAAACTCTTTAAAAATTAAGTTTAATAAAAATCAAAGCACATTGGGACTAACTGGTTAGGATTTGATCACCAAATTCTCCACTATTCTGTCTATAAAAAATAAACCTCATGACTCTGCCCAAAATCGAAAGGAAAGGAAATCGTTCTAAAACATATGTGATTAGATTTCATCACTTTTTAAAAAAATGAGTTATATTTGCTTCTGTGAACTTGATTAAAACTATGTATGTCTTCATTAATTGAACTGTTAACAATTTTAAGATTGGGATATCTTAATTTTCTTTATATAAATACTTTTATCATTATCGGTCATATTTTTCTTTTAAAGGGTAATATCATGAACAAATTAATTAAGTATGGAATTTTAAATTTATAGAATTGTTACTTAGTCCTTCTTCAACACTATCCAGTGGCATAATAGTTTAATTTTATTAAAATATCTATAAAATCTTTTAGGTTCTCGTTTCTATTCCAACGCTAATTCCTACTCCTGGTTCCACGTAGCTCTCCTTCTGCTATTGTACAAGAATTTTGGTAATAATTCCCTCTAAATACCAACTAGATCGGATTGTTGCACAAATGCATAAAATTATACTTCCGGAACTCATCATAGTATAGTTAGAGTACACGCCCCTTCTAAAGTAGCTATGATAAAATAAATCGCCTAATTGTTTCGAAATTTGTTCCATCCTCAAAACTTCATAATGAAGTCCATATATCAAAACTGGAGGATATTTTTTCTTTCATAAGCAAATATTTGTGAAGCCGTAAAAAAATTATACTACATAGCTAGAAGCATAGTGATTAAACTCGTATTATGTCTTTCTGCTAATTTCAGGGTGCGAGCTTTGAAGCTCGGTTCAATAAGAAGGTTCCGGTATAATATATTTACCAGAAATGCCACGTCATTTGATCGAATAATTGGAAATCGCGAATGTGAAGTACAAATTTAGGTTGATTATATTCTTAAAACTATTATATAAGAAATTGAAATGTGTGATTCTCATCTTGGAGCCTGACTTTTACCTTTTGAAATCTCATACCCTATTGTTGTTTTTTTGTGTGTTTTTCGCCCAAAAGGAAAATTTGAACTAGGTCATCTTTAATCTTGTTCCTTTAGTTTACTAGTAACTTTACTTACTAATAAGCTTAAGCAAAAATATAAATAATATGCTCAGAGATACATATGAAAAATAAACGCGATCTCAAGATCAACTAGTGGTACCTAGCATCATAATAAAGCAAGCGAATGTGGAATGAAGACAGTTGAAGTAGTGTCCAAAAATAATAGAATGGTAGAAGTCCAAAGTACCAACAAATGATCCACGACGCTGATAGAACTGTGGAGGGATGATTTTTAATCATATTGAGTATAAACATGATTGTGAAGTTACATAGATAACCATATATATTAAAATTTCTTTTTTACTAACCAATTATTTGTTAATTTATAGTTAATGTATTATGTTGGTGGGGTATAATAGCGATAGGGTCGTATTTGCTGAGAAAGAATTTTTTAAGCTTCAATGTAGTTCGAGTAAGAGTAGAAGGCCACGGGGGAGTGGGCTTCATAAGTCTAAGACTGTTTTTTGTTCAACAAGTGAACGCAAATAGATGAAGTTGTAACCCACCCAAAATAACTTCCATCCGTTCCTTTCACTACAGAGCGGTTTCGCCCAGAACGAAATGTTGATTCAAGGAAGATCACAGATAAATTTCGAAGAAATCTTTTTCAGGCTGAAACTTCAGCCTAATCTACAAGGTTCACAGCGACGACTGGAAGCGAGACAAGGGTGGAGTGGTGCATCAGAAGCGAAAGGGTTCATTGCGAGATTTGCTATGGCATTGCAATTAAGTCGTGCAAAAGGGATGTGGGAAGAAAGACATAACAGGCAAAGGAAGTCCTTGCGGGAACTTTTCCTTTCGATATTTGATCACAAGCTCTGTGTTCATTCCAAGGTAAGATTAATGGTTTGTATCTTACATTTGAAATGGACCAGGAAAGGGCACTATTCTTATCAACCTATTAATCTTCAAACTCCACCTTTATTTCAAATAATTTCAACGTATATTTTCTCGTTTATCAACACATTTGCGATGCTGTTGAAATGCACCAACTTAAGAGCTTCTACAGCGATTTTACACTTTTCCCAATGTTTATCATACACGATATTTTCGCCATTTGTATCGTTTCATCTGCATGATCACACTTATATTGTGAATACTTTGGGGTATATTTTTATCATATATTTTTTCTCATAATTTCCAGATGAGCTATGAAAAGATTGAGACATTAAACCCATTTTATTAATAAGTATAGTACAGTGAAGCACGCACTCATTATTCACAATTAGTCAATTATGTCCATTATTTTTAGTCGCGTGCGAGTCTAGTCGCGAGCGACTCTACACCTCACTATGTCGGTCGATCGGTCGGTCACCAGTTTGCTTTTTGTTTTGTTTTTGTAATAACATTGTAACTATAGGGCCGATTATAACGAAATTTAAAACCATTATGTTGTTTTATATTCTCTATCGAATTATATAAATGCAAAAGTCCTCCCAAGGTTACGCAGGAATTAATTTGTTTTGGCAATAACATCATAACTTTTCGGCCGAACTCTGCTAGACTAGACTAGGCTATATTATGCTATATTTTGCTAGGAAAGCCTAGAATAGGCTCTACTATGCTAAGCTATGCTAAGATATAATGTACAAAGGTAAGATATACTTTTCTAATTTAGGCTATAATATGCTATGCTAGAATAGCATATAGTATGTTAGGCTAAACAATAATAAGCTATGCTTGACTAGGGTATGATAGGATAGTATAGGCTATACTTGTCTAGGACAGTTATTGCTAGGCTAGGTTAAGCTGTACTAGGCTATGCAGGGCATGGAAGGCTATACTAGGCTAGGCAACGCTATGGTATGCTAGGTTTGGCTATGCTACACTAGGCTAGGCTTCGCTATACCAGGTAGGCTAGGCTATGTTATGCCTGCTATGCAAGCCTAGGCTAATATCTAATAGTCTACTCTAGACTAGGCAATAAAATGATATACTATACTCACTAGGATAGGGTACAGTAGGGTAAGGTAGGCTATGATATACTATCCTAGGTTATGCTAGTCTAAACTAGTATATGGCAACTAGGTTAGGATAGGATAGAATATAATAGGCTAGGCTCCAGTGAACTGGGGTAAGCTAAGACAGACTACATTAAGTTTTAATATACAATTGTAGGCTGCGCTAAGCTAGGTTAGGTTATACTCTGCGAGGCAGACAAGGCTAAATTATACTATACGTGGCTAGGCTATACTTTAATAAGCTAGGCTAGGATAGTCTAGGATACACTGTGATAGACTCAGGTATACTCTACTAAGCTAGGCTGAGTTATACTATACTAGGCTTAGTTAAGCTAGGTTAGATTATATATACTATGCTAGGCTATATATGCAAGTCTATATTAGGCTAGGATAGATTATACTAGGCTACCTAAGGTATACTAACCTATTCTAGGCCATTCTATGATAATATGATATACTAGGCTGGGCTATACTAGGGTATGCTATGCTATGCAAGGCTATGTTGGAATATATTACGCTAGATTAGGCTAGATTATAGTATACCATGCTAAGCTAGCACAGGCTAGGGTAGGCTAGACTAACTATAGTTGGGTGTGCTATGTCAAGATATACCATGCTAGAATAGGATAGGATATACTATGCTAGACTAGTTTATACTATGCTCGCCTACTTTATACTATGCTAAGCTAGATTTGGGTAATATAGGCTATACTATGCTAGGCTTTGGAAGGCTAGGCTAGGCTAGCCTAGGCTATACGATGATAGGATTTGCTCTTCTATGTTAACTATTCTGAACTGTACTAGGTTAGGATATGCTATTCTATAAAATTCTAGGCTAGGTTATACTATTCTATAAAATTCTAGGCTAGGCTATATATACTATGCTATACTATGGTAAGCTTTACTATCTTACATATGCTAGGCTGTAGTAGGGTATGTTAGACTAGTCCATACTATTGTTTCTAGGCTAGGATAGGCCATAATATACATTATGTGCCAGGCTAGGGTAAGTTAGTCTAAGCTAGGTCCTAATATGGTGGGCTAAACTATATTATGTAAGGCAAGGATAGACTATGCGAGCTACGCTAGAGTATGGTATGGTAAGTTCTACTATTATACGGGAACCTAAGCTTTTTACCTTTTCAATTCCATAAATGAGGTGTAAAAAAAGGTTAAGGCCCCGTTTTTCTTTTATTTTAATAATATTGTAAAAATTCGGTCGATTCTAACGAGATTTAAAACTCTTATGTTGTTTCTCATTCTCTTTTCGAATGATACAATATATAAACTCCTCCCAAAGTTAGCCCGGGAATTATATTGTTTTAGCAATAACATCATAAATATTCGCCAGATTCTAACGAAATTTGAAACCTTTATGTTGTTTTACATTATATTTGAATGATATAATCGTCAAAGTCCTCCCAACGTTAGCCAGGGAATTATTTTGGGGGGGAGGAATAACATCATAACTATTAGCCCGATTCGGACGAAATTTGAGACCCTTAAGCTGTTTTACATCATCACTTCACTAACTCTATAATTTAAGAAGTGGATTTCTTTGAGTATTTGAATAATAATTTCATCTTAGTTTAGTTATGACTTATTTTTTTTCGCAAAGTTATTTCTAATAATTATTTTATAATATCAAAAAACAAAATGGTGAAGTTCAGAAATAAATATAAGTATCGAAATTTTGTGAATTTTTTAAAACCCAAAGAATTACAAATGGTGAAGTTCAGAAAATTAATTTTATACATATATCTTCTTCTATAACTATATTTTAGCAATGTGATATTTTGAAAGGGGAAAAATTTAGTTTAGAGATCGATTTTAAAATTATTATAATTGGCGAAGTTCAGAAAATTTATAAAAATTTAGCCATGGCTGCTTTTTTTTAGATTTTAAATTTTAATCTTAGTAACGAAGCGTAAGCTCCCCCTGTAGGAGGAAGTGGCGAAGACATTGCCTGGTTCTTTTTAGAATGATATAATTGCTAAAGTCCTTTTAAGCTTACCGCGGGAATTAGTTTTGGGGGGCAATAACATCATAACTATTCGGTTGATTCTAACGATATTTGTAACCCTTATATTGTTTTACATTCTCTTTCGAATGAAATAATTGCTAAGGTCCTTCTAAGGTAATCCGGGCAATTAGTTTTTGGGGCAATAACATCGTAACTATTCGGCTGATTCTAACGAAATTTGAAACTCTTATATTGTTTTATATTCCCTTTCAAATAATATAATTGCCAAATTTCTCCCAAGGTTAGCCAGGGAATTAGTTTGTTTTGGGCTATAACATTATAACTATTCGGCCGATTCTAACGAAATTTGAAACCCTTAAGGTGTTTACATTCTCTTTCGAATGATAGAATTGCCAAGTCCTCCCAAGGTTAGTCCGGGAATTATTGAAAGTCGTAAGGACATAAATCAGAATAAGTGAGAGCAAGCGAATTTTGGTCAGCAGACCTTGTTCAGGTAGGCTTCACTTCGTTAAGAGCGCCTGGAGACTAAATATGTGATTATATCTTGACTGATATTCCTCTACTTTTGTTTAATGACCAACTGCATATGTTCATATTTAGATGATTTTTGTTTATCAATCGCCACTTTTATAATTATCGTCCTCAAATTCTATAAATTTCACGGTATACTTTTGAAGTCTTCTTTATTGGTATTGCCACAAGGACACTTAAATACCTTTTCAGTGACACTTGTTAATGATTCCTTCTCGGACCATTGTTTTCCTCCTTTATGTACCCTTTTTCAGGTGGGTCTTTAACTTTAAATGTTCTCTGGGAGGCGGGGGGGGGCTTTTTGGGGTACTCCTGAAAGAGTACTCGTCTTATTTTAAGTGTCTTTTTAGCAAAAGCCTGATTTTGTTTTTCACGTTACTCCTCTGCTTTTCTTGCTACCTCCTACCAGCTCCTCATTCAAAGCACTCACAGAAAACTCCCTAAGTTAATTATTCAGAGTTATATTTTCAGTGTCACTTCAGCTTCCTTTGTCGATGGCATTTCACAACTGTTTATTTTTTGCACCTTTATTTCTTTCGCATCAGATTGCTTTGTATGCATGGTGGTCACTGAATTTAAAACATAACGATTTCTTTCTAAAATGCGATAAACAAGAAGATCGACAATCAGGGAGAGTGAACGAAGGAAATGGCACAAAGAGAAAGACCGGGGCAGCTTTGGAAATAATCGAGCGGACAACGGCGAACCAAAATCAATAAAATATGATTTGAGACAATGGTTCAGTCCAAAGGAAAGCAATTCCACCACATAAATCCGAAATGAAAGGAATGAATTGGAGCTGATACCAGATCTTCCCAATTCCTTTCGCAGTGCGCACTGAAAAAGAAGAATAAACTCAAGGATTTTCCATGTCACACAAAAAAAGATTTATCGGACATGTCAGGAATGAATGGCATCAGATTAAATGGAAATATTAATTTTTTAAGTACAGGGTAAATTACTGTAATTTAAACAGTAATTTTAATCCTTTTAACTCAAATATTTTAAAAGTAACACTTTAAAGCATTAAAAGGAACCTTTTAATGTCAAATTCTACTATCCACTCTAGTTTGTTATATAGTTCATTCTTACCGTAGGTCTAATTTCGCTTTTCAGATGGAGTGAATAATGACAAAAATATCTTACTCTACCAATCACAACTCTTTTCTTCATACCCCAAGAAGAGAAGAAGAGATTAATTAACTTAACCTCTTCTATACAAGCTCTATTAGTCCTAGACATAGATCGTTATAAGTAAAGCTAAAAAAAAGTGAGGAGAATGGAAGGAATACCACTGTCCAGTTTGTGGTTGAAATGTCGAAGTAACTCTGAAACTCGCTAATTATGGCAACGTAAAAGAAATAGATCCACTAGTTGTGTCGGCTACTAAAACACCACAATTTATGAAATTTAAAAATATATTTGAAAAATGCCGCTTTAAAATCACTAAGTAAACTGATATAAATAAAAGCTTTGATGATTAGTAAAATTGAGATCATTTTGTGCCTTTGACTCCAATAAGTTTTATTTTCATTAGAGAGAACAAAAACGTATAAGGATTTTATTTTGGTAATTGGAGTTTCTTTTCTTATTTGTTAATAAAAGTTATATTATCAAAGAGTGAAAAAATATTAAAAGTCTTAAAATCCTTTTTAAGATGAGGATGATGTAGAAGCTATGACGGTCAAACACTCAATAATTTTTTCATCCCCATCTTCCACTGAGTAGGACGGCTTTCTAAATAAATGTTACAGTATATCCTCTCTTTCATTTATAATGCACATGTACTATTTACTATCCAGCAACACACCCTGTCGTTCGAATATTTTTGCTATGTAATTTGTAATTCTTTTCCACTCTTTTCTTTGTGTAGATCAAGATTGCTCTTTTCCAACGTTCAAACACTCTTCTGCTTTAATACGTTTAGCTCTAAAATATTTTTTCCTATTGGTTCCTAACCCCGTAATCCCTCAATTCTATACTAACAACCATTCTTGATCAAGGTAGTTTATGAAAAATGCTCAAAGTAAACTTTCAGGCGATTTTTAATCTCATTTATTACTCAACTCTTTACATCTTTGATCCAGACATATCTCTCACTCTCTATTTATTTTATTTCTGCTTTTATTTCTTTAAAACAAGGCAGACGTACCTGTTTTGAAATAAAAAAAAACTATTGTACATACTTTTTCATTTCCTACTCACAATTTAATGAGTACTTCCTGCATATTTTCACATTAGTACTACATTTACCTAGGCAGTTTATTTACTTAAAACCACCTTCCATTTATTACTTCCACCATTTAATACCAAGTTTTACTCATAATTCATAGCAAACCATATTTACTCCCTGCAATGGGTGTTATTGGTTCTTTTATACAACTCCATTTCCACTATAGGTTAATCACCACCTTACCTTTGATTTTTGTATGCATCTATACTCTTCAACCTCGTCTTACCATAAACCTTTTCTTTTATTTATTTTTTTAAAACATTTATTCAATGAAAACATTAAAAAAAACGAATTTATGGAATACTCTTAAAATTGAGTGATTGGATATTATTCTTCCATGCTTCTTATGGCTTTCATGTAACATACTTGTCCGACGATAGGCCTACGTACGAGGGGCGGTCAATAAGTTTTGCGAATCGGTAGAGCAAAACAGAGGAAGGGGGATGGCTGTTTGTGGGGGTGTTAGGACAAGTTATGACAAGTCAGGACCTTCAGCCGCACGCTCCTGCCTCATCTATTTAAGAAGCAGTAGCTGATCGCCGATCGTCCGTCACAAATTTTTTCATCAATGGAGAAGGTTGAGCACCGCGCAGTGATCAAATTTCTGACCAAGGAAGGCAAGAATGCAAAAGAGATCCATGAGCGCATGCTGGCAGTGTACACCAACCAGCCCCTTCCTATGCAACAATTTCTCGTTGCAATAAGGAGTTCCGCCATGGTCGTGAGTCCCTTGAAGATGACCCCCTCCAGGACGCCCGTAAGACGTGACCAACGAGGACAATTTGGCCCGTGTGGAAAGCATGATCCTCGAAAATCGACGGGTCACGGTCGAAAAAATCGAGCGAAAACTTGGAATATCACATGGAAGTGTTATCAACATCATCCACGACAATTTCGCCATGACCAAGGTCTCTGCCCGTTGAGTCCCTAGAAACCTCACGCCCCATGATCGACTTCAACGTCGTCAAAGTCCACAAGGCCAGATTTACACAAGCTACCCTACGCGAGTGCGGATTCGAGGAGCTCAACCATTCCTTCTACAGTCCAGATCTGGCCCCGAGCGACTATTTTTTATTGCGCCAGCTCAAGGCTGCCCTGCCTGGACGCTGGTTTGGGCACTATGAAGATGTCCAGCTCGCCGTCCAGGAGTGGATTGAACATCAGTCGGGAGATTTCTGGTTGTCGGGAATTTGAAGCCTCAGGGACAAGTGGCGCAAGTGCATTGAAGTCGAGGGTAGTTATATTGAAAAATAATAAAACACTTTTCCTCATATCTCGTTTCCTTATATCTGAATTGCAAAACTTATTGACTGCCCCTCGTACTAAGACCATATTTTCGTTTATTTCTTTTTCATACAGGTAAGATTTTCGGCATTTATAATTTGTGAGCATTTTTGCGTTGAGAGTACTATTTAGTGACAGCTTTAAGGGTTCAACTTGCTCGTCACTAACATTACCCAGGTTGTTTGGAAATTCGCCCAAGTGACTATGTAAATAGTGCAACTTGATACTTATTTTACATCCAAGTAATTGAAAATTCAAGAGCAGATCCTCCACAATATCTTTGTAGTTTGTAGTTTTCTTGTTCCTAAGGAAATTTTGCACCCCATTAGAAACAGCGTTCCAAGCTCCAGCCTCTTCCGCAATCATTGTTATAACAAAATTCGCATGTCTGAGGAGTGTTCTTATCTGAGGTCCATCAAATATTCCTGCCCTTTTTTTCTCGTCACTCAAGATTGGAAAGGTTGAACATATGTGGTGTAAGCTGTCGCCACTGTGAACAAGGGCTTTGACATATTGCTTCATCATACCAAGTTTTATGTGCAGTAGGGTAAAAACGATTTTACCCCTTTCTTATCAATCAGAGGTTCATTAACGATGTTCTTATCACCGGGCATCAAACTGGTTATTGGTGGCCATTCTTTTTTCAACCAGTGGTCTGCTGTAGCCTCACTGTCCCAATAGCACAATAAACAGGGGTATTTTGTCTAACCTACTTGCTGACTCAGCACAAAGTTCACCATTTTCAAATCAACACATATTACCAATACATGTAAATAATTTTGCAACCTATCCAGAACAATTTTTATGCTGTCATATTCTCCTTTCATCTTTACCGAGTGCCTTATTTGGATTGAAGCATACGTGTTTCCGTTGTGAAGTAAAACACATTTCAAACTTTTTTTAGAACAATCAATAAAAAGTCTCCACTAACTTGAATCGTATGCAGGCAGTCTCATAGTGAGCAAAAGTCATTCAACATTAATAAAATAAACAAGTTGACCATCAAAATGGAAGTACTTACGCAACTCTGCTTCTCTGTTACGATAAAAGGAGACACTAGTGCCACATTTCAGCAGTTTTGTTTCTTGCAACCTGAAAGTCAACAATTCAGCAGCCGTCTTTGTCAAATACAAATCTCTTACTGGATAATTTAATTCAGGCTGACTGAGCATAGAAGATTTACCACACTCTGTATCAGTTGCCTCAAAAATATCAATCTGGTTATCTTCGTCATCTGTAGTACCAGTTGATGTACTGATGGCTTCGTCTTCAATCTTTGGTAGTTCAGTAAACTGGTACAGGTATTTCATCAAAGTGCGCAACTGGTCGAATGGCAGAAGGGTTATTTGGGTATTGCAAGTGATGTTTGTTTTTCTTATTGAAACCTTTTGCATTGACAAGGCAGAAGTAGCAGTTATAAAGACGGTTCATTGATTCTCGCCAAACCATTGGCACACCAAACTTGAACTTGAGACCATGGTCGTAAATTTTCAACGCAGGTTTTGCATATTTTTGTGAGGAGCCCAGCTTTTGTCTTGATCTCCAAGTGGCACTTTGAAGTAGGCAAGGTATGCTTTCCTAACAAAGTACTTATGTTGCGTCTTTGAGCCTTCAAATTGAAGTCATCACAGATGTAGCAAAATATGTTTGGTTCATTACAGCCGTCACTCTAACAATAAAATAATTGCAATCAATGCCTATCCGCAAAGAAACACTCACTACCCTCCAATAATGTACTCAATCTTTAACTGCCTGAAATTGTATTTCATGCTGAAAATAAACGACAGAGCTGCCAGATGTCATCAGAAGATATCTCAGAAAATAGTAATATATAATACTTAATAAATATAAATAGTAATAAAAAAGAATCAAAATTCAGCAATGTAGTAACCACATGAAATTATGAGTAACGAAAAGTTAATATTAAAGGTAAAATCCATGAAAATGGGGTATACCGATAGGGCAAAAATGCGATGTGATAGAGCAAATCTGAGATCAGATTTAAAGTCAGCACCCCCAAATTAGTCTATAACAGCTCTAACCACCCCTGCCAAAAAAAGCTCTTTTATTTTTGTTGACACACTAGTGTTATACTGAAATAAAACATCTCAAAAATCCTACCCTGCCGTAAAGATAAGTATGAATAAAGCGGATTATTATTAGCCGGGGCATACCAGCCCGGAAGACACCAATCTGCATCATCCATATTGTCGGAGATCTCAACGCCAAATGCAGGAAAACAGGTTATACAACCCACACAAACGGAACAGGAAAAACACTTCAACTACTAATTCAAATAAATCTGGTTAACAGATAACAAGTAGACTTCCCAATATTTCTCACTGATTGAGGATTCACTACCCTTGAAATGGTTATTACAAACACCGATTTCAACCTTGATCTGCATACAAAACGAGCACCCACAACACCATTTGTCCACCTATGCATGGTCACAACCATATCTACCTACCCTATCCAATCAAGATCCTACAGAGAAGAGCAATTAGTAAAACAGACTGGAAAAAATATAAAGCCTAAACAACATAGAAATCGGATCTCTAAATAATTAAGGACTAAATAAAACAGAAACACAATTTAAGCTAATAACCGTAAAAATAAAGGATGCCGACAAACGGTATACTCCAGAAATAAAATATAGAACTTTACCTGTATGACGATGGGACTAAAGATGAAAGAGAAAATGGAAGAATTCCAGAATCGAACCAAATAAAATATGGAATTTGGCAATACAATGAAAATGTATCGCTGGATTGAAGCATACGAGAAGGTAAGTAGAAATGGTGATAAAAAAAATTTGATCTTGTTTGGGACAATATTATATAAACAGATCCAAGGAAATTCTGCAATATAGAGAAGATTACGAGGATTGCAAACAAAAGAACAGATAAAAAACAAATTACAAGATGGGGAAATACACCTGAACGACGAAAGGCAAGAACACTTCCAAAGATCCTGGAAAAAGAAATTGATTTCTCCGGAGGAAAACGTTGAGTACTATAGAGAACATGATGAAGAGATGACACGTATACTGCGAACAAGAGGAGAAAACATTCCTCTTATTTACATGGTAACAAGGAGAGACGCAACCAGATAGAAGAAGGAATGACATTCACATTAGAGTACTAGTTGGCAGCGGTCAAATCTTCAAGTAAAAACACCAGGTATGAGAGGCATAACAAAGGCACATGAGTTATCTCGCCTCTAAATATTAAATTACGTCGTAATTTTTATTCAGCATTTTTAAATAATATTTTATGGTAAGATTTTTTCCTGTTGCGAGGAAGCATTCTTGATATTTGGGCTTGGGGCACAAACTCACAAAATCAAAAATGCCTGAAAGCACCATCATAAACAGTTTACTTTGCTTTATAAATAACAAGAGAGACCTATTGCCTGCTGATATAATCATAAAATTATGTCTAGATACATATGACGAGCAAGAAATTGAAGTGGCAAAAAAATATTTTCAGCATCGATGTGGAAGAGGTGGATGGCCTCAGCCGCAATATTGTACGTAAAGGAAACAAAAAATCTGAACACAATATGGAAGATATTATCAAAAGGTTTGTTGAAATTGAACATCATTTAGACGAACATTCCTTTGGTTCAAAAAATCTCAAACTCCCTCTATTGACTTTTGGTTCAATTGATGTTTCCACATTACTTAACAATACAGGATCCCTTGCTGATGAAGTAAAACTGATTAAAGCAACCTTGACGACTCGTCAAGAAGTAGACAAAGATATATCTGATACCTTAAAAGAAATTAGGAAACAAATAAGTAATCAAAATCAAATTATTAATGAGCACAACAAGCCCTTTTATCAGCATAACCAAAGGCTTAATTTTCTAAAAGGCTCTCTGACTCAAAATTCGAATAACCCAGTTCCACCTAAAGTCAAACCAAAAATAAAGAATCAAAATCCACAGAAGATACAGACTCTCATCCTAACACTACTACCCAAACTATTCAACCCGTTTCTAGTGAAAACCAAGATGGCAATCAAGTCAATCCAACCTCCACCGATACAAATAAGGACTCTAATGAGAACCGAAAATCAGCCCAAACAGAGGATGAAAGTAATTATGCATGCATATACCCAGCTCTACCAGCCGTTGACACTGATAAAAACCCGTGGTTCAATGTTGGAGCAAGAGGAAAAATACTAAAATCCGATAGTACAAAATCAATTAACTCTATGAAGAACTCGATAGAAAAATCCAAGAAACCTATCAAAGTCGGTACATCATCAGATGAAGGCATTAGAGTTGCTAAAAGGCTTGCTAGAGTCTATGTAACCAAATTTGAACCTGACTATACAGAAGAAGAACTCAAAAGTTATATTAAAAAGAAGACAAACATAGATGCGAAATGCACCAAAATGCCATCAAAATTTCCTGAAAATTACAGTAGTTTTAAAGTGGTAGCTCAATGTGAAGACCCTTCAATCTTTATAGACCCATCAACATGGACAAAAGGAATATATTTCAATTGGTTCAGACCACAACGTACAAGTAATACTACAGTTCACAATGGAGAGTAAATTAAATGTAGTTAGTTACAACTGCAGGGGTCTGCGAACAAATGAAATTGGTTTAAATAAGATAATAAATAATTTTGATATAGTTTTACTACAGGAGACATGGATATCAAAAACGGAATGTAAAGAGATTAATAGACTTTTTTAAATCATATGGTGTAGCAAACTCTCTAAATGATGATAGTAACTGTTTATTAGTAGTTAGGAAAAATAAAAAAGAAGGTGTACCAATAATATGGAATTCAAAATTAGAACATTATATAAGTGGATTAACTTTTGATTATGATTGGGTTGTTGGTATTAAAATAGTGCTTAACTGTCAAGTAATGTATATTTTTAATGTATACCTACCATGTGAGTCAGTAGAAAATGAGGAATTATATATAGATAGACTATATAAGTTAGGTACTTTGTTAGAAGAGTTAGATAGTACATGCTATTGTGTATATGGCGATTTCAATAGTAACATATTAGGTAATGACTCAGAGTTTTCTAAACACTTGATTTTTTTCTTTGTGAAGCCTATAAACTTAAATGGTCAAGCAGACTAAGCCTGCCGAGAGACACTTTCACATATGTCAGTGACGCATGGGGTTCAAAATCTTGGTTGGACCACTGCATTTCATCTGAGGATGGTCATAAATTAATTTCAGATATGTATGTATTATATGATTCTTTTGAGTCTGATCATCTTCCATTTGTGTCAAAAATGTATTTTTATTTTTTTATGGATCACCGAAATCCACAATAAAGTTGTTTGTTTGTTTGTTTGTTTGTTTAATGCACCGAATAATTGCATGAGTCAATACTAAAGATCTTCAATGCCTGTTTGACCATTGGATATTTTACCCAAGCGTTCATTACAGAAAAGATGATCATACCAAAACCGGGCAAACCGAAGCACTAAATCGAAAGCTATCGTCCCATCTCGCATTTGGAATTTCTTGGGAAACTCCTAGAAATATTCCTAGACGAAAGGTTTGAAAGATACTTTGAAAACAGGAACCTATAAAACCCAAAACAACACGAGTTTGGGAGCTAGCTAGCAACGGAAACTGTACTGGAAATTATAAAAGAAAAAAATCGCCACACAAACAGCGTCAGGGAATAGAGTTGGCCTCATACTCCGTGATATTGCCAAAACTCTCGACAAAGTGTGGATAACTGCACTCAAAGCTATAATATGAACTTATATAGAATATTATGCGTCTTCCTGGACGGAAGAAAAGGAACTTTACACCTAAAGGGCCAATAGAGAGAGGCTTTCAAACTCTAAGCGGTATCCCTCAAGGAGAGTGTCTCGTTTCAACATTCTAAACCCTATATACACCATAGACCTACCTCAACCGACAAAGGAGTGTACAATCTACATCGATTTAGCAAATGGCATTACACAGATTATTATTAACGATAGAAAAATCCAAGAGACATGACACAAAAGATGTCCAGAAAAATAAAGCAAATAAACGATTATGAGAAACGAAAATAGTTAAGACGAATAAAAACAAGTGAAAATTAACTTCCGTGAACCAGAGGAGAACACCTGTTCTGCAAGTAGATGGATAGGTGTATCCCTATACCATTCAATACAGAAGGTGTCGGAAGCAAAATGAACCCTAACAGCACTGCACACATTCCAGAACCTTTCAAGTAATAACAAGAGTAAGCGATACTTAGCCCTCTTCCGCTCCAAGATACTTTACCCGATAATCTCCACCCATACATTGTGCAACGAACAAATAAAAAAAATCCCAGAGAAAACAAAACTAGGCCATCAAATTCCTCTCAAACAAGAAAAGAAACGATCGGCTCACACCATAGAAACTATACCAAAGAAAGGCATCTGAACCAGTAAACTGCTACACCAACGTGCGAAGAACCTATGGAACAAACTGAACGAAACACTACCAGAGGAAGAAATAAACCAAATCACTATACCTGGTAATGAGATCCATCAAATCCGATATAGACAGCGATTTGACGGAAACAGAATAAAGACACTACGAAATATTAACCCGATATATAAATAAGAGAAAGACAAAGAAAAAAACTCGACTAACACAACCAAATTTAACAACTTATCCCGAAAACTAAAATAGACAATTGAAGTACAAACACCGACAAGGATAACTGAGGAGACTACAAATAAAAATAAAATAATGAGAAATCCGAAGAGGAAATAAAGAAAAAGAAAAACGAAAAATAAATAAAAATAATACAAATTACAAAAAAATGAATGCGAAAAAGAAAAAAGTGCGAGAAAAAGTACTAAACTAATAAATAGAACAATAAATGATACAAACGCTCAATTGAGCAAACAATGATAAATGCTCGAATGATACAAATGCAATTCAATAGACAGAAAGCGTTTGCGAGGCAACTTGGCACAAATCATTATCATCCTCATCAATATCACCCCCATAATCATCTATTCACATCCCTATCATCAACATTACGTAACACAATATTTTCTAACTAACCTATAAGATTCTCTCACATATTCACCTCTCATCTACATATCATTATGCTCATTATGATTGGACGTTAAGATACTTGCTGTGTCAATGAAGACAATGCTTTTTTACTATTATAGATGACCACTTCCTGACTGACGGAAGTGCTCCATCCGATCATACAAAGTAGCGAAGAAACCTAAAGTGGGGAAATACGCCGTAAGAAATGAGGCACGAACTATGACCGTAAACCAAGTAATCTATCAGAATCGGAAAGAGGCGAAAAGTATCATTGATAGCCAATGAAGTTAAGCGTTCCGTTAGTAAACTAAGCTTTTGATAGAGGAGGTTTTCATGTTTGTATTCCCGCTCTTAGAGGCTCATGGGCTCGAGAGAAGGGTACAGGTGTGAAAAAAGGGGAGTGGTAGAGAGAATTATCTGTTTGGCAGTCTGGATGGCAAAATCCAATATGTCTGGCAACGTTAAGGCCCCGTTACCTAATCTAGGCTGCCGTGAGATGGGAGAAAGAAATGCAAGGTCCAAGATTTTAGAAGGCTCAGCGGAGTAGGGGATACAGTAAAATTTTTCCTCTAACCTTTTCTTAATAATAATAATAATATAAATGATAATAATATCAATAGTAATAAAGGAATAAAGATTTTTAAAAGAGTTTCATATAGAAGCCGTTGTAGTTAGGAGTAGAAAATATTTGCTGTGGAATAGGTTGAGGACTAGCATTTCTCTTGAACTTGTTCCTTAATAAATCTCGGTCCCTTGGCAAGGTAGGCCTTAAAATTTATTTTATTGCATGCATAAAAAGTGTTTATTTTTGTTCGTATGAATTTTTTTTCAGTGCTGATAATTCTTTTAAGAAATTTCTATCCTTTCTACTCATGATTCTATCACTTTGGTGCCTTTATTCATTACCTTATTGCCAAGGCTTGATGGGGATCACGAGGCTCCTAGGTCTCGCGAAAACAAGAAAATTCTCACAACTCTCTAAATCAATCCAAAATATTAAAAGTAGAATGCGGTGTTACGAGTGAGTGGTGCCGCGAAATGTATGTATTTCCTTCTTGCATCAATATGCCTCTCTTTCTGAGTAGATTTCAGTGATTTTATATGTCCCTCGGGGCTACTTTCTGATAGCTTCTCTGCGCACTGTCTCATTACGCCAAAGGGGTGAGATTTATGCCAATTTGCTGCTTTTGAAGAGACACTTAAATCGTTGTTGGTCGAAATTTCGGAGAAGAGAATGTTAGTTTCTTCGGGAATCGTCCATTGGCTGATTTTTACATGGTCGAGTACAGTAACTTGTAGTTGTCTGACACGTAGTGAATTGCAAATATGGAATAAGAAGGGAGTAAGAAAAGAAGTAAAATTAGTTAGTATATGTATTATTGAAGCTAAAATGCAGGAAAGATGATTCAAAGTGTTTTAGCCTTCTTTATAAGGAACTTATTAATGGAATCAATATATATATATATATATATATATATATATATATATATATATATATATATATATATATATATGCGTATTTTAATAATAATAATAATAATAAGTCTTTTGTAATGCGCTCTTCAAGGCCTGAGGCCTTCCCAGAGCGCACGTTGTGCTGAGATGAGAATGGAAATTCAATGGAAATTCAAGAGGGGGGAGAAGGCAATACTGAAAAGATGCGTTTTCAGGAGACGCTTAAATGTGGTAAGAGAGAGAGAAGACCTGATTTCAGCAGGAAAAGCATTCCACAACTTAGGGGCGCAGATTGAGAAGGAGCGGTCCCCCATTGAGCAGAGGGATGAACGAGGAGTATTCAAAAGAGGTGCGTGTGATGACAGAAGGGCCCGAAGGACATGGCGTGGTGAGAGGGCAGAAGAGAGGTAAGACGGGGCCTTGTTGCTTACGGCCTTAAATGTGAAGAGAAGTATCTTGAAGTGAGTACGGGATCTGACAGGGAGCCAGTGCAGTTCATGCAGCAAGGGTTTCGAGGGAGAGAAGCGAGGGCGACGGAGGAGAAGCCGGGCGGCATAGTTCTGTACAAGTTTAAGGGGGCGGAGAGAGGAGGATGGCAGATTCACAAGCAGTGAGTTACAGTAGTCAAAGCGTGAGGTGATGAAGGCCTGAACAGCAGTCTCAAGACTTTGGTGATCAAAGTGAGAATGAATGCGAGAGAAGTTACGAAGGAAACATAGAGAGGATTTGCTGACAATTCGTATATGAGGCTTAAAGGAGAGATGCTCATCAAAAACAACACCCAGATTCCTAACGCAGTCAGAGAAAATGATAGTATTACCACCCAGAGTAAGCGAGGGAAAGAGAGATTTAGATTTTTTGACAAGTGCAGGGGTGCCGACGAGGAGGACCTCAGTTTTGGAGTGATTAAGCCTGAGGAAGTTGGTAGAGAGCCAGTCAGAAATGGAGGAGTAGGCAGCCAGGAGGTCAGTGATGTAGTAGGCAAGAGACGTGGGGGATGAGTAAACGAAAATTTGAGTGTCATCAGCTTATAGGGGGAAGGATAGACCAAGATTACGGAGAAGGTAACTAAGAGGGAGAAGGTAGATACGAAATAATAGAGGACCAAGGACAGAGCCTTGTGGCACTCCAAAGCGAATGGGGGTAGAGTCGGATGAAACGTCGTTAATCACAACGGATTAGCTACGAGACGAGAGGTAAGAGCAGAACCAGTCAAGCACGGTGCCTGATATGCCGAGGAAAGAGTGGAGACGATCAAGTAGGACGGTATGGTCAATAGTATCGAAGGCAGAGGAGAGGTGGAGTAGAACGAGGATGGAGGCACAACTCCTGTCCACGGCTCTTGTTAAGGAATAGGACACATTGAGAAGGGCGGTTTCTGTGGAGTGACCTGGCTTGAAACCAGATTGATAGGTTTCATTAATGTTACAGGCCACCATGTGACTGTTGATGCGTAAAGCAACCACTCTCTCCAGAACCTTAGAGAGGGAAGGAAGTTGCGAAATCGGGAGATAATTGGAAGGGTCAGTGGGGTTCAGTTGAGGCTTTTTAAGAATCGGAAGGATGTGGGCACGTTTGAAGGAAGAGGGAACAAGACTAGTTGCAAGTGAAGTGTTAAACAGGTGAAGGACAAATCTTACTTAATAAAGGACATATTCCTTTTAGTATCCAAACATTGTTCAAGAAACGTTTTTTCTGTTAGCTTATTCTTGAACCTTTTGCAAATATCACATACAATTAGTAAGAACAATAATCATTAAAATAGTGGGATGATAATATCTCAACTTCTTAATCACTTTAAAATAAAACCAAGAATATACAGCTTGGCAAAAATTATGGAGAAGTATGAAAACGTGAGAAATATGATTGAATTTTATTTTGTTTTACTTAACATAATACAAATAAACATTTTTGCGTATATTAAATCAATTATAATTAATTTTTGATGTGGCCTCCTTTTGCTTTTATAACCGCCTTTATGCGTTTTTGCATACTATAGACTAAGTTTGCACAGGCGGTTGGCTCAATTTTCTGTCACTCTTCATGGAAATTGGCTGTTAGTTCACTTTTAGAGGAACATTTGTGCACCCTCACTCTTGTGCCCAAGTGTGACCGCAAATGTTCAATGGGGTTGAGGTCTGCAGATTGAGGGGACATTCCATCAACGTGACCCATTATTTTTCAAACCAACCCTTTTTAGACTCTAGATGTGTGGCAGAGAGTATTGTCTTGTTGGAAGATTACACCATTTGGTATCTCATCATTGAAAGTTTTACCCAAGGAAGGTTGATAAACCTGGTCTAACATGCTGATGTAAGTGTCGGAATTCATCCTGCCCTCACAAGTGAACAACAATCCTGAACCTGAAGATGAAATGCAGCCAGAAAACCATTACACTTCCACCTCCAAATTTGACTGTTGGGACAACACATCTCGGACCATAAAGAACTCTTCGACGAACATAAACAGCTCCAGGAGTTCCAAAGATCTGGGGAGAAATACAAATTTTACTAATCATTGTTAGTATCTAATAAAAGTTTTGTATCCAATAAAAATGTCTAAAAGCGTAATATATTGGTGGAAACTAATGTGGGGAACCTATCTCAAAGTTGCTTTCATCAGACCAAACAACTTTAGCCCAATCTTCATGAGTCTAATCTTTATGCTCTTTTGCCTAAGAAAATCGCTTCTTCTTGTTCACCTGAGACAGCCACGGTTTCTTTCTAGCCTTAGATCCTTTGAGCCCAGCTTCTAATAACCTTGTTCTCACTGGGCGTCTTGATATCTCTTCTTTTTTTTTGCTGCATGAAACTCAGCAGCTTGATCAGAAGAGGGGTTGTTTTTCCTATGGGCCAGAGATGTACTTTTCAGCAACCTCTCTTCCCTTTACCATCACGGTTTTTGAAAGAATTGGTACTATTGACCCTTTTAATTTTTGTTTTGACACCATTTCTCGAGCATTTCATTTTTTTTTGTAATTTTAACATGGGATAATCCCTATCTGGACAATGCAATGATTTAAGCTCTTAGAGCTTCAGGAATCTGTTTGTTCAGAGACATTTTTAACAAAATATTTCCAGTTGGAAGTTAACAATAAGAAAATCACTGAAATAATAGAAATAAAATTTAGTATCACACATTGAATGGCAGAAAGTTGCCCCATCCACTTATGCACAGTAGGCAAAAACCCATTAAAGCGGCTATATAAGCAAATGAAAAACATATAAAATACTAATTATAGATGAGATATACTCTACCTTTTATTTTATTATTTTCAATTATTATGTGAATGAGTTTAATTCGTACTCTCTATTTTTTCATACCTGCCCCATAATTTGGGGCCAAGGCCACTTCAATCAAACCTCCAAACAAAACTGACTGAGGTAAGAGACCTGGTTTAAAATTGATTAATAAGCATCCAACTACTTTACCCCTACTAGAAGAATCTCCTTTAGTGCCAATTAGATTTAAAACACTTTGTTACATTTTTAAAGTATCTAAGCAAATGATTAATTATCACCACCAAGATGGCACTCTTTTCAGACATTTGGCGCTTTGTACTTGTCATTTTCCTTCACTGTTATATGGCAGACAAATGAGAGCCATTTATTACGTTTAATTATCCATAAATAAAAAAATATCCGCCTTGATGTTTACGTTTTCTCTCCAAAAACCGACTGAGAGCCACCAACTAAGACAAAAAGAGCATCTTCTGTCTAGCAAAGAGTTAAAGATGATATTGTAAAAAATACAGAAAAGAAAGGGATTTGGGGATGTAAAATGAAAGAAAAAACGCGGTCCCTGATGAAGAACTTCTGTTACGTGCACGGGATCGATTTCATCCGCCCTGTGGTGGCACACTATATCTTACAAAAGGCCTGTTAGATTGTATACAATCAGATGTTTAGTGTAAATGAAGAGCGTCTGCCAGGGTTGACCGAGGCAGTGTGAAGGTGGTTACTTGTGCCATACTAACCGCATAAAATCACTGCATATACTGTAGTTTACCATGATAAGATGTTGCGTTCCCCCACGGGTAGAAAATTCGATCAGGTGTACTACAACGGTGATGGGGAAGGCTAAAATAGTCATTTGATTTAGTTTTTTTTTTAGGCCTGTTATATCGGTCTACTAGGCAATAAACAGTGAATAAATTTCCCCAAACCCCACATATTTAGCCTGAATTCGGTTGAAACTTTAATTATATCAGGGATGCCGTCTTTCTGAGAATTCCTATAAAGAAAAGATTCATTACATAATGTCCTTTTTACTACAGTTGATTTCAGTCCACGATGGATAAAGCAGGAGTATCAGAGTGAGTAAAGGAGAATATAAATTATGTATAATTTCTATGCACATAATATTCCACTCTCAGAAATTTTAGGGTAAAAGAATATTTATCAAATATATTCCTAAACAGAAAAACAGAAGTGCTTTCCAATAGTTGAAAAAGTAAATTTTTATATATTGGCCAAATTTTGTATAATAAATCCATGCAATCAGAGTGCCAAAAATTTTATTAAGTAAGCTAAAACATTTATTTATAGTAGTTTATGGTTATCTAACTCAAATAGTGCCTCCTACTTTATATTAGTAAAACATTTTATTATGTTAAAAAGTTCAAAGTTATGAACATGCAAACTATTTTCCAGTAAAAGAAGATTTAAATCTTCAATATGTCCTAATATGTGTTATTCCTAAATTCAGGGATGCGTTCTTAGGTAAAGAAGTCATTTTGAAGATTTGGAGACAAATTCAAACCAAGTAAGGACGGACAAATTCTTTATATAATCAAAGAATAATATTTTTCGATTTAAATGCAAAACATGTGATTGGAAAATTACCATGAATATTTGATAATATGGAACAGGATTTTTTTTATTGATTTTTTTGATCCGAATTAAGGAAAACATTTTCAGATTATTTTTTAAACTGAGTCTACATACTACAAAGGATCATTCTAATAGTATGATTTATTGGGATTCAGAGACAATTCCATAAAAGGTGATTTATTTGCATTAGTTGCTGAACTAATAAATACTAAAGCCTGCAACGTTAAGTGATTCAATTCCCTAAAAAATGTGAAAATTGGGTGTTTTATAAAATGGATATCTGTAGGGAAATCGATATTCCACCATAATAAAAGATGCCTCGTTCAGGTACCACAACGTCCTGGCACTAGGCAGTGTAACCAGATTAATTAACGCCCCCATTAACGCCTCCGCACGCCACGAGAAGTACGAATCAACTGATTTTTTGTGCCAGAGAGGATAAGAATAAGAAGGGGATGAAACCACGTGCAATAACAATGTTTAAACAGGTATTATTTCCCCTAATATTTATGATTTAATTTCGAGTCATAGACGAAATTATAGGAGCTGCAACCAAAAGCCAGAAGATGCCTTTAGGGCTAAGTGGAAGACGCTCGGAGAAGAGTCGTTAGAGGAGCGAGGCTTAATTCCTAAGCGCCCCCCCTTTCCCTACCCCCACTAGGTTGGTTAAGTATATAGCAGGATAAGTG
Source organism: Ceratothoa steindachneri (assembly GCA_963969495.1). Taxonomy (NCBI): domain Eukaryota; kingdom Metazoa; phylum Arthropoda; class Malacostraca; order Isopoda; family Cymothoidae; genus Ceratothoa; species Ceratothoa steindachneri. The sequence continues at coordinate 60,277,142 of OZ018336.1, forward strand.
GAGAAGGACGTGGAAGATCGAGTTAGAGATCGACACGATGAAGTCCGGAGGCAGTGCCCGGCAATCAAAAAAAGGAACAGAGAAGAAGCTCATGCTGAGCCAGTTTCTGGTGGTCACACCGAAAATTATCTTTTGTATTGAAGATCACTCTAGTGCTTCGCACTAGCAAGCGATACGCAAAAGTGAATCATTTGACGAATGGGGGGTTTGAGGGAGCTGACGTTGGGTATTCATCAATGGCGAAGACTATCTCTGTTTTTTGTTGCAAAACGAGATAGTCTTCACCATTGAGGAATACCCAACGTCAGCTCCCTCAAACTCCCCATTCGTCAAAGGATTCACTTTTGCTCATCGCTTGCTAGTGCGAAGCCTCCCGAGATTATCCCGAAGATTGGAAAAGCATACCTTCGCGGTCCCGTGGCTTAAATCATCTGACTAAGACAACGTGCTTAACCCCCTCCTTCGCCCTCACTGAAATTACCTGTTGCATGAAATCCTTCCCCCCGTCAAACAAATGGCTTTGCGTCTGCAACCAGCCCATGCCCCTAACCTCAAACCATTTTTTTCATCTACATAAGATCCAAGGCCAAGGTCTTTCTTCAGCCGGATTCACAATGATTTGCTTTTAAAGGTAAATAAATTCAATTATTTGTGTGTGCCAATTAGCGTCCAATATTAAAGTGAGCTGGGGTGAACCATTACTTTATATTCATTCGGTTTAAACTAGTAATCTTAACATGGACTCGTTTACTCATAGCTGTATAGTTTTCTTTTTTTTAAGATTTCACTTTTTAAGGTTGTAATTAAAGATATATTTTTATAAGTATTTAATTCAATCCTCTAAACGCTGCAACTGGCACTAGAAATCCTCAAAGATTAAATAACGTAAAATAATATAGCACTCTTAGAGAAAATGTAATCAAGGTGTTATTCAAGTACGTAATAAACCTACGTACGTACACCCACTCGGTCCTTACAATACCCCGACATAAATATTTGGTGTCAGGTTTTATGGGTATTGGAAGAACTCAGTATAGTTGTTTGTCTTGCTTTCCCTTCAGTAATAATAAATTTGTGCCTAGCTTTCGAGGAAAAGTTAAGCATAAGAGGAGGATCAGCTCCGGCTATAAATTTTTGGTTAATTGTCGGTGGTTAGCCCATCAATGTTATTAATTAATTTTTTGGCAGTGGTATTCCAATTAGTGCTACTTGTTTAGTGGCTATATAAGTAAGTACCTGAGCGTACAGCGTTGAGAGTTTGACGGACATACACAAAATGGCATCGTTCGAAAAATTCTACCAACAAGGCCAAATTATTGGACTAGAAGGCAGAGATATAGTTGCCTACGTCCTGGAAGAACAGAGAATAGAAACTGAAGAAAGAAGAAGAGAGTGGAAAAGAGAAAGAAAAGAGAAGACGAAGAAAGAAGAATTCAGATGGAAAGAGAAACAGAAGAAAGAAGAACAAGTCAATGACAGAAAAATAAAATGAAGAATACAGAGTGATAGAGAAGTAGAAGACAGAAGAATACAGATAAAAATAATAGTAGAAGAAACAAGAATACAGTAGAAAATAGAAGCAGAAGAAAGAAGAATACCGAGGGGACTTAAAACAAAAGAAAGAATAATACAGTTGAAAATAAAAGAGGAAGAAATAAGAATGAAAATGAAAGAGAAGCCGAAGAAAGAAGAATACAGATAAATTAGAAGACGAAGAAAGAAAAATACAGATGGAAAGAGAAGCAGAAAAAAGAAGAATAAAAGTAGGAAGAGAAGTAGAACAAAGGAGAATACAGAGGGAAAGAAAACTAGCGCAAGAGGAAAGAGAAGAAAAGAAAGAATGCTCGCACATTAAAGGGCATCGAGTACGGATCAGGTGGAAATCGAAGCCGTTGTATCCTGGCCTGGATTTAGGAAAGTACTTACGATGAAAACCCAGCCAAATGGGGTGAAGATGGATTAAGAAGGAAGCATGGAAGCAGTAGACCCATATAAACACCGTCAGATATATAGTCGGATAACGAATATCCCCTACACTCAGTAGCCTTTCTATAGAACGAAACTTCCACTGAGTTACATTTAAACACCCAATTCACCGTGAGAGCCGCGCCTATTAACGTTGCCGTAATAAAGGTTTCCCTGGCCCCATTATATCAAATCACAACCCGATCCCCCAGTTTATCTTGGTCAATGATGACGATGTGACTCCTTTTCCCATCATTTATGTAACCATGAAACAGGCCGCCCCTCCATAAGGTGGAGAGTCAAGTTAGTCAGTTGGAAATCCATCAACAATTTTTGACATACTTGGGTAAAGACAATAACCAGAACAGCTGCCTCATGCGCTTTTAAGTAATATTCATTGAACACCACTTTAATACTAATTATATAAAAGGTGCCAATAAAATAAAGCTTATGTATAACCTGAACCGAAATCCCATCGAAGGTTATTTCATGTCCTGGTAATCTTAAAACCATTCTCCTTTTTTGTTGTTCGTGTTTTGTGTATATATTTAAGGTCTTAAGGTTTAGAATTGTAAGGAAGTAGCTTGCTCTAGCCAGCTACTTCCTTACAATTCTAAACCTTAAGACTTTAAATATATACACAAAACAAATTATATTTGTGTGTGTAATCAATGATTTTGTTTTTTGTTGCTTTTCTGGGTGTTGTGAGACGTACCTAGTAGGCTCACGAGGCCTATGTCGATCACTTGCCTTTGTACCCGTGCGCGTCTGCGCCCGAGATCAAAGAAACTTAAGTTAATAGGATAGTTGACCCAGCTAACGGAAAGAATCAGTACTATGTTCTGTAGAGAAATGGCTATATTAAGCATCCCGGAGGAGGATATGTACATTAAAGCCCCCCCCCCGTCCTTGTGGAGAAAGCCTGAGAAACGAGCCCCCTGAGGAGAATCGTGGGAATGGTAGCCGGCGAATAACAGTAACTGCCTACTCTGTTTCATCTCTCCGCCGCTTTGGGCAGTTGGAGCTAACATCTGTTTTAAGGCGACCACATAAGGCCCTTAAAAGACGCTCTAACGATCCAATTACCCATGAGACCCATAAACCCGTGGTTATGTCACAAAAAAGCGGTGCTAGTCAAAAGGGCACGCCAATGAGTGGGGCGGTGTAGAGTCTCTCTAATTAGCCAGCCGACTTGGGCACCTCAGTGCCAACCTCTGCACTTTTCGCTTTCACCAGATGCGAAGTCACCATTCGCGCTCTCCTCTGTGGCCTTGACCCTTCCTCCTTAGATGGGGCGGTGATCCTCCTATAAATAAGCCCCGGAAAGAGAAGGGATTAGACTTCGATAAAAAAGAAGAAGGATCAGTTCGTGAAGATCGATCCTTCAGCCAGACAAGAAAGATTATAATTCGATAAGAAAGAAGAAGGTTCAGTTCGTGAAGATCGATCCTTCAGCCATAAAAGACGATTTCCTCGAGAAAGGATAGGATCAGATTGAGAAAATCGATCCCCCCTCCTCGGGCCGAATTAACATAAATCGTCAAGCTTTGTATTGGTGCCATACCGAAGAATCCTTTACAGACTTAGAAGAAGTCTGACTAGAGGAAAGTAAACCCGCTCACACTCGAATGACTCTCACATCTCAAGCTCTGTAAGAGTGAGAGGAGAAGAATCCAGCCTCAACAAGGTTCCGTTCTTTAATTACGGTAAAATTCTCACCGAATTCCCTAAAAGCTAGGTGGACACTCTACGTTGAAGATTCAGACACCAAGAGGCGTCAAGATCATTCAGAAGAGGACTCTTGGAGCGAAGAGCACCGTAGCTCTCCCCGTCTTCTTAATTTAACCAAAGGCAAGTTTGCAATAAGAAGTGACATCGCCTCATCTCTCTCTCGCCATACCACCTCTACGAAATTCAATCATCGGCCACGGCAACACTCCAAAGCAAGAGATAAGCCCTCCAGCGACATCCGGTAAGCCCTGATCACTCCTGCCATGTAAGTTAGAAAGAACATTTCTATTCATCTTGCGATAGTATGAATTTAGTACGTCTCACGTTTTAAGGGAAGTAGAAACCAGGGGTCGTGAACCTCGGTCATATTTGCTAGTAGACGAGAGTACTTTAGTTTAATGTTTAACGCTAATCAAAAGGGGTCGGGATAAAAATACTAATCGGCAATCAGTGTGTTTATGTGTAGCCTATTTGTTTATTTTTGTCATCGTAGACATTGTAAGAGGCTTAGATGCCAACCGGTTAACTGTTTGTTTGTCATAGTTAAGTGTTAAATTTAAAATATATGTTTATTTTGGGGATAATTCCCGTGTGTTTCCTCTTATCCTTACGTGTTGAAGTGGCTCTTTCTTAAGAACAAAACAACCAAATTAGCACGCTTAGATCAAAGCCTACTTCATCAAAGAAGTACCTCACGTACCACAAAGCATACCGCGACAAAAGTGGTGTCAAGAATGGAGTGATCAAAAAGTGTTATTATACGACATGTTCTATGACATGTAAGTTTGCTTTTTGTCAATTATGTTTCTTTGTTTGTTCTTTTCACTGTAGGAAAATCGATATCCCACCATATTAACAGATGCCTCGTTCGGATACCACAACGTTCTGTCCCCAGGCAGTGTAACCTGATTAGTTACCCTCTCCCCCTCTCCCCTCGACCCGCTGCCCGCCAGACGCCTTCTCATACCACGAGAAGTACGAATCAACACATTTTTGTGCTAGCAAGGATAATAATACGAAGTGGAGGAGACCACGTGCAATAACAATGTTAAACAGGCACTATTTCCCCGAAGATGTGAGATCTGATTTCGCGTCATAGACGAAACTATAGGAGCTGCAACCTAAAGCCAGAAGATTCCTTTTGGGCTAAGTGAAAGGCGCGTGGTAAAGAGTCGTTAGAGGAGCGAGGCTTAATTCCTAAGCCCCCCCCCCTTTCCTCTACCCCCTGTGGGTTGGTTAAGTATATAGGCGGATAAGTGGAGAAGAACGTGAAGACCAAGTTAGAGATCGACACAACGAAGTCCGGGGGCAGTACCCGGCAATCAAAGAAAGGAACAGAGAACAAGCTAATCTGAGCCAGTTCCTGGTGGTCACACCGAAAATTACCTTTTGTATTGAAGACTACTCTCATACATCTCTCGTTAGAGAAACCTGTTATCTCGGTTTGCACTAAAACCAGAAATAGTCTTCCCTCACCCCATCCCCCATTCCTCAAGGATTCACTTTTGCTCATCGCTCGTTAGTCCGAAGCAACCCAAGATTAACCTGAAGATTGGAAAAAGCATACCTTCGCGGTCCCGTGGATTAAATCATCTAAGCCAACGTGCTTAACGCCATCCTTCGCCCTCACCGAAATTGCCTGTTGCATGAAGTCCGTCTTTCCGCCAGACAAACGGCCCGGTATCTGCGACCACGCCCACATCCCTAATATAGCGTCCAATATTAAAGTGAGCTCGGGGTTCAACCATTACTTTATATTCATTTGGTTTAAATTTGTAATCCTAACATAGACTCGTTTATTCGTAGCTGTATAGTTTGGGGGTATTTTATAATCTCAGTTTTTTTAGGTTGTAATTAAAGATATATAGTTTTAAAAGTATTTAATTCAATCCTCAAAACGATGCAACTGTGATCCTCAAAGATTAAATAAAGTAAAATAATATAGCACTCTTAGAGAAAACGTAATCAAGGAGTTATTCAAGTACGTAATAAACCTACGTGCGTACACCCACTCGGTCCTTTAAATAACATGACAATTTCATTCGTTCCAAGTAAATATGAGAACTGTGTATGACCCTTTTAAAAATTTTAGTACTTCTGTGATACTTAAGCTTTTACGAGCATATTAATAATTTATAATTTTATCTCATACAATGTTTTCCTTTAATAATTTTAAGGGAACCATAGGGGAAAACTATGGCGAAACAAGAACTTTTCTACCTGCTATTCGCCTGCCCTTGTTTGCTCATTAATAAGATTTTACTTGATCACCGGTACTTTAGTTTTGCTACATTGTCACACTATAATTATATTACACTCTAAAGGGAAAATCTGCGAAGTTCTATAGTAAAGAAAGCAGCTTACAAGATTCGAAACCATGAGCTCAAGAATGAGAAACGCGGGCATTAAATACTCAGCCATGGCGGATTAAAATTAAATAAAACAGAATTCTGTTAAAGGTTCCTAAAAGCACCTGCCAAAGTAACTATCCATACCAACACTAAAGCCCTCGTATGAGTTCAATAAGGCATAATAATGCGCCTCACGAATGATGTAAGAAAATCAGCCTCCATCGAAATTTGAACCCACCACCTGAACGTGCCGAGCGCCGCTCTTAATTTGCTGACTTGCCTCGCAACTCTTAAATATGAGTGTTTATTTTAGTCCATCATGACTCCCTGGTTAATCCCCTAGTTTCGCATTTCTTTATTGGCGGGTTTGATCCACACGCGTTCTTATACATCGAAATATTATTGAACACGCACACACACACAAATCTATATATATATATATATATATATATATATATATATATATATATATATATATATATATATATAAAAATATCTAAAAGGTTCTAAGACAAATTGGTACGGATAATGTAGTGGCCTTATTAGACAATTGCTCTACTTCAGGAGGTCCAGCGGGATATTCTTTCCTCCTCGAACTGGAAGACTACCTTTATAGGATAGCTACTCCGCGAGTCCAAAAAACTGGTTTCAATGTTACCCCTTTATGTTAGCCTCTTTACCCTCATACAAAACTGTTATTATTAAAACATATTAACAGCGTTGACTTCGACAAGGGACTCAAAAGATGGAAAAAGATCAAAGTAAAATTGGTACAGTTAATGTATTAGAATTATTAGACAACTGCTCTACCTCAGGTCCAGCGGGACATCCTTTCCTCCTCACCTCGAACTGGAAGATACATTTATAGGATAGCTATTCCACCAGTCAAAGAAAAACTGGTTTCAAGTTTACACCCTTTATGTTAGTCTCTTTAGCGTCATAGAAAACTGTTATTATTAAAATATATTAACAGCGTTGACTTAGCCAAAACAGTCGAAAGATAGAAAACATCCAAGACAAATTGGTACAGTTAATGTAGTGGCATTATCAGACAACTGCTCCACTTCAGGTCCAGCTGGACATCCTTTCCTCCTCAAACTGGAAGATTACATTTATATGATATCTAATCCACCAGTCCCCCAAAAAACTAGTTTCAAGGTTAAACTTTTATGTTAGCCTCTTTAGCGTCATACAAAACCGTTATTATTAAAATATATTATAAAGGCTACCGTGGAACTCTTTTACGCGGCCCTTTATAACTTCAGTAAACTACCAAGGTTGCCAGAATATTTATTCAAAAGAAAGACCAAGTTCGCTTCGAGGAAGAGAAAAGGTCGCGCCACTAGGCTACACTATGTAGGTTATAGTTGGTTACCAGGTGGGGCCTGGAGTATCAGCGAGGGAAAGAGAAACTCAAGAAAGATTCTAATCTTGTAATTTAATGAGAAGAACTTCTTGAGCATAAATACAAAATCTATATTTGGTAAACAGAAAAATAAGATTCATAATAACTTAAAGTCACCTTGGCCACAAACGACCCAAGTCGTTCTATAAAAGGGGTGGACGATTACGAAGAATTCACGGTATATTATTTAAGGGGGAAACAATAGTCTTCACTCCTCGAGTACGAGGTACACACGGAATACCCCCCCCCCCCCCCAGTCTTACGCCCTTTCCTACGATGCAGAGAGATACTCGAGACTTACTCGCAGGCCTAGTAAGGGCGCAAAATGAAAACTATTCCAAAGTACCTGATACTGGAGCAGTGGAGGGACACCTCGGATGAGGGTAAATCAACACAGAACAAATCCACGGAGGGCGACGGCGGAGCTGGTGATAGATCCCTGTGACGAGGGATTCCGAAGTTGGTACGGCCGAGTGACCGGCGTACCACATGGGGATAATCTTGAGTGACACAAAAGGTCGGTGAGGAGAAAGGGGGGAAGAGCCAAAACGAGCCCACGGTTTTCAGACTTCCCAAATGGACAACTGTCAACGTCCACGATTAGTAGCACTCGTACAGCAGGTCAGCGTCAAACTGGCAGGAGATAAAGCAAGGGTCCTCGCCGTAAGGACTTGAACGGTTCTTCCCTTCTCAATGATCAATGATGTTTAAAGAGAGAAATTGGTGTGGTGATAGTTAGAGAAAAAGATAGAAGTATGTGTAATTAAGAGAGAGAGTTATATGTGCCAGGTCGTCTGGCAAACTCAGTATTTCTAAGTATTTATTTTTATTCTTACGTTGAAAAAGTTTTTTTAGCGTTCAAGCCTTTGTTTTCGTTTGTGTTTCAGTAGATTAATTTATATTGGATGATTGCCAATGCAGTTTTTCTTCTTGATTCTTCTTATTTGTGTTAACTTTCATTTAAGTAACTTATTGTGTCCACTTCGCATCTTTTAATATTATTTTGTACAGTTGTTTCAATTTTTCAATTGAATTTTTTAAAATTATTTATTATGTATTAAATATTTTTTTTGTGTCCTCTACGGATCTTTTATATTATTACTTTTCTTTGTTTGTTTGTTATTTTGTTTGTTTTTTGTCCACTTCGGATCTTTTTTTCAAAATAATGTCCACTTCGGATCTTTTCTTGAGTTATGTTAGTTTTATTCTTTGTTTTCCATTTTTGTTCAGTTCAAATTTGTTTTATCTTCTTTTTTATTATCTTTTAGGTATATATTGGTATTATATTAGTTAGTATCTTTAGCTGGCTACTTTTGAATGCCTGCTTAAAGTGCATGTTAGGGTGTTCATTTTCATGTAGTCTTAATGGGTTTGAAATTTCCTCTAGTATAGTTCGATATATTTTGTCCCATAGATTGATTGCTCTTTTATGCAAAGTTATATTAATCAGATCTATATTGTTAATTTCATGTAGTAATGCCGAGGGAAGACGGTTTGAAGATTTACATTTGTTATAAATCTCAGCGCCTTGTTCTGTACTCTCTGCGCTTCCCTTAGTGCTGTATCGCTCATGGTGTGTGTTGGAACGACGGGGTACAGGAGTATCGGTTTCACAAGCGCTAGATATAATTTTCTTTTGTTAGATGGTAAAATTGTCTAAAACGAAAGAGAGATTGGAGCGCCTTTTTGGCTCTGGCAATTTTCTCCTTAAGATGTGATTTATATCCATTCGTTGTTATTTTTAGGCCTAGTGCTTTACCGTCTGTGGAGTACTGGTAACGTACACCCTCTGCCATAACTTGCCTCCTACTTCTGCGTCCCATCGGAATCATTTTGAATTTGCCGATGTTCGTCTTAATTTTGTTCCTCCTTTCGTAGTTTTTGACACTAGCAATTTCACCTCCTGTTCTGTTTGCCATATCTCTCGGATTAGGGTAGTCGCTCGTTACGAACTGTGTGACATCGTGTGCCAATTGAACATATTGGGCAAAACCTTAGGCAGGAAGTGGGAGGTCGCTGGTATATATTGCGTATAGGGTGGAGCTCAAATACCAACCCTGTGACACTCCTGCTTCTAGGTTAAAGAGCTCTCCTTTAGTTTCATTAATGCTGACCATTGCCTTACGATTTTCAAGGTAGCTGCACAGGATCCTCGTCATGCCGTCCTCCATTCCAAGGTCGGAAATTTTATTTTTCAGGCCCGGCACCCAGACCTTGTCAAAGGCTGAGGCCACGTCTCTAAGTAAGACGTCAACATTATTGCCCATGGCCTTTGCAACAGCAATCTTCTCTGTTATGAGGGCTAATGCGGTTTCAGTTCCGAGCTTTTTCCTAAACCCGTGTTGTTGATCGTTATACAAGTTTTTATTCTCTAAATAGCTCGTAAGTCTTATGTTCAGGAGCTTTTCGAATAATTTACCGATGAATTCCAATAGGGAGATCGGTCTTTAGCTACTTATCTCTTTTTTAGGTTTCCCGAGCTTCAACAAAAATATCATCTTAGCCTTTTTCAATGAATCTGGAAAGTGGCCAATATTAATGTAAGCATTGAGGATGTTTAAAATTGTTTGATTTACGTTGGGGGGTGCTTTTATTAGGTGAGTCTTCGTAATTCCGATCAACCCTGGGGCCTTATGTTTGAAACTCTTCAGTGCGGTCTCGTATTCTCGTTTGTGAACGGCCTACCCTCCTCCCGAGCACGGCGAGTACTGTCAACTAGAAGATGAGGTGTGAGTTCTTCACCGAGCTCTCTCAACCTTGTCTCGACTTCATCTTCGTACTCCCCATCAAATTCTGCATTTTCCGCTTCGCTGATGCGGAAAATATTGTTTCCAATATTCTCTGAAGTGACGCTCTGCGGCCTCATCTCTGTTAACCTCAACTCCATTAATTGTTATATTTATTCGTTCCTTTGGAGAGGTTCCTCTTTTAATTTGCCCCCAGAATTTTGGGGGATCCGTTTCAGTATCTAGGTTGCTAATTATATTGTCCCATGTTTCCTTGGATTTCTCCATGATGAGAAGTTTAATTGTTTCTCTTAGTTCTCATAGCTCTCTATAACGTTGGGCTGTGTTACCGTACAGGTTTATCTCATTGATAAGGAGATCTAATCGTCCATTCTTTCAGGTAATTTCTCTATTCCACCTCGGGGCTGGGAGAGTTTTAAATCCGGTCCATGGGATAGCTTGAATTTCACCATTATATTGTTAAGATGATGGTCTATCTCCTCAATCGTGGCGCCTTCTAGTCTATTCACCGGTATGGTGCACAAGTGATTTTATAAGTTTCCCAATTCGCCCTGTTCGGGCATCTCCGTTCGGGTATTTGGACCTGTATTGGTGAGGTTGATAACGTATTTACCATGCTGATGTGATCTGATGGTATGTAAGGACCCAGCACTGTCACTTGGTTGAGAGCAAAGTTGGAGTTAGTCAATACAACAACGGGTGTTGTGAAAGATCTCCCTGTTAAGAATGTGGCAAAATCTGGACCTACTCTTTGCACTATGTTACTCCTAATTAGAAGGCTCAGTGTGTTCCTCGCTCCAATTAAAGCCGTAGTATATCCTGCCTCTCTCCAGCGGGCATTAAGGTCTCCAATTAAAATTGTTAAGGCGTTTCTACGGAATAGGCGGAATAGGAACTGGCAAATATGAGCATCTAGGTGGTTGATAACCGACTGCCACTACAAGGTCATATAGGTCATCTTGATCTTCACAGCCAGGTAAGACTCTTCCAAACCTTGAATTTCTTGGAATTTTATTCCTTTCCTGACTGCAATTGCGACGCCATCAAATCTCTCATTAGAGTGGTTGGCCATCAGCACTTCATAATTATATATTTTAATATATACTCTGTTCGCAAATCGACGCTATGCTCGAAAATAAGGGTGATGTATGGGTCCAGGTTCCTTTTAATCTCGTTGTATATTCTTTTCTTATTTGTCCATCCGTTGACATTGAGGGAGAAGATTTCCAACTTAATGATATATCTAATTTGACTGTCCATGATTTTTAGTTCTAATGTGGCTGTTTAGGTTTATTCCCGGTTTCTCTTGCTGATGATCTTTTCCTCCCGTTTCTCTCCTTTTTGAAAATCTCGTGTTCGAGATTAAAGCAGGATTCCTCGGTTATCTCTATTATTCCTTGTTTCAGAGCCGCTAATAAGTTACCTTCGCTTATGTCTACTTCATAATCATATTTATATTTCCCTTTCGTGATACCTGAAATGATGTCAGCTGTTTTCGATATTTTAAGTAATGATGTCTATTTCTTCAGTTGTTTTGTAGGTTTTTGGTGCTACAGTATTGTCCATTGGGACGGTCTCATCTTTATTCTCGATTTTCATTGAAACAGTGGCGGTTCCTTCTTCATTAGTGAAGCGTGTTTCTGTCTGGATAGTACTAGGAGTCGACGTTTTAGGTCTATTGAGGCGGAGGTCTCTAGATGAGGAGCGAGATCTTGGGGTAGCGTTTTGCATTGTTTTGATTTGAGCCTGGAACAACTCCCCTGACTGAGGATTGTCCGGAAACCACATCGGCTTGAGCCCATTGTGAATCAAAATTTTGTTCAGTTCGGTAGCGTAACTACCTGGTTTGATCACATTTGCAAAGTGCGCGTGTAGGATGCACATTACTAAATCAAGTCTCATTTCCGGGTCTATGTTCAAGAGTTTACTATTCTGTTTGTCCGTTTTAGCTGCTTGCCCGTATGTTGTGGTAGCCTTCTTATTTCTGTCCTCTATCGCCTGCTTTTTCTTTTCTCCAACTATGGTTTTCTTTAGTGGACAGGCGCTGGATAGAGTACGATGTTGGTTTCCGTAGTTAATACATTTTTTTCCGAAGACTTCTACACTCTGTCCATGTATGATCTTTACCAGAGCATTCAGAACATACTTTACCTTCAGAGGGGCACTCCTTTGTAGGGTGTTTCTCTAGGGCGTAACACGAAAAACACACTTGGACTGGGTCGAACATCTCACGCTCTATGCAGGATGCAGAGACTTTGGAGTTGAACATTACTTGTCCATTCTTGCAAAATTTTTTCGCCATCACAGTTGTTTGGAATGTCACTTTAAAAACGTGACTATACTCCTCTCCTTCGCAGTTTTTAAATTTCTTTAATTTTGGCCCAATCTTGCATTGACTCAATTTCATGTTGCAATACCTGTATAGAGTGCGAGCCGACGTAAGGGTCTATGCGTCGACATACGTTCGATCGCTGAGCTGAAAATTGAGGAGGCACCTTAGGAGCGAGGCCGATCTTTTCGAATTCTTCTTTTGACTTTGTACATAGTAATTTGTCAATATCCTTGGATGTGTCGCATATGGCTAGGTAACCATACGTTTGTTCTTTGACTCGGCAAAGTGCAATTCCTAGCTTTGAAAAGGCAAGTTCAAAAACCGTTTCCCGTGTAGGTTTCTGACAGTGCTCAATCACCCTGAAGGAAATGCACTTTTCGCCATAGGGGTCGTCCATGACGGCCCCAAGGCGGTGGTTTCCTCTGGAACCTAACAGGCCCTTATTGCTGGGCGTTGACCTAATACTATTCACCAAGTTCTCCTTTATCTGCTCTTCCTAAAATCGTGTCTAACAGGGTCCACCTACCTGTCCTGACCACTCCACCCCAGACTGGCATCCCCACCTTCCCGCCTCCATAGGGCTTCCTTCGTGGGTTCGTAGGCGTCAGAGACAGGCGGTTTCTACAGACCTTGAATTGCAGAAAAGGTATCTGAACTGGTGATGTACTGCATAACTAGACCAAAAATCAGTTGGTATTGAAAATGAAAAGCTAATAGGAACGCCACCCGCTCTCAAAATATTGTGGAAGTTTGAAACATCAGTGTGTTTAAAAATTTTAAATTATTATTTTAACTCAGATTCAACAAAGGAAAAATGAATATTCGAATGCAAATTCATTCAAATGCTTACGAAAGCTAGAGAAATGTAGGAAGAAAATTAATCAAATAACTTAGGCTTGATAGAAGGAGTATGTGTTTAAAGCTATAAATTTGAGCATGGAGAAGTCGTTTCTAGGAGTTTTCAAAGGAAAAACCAAGTGCATTGAATAGAGATAAGTTCATAAATTTGTTTTCAACGCATCGGCTAAGCCAGCTTTTCTTGCTCGAATCATTAATTATTGTTTACATCTTGTCTAGGCAAGAAAAGATGTAATACTTATTAAGATTGAGAAAAAATACTTATATCCAACGGTATTTACATGTACAGGATTGAGACGATACGTATGCACATACATACATACATGTATATACGTGTCTTGTCATGTCAATGTGATTTCTGTGAGTCTTACTATATGCATTCATGAGTGAGTTTATCCGTCTATGCACGTTAATAAAACTGGGTTTATGCACGCGTTAACTGAAAATACTTGAATTCTTAATGGATCACTTTAAGCGTAATTCCTTTTAATTAACCAGAACGGTAAAATAGGCAATGGCCCAAATACATAGGTATAAAATTTGACATTGCTTCAAATTTATTTTAAAGATAAAGGGAGATATTTTTCACAGAATAGGTTTGTGACTAGTAATAGAGCATTTTATGATAGCGAGTAAGAGAACCACTACCATAGCGTCAGCTGCGTGTCGTAGAAAGGTACTCAATATGTCCGGTCCCATGCGGTGATGCGTTAAATCATGTTAGATACGAGGGGCGGTAAATAAATTTTGCAATTCAGATATAAGGAAACGAGATATGAGGAGCAGTGTTTTATTATTTTCCAATATAACTACCCTCGACTTCAATGTAATTGCGCCAATTGTCCTTGAAGATTCGAATTCCCGACAAACAGAAATCTCCCGACTGCTGTTCAATCCACTCCTGGACGGCGAGCTGGACATCTTCATCGTCCCCAAACCGGCGTCCACGCAGTGCAGCCTTAAGCTGGCGGAATAAAAAGTAGTTGCTAGGGGCAATATCTAGACTGTAGGGGGGGTGGTTGAGCTCCTCGAATCCGCACTCGCGCAGGGCACCTTGTGGAACTCTAGCCTTGTGGACTTTGACGACGTTGAAGTCGATCATGGGGCGTGAGGTTTCTAGGGACCCAACGGGCAGAGACCTTGGTCATGGCCAAATTGTCGTGGATGAGGTTGATAACACTTCCATATGATATTCCAAGTTTTCGCTCGATTTCTTCGACCTTTACCCGTCGCTTTTCGAGGATCATCCTCTCCAGACAGGTCACATTGTCCTCGTTGGTCACGTCTCACGGGCGTCTTGGACGGGGGTCATCTTTAAGGGACTCACGACCATAACGAGACTCTCTATTTCACCGAGCAATGGTTGCATAGGAAGGAGCAGTGTCGGTCTACACTGCAACCATGCGTTCATGGATCTCTTTTGCATTCTTGCCTGCCTTAGTCAAAAGTTTGATCACTGCGCGGTGCTCAACCTTCACCATTGTTGAAAAATTTGTAACTGAAGATCGGCGATCAGCTACTGCTTCTTAAATAGATGAGGCAGGAGCGTGCGGCTACAGGTCCTCACTTGTCCTAACTTGTCTTAAAACTCCCGCAAACATCCATCCGCCTTCTTTTGTTTTGTTCTACCGATTCGGAAAAGTTATTGACCCCCCCTTCCTCGTAGCGTGTGCCCTACGATGCCCTCAGGCAGACCGTAGTTAGGCCCATTCTAAAGAATTGTTGAATCACTTCATCCTCAGCCTCCTAATTAGTCTCGTTCATAGCTACTCGAGTATCTTCCTTCCACACATTTCACGTCACCTAACTCCACCAGTTTTCTAGCAACTTCGCAGACATTCTTTAGTAAATTCCCTCCGTTTTCTTCACCTTTTAGTTTTAAGTAAATACAAACAACGGCCTCAGTTGCATTCGAAAGACTCCCACGTCATCATTATCCTGAAGATAGGAGAAATATAGACAGAAAGATCGATATATATATGGATAAACAGACATGATAGATTCATGGTTTTCAATCCGGTTGCCGCGGAACAACCCAGAAATCATTTGTAAGATGCCTAAATTGAAAAAAAAATGTATTTCAAACATTTATAAAGAAAAATCTTGCAACAGTTGAAAGTATTTTGAAACTTACTTTTCTGCAACATTAAAAAAAAAACAACGAAAGGAGAAAGATTTCAAACAGTGAAGGAGGAAATGGAGTTGCCTTGTCAACTATACGTCCCATTATTAAAGAATTATGTGATATTCATTAAGCTCAAATTTCCCATTAAACTTTTAAAGATAAGTTTCATTTATTTTCAAAATCTTATATCTTCTTTCGATTAATTTATGTTAAATGTCAATCGTGGTTAATTTTGAAGTGCTTTGCACTTAATTAACTATTTACAAGTAAAATATTTTATATTGGAGTGCCACGGCTACTTCCAGATATCAATAATGGTGCCACTATCATAAAAAGCTTAAAACCACTTAGGTGAATGGATCGATTGATGGGTGAGTAGAAAGATGGAGCAGTGTGTGTATAGGTGAAGAGATGTTAAGATAGATGGATATATAGATAGATAAAAAGAGAGAGAGGTACACTTAGAGATAGATAGGTGTTGCCATTTGACCAGAATTACCACAGCTGGCATTAACACGGAATGAGTGTAACAATAATTTAGCGCGAGGGAGGCAAATAAAATAACTTTACATTCAATCTTCCTAAAACAAAAATGTCCAAATAAATTCCGAGGTACATAATTTGAAGTTGAAATGTCTATGGTTAGTTAAGTGACTTTGTTTTGTAAATTCATGAAGTTCGACCGTACGTTAGTTGAAACTGTTGCGCTCTTCGGTTGACATTGAATAATAACATTCGCCGGTTTGTGGTGGAAAAGGGACACTTGCTTTGTCCTTTGTTCTCTGTTCTCCATTTCTCTGCTAATCTCTAGTCACAAGTTACTTCCCTTACTATTTGCTCATATATTTCTTCATGTGCTTTGAGAATAAGAATATCACTCATTTGATGCCACGCACGTTGTTTAAAGCGGCTAAATGTGACCGCATCTATGAATCAACATTTTTTAGGATCAAACGCTGACCAAAACCAATTGGCGCACTAAAATAACCCTAGAAGACAAAGCTGTAGCTGTTATATACCCAAAACTGAAAAACAGACAAACGGGGAAATCTCACCCAGAAAGCTCGTGGGAACAAGTTATTCGAATTTCAAACGTGGGAAAATGCGGAAAGGATGTAACTTGAGTCGTCTACGGAAGATAATACTTGAAGTGGTTTTCAGAACGGTAACAGTTCAACAATTTAATTAGAGTCCCCCAACAGACGTGGGACTTGGCGTGGTCGCAATCCTTTTGATGTCGTTGCAGCTCTGTTAATCATATA
The DNA here is from genome assembly GCA_963969495.1 of Ceratothoa steindachneri. Lineage (NCBI taxonomy): Eukaryota > Metazoa > Arthropoda > Malacostraca > Isopoda > Cymothoidae > Ceratothoa > Ceratothoa steindachneri. Next base: position 60,293,918 of record OZ018336.1, read on the forward strand.
ACACGTGCCACCCATTTGCCAGTCCAATAGTAGACCAGAGAATTCAATTTACGCGATTCCATTCCTCGCGTGAGCGGACATAAAAAATTTAGAGGCTACTTGTAAGTTTGCGGGCAATTGGCGGTGCGCCTAGTCTACACATGCGTTCAGGCATCTCCATTCACATACATTATCACACACATCGCAAATCCCAACGCATCACTATTCCCATACTTGCATGACGCACAACGCCCTATATTGGGCTACGAAGCGTTACTTAACCGATGGTTGGAGGCAAAACACTGGACTACATTTCTTCTTGCCCCCCCACCCCCTACTAACGAGAAGTGAACCCCGTTGTTAACGGGCTTGTCAGCAATTGTCATTCCGACCTTCAAGTTATTGTAAAAAGTGGCGCAATTAATTTAGAGAAGATATTCAATGTCATTAAATTGAGTTGACCTGGTGTGACCTGCCTGAAAACGGACTGTAAACCGCATTCTTTGTCCATAGTATGTGTTGGGAGTGATGTGTTGGGGGTGGGGCTGTATTTGGCAGCGTGTCTGGAGTTGGTAGTGTGAGTAGAGTATATGGTAGGATAATTAAAGCTGGCGGAATGGTTTAGGGACTAACTGAGATGAAATCTAGAATTCTTTAATCTACTAGCGATGCTTGTTTGCCTCACTCACAAAATTAAGAAAGTGTGTAAGAGATAAAGTTTTTTTTCTTTCACAACACATTCCAAATTGGTGTGCAAGAAAAAATAATCATTTCACAACCTTTTTTTTAATAATGCACAGAAGGACACACACACGCGCTAGGATCATTATAATAATATGAAAATTCTGGCAAAAGATTCATCAGATTTACAGACCGGCAGAGAGCCTAGATCCACTCGAAGGCAGTTCAAGAAAACAGGGAAGAGATCATTGTGTGTACATAAATCGGGATGTAAATTATATATTATCTATAAATTGTTATTCACTATACTAATTTTATATGTTACCTAATATTTACCTTTAACAAATATTGCCTAAGAGCTTTCAACGGCTTACTCTGGGAAATTATTCTATGTTTGAGTAATTTTGTACGAGGAATTATTTTGTGCTATCTCACTGTTAAACATTTTGTTATCATTTTGTTAATAAGATTGAAGTCGTTATTTCTTCCGGGAGCTCATTCTGTCTGAAAGCGTATTATATTTCTTTTAAGTTCATTGAGTAATATTGCAGTGTAGGTCGAACCAGTAACATAGTTAAAATGTCTTTTCACACAAGAGGAGAGCAGAATTAACCCGCATATTCTAACTAAGGAGTCGGCAAACTTTTTGATCTTGAGTGCCAAACAACTATAACTCCCAATTTATATAATCTAACCTGGTCAACAAAGCTAAGTCCATATGCCCAAAACATACGGTAAATATTGCGTTAAAAGAAATATACTAAATTTTAGAAACAGAAAATATGTAATTTTAATATACGAGGGGTGGTCAGTAAGTTTTGCGAATCGGTAGGGCAAAACAGAGGAAGGGGGATGGCTGTTTGTGGTAGTGTTAGGACAAGTTATGGCAAGTCAGGACCTGCAGCCGCATGCTCCTGCCTCGTCTATTTAAGAAGCAGTAGCTGATCGCCGATCGTCCGTCACAAATTTTTCAACAATGGAGAAGGTTGAGCACCGCGCAGTGATCAAATTTTTGACCAAGGAAGGCAAGAATGCAAAAGAGATCCACGAACGAATGGTTGCAGTGTACACCGACACCGCTCCATCCTATGCAACCATTGCTCACTGGAATAGGGAGTTCCGCCATGGTCGTGAGACCTTTGAAGATGATCCCCATCCAGGATGCCCGTCAGATGTGACCAACGAACACAATGTGGACCGTGTGGAGAGGATGATCCTCGAAAATCGACGGGTGAAGGTCGAAGAAATTGAGCCAGAACTTGGAATATCACATGAACGTTTTATGAACATCATCCACGACAATTTGGCCATGACCAAGGTCTGTGTCTGTTTGGTCCCTAGAAACCTGACGCCCCATGATCGACTTCAACGTCGTCAAAGTCCACAAGGCCAGAGTTGCACAAGGTGCCCTGCGCGAATACGGATTCGAGGAGCTCAACCATCCCCCCTACAGTCCCGATCTGGCCCCTAGCGACTACTTTTTATTCCGCCAACTCAAGGCTGCACTACATGGACGCCGGTTTGGGGACGATGAAGATGTCCAGCTCGCCGTCCAGGAGTGGAATGAACAGCAGTCGGGAGATTTCTGGTTGTCGGGAATTCGAAGCCTCAGGAACAAGTGGTGCAAGTGTACTGAAGTCGAGCACCGCAAGTGTACTGAAGTATTGAAAAATAATAAAACTCTTTTCCTTATATCTCGTTTCCTTATATCTGAATTAACAAACTTATTGACCGCCCCTCGTATATATACTCTCTAATGTGATCATATCCGTGCTTAAATGAGAGGGAAAATCTTTTCACGTGCCAAGGATAGATGCCTCGCATGCCAGGCTTGGCACACGTGCCATGGTTGGCCGAGGCCTGTATATAACTGATGTATAACATGCAATTTACAAAATGGAAGAATAATATCTTTTGATTTAAATATAAAACTGCAGAGGTTATGTAACTCAATAGTCTATTCAATTTGAGGGATACTAAACACACATTTTTGCATCTCTCAAAATTCTTCTACCTGGATATTTTTTCCAACGTACCCGTGTATAGATTAGGACCGCCCTCGTGGGGGAAGTGAGTGGTAACGCATATCAAAATTAAATTTCATTTGCCATTTTTTGCCCATTAAATTCTCATATCTAAGTAGCGTGATAAATTTGATAGATTACAGCAATATTTTGTCATATTTTGTTAGTTTATATTATCCGAAATTTTGGGTAATATATTAAAGCAAAGATAATAAATATAGATTATAGCCATGATTCCTAGAAGACACCGCTGGTGACCGCTGGCCAGACTCTTTCTTCGTTCTGATAACCATTTTTTGGTTTATTTACATATATGTATCTTCCTAAATCAATGTGTTTTTACCTCTAACAATAGATTATTATGCGGAACATTATCAAATAGATTCTTAAAATAGAGATAAACTACATGGATACCATTATGCCTATTAAATGCAGAAATCATTTCGTAAGATACAAATAACTTAATTAAAAACGGATGTTGCCCACGAAAAACATAGTTAGTACCGTGATCTATTATATACTGGTACTTAAAGGTTCCTAGGTTTCTAATAATATAATCTACCAGTTTGCTGACAAAAACGTTTAGGATCTCGGCCGATATATAATATTTGGGATTAGTTTTGTGACATTTGAGGAAGTGGCAAATACCATATTCGATAGGATTAATGGGACACTTTGTGTAAGAGGGCATAATCGAAGTCCTATGGATTCGGGAGTAGCCCCTATCATGTGGGGAAATGCGTAGGTTATGTGTTATACAAATAATTACGTCCTTTATCGTTAAAAATCCATAACCAAACATGGATTTGAATCTGACTTACGGATATGGGCTTCCACAGTACATTTCACCTCCATCCTTTGGCATTGAAACATGTCATTCCTCAGCCCGTCTGGCAGTAAAGAATATATATATATATATATATATATATATATATATATATATATATATATATATATATATATATATATATATATATATTGTGAAATAAATAACGAAAACATTTTATATCTCGAGCTCAATAAATTCACCCACGCGTTTACATAAATAAGATAAACATTGGTACTTAAATCTTAAGTATTAATTATAAAACTATTGTTTATAATCTTTTTCGGTATTCACCTCTATGTCCTCATATCTAAATTAGATCACATTGTTTTACTCTATTACATTCGTAAACGTGTCAATGTAAGTAGAGCAACAAAAAATATTTAGAGCAGTCTTGGGAATGATGCAGTAAATTAAAGAATTTGCAGGAGGTTGTTTTTCCGTTTCCTAATTAAATATTTTAGTCTAAATTTTAAACCAAAAGAACTTGATTTCGAAAGGTTGAAAACTATTGTTACAGCAAATCCTGCTGAAACTCATTCGACTGTCCTAAGTCAACTGAACATGACTGAAAAGGTCCCATTCATTATAGAATGAGTCCTAAACGAACTGTACTTGGTGAATCTGCAACAGCGTCTTGATAGCTCAAACTCATTGCTTCCTCGACACATTCAGGCACCATTATGTGGCAGACTTGTTACTGGTGATGACAAGAAGATTCTTTCTCCTAACTTTAACGCAGCCGTTCTGGAATCATCAGAGGAAGCGGAATTTCTCGACAACCGAGAGGAGGATCTCTTGCCAAAAAAGATCCTGTTGAGTGGTAGTGGGATATTTTATTGAAGGAATTGTCTATTACAATGTCTATTAAAATTTTAGACAACAAGCAAACAGTTAACGCTAGTCTCTACTGCCATCAGATTCGTCTTATGAAAGCCACACACAGTTCGAATGGCCATAGATCTCTTGGAGGAGCTCGGTACGGAAATAAGGGTTCATCCTCTATATTTTGGTGACCTTGTTCCTTCTGATTGTCACTTGTTGATTGGATTACATAACCATTTGGAGGGTCTTTTGTTGATATCAATACAAGATGTCGCATCAAAACGTTAAAAATTTGACAAACGTCGCCTTTATAAGCTTGTTGACAGATTTAATTAGGTACTATCAAATAATGGAGGTTATATTTATGATTAAATATGTCCATAGTCATATTTTCATGTTAAATATATACCCTAAAACGTGACATTACTTTCTTTCCAACCTGACATATGTCCTATAGATATCCTGTACTTAATGATATAACCCAGACGTTTTTTAACTCATCTGTGCATTGGTATATGTTAAAATTTGTACTTTCTAACATTCAAAGAGGGAAAATTGTGACTGGGTGTGGCCTTGGTAACCAATATTTTCAAAATGTTTAATGTTTTAAAAGCAAATACGTTTAAAGTCTTCCTGGCATACCAAAGACATGAAAAATACGCCCTGGGAAGCGAAAGGAATGACGAAAGGCGCAACTCAGTGAAAGGGACCTCAGAGCATTAAAGCTCATTGGGGCGATCAATCAGAATGACAGTTACTAAAATGACTGCAGATCTAAACCAACATATTTGCCAAAAACAGTTCCTTGGGAGCTGAATGCAGATGGATATCATGGAAGGGGCTCGATTGAGAAACCATGGTTTCCTCCATCATTGGTGCGAAGACTACAATAGGTGGACAATTGATGAGTGAATGTGTGTCATCTTCTCTTATTAAATTTTATATGGAAGAGGCTAAATTGATTAATTGATTCGTTTTAAGTGGCGCAACTACGAAGAAGACGCTGAAGTAGCCTTTGATCCCTATTGCCTGAACCTAGCCGTGAACTATGGAGCTGGTTCTTTATGGTTTGCTCCCTTAATTTTTCACTTTTCTTGTCACTGCGATAACAGTGAAATTTAATACCTCTAATGATTATGTGCAAATTTGGTGGACCAAATTCAATAAATGATATTTCTAAATCCTTTAGGATGATAATTCCTCTATTATCTATGTTAAAATTGTTAAAAACCTGCAGGAAGCACATAGAAATGGACCTCTATATCAATACAATCTACCAAATCTAGGAAAAAGCCCTGGGAATGGTTTTACTTCAGGAATACATCAAAATTCCCAAAACATAGCCACTGTCCTAAACTTGTAGGGCTTTATTCCTTTATGCAGTTAATTGGGCCATAGATAACATGAGTTTCTATTATTCTTTTAAGCGCACACATTAGCTCTATTTATAAATCAACCATTTTTTAGTTCCATATATTTCTGTACATTTTCCCATTCTTGTTGAGCTGCAAAGCAAGAAATTACAATAATTTGACCTAGAATGCTGAAAACAATTGCCTTGAAATCGGTCAAATGCACCAGTTCAACGTTCCTTGAATCGTGTTTCTCATTATAATATTTCATCTAAACAAGATAGAGCAAAAAAATAGGCAAAAAATGCAAGATCAAAAAATGTATAGAGAACAATAATAATAAATATATAATAATTATTACTTAAAATAGATAGATAAATAACGATAATAATAATAAACAAATATTAATTAATGGCAAGAATTTTTATCATTTTTCAGGAAATTTTAGAAACTCAATCATTGAACAAGAAGCTGAGGGAGCTCTGTAGGCGCTTAGTTGATACGAGTATCTCAGAACTTCCACGTAGTGTCAAAAGGCAGGTTTCAAGTCTGTCATTTATAAGATCTCTCCCTGAAATTTTGGTGTTGGATACCCTTCAGCTTTTATCAGTGATTCCCAGCCTCCCCAGAACAGAGAGAAGTTCTAGTATTTCATTAATCTTCAGAGTTAACTAGAAAATGCATGGAGGCCTGAAGTTAAATAGCTTGAATATGAAACATTTGAATCTATCATCCCATTATGGATGATTGTTAGGATGAAAACAACGACCGATTACTACGCAATGAAGCTTTTCATGTAAATACACTACAAACATCGTGCTTTGGTGAATCTCCAAGAAAGTGCAAGTAACCCTGGAGAAAAAAAAGTAGCATCTCTGCTAGAATTTGGACTTTTGTTCGATATAGGAGCTCCAGATACAATCCAAAATAAACAGCTCAAAAGATTGAGAGGATAGATCAAATATCTGGTCATGACAAGATTTTGGAGACAAGATCGCTGCCACAATCACTAAGAAATGAAAGAATGCAGCCTGGACAAGGGCAAGGTAAATTATTTATTTTGAACGTCAAAAATTACTTAGGATTTTATATTTAACCAGAGAAGACGAATAGCAAGAATCTTGTACTCCATTAAAATGCTAATTTTTACAGATTAATTGGGTACGATGAAGCTACTGTATCAAAGCTGAAAAGATTAAATACCTCCCATGTGCTGTTTTATACTCCTGTATGGATGATGTCAATGTCTGCTGCAGATGTTCCGTTGAATAATCTAGGTCTAATCTAGGAAATGGTAAATACAATAAAACAAATCGAGAGCTGGCTGATGCAGTACTTAATAAGATGAATAAGTACAAATGCTATCTTGGGCAGGAAGTCGTGGGATTTGCCCTGTACATCAGTAGATTTAGTGGTACATTGAAGCACTACATTGCTGCCAAGGTACATGCCACGTAGAAGCCAAACGGTTTCAGAACAGGAATGCCTTTATTTCAAACACTGCATTGGTTGGTATTATTGGCCTAGAACCATTTCCAGCTGAACAGTAAATATTAGATTCGAGTCACTTTTAGAGCAAGTCATGTCATGGCCATTGAATGAAGTCGTTTTATTACCAAGAGTGATTATTGACAGGGTTTTGGGTACCAACACTAATGGGTAGCCAGATATGGTTCTTGTTCAGTTTGAAGGCTACCGATTCGTTTCTTCAGGGAGTGTCTTTTGCGTGAGGCACTATAGGGGTTTGTGTTGTTAGTTACCAATTTATATGAGTACCCAACTTATATGAAGGTGAATTAAATATCTTACTCCAAAGATGCTTTCTTCACTGTGATCTTGGTTTGGCTGGGCTAACCGAAGGTTTCAGTGTAATCGAGGTAAAGAAAGTGTTGCAAAAATATACTTTATTCTAATATTGGCCTATTAATGGAGCAAGAGGCACGTCACGAAGTTACTTTGCATACGACTAGCAGTTTATATACAATCAACGCGAAGTATTAAATTCTGGATCGACAATAGATACTTCGTGGGATCGACAATAGATACTTCGTGAATTTAAAAGAGGGAACGTGAACGAGATAATCTTCTTAACGACAGTAATCTAATAATCTTAATAATACAATAGTCATTCTAACCGAGATGCTCTGACTATATATATATATATATATATATATATATATATATATATATGCTTATTTTCTAGAGGGCGTGACCTAGAATCGTGCGAGAGATGAGCTTCAGTTGTCGAGTTTATTGTTCTCCACCCCTAAGGCTGAGGTACCGAAAGCTGTGTATGTCGAATTAATTACTTGTCGCAGTTTTGTAATACAATTCCTTTTCCTTTTGGTCAACAGGTGTATTTACCCAGGTACTTCGTAGACGTCAGTCCTCTGATAATTGTATTTTGAGACGTGAATTGTTTGTTTATGCGTTGTTTTTAACACAGATGTCCCTGACCTTTCACGCCTCTTCGTACGTCGTTTGTCTCGCGCGCACTTCCATTGGTCGCTTGCCTTCTATATATATATATATATATATATATATATATATATATATATATATATATATATATATATATATACATATATATAAATATATATATATATATATATATATATATATATATATATATATATATATATATATATATATATATATATATATATTGTTTTGAGGAATACGTTCTTGCGGGTTATCAAATTTATTCATTACCATTAACAATTTTAGCAAAACTTCATTTTTAATTGATAAAAATATGCAATTTAATTAATAATGTATTCTCCGTTGTTATTTACGACTTCTACCCAACGTTCAACTAGTTTTTCGATGCCTCTGCAATAAAAATCTCTGGATTTTGACTCGAAGAATTCGTCTTACTAGGTTCTTAATTCAACATCAGTATTGAACGAAACGCGCACAAATTGTTGGAGAGCGATCGGAACAGATGGAAATCCGATGGAGCCAAGTCCGGCGAATATGGAGGATACAACAAGATTTCCCAATAAGCATTTGGATGGCGTCTTTGGTCATATTGGCAATGTGAGGACTCCATAATGTCGATGAGGTCGCTTTGTTGAACGTAGAGTTCTGCATTGACTATCTCGTTGTTCGAGGGGAGCTCATAAAGAATGATGCCTTTACAATCCCACCACACACACAGCATCGTCTTTCGTGGATGAAGTCCTTGCTTTAATCGTAAGAGTGTTTTTTTTTTTGGGGGGGGGGGCTAAGCCATTGTTTTCGATGGT